>CAWUFW010011029.1:0-648334 GCA_963921515.1 Calotriton arnoldi
AACTCACTATGAGGTTTAAAGTGGGGGGGATTCCCCCTGAAAAGAAATACCACTTCCTTAAGCAGACTCACGTTTTACATATTACAGACATCATATTTGCAATCATTTGAAAGCTACTTCTTACAGTGAATACCCAATTTCTTTCACGGCACCCTTTTAGCTGTATGACAGCTGACAGAAATTGATTATGTCTGAGACTCAGATTTCATAGACCATAATTAAGAGTGGCCCAGTTTTTGACGCGATAATTTTTGCATCCATGAAGTCTGACACTGAGGTGCTCGGAATTTATAGGCTACAATAATTATCGCGTATTATGACTTTTGCCTGTGAAAAGGGGAATAACGTGCGGATTTTGGTGATTAATGTACCAAAATCCACGTCCCTGGCATTTCTTCTCCTTACATTCTGGCACTTTTGATCTGCTGCATTTCAACAGTGAAGCATTTTATATCGCACCACTTATGCACTGGCTGCAATAAAAATGCAAACCCATAATTCCAATATATAGAACAGGGCTTACGGCACATATGAGTAATTATCGGTCACCCGTAAAGAAGGCCGCTGGGTCATTGTCAAAGCCTTAGACAAATACTGGCTCCATTTTTCCTGTCTGAGCCTCCCAATGGACTCCCCGCTTCCTTCCAACTTCGCTATTCATTAGTTTTGTGTAATGATGAGTCCTAAAAAGATACATAGATTGAACAGTTTTTGGAACTGTATTGCAGTGAATGTAGCCCACATTTTACAAGATCACTACCAAAAGATGTATGCAGAGAGCCCAGTGACATTGTTATTGTATAAACTACAAAAGTCCTGGAAAACAGTCTGGAAGGACCATACCTGGCACTGTAACATACTCGCATTATTCTTTTCTCACTGGTGGCTCGCTTTCTTTTTGATTTAGCGCCCTTTCTGTTTATTTTCACAACAAACTTTATTGAGTTTTATTGGGATACCCAGGCCGAAATGGCCTAAATATAAAGAGAAGATATCATAAAAAAAAATCCCATACTCAATGAAACCATTACAATTTGCGCAGGATATCCCCGTTCTCCCCGCCACACCCCACAATTCAGCAATAGCAACATCATGTAACATAGCACAGGCGCGCTCCAACAAATTCTCAAGATCTGGTACCAAATTGTTGATTTTCAGCTTTCTGTTTGATTTTTAGCAAATGTTTGTGGCCTAGGCCCAGGGCAGATGGCGACCTTTGATGTTTATCTTTTTCAATAGATGGAAATCTTTGGGAACATTGTGTGCATGGTTTTACCTTTTTGACAGCCTGCATACAATTATGTGAGCACATCAGATAGTTTTAGGTGACTGGCAATGCATCTCTCATGGTAGCTCTATCACCTGTAGTTGACCATGAACATTTTTATATTTGCATGAATTATATGGTAAGACAGGGGATGGTTGCTGCCCAAAGGGGATAAGAATAGCCCGGAACCCACTTCATCTTCCTCTCTGATTCCTTTGTCTCCTTTGTGACTGAAATGCACATGGTTCCACAAAAAAGATTTTTGGAGGATGATGCTCATTTATAGCTGTGCATAGGCAGTGGTATAGCTCAGCATTCGAGAGCAGGGCAAGGGGTGCCCCTCACAGAAGTCCCTCTGCGAAGGGAAACAGAGATTCCCCCTGATTACTTAGATTTGTACAATTTAAGGATGTAGTGAAACTGATAGGCAGTGGGCTGCTGCCAAACTGCAAGGACTGGGAAATAAAAGCTGGAGCTCTCCTTCAGCTTGTCTAACAGAGAAGGGCATGGACACTCCTATCGTGAGTTCCGAATGTAGATTGTATAATGCTGCCCATTTCTCTTGCTTGGGAACCAGCCGGAAGACTATTTTCAATCTATGGTGGCCTGCTCTGCTGCTCACCTTGCCTGCATGGACCTCCTCATCCTGATCAAAGAGTCTTAAAATGCTCAACACAGCGCCTACCAACCCCTTTTACCCATCTTCATAGAACAGAAGTGACTGTATCAAGAAACAACTGCTACAAGTGATGGTGACACTGAGTTGTGACTCTGCTTGGTGAGTGTGGTCCCTCCTTGAACCACATGTTATTGTTCATCCCTTTCACTCTGCTTTCTTCAGAGGTCCTGCACCACTTGTCTAGAGCACTAGCTAAATCAAGATAGTAGTGTTGGGCTCACACACCATTGTGCCTCAGGTCAGACTCTGTCACTGTCATTGTAGTGATAGCTTGAGCTTGGAGCACTAAACAAGTGTTCCCATGATCCTCAGGTGGTGAGATGCTCAATTTTAAAAGGGCTGCCAATCTCTAACCCTCAAATAGGAGATCAACTAATTGCCCCCTTCATGTTTTCTCCATTTATCTTGAACATTAGATGTTTGCAAACATTATGCGGCTATTCAACCATTTCACTGTAACTGCATGACGTTTTTTGTTTCTTTTTTAGCATCGTTTTTATAGCCAGGTGTCACGGTTTTTATCACTGTTTGCTCTGCATTACCATTTTTATTATGATCTCTGTGCTTTTTACTATTGTCTTTTCATTCCCACCCATTTATGCTTTACAGTTATGAAGGGTTAAAGTTAGCAATCCATCAAGAACGGCTCGTTTTTGAGAGCTTTCTCATAGACATCTGAATACATGGATACAGATGGCAATTACTGAAATACAGCTTCTCATACTGGACATTTTCTGATCTAAGACATTGCATATGTTTCAAGGGAAGGTGTTTCTTATGGAATTAGTTTTAAATCTCAAATTAACATTTGTCGAATGACTGCCATTAATCGCTGGGACTTCAGTATTTGTTGGCATTTTGTATTGGCATAGAGCACAATTGCACAACTTATTCTACTGGGTAAACTGGCCTTCTGTGCTAGATGTGAATTGTTTAGTTGTAAAGTGTATGCTTTATATTCCTTGACTATATGTAATTGTACATGAGAGCCTTGAAGAAGCAAAAAATCTACGAAACATGTGTTTGCTGTACAAATACCATCTGTTTTTGCTCCAGGATCGTTAGTTATATTTGCTGTGTTCTAATCTATCAATGCACTGTAAATGTTTGTTTGGATTCCACTATTTATGATAATGTACTAAAACATACGCACCTCTTTAAAGAACACTGCATTAACCATCCAAAATTCTGCTACCTCTCCTGTCACTTATTCATTGTATGCTTGTCTTTGCCCCTTTACAGTGCTCCGCTGCCTTTTTGGATATGTTCGTGCTATAGAAATTCCATATACATACTAGGGGTGGGTGGAACTCAGAGTTCCACTCCACGGAATTCCGCGGTGTGACAGAAAAACTCTGTGAGATTCTGTGGAATTCCACCAACGAGCGGAAATTTTGCAGCTCGTGCTGCAATTTAGCCCCAGTAGTGCGAGTAGCACTGAAAATCAACTCGAACAGCACCATATGTTATGCAAGAGCGTGCAGCCATTTGAGTTGATTTTGCTGCAGCTTGACTAGAAAATCTACTTGAGCAGCAGTAAATCTACTTTACGGGCAGCCCTCTGACCACGGCAGCTCACGAACGCTGGCAACCGCATGCATTAGAAAATCGCACTAGGGGATGCCAAAGCTCGCTCGTGCTCTCCAACTCGCATATTCTGGAGCCTCGCGCGAGACCAATGCCGCCATTCGGCGATTAGCGGGACTTGTCCAGAACTCTGCATTAAAGAGTAATGAGGAGTTGCAAAAATTCTGCCGCAGGCAGAACGGAACATTCCGCCTACCCCTAATACAGACATACATATGATCTATTATGGGAAATAACTTTGCAACTAAAAAAATATTAGATAAAAAGTAATGTAATGTGATATATATTACATTTTCCGCAATGACCCTAACACAATGATTCTTCAGTACGTTTGTTTAAGAAATGCACTGCTGCGAGAGAATGTGCTCAAGCTGTCCTGATGGTAATATCAGTTCATTAATACAGGCTTTCAGCTTTCTTATGGTAATTCCAACATATTTAATTTCACTAGGACATGTTAGGCAATGTGCTACAAAGTTTGCCATCACAATGTCAGAAAGTGGGTCATTAATTTAGCAATCGGAGATGCTTACCAACAGTAGGAAAGTCATTCTTTTTGCCCTGATCACCCCCATTTTTTGACTGATGTTGGTGGTTACTGACTCTGACGGTGCCCTGGGCTCTGCTAACCAGGTCCAGAGCCAGTGGTCTGTCCTCTAAAAGTTTATTGGTATAAATCTAATTGGCAAAGGTAACCTATCTGTAAATCCCTAGTATATGGTGGGGCATGTAGGTTTAGAGATCCCAGTGGACTTCATTCACTTAAGTGTGCACTGCTGTGGTGTCTGCTGTCATTTTAAAGCCAGGCCTGCCTTGCAGGCTGTTTTAAAATAAAACCATGTTCAAATATGACTTTGGAATTAAAATTACTTTCAAAGTGCAAAACTACCCTTTTATTACTTATTAGTCACCCCTAAGGTCTGCCCTAGGTGCCCAAAGGGTAGGGTGCATAGTTGTAAAAAGCAAGGACAATACAAAACATATTTTATATGCCCTGGTAAGGAAAAACAGCCAAAGTCATTTTTGTGTCTCGCCTAGGCAGCGCTTGTGCTGTTTCTTCGAGACATGCTGTATTCAGCTATGGACTTTAAGCTCCGCCCATTTTCTGCCCATCTGTTCAATTTGCCTCTGTTACTGTCCGTTGTAAATGGTGGCTTTTGATTCGTGTATATGCTTAGTAGTAGGCTTAGTACCTCCTTTTCTCCTGTTTTCACCTCCCATGAGGACTGCCCCTGTTACATGTGTTGCTATTCGGTATGTTTTATTTACAGTCTATGAGCACTATTTTCTTAATTGCTGCCCTCACTTAATCTCTCCTCAGTGCCGTCCCCACACTACCACCTCCCATCCTCCCTGCTTTAGCATTCCATATTTTGTTTCCGTTACATTCGCCTTGTTTTTGCTTTCGCTCCATTTGTGACCTCGCTCTCAGTTAGGGATTGTTGAGCATTCCTCATTTTGTTTCCGTGACTATTGCCATGTATTTACATTATATATATTTTTTAAAAGGCACTGTTTTAACCAGTGCTGAGACTCGAACCCTATTCCCTAGGTCCGAGGTCAGCGGCTCTAGAGGATAAGCCACAGCCGCTACCAATGATTTTTTTTGGGGGGGTTGGCCAGCTCTGGCTATCTGTTGCCTCTTTGCTCGCACCCCCTCCCTCCCGTCATTGCTGCACTTAATCTCCCCCTGCGGTCCCCACACCACCACCTCCCATCGTCGCTGTTTTATCATTCCTCATTTTGTTTCCATGACGTTATTTATTCACATTTTATTTACTATAGACAGCGAAACATTGTAATTCAGTAGTTAACCATTTGTTTCCAAAAGACAATTTTAGAGTGTTTATTTTTGCGAAATGTTCCTAAATGATAAGCTTTGCTTTTGCATACTTAATGCATACTTTTAAGTTTAGCGCAGCGTCCGTTTAACAAGCGCTGCACTTTATCTTTTACTTGCAGCTTTGGCGCTGCATCTCCCCCATCCACAAAGCAAGGAAAGGGTGCAGTACCATAGGCTGTTGTTAGGTGTCCCTGTGGAACTGTAAACAGACTTCTACTAGCCACATAAGGCACTCTACCCACAGGGACACCTAGAAAAAGCCTGTGGTACTGTACCCTTTCCTTGCTTCATGCATTTGCTTTTTTTCTTACTTGCGTTTGGCCTTGTGGTTCGGCGATAGCTCTTGTCCTCTCCTCCTCACTTTCCCTTTCATTCAATGATGCATCGTTCCTCGATCTCTCGTTATGGATGTACCCATTTGTATACACATATATGTAATAACACACACACATGCTGCTCCGTTTCCCTTTCACCTTCTTGTAACACTCTTAACAAACAGACTCTTGTCTCACACAGAGTTAACAAAAGGAAAGATGAAGGCTATGCGTGCATCTGAGTGAGTCTGCTGGTGCAACCACATAAAGTAACCAAGCATTTGGAGAGGAGCAAATGAGAATCCATGAACACAGAAAAATAAAACGCACTTCACAAGATCAGCAAAACGCAGTGCATTTAAAATAAACACGACAAGCACAATAATTGCTAGGGAAACAAGCATTTGCAATGCAATTGGTCTCTCATTGCTGAAAGTTTGAGCTATTGGCAATGCTAATAATAATGCAACACCAATAGCTCAAACTTTAAGTATTGCAAGACCAATTGCATTGCTAAGCAATGGCGGCACTCGTGCTTTAGATGTTAAACTAAAGCGCGAGGGCCACCATTGCTTTGCAATGCAATAGTTCTGGCATTACTGAAAGTTTGAGCTATTGGCATTGCATTATTATTGGCAACGCCAATAGCTGAAACTGTTAGCTATGCAAGACCTATTGCATTGCAAATGCTTGTTCCCTATTGTAGTGCTGCTAGCCCCATAGGCTAACATGGGGAAGGCTTTATTAAACTTAATAAAGTCTATATTTGCTTTGCAGCTAGCTAGCAATGTCATTCAAAGTATCAAATTAATGTTCACATGAAATCCAACAACTTGTCATAGTTAGATTTAATTTAACTATTACAGTAAAGTAGTTTTTGAACCTACTATCCTGAAGTTACCAAAAGCAGCCCTGTAGCAGCACTTCTGATTGGCCAGTATTGTGAGACAAGAGCCTCCCTTTAACCTATAGAAACCTCAATCAATCAATCAAGGATATGTAGAGAGCGGCAGATAATGCCTGGGGGTTTCAAAGCCCAGGAGAGAGTATGTTGAGTCGCTTCCTGAATTCATGGAGTGATGAGGTGGCCCTGAGGTGCAGGGAGAGGCTGCTCCAAGCCATGGGCACCAGGTGCAAGAAGGAATGTACTCCTGTTGCTGCGGCGGATGGGGGGTGTCAGCGATGAAAAGGTTGGTGAATCGCAGGTGTCTGGTAGGTTGGTGACTGGTAGGTTGGTGGAAGGTCATGCATTTGTTGATATTTGCTGGTCCTTTGTCGTGCAGGGTCTTGTATGCGTGGGTCAGCATCTTGAACGGGCATCTCTTCTGAATCAGGAGCCAGTGAGTTTCTTGAGGTGTGGTGTTACGTGGGTCCGTTTGGGGAGGTCGAGGATGAGTCTTGCCGCTGCGTTCTGTACTGTCTAGTCTTTTCAGGAGATGTATGATGATTCCTACTTAGAGTGTGTTCCTGCAGTCCAGTCTGCTGGTGACAAGCGCTTGTCTGATGGTCCTTCTGTTGTTGACTGAGAGCCATCTGAAGATCTTGTGGAGCATGCGTAGGGTGTAGAAGCAAGTGGATAAAACTGTGTTGACTTGACTCTTCATGGAGAGCTTGCTGTCCAGTATGATGCCGAGGTTGCTGGAGTGGTCTGTCAGGGTGGGGGGTATGTTGAGGCTCGGCGGGCCACCAGGTGTCGTTCCATGGTGAGGCGTTGTTCCAAAGTATGACGACTTCCATCTTGTCCATGTTGAGCTTGAGACAGTGGTCCTTTATCCATACTGTGACATTCATCATGCATTTGTGGAAGTTGGCTCTGGTAGTGGAGGGGTCCTTGGACAACGAGAGGATAAGCTGGGTGTCATCAGCGAAGGATATGATGTTGAGTACATGAGATCTGACGATGTTGGCCAGGGGAGTCATGTACGTGTTGAAGAGGGTGGAGCTGAGGGACGATCCTTGGGGGACGCCGCAGATGATGTTCCTGCATTCAGAGGTATACAGAGGGAGTCAGATTCTCTGGGTTCCTCTGGTGAGGTATGAGGGGATCCATTTGAAGGCGTCTCCCTGGATTCCGATGTGGTGGAGTCTGTTAATCAGGATGTGGTGGGAGACTATGTCGAATGCGGCTGACAGGTCGAGAAGGATGAGGGCTGATTATTCTCTGTGGGCCCAGAGCACCCTGATGTCATTGGTGGCTATTTCGGTGCTGTGGTTGGCATGGAATCTGGGCTGAGAATGGTCCAGGAGGTTGTGTTCCAGGTGTGCAGTGAGTTGCTGGTTGATGGCCTTCTCAAGAACCTTCACTGGGGAAGGGAGCAGGGAGATCGGCGTGTAGTTCTTTGGTTCTTCTAGGTTGATGGATGTTTTATTCAGGAGGGGCCTCACTTCAGCGAATTTCCAGTCCACAGGGAAGAAGATGTTCAGGACTTTCTTGAGTTCGTCACCAATCGTATTACTTGCGAGGTTGCAAATGTGGTGAAGGCATGGGTCCGTGGGTGGTCCAGAGTGCACGGAGCCCATGATGGAGATTGTGGCCTGAGTTGTGAGGGGGTCCAAGTGGATGAGCAGGTGTTCGTGCTTGGTGTTCGATGGTTTGAGCAGGTTGATGCTGTCGGCGGCAGAGGGTTGGGGTTTGGAGTTTTCGTAGATGACTGAGATCTTGTTGTGGGAAAAGTCTACCAGGGTGTCACAAAGTTCTTGGGAAGTGGTGATGTCATTCTCGGTGGCTCCGGAGTTGGTGAAAAGCTCATTGCTGCAGTTAGTGCTGGCTTCTCAGTCTGCTAGGGTGTTCTTCTTTGATTCTATCAGGAGGCGGTGGTACTGGTTGAGTGCCGTCTTGAACGTGGCATGGTCTTGTGTCTCTTTGCTGATGTGCCATTTCCTCTCCAGTTGCTGGCACGTGCATTTGGAGGATTTCAGCTCCATGGTGAATCATCTGGCTCTTCTGGCAGGTCTTTTGGATTTGGCTGACATGGTGGGGGCAATAGTGTCGGCGCAATCTGTGATCTATTGGGATAAGTTCTTTGTGGCTTGTTCTGGGTTGGATTTGGTGTGTTGGAGGTGGGCGCTGAGGACGTTGTTCCACTGGTCCTCTGATATATTTTTCCAGTTTCTGCACATGGAGTTGGTGGGAAGGGTGCCCATGCTGGTGGCTCCAGAGATGGTGAAGTGGATGCTGTAGTGGTCGGTCAAGATGAGCTGTGAGGTGCAGTTGTACATGACCCCGTCACTGGATATGACGATGGGGTCGAGTGTGTGTCCTGCGATGTGTTTAGGGCACGTAACAAGTTGCTTGAAGCTGAGGTTGCCCATACTTTCCAGTAGATTTGCTGTCTTTATGTCATTTGGGTCATTGAGTTGGAAGTTGAGGTCTCCTACATTGATACATTTAAGTTATATGACACATTCCAATCTGGATTTAGGAAAGGCTGAAGTACAGAGACTGCAATCCTCAACATCACTGATGACCTACACAGATCCCTCGATGAGGGGGATGCCTGTCTCCTAATTCTTCTGGATCTCTCAATGGCCTTTGATGCCATCAACCACAACATTCTTCTCAACACCCTCTCACAACGTGCTGGCATCAGCGATACATCCTACAACAGTTCTCATCATACCTGAACGAAAGATCTAACCTAATCAAACTAAATAAGTCCTTATCAACAGCAACATTTGTCAACCAAGTAGTCCCCCATGGCTCAATCCTATCCCATGCCCTCTTCAAACCCTATGTGGAACCTCTTGCACTGACCTGGAAACAAGCCAGCATTGCCTACCATCTTTATATCATTTTAGACAGAACCAATTCACTACTTACTGGCCTTGCCCCCTGGCTTTGCCCCACATATAGAAGATAGAGGTCCCTGTGGCTGCGACAAGAGGTCTCCACACGATACCCTTCTCTTCGTCTTTCTCTGTAAATATTTTACGCACCCCAGACGACTGTTCCTTAAAGGGCTTTTAAAAGAACTTAGATTTAGGCATGCCCGTGTTGCCCTATTGTTTTTACAGCTTTTACCCAATGCTTACACACTTTTCTGTGTCACTAACTTTTAATTATCTGCTTTAAGGTCAAGAAACACTAGAGGTGATTGGAGCTCACAAGACCAGTTGCGAGTTTGCACATTGCTATGCTGCTATAAATGTAATGAACTGTTGTGGATTATTGCGGACTAACTGTGCTGTTCCATTGTGTTTAGTAACCACCTGACCATGGTTTGCCTGATTCAGTTTTAATGTTAAAAATGTTTTTAGGAAGCCCAATGAAGTCAAGAACACAGCCATTATCAAAGAAATAATGGTCACCTCGCGAACTTGCACATTTGGTCGATATGTAGCTAACTAATGAATCTGATGTTGCTTTTTAAACTGTCTCTTTTATGGCTGTACTTACTGCCGCATAAAGATTATTATTATTATTATTATTATTATTATTATTATTACCATCTTTATGCAGATGACACCCAAATCTATATCAAAATTGCATGACCTAAAGACATCAAAAATTTTAGCAACACTCTATCCTTGATACTCACCTGGCTCACCAACGTGGCTCACCAACAACTACTTAAAACTAAACCCCCCAAAAGCTGAACTCCTCCTCATCCAGCCTAAAAGAAATCCCTACCCTATCCACAACTGGCATGACAGCTTAACTGCACTAAATTGTAAAATATCTATAGCCGACTCTGTTAAATCTCTCTGGATTACTTTCAACAAAAGCCTGACGAAGAAAGAACATATCAATGCCTCAGCAAAAAGTGCCTCCTACACACTAAAACACATTAAAAAGATCAAACTGTTTATCTTTTTTGGTCCGTGATCCAATCCCTAGTTTTCTCCAAGCTGGACTACGGCAATGCAACAATCACTGGCACCCCAAAGATTCACCTTCTGCCAATGAAGTCTACAATTAACGCTACAGCTGGACTGCTCTCTGGAGAGAGACGATTCAACCACATCACTTCCACTCTCAAGAAACACAAATGGCTACCAATTTGTCTGAAGCGAGATGTATATTCAAAACAGCTTGCATAGCCCACAAAGCCCTCTACTCTGGAAAACCAACCTACCTCACCAACAAACTCACAAAAGAGAGCCAAAAGACTTCTACAAACCTCAGCCCTCCCAAATTCAAGATAAACAAATCTCTCTCTCGATCCTTCTCTGAGAACACCCCTAAAATTTGGAACGCCCTTCCTCAGGAACTTTGTGACAACCAATCCTACCTTCACTTCGGGAAAAACTAAAAACTAACTCTTCTCAACATATACCTAAACTTACCCACCTAAATAATTTTGACCTACCAAATACCATGACCGACAAACACACTGCTCACTTTGACCTCCATTCCCACCCTTTTCTGTATAATCTGCCCCTACTATATACTGTCTTACTATATGCATCCCACTTGTACCTTATCTCTTGTAAATTACCCCTGTTTCCTTCACACACTGCTTATCTTTTCCCCACCTTATTTTGCATTACTTTTTGCTTCCTACTAATGTTATACCTGCTGCAAACGATGTATATGTAATCCTTGTAAAGTGTTCTGATGCCTTCGGGTCAAGTTTGCGCTATATAAAACTCAAACATAAATAAATAAATAGGCAGATGTTGAGCTCGGAGTCGGTGTTGAGCGGGGCGATGTGGTCTGGGATGGCGTTGCAGAAGCTGGGGAGTGGTCCTGGTGGTCTGTAGGTGAGGGTACCTCTGATGGTATTTTTTCCATCTTTAAAATTGGAAGTTAAGGTGTTTCATTATCGGGGTCGAGTTCGAGGAGGTCATGCACCGGATGGTGTCCTTGTAGATGATGGCAATTCCACCTCCATGTTTGTTGGTGCGGTCCTGGTGTGTTATCTTGTAACCTTCGGGGGTGGCAGTGGCAATGTCCGGTGAGGAGGCAGGGTTCAGCCAGGTCTCTGTGATGAAGATGACATCCTTGGCGAGGAATGAGATCATGTCCCAGATCTTTGTGGTGTGTTTACCAAGGGATCGTACATTGAGTAGGATGCACTGAAGTAGCGTTTTGGTGGTCTTGTCGGCTTGGGGTATGTGGTCGTGTTTGTGGCACCTCTGGCTTTGATGGTTGCATCTGTGCTGCAGGTGAAGTGGTAGTGCATGCAGGCAAACGGCCCTCTGTTAGTTCATGGGATTGTGTGTCAGCAGTTGTTGTTGTCAGTGCGTCTGGGGTCCAAGGCTTGGAGGTGTGAGGCGGTGTAACTGCGCAGGGTGAAAGAACAGGAGTTCCTGGCACTGGGCGCTGTCCAGGCACAGATGGGCATAGATGGGCTTGCCTTTGGTGTGACGGCAGCGCGGCTGTGCTGTGGCCTCCATTAAGTAGGTCCGAGGAGGGGGCAAGCAGGAGGCAAGAGAGCAGGAAGCGAGCGGTGAGGCAGAAAAGCAAACAAACAATCGGCAGTGCAAGATAAATGGCTGACTAAGCTAAATTGAAACTGAGAGGAAAGGAAAAGGTCAGTCTGGCTCAAACTACCTAACTAAACAGAAGCAATGAAGTACAATTATACAGTTAAAAAACAGTGCTGTGTAGGCTAGCTTATACAGGAAAGCAAAAGGCTAATACTGGCAGCAAGCAGCGGCCAGTGGGGGTAGGCCACACAAACGGCACACAATCGGTAGGAAGGCGGACCTGGTTACAGCAAGGTGAGCTGGTGCAAGGACCTGCTCAATGTGGTCGTGCTATGGCCTCCATTAAGTAGGTCCTAGGAGGGGAAAGGGGCACTGGGTGGTGGGAATCGGGAGGTGGGAGAGCATGAAACGAGCAGCGAGGCAAAAAAGTAAACAGACAATCCTCAGTGCGAGATAAATGGCTGACTAAGCTAAATTGAAACTGACAGGAAAGAAAACTTGTCGGACTGCCTCAAACTCCCTGAATAAACAGACGCAGTGAAATACAATTATACAGTTAAAAAATAGTGCACTATGGGCTAACTAATACAGGAAAGGAAACAGCTAATACTGGGGGCGTACAGCGGCAAGCTGGGGAGATCACACAAGTGGCACACAAGCGGTGGCAAGAGGGCCCTGGTTGCAGCAATGGGAGACGATGCAAGGACCTGCTCAATGGGGTCGCACTGTGGCCTCCATTAAGTAGGTCCTGGAAGGGGACGGGGCGCTGGGTGGCGGGAAAGGGGAGGTGGGAGAGCGGGAAACAAGTGGTGAGGCAGAAATGTAAACAGACAAATGGCAGTGCAAGTGATATGGCTGACTAAGCTAAATGGAAACTGACAGGAAAGAAAAAGGTTAGACTGGCTCAAACTACCTAAATAAACAGATGCAATGAAATGCAACTATCCAGTTAAAAAACAGGGCAGTATGGGCTAACTAATACAAGAAAGGAAACGGCTAATACTGGTGGCAAGTGGGGAAAGGTCACACAGGCGGCACACAAGCGGTGCCAAGGGAGACCTGGTTGCAGCTAGGGGAGCTGGTGCAAGGATCTACTCAATAGGGTGGCACTGCGGCCTCCATTAAGTAGGTCCTGGGAGGGGTGGGGCACTGGGTGGCAGGAGGCGGGAGATCGGGAAACGAGCACCAAGGTAGAGAAGTAAACAGACAATCAGTAATGGGAGATAAATGGCTCACTAAGCTAAATGGAAACTGGCAGGAAAGAAAAAGGTTAGACGGCTCAAACTAATCAATCAATCAATCAATCAGAAGTTTGTTAAACGCAGCTACTCACCTGTAAGGGTCTCAAGGCACTAGGGGTAGGGAGGGTGCAGGATCCATCCCATCAAGGAGGGGGTCTGTCGAAGAGCCAGGTTTTGAGGTTTCTTGCGAAGATGGGGAGCGATGTTGTCTGTCTGAGGTGGAGCGGGAGGGCGTTCCAGGCTTTGGCTGCGAGGAAGGAGAAGGAGCGGCCTCCCGATCTGGTCTTTCTGGTGCGGGGGACCATGGCGTAGGAGAGCTGGGCTGATCGTAGGGTCCTTTGGGGTGCGTGGAATTTGAGTCGGCTGTTCAGGTATGCTGGTCCGGTGCCGTGGAGGGCCTTGTGTTTGTGGGTGAGTATCTTGAAGGTGATTCTTGCCTCGATGGGGAGCCAGTGGAGTGTGCGCAGGTGCTGGGAGATGTGGCAGTGTTTTGGCAGGTTGAGGACCAGTCTTGCGGTGGCGTTCTGGATGTTCTGTAGCTTGCGGGTGAGGTTTTTATTTATTCCGGCGTAGAGTGCGTTGCCGTAGTCGAGTCTGCTGGTGACCAGGGCGTGAGTGACGGTCTTTCTATGTTCGAGGGGGATCCATTTAAAGGTCTTACGAAGGAGGCGGAGTGTGTGTAAGCAGGAAGGCGAGACGGAGTTGATCTGGCGGTCCATTTTGAGCTCGGAGTCCAGGATGATTCCCAGGTTGCGTGCGTGGTCAGTGGGGGTTGGCGGGTTTCCGAGGGCGGGGGGCCACCAGGTGTCGCTCCAGGCATCGGGGTTTGGGCCCATGATGAGAACTTCTGTTTTGTTGGTGTTTAGTTGTAGGCAGCTGTTTTTCATCCATTTGGCGACGGCTTCCATGCCTTCTCGAAAGTTTTGTCTGGCGGTGTTGGGTTCGTTGGATAGGGAGAGGATGAGTTGGGTGTCGTCTGCGTATGCCACAATGTTCCGTCCGTAGCTCCTGACGATGGGGGCGAGTGGAGCCATGTAGAAGTTGAAGAGTGTCGGGCTGAGGGAGGTGCCCTGGGGGACTCCGCAGGTGGTAGGTGTAGGGTCCGAGAGGAAAGGGGGGAGTCTGACCCGCTGCGTTCTGCCGGAGAGGAAGGAGCGGATCCAGTCGAGGGCCTTGTCCTGGATTCTTGCGTCGTGGAGTCTGCGTATTAGGGTGCGGTGAGAGACTGTGTCGAACGCCGCTGAGAGGTCGAGGAGGATGAGGGCTACTGTTTCACCTTTGTCCAGTAGGGTGCGGATGTCGTCTGTTGCGGCGAGAAGGGCCGTTTCCGTACTGTGGTTTTTTCTGAATCCGGATTGGGAGGAGTCGAGGATGTTGTGCTCTTCGATGAATGTGGCGAGTTGGCTGTTGATGGCTTTCTCGATGACTTTCGCTGGGAAGGGGAGCAGGGAGATGGGTCTGTAGTTTATGAGGTCGGTGGGGTCCGCCGAGGGTTTCTTCAGGAGGGGTTGACCTCGGCGTGTTTCCAGTCGTCGGGAACCAGGCGGTCGCCAGGGAGCGGTTGATGGTGTGGCGGAGCATGGGTGCGATGGTGTCGGCGGCTCTGTTGAAGATGTGGTGGGGGCAGGGGTCCGTGGGGGCTCCTGAGTGGATTGACTTCATTGTCTTCAGTGTGTCTTCGGTGGTGAGGGCTGTCCAGTTGTCAATCGCTGGTTTCCAGGTGTCGGCGGTGGTTGGTGAGGGTCCAGTGTGTTGGTTGTCTTCGTCGAAGTTGTCGTAGATGCTCTTGATTTTGTGGTGGAAAAAGGTGCTGAGTTTGTCGCAGAGGTCTTGTGAGGGAGGGATGTCAGTAGACTCGCTGGTGTGTTGGGCGAACTCCTTGATGATGTTGAAGAGTTCCTTGCTGTTGTGCGCGTGGGTGGAGATTCTGTCTTCAATCGCTTTTTTCCTTGTTTCTCTGATGAGTTGGTGGTGGGTGTTGGTGGCGGCTCTGAAGTTGTTGTGGGCTTTTGTGGATTTAGTGTTCCTCCAAGCCTTTTCGAGGCGGCGGCAAGTGCGTCTGGACTCTCGAAGTTCGGTGGCAAACCAACTGGCTTTCTTGACGCAGGTATTGTTGTTTTTCTTGAGGGGGGCTATGGTTTTGACGCTGTCCGAGATCCATTTATGCAGGGTTCAGGCTGCGGTGTTGGGGTCGTCGTTTTCCGCGATGGTTTGGGTGGAGTTGTTGAGTGAGGAGGTGAGCTGGTCGTTGGTGGTTCTGGTCCAGTTTCTTCGTGGGAGCAGGTGCTGGTGTCTGTGGATGGTGGGTGTTCTGAAGGTGAAGTGGACGCAACGATGGTCGGTCCATGGGAGTTCGGTGGTGTGGCTGAAGGTGATGGAGTTTCCTGTAGTGAAGAGGGGGTCGACGGTGTGTCCTGCTGAGTGTGTGGGCTCGGTCACGATCTGGTGAAGTCCGATGTTGTGTAGGTTGTCCAGGAGGGATGCGGTGTTGGGGTCCAGTTGGTTGTCGAGGTGGAAGTTGAGGTCTCCCAGCAGGGTGTAGTTGGTGGATGCGATGGCCTGCTGGGAGATGATGTCCGTGATGGAGTTGGCGAAGGGACCGCGGGGTCCAGGGGGTCGGTAGATGAGGGTTCCTCGGAGGGTGGCGGTGGGGCTGGCCAGTATCTTGAAGTGAAGGTGTTCCATCAGGTCTGTGTGCTCGTCGGGGGTGTGCTCAGGCGGAGGGTGGATTTGTGGACGATGGCGATTCCTCCGGGCGGGTGGGGCGATCCTTCCTGGAGATCTTGTATCCTTGGGGGATGGCGATGGCGATGTCCGGTCCCGAGGTGGTGTTGGTCCAGGTTTCGGTGAAGAATGCTACGTCCGGGGTGGTGCTGTCGAGGAGGTCCCAGATTTGTGTGGCGTGTTTGTGGAGGGATCGGACGTTGAGGAGGATGCATTGCAGGGTCTTCGGTTCGGGTGTGTTCTTGCGGTCGGGTTGTACTGGGTCTGTGTTCCTTGCGGTGCTGTGGGTTTGTCGGCAGCGGTGACAGCTGAAGGGTCCGTGGGTGTCCGCTGGTGAGGCTAGCTTGCAGTTGTTGTTGCGGCCTGGGTTTAGTGCATGGAGTGCTGCTGGGTCGCAGCATTGGTGGTGCGGAGGTCCAGGGTTCCGGGCGCTGGTCACGGTCGGGTCGCGGACAGGCGCAGACGGGCTTGCGTTTGGCGCCATTAAGTAGGGGTCGGGGAGGGCTGGACAGCTGGGAGGCGGGAGCGGGGAGGGGAGCTGGATTGGTCGCGCTGGTCGTGCTGGGGGGAGGGGCCACGGGGGCAGCAGCAGCGGGGAGAGCGGGCAGGAACGGAGGGAAAATGGAGGAATAAAGGAAGAGGAAATAGAGTGGAAATACTCAGAAAAAGAGCAGTAATGCAGAAAAGTGCAGAAAGGAGAATAAAAATGAGGGTACAAAAACGAGTGAAAAACGGGGTGAGAGAAAGGAGATAGAGGTCCACTGGACCACCAGGGATGAGGCGCAGGTGAACCTGCGGGTGAAGGAGGGCCTCGAGCACCAAACACTCGTGAGTGCAGGGGCAGGCCTCACTTAATGGTGGAGCTGCGAGGGAGGGGGAGCAATTTCACTGACAATGAGTCAGTGGTCTTGCTCGCCTGTCCCCGCAGCGGCCGCCATTAAGTAGGGGTCAGGGAGGGCTGGACAACTGGGAGGCGGGAGCGGGGAAGGGAGCTGGATTGGTCGCGCTGGTCGTGCTGGGGGGGAGGGGCCGCGGGGGCAGCAGTGGTGGGGAGAGCGGGCGGGAAAGGAGGGAAAAGGGAGGAGTAAAGGAAGAGGAAATAGAGTGGAAATACTCAGAAAAAGAGCAGAAATGCAGAAAAGTGCAGAAAGGAGAATAAAAATGAGGGTACAAAAACGAGTGAAAAAGGAGTGAACAACGGGGTGAGAGAAAGGAAATAGAGGTCCACTGGACCACCAGGGATGAGGCGCAGGTGAACCTGCGGGTGGAGGAGGGCCTCGAGCACCAAACACTCGAGAGTGCAGGGGCAGGCCTCACTTAATGGTGGAGCTGCGAGGGAGGGGGAGCAATTTCACTGACTAAACTGACTAAACTGACTAAACAGATGCATAGAACTACAATTACACAGTTAAAAACAGTGCACATGGGCTAACTAATACAGGAAATGCAACGGCTAATACCGGCGGTGAGAGGCGGCAAGTAGGGGGAGGTCACACAAACAGCACACAAGCGGTGACAAGAGGGAGCTGGTTGTAGCAAGGGCAGCTAGTGCAATAGGGTCACGCTGTAGCCTCCATTAAGTAGGTCCTTGTAGGGGGGAACTGGCTGGTGGGAATCCAGAGGCAGAAGAGCAGGAAACAATCAGTGAGGCAGGAAAGTAAACAGACAATCGCCAGTGCAAGATAAACGGCTGACTAAGAAAAATGGAAGCTGAGAGGAAAGAAAAAGGTTAGACTGGCTTAAACTGCCTAACTAAATAGACGCAAGTAAATACAATTAAACAGTTGAAAACAATGCAGTATGGGATAACTAATACAGGAAAGGAAACGGCTAAGACACGGCTAATACTGGTGGTGAGCGGCAGCAAGCAGGGGAAGGTTGCACGAGCGCCACACAAGCGGTGGCAAAGAGGACCTGGTTGCAGCAAGGGGAGCTTGTGCAAGAACCTGCTCAATGGGGTCATGCTGCATCTTTCATTAAGTAGGTCCTGGGGTGGGACACTGGCTGGCGGGAGAGCGGGAAATGTGTGGCGAGGCAAAATAGTAAACAGGCAATCAGCAGTGCGTGATAAACTGTTTGCTAATCTATTTGGAAACTGACAGGGAAGAAAAAGGTTATACCTAACTAAATAGACGCTGTGAAATACAATTATACAGTTAAAAAGTATGCAGTATGGGCTAACTAATACAGGAAAGGAAACAGCTAATACTGGCGGCAGCAAGTGGGGGGAGGTCACACAAGCGGCACACAAGCTGTGGCAGAGAGACATGGTTGCAGCAATGGGAGCTGGTGCAAGGACTTTCTCAAGGGGGTCGTGCTGCAGCCTCCATTAAGTAGGTCCTGGGAGGGGGGTGGAGTGCTGGGTGGCAGGAGTTGGGGGAGTGGGAAACGAGCAATGAAACAGAAAAGTAAACAGACAATTAGCAGTGAAAAATAAAGTGTTGACTAATCTAAATGGAAACTGACAGGAAAGAAAAAGGTGAGACTCCCTCAAACTATCTAACTAAACAGACGCAGTGAAATATAATTATACAGTTAAAAAACAGTGCAGTATGGGCTAACTAATAAACTAAAGGAAATGGCTAAGACTGGTGGTGAGCGGCAACAAGCTGGGGCAGGTCACACAAGTGGCACACAAGCGGTGGCAAAGGCAAACTGGTTGCAGCAAAGGGAGCTGGTGCAAGGACCTGCTTAGTAGGGTCGCGCTGTGGCCTCCATTAAGTAGGTCTTGGGAGGGGGGCAGGGAGCTGGGTGGTGGGTAGTGGAAGAGTGGGAAATGAGCAGCAAGACAGAAAAGTAAACAGACTGTCAGCAACAGGTACAACAGAGCAGGTAGATGTCACCTTTAAAGCCAAGGAGAGGATCATCCCAGCTGACCAGTTGCAACTGGATTTTTCCTGGACAGTGCAGGTGCATTGTGGGAACTTGAGTCCCAGCCACCAAGAGGCAATCCAGAGTCTCTGAATCCTTGATTTGAGGTACTAGACCCATATTTTTCCAAAGGGAACTCAGAGACAACCAGAGCTCAAAGTTTGATAACTTTCTGTATTGTTTTGTAGAAAAGCACCAGGAGGGGACTGACTCGACTTCGAGAGTCAAGCCACCATCGTCGACTCGCGAATTGGCCTGACAGTGTTGGTTTTCCATGCTGAAAGCTCTGGAAGTCCTTGCTGTCGACGTCAAGGACAAAGACCTCACCGAGGCATCGCGCGGCTGGAGGCCGCCGTCATCAAATCGAACTTCGGATCCAAGAAGCCAGAGGACCTACCAAAGAGCCCGTCGATGAAAGAAAAGCTCCAAGAAAAAGACCAGGGGCATATTTATGAAATAGTGGTGCAGCAATTCACCTTGCTGCGCTGCACTACATCACTGGGAAAGGGCATGAATATGCTATATTTATGGCATATGGCACATTCTTGGCTTTTCCCCGGGCACACAATGGGCTGCCTAGTGCTAACACAGGCACCCTTGCACCATGGTGTGTTGCATGCAGGATTGTTTTTGTGCAGGAAGGGGCACCTTCCTGCACAAAAACAATACTGAGAGGTATATTTCTCTTTCTATGTGTGCTGCAGAATGTAGCACACATAGAAAGAAGAAGTAACAAGGAGAAATAAAGATATTTCTTCTTTGTACGCCTCCCCTGGGGAGGAGTAACTTTTTGGCACATTCCCAGATCTACAAGAATTTGTGCTGCATTGTGCAACTCCAGATTTTTGAAGCCACTCAGAGCCACGCAAATTGGCTTTGCGTTGCGTCAAAAATCTGACTTACTGTTTGCGTCGCTCTTGCGCAACCTTGCGTGGTGCTATAGCGATGCAAATCGGGTCATAAATATGGCCCTGAGTCCAAACGTAAACTTTTGACCGAGACCTAGCCCTACAACCTGTGCTCCATTGCGGTTGGTCTAAAACTTTGTCCAGGTCCAGGATGACCAAAAAGCCGCAAGTTTTGCTCTAAGGTTTTTGGCACTAGAATGCACACATTTTAATTTAATCTTTCAAAATTCATATCTCTGGTTCCCTACATTGGATTTTTGTAGTTTTTATAGTTTTGGTGTTGTTTTAAATATAAAAATATTCTCTAATTTGTATATATTGATGTTGGATTTTTATTGTGTTGTGCCTTTTATTAAATGCTTACACATACCTGTCTCCTTAGTTAAGCCTGACTGATCGTTTGCTACGCTACCAAGGGTTGAGCAAGGATTAACTTACTGAGGCTTGACTGGACCTATAAGTGATTGTGGTGTTATTAGTAGCTGAGGGTGAATACCCACCCCTACCAATTATCCACTTACTTGCACCAACCTAATAAACACACCCTGGTTAGTCTCAACACAGGTGAATCTCTGCTCCACTCCTGGTGTGTCCCGACCAAAGTTTAGATAATGTTGAGAATGTCAAGGACAGTCCCTCCTTCTCCCTCTACGGGTCAGTTCATCCCCATATGTATATTATGGTCTATGAAGAGGACTCAGGCATAAAGGGAAAAGGGGGTACAGAGAGTTGATAGACAGATGCTCCTGCATCCTGGTTGATGGAAAATCCAGTCTGGAAGGCACAGCATATTTGACCAATATTCAAAATGTTTGGTAAAGTCTCATTCTTGATAGACAAAGCACAATCAGTGAAAGGGAGAAAAACATGTATCACATGAACAAGATATTTGCTTACTAGGTGCAGAGTGCAGGCAAACTTTAACAATCCCCCAAGGGTATCTGAAGTCCAGCTCAAGAGCCGAAGTATTATGGAAAGACATTGCAGCACTGGTAAGAAGAGAATAGGGAGACATAATTAAGAAACCCTGGATAAAAGCAGATCGCAAAATTAATATGGGGCTGATGATTAGAGAAGAGAAAAAAAAACTAAGGTAAGACTAAAAGCAGACTGAATACCCAGAGGGCAGGGTGCAATGTATTTAAAAAGTAGGACATGTACTTTTAAGTTTTACAGGTCTTGGTAGTGAAAATTCGTTTTTCACTCTAGCAAGGCTTATCCCTCCCATAGGATAACATTGGAGTTGCCTTATTACATTGTATAAGTGCTATTTCCAAATGAGAAGAGATAACTGGTTCATGTTTGGTGTCCCTCGAATCCTAATTTAAAATCCTAACTTATGGTGTAGTCCGATTTTAGATTACAATTCTGAAAATGCCAATTTTAGAAATTTGGGATTTTCACGCCTTAGCCATTTGGTGCCTGCACATGACTGGGTGTAGTTGGCAGTTGGGCTTTATGTATTCCTCCTATACAGGCACACACAATGGGAGTTTAGGTTTGACTGGTAGGGCCATAACTGGCAGGATGAGAGGGAGGTGATGGCTCAGCCTCACTTACACCTGAAAAGGCTGTGCTCTGTCTTCACACAAAAGGCCTAACAGTCCTGCATTGTCCCCTCAGCCTGCTGGGAGCCAGAGCAGAGGAGGTAGAGAATACCATGCACTTCAAAGATATTGTATAGAAGCTACTCCCACCATCCAGAACCAGGGCACAAGGGTATAAAAACAGGACCTCAGACACTGAGCAGCACATCCCTGAGCAGAACCGAAGCGTCTTCTCTGCTGACCAGCTCATCCCCGAGCCGAACCAATGCATCGCCGTTGCCGCATTGATTGGACCCGTCGCAAGGAATCCCTTCACCGTCACAGCCCGCATGGCCTTCGGAACTGCTAGTGTGCGACGCATCATTGGCGCAGGCCCATGCATCTCTTGTCCACAGCAGCCTCGCCGATGATCCAGCGCGACCCCAATATTTTATCAGGGATCAATACTCAATAACATCTTAATACAATGGCCCATACACATTCACCCAGAATCCCTGATGCGCTGGGGTCAATTTATATGTACGATCAATTCTTTTCTTTTCATAGATTAAATTATGGCATCTCAACTAACTTTTTTACATCAACTTTCCTTCCACTTGGTCGATGGACCAATTAGTTGAATAGTTGATGGCAATGATAACTTCTAACTTACCAACCATTTAATTAATTTAATGATCACAGACTCTTGGTGAAGTTAATAATGAATTTTATCTTAAATAATTAAGGATTATGCTCAACTGCATTTGGTCACAAAATACAAACACTGAATCTCACAAAAGGAGAAATTTTACATATGCAGCTCAAATGAAATACAAACTCATCCAAACGTAGCAATGACTTTACGCAATGAAGGAGTGGATAGTGTAAGAGACAAAAGTTTCAGCAAAATGTGTGTGAAACATCATATACCTAACGGAGGGGATAGATGAAGAGACAATACTTTCATCTAAATAATACATATCATTGACGGAGTGGATAGGTGGAGAGACAAAAGTTTCAGAGACAAAATACATCAATAAGTTAAATTCTGAGAACGAGTTAGACTAAATACAAACCTATTGGTCTGTAGGAAAACCAAACCCTCGGCCTAGGAGATGGTGGGGGTTCCCCAAAATAGGATCAGGGAACAAAGGATAGAAAGAACAGGATCGGGACAGGTCAGGAACAGTTAGGCCTCTCTGCAAACCGACGGACAGCAACGCATTTCTACTCTTTCTCTCCTGCCAGCCTAAGCTTAAACCACACCCCTAAAGGCACCCAAATTATACCCTAAAACTAACATGTCCGTCCCACAATTGTTGCAAACTTTATTAAATCTCGCAAAGGGATTGGTGGGCTTGGGAGGTGGCGTTGTCACACCACTATGACTTCCCCTTTATTTCAACTACTGCATTGTTCACCATTCGTTCCCAGGGTATGGTTCTCAGCTTGTTCTCACTTTATTTCATGTGATACAAATTTTAACAATTTTCAATCATTTTTTAACATCATTCGCAGTCTGTGTCTCCGGTCTCACGCCTGGGCACTTCTTTTGGCAGTCGTTTGACACTCTGGCCTTCACCCTTCTCATGTCATCTGCGGTGCACTGCGTGTCTGTCTTGCTTCTGACAGAGCGAACTCACTCCTCGTGTTTTCCCCCTCCCACTTTAGCCAAGTTTAGAAAGATGGTTGCTTCATCTAGCACACTAAAGTAAATGAAAATGAACAATTTATTAATTATATGATAATGAAACCTTCACTGTTTACCACCCACCTTGCACTATTCCCCATTAATGTTACCTAGCATAAGCTTTGTGCAAAAGCGTCATTATTTATTAGTTCAAAACAGGATGCAACATGCAAATTACTGAAGCATATGCGGCCTATTCATCCAACGCTTTTCGTTTTTCTCAAAACACAATGGGGCATATTCTCAAGAACGTGTGATAACTACCTCAAAAGTTGCTTAATGCAACCCTTCACATCGCAGTCCATTGCGGGAAAATAACACCTTGTCAACGTGGTATTCCCAACCCTGCGGCACCATGCAATAGTAGCAGGATAACGCGCCAAATGACTGCCCAAAAACCAACGCGATGCAGAAACAATGCAAAACACGAACGCGAAAAAACCTACGCTATCCCAAACCGCGATACAAAAATTAACGACAACCAGCCACAGGCCCGCAAATCCCACGCGTCATGCGTGAAAATGCACTATAAGAGCAACCAAAAAATAAACACCAAAAACAAAACAAACTGCGTAGCACCATGGATGCACCCGGACCGAGTGCAGAGGACAACCCGAACCCCACAAGCCCCACGGAGGACCAGCCAGGAACCCCGTGTTCGGGGAAGGGCAAGGAGAAGAGGAAGACGGGGTTCAGTCCGCAGGAAGACCGGATCATCGTCACGGAGGTGATAGAACACTACCAACAACTGTTCGTCACCTCCACTGCGTCATTGGCAACACAAATGGAAATATGGCAGTCCATCATCACCAACGTGAATGCAGTCGGAGTGTCGAGGAGGTCAATGGAGGAGGTCAAGAGGCGCTGGCATGAAGTGCACAGCCAAACCAAACAGAAACTCGCTGCCAACATGAAGGCAGCAAAGGCGACTGGAGGTGGGAGTCCTGCGCCACAGGAGGAGCTGGATGAGCTGGAGGAAATGGTGGCCACAGTCATCAGCGTGGAGACGGTGCAAGGAGTCGGGGGTCTGGACACAGCCCGATATGACCTGACCCAACAGCAACAGGCTGAGTAACGACCAGGGACGGGGGGACGGGGGCAGATGGGCACAATGCCACACATTCACAATCATGTGCAGCACACTGCACACCCACAGTGACTGTGGAACATGTCCCTGATACCCTTGGCACACTGCAGCACACATAGAAACACCAAGTAGTCCCCCGTCCACAATCTGCACAAATGGGCCCCCTCCATATCACCAATGCCACAACCTACCCATGCACATGTGCTGAATCCCGAAAAGCAGCGGCTCTGTGAGCCACACCGACAATGCAAGTGACACTGCATGACAGATAGCATGGCTGAAGTCACAATACATGACATGGTGCATGAGACGACACTGAGGTGGCTGAGTGTGGACCACATCCGTAAAGGAGCAGGTCACACTCTGACACATCCACGTGCACCTACGAACCATGACGTAAAAAACACATTTGCAGACAAACAATGCACAAGAGTACCAAATATCTCCAGTAGCACAAATGACCAAAGTCGCAAACATCCCAGCACCCGAAAAGCACACAAGTCAAATGCCCACCGACTCAAAGGGATAAGGGTCCGCCAATGCAGAGCTGCAGGGGCGAATCGCCAACAATGCAGCACACACACATAGCAATCACCGTACATCAACATTGACGACAATGTGGGACAGACTGCAACCCCTACACCACAGGACAGAGGACACAACTGGTGCTGCTCGTGCATAGAAACTGGCCAATCACAACTGGCAATGCATGACACTGTGAGCTGATAACGTACGAGTACAACCACACATCCGTCATGTAGTCGAAATGTCCACTGACTCCCATCAAATAGCTAGCTTCACCAAAACAGTCACAATGTACATCGTCATGCAGTCTGAATGTAAACATCTACAATGCGTCAACATACATGGAAAACACTGTTAACCTGCATCTCCCCTTCACATTGCAGAGGGACAATCAACACCTCCTGTAGAGCAGACCACACATCTCTTCAGTGATGATGAAGAGGACACCCTGCACATTTGCACAGACACCCTCCAACGGCTCGTGGACAGCCTCCGCACCCCACCTCCAAGAGCAGGGCAGCCCGGCTGCATCACGGTGAACCCACACCCTGCACAGACCACACCGCAGGAAGCACACACCCCCACAGCTGCCTCCCAGGACCCCACGACCAACACACGGATTTCAAACTCCGTGTGTTAGGGTGCCAGGAGAAGATGGCAGATCAGCTGCGGCTGGGTTTCGAGCTCATGGCAGACAAACTTGATGCCATACGTGGGTGCCTGAGTCCCATCAGGGAGCACCTACAGTCCCTAACGGATACCCACTGTCCGCACCATGCTCACCAACAATCCTTGGCTGACATCGCTGGGTCCATTACTCGCTTACAAGAACTGTCTAGGCAGACAGGCTCAAGCGATGACAGCACAGAGTTGGCACAGATGCGGAGGTCAATGGAGACCATGGAGCCGATGCAGGCTGGAAGTATGGCTGCCACTGCTGAACACCAGCGAGATGTAGCTGCGATATTCCATGCCTTGCAGATCCTCATCTTGCCATTGCTGCCACTGAGCCTGTTCCAGGTCACTGCTGCAGGAACCTCAACACACACATATCCTCCCCCTGATGTGTCAGTGACACACAGTGATGCAGCCCAATCACCTTCGCACCCTGATGAGTCAATGGCACACAGTGATGCAGCCATAACCCCACCACACACACCTGACACACCGGACACAGAAGACGTCTCAGAGGAATAAGATGTGGAGGGTAAAGACTGTGTGAGGAAGGAGGTAGTAGCATCCGTCCCCGCCATATGGCCTGTCCCTGCCTGGTCATGCTCTCTGCATCATGCCCTGGAACAAAACCTCCCACTGCCCCCCGAAACACTCTGCGACCTTCACATGGACCCCGACATGGACTGCCATATCTGCTCTGGTACCGATGACACAGCAACCCGGCGGCGGACTGCACCCTTCCTCTTCAGATCAACTTTGCCTTGCCACAGGAACTCTGGTTGGCCCACCACTGGGCAACCTTGTCATGTGGGCTTGAAGTGGCCATGTACTGCTCCAGGTGCGACACCCCCCAGAATGTGAATAAAACATTCCAAATCACACAGATGTGTCATGTCTATGTTCACTCACAAATAAATGTTTGGATGAATGTCAGGACATCGATAGCACTAAAAGGTACACCCTGGTAGATGTCATCAATGCGCATGTTTGACCCTGACCCACATGGCCACTTAGATGACTGTGAAGGTGTGAACTAGCTGTGGCCACATTGCACAGTGACAACAATCCCGTTGCCCCCAAACGTAGCACCAAGTCCATGTATCAAATAGGGCGGTGAGTGGAAATGTCACATTCGGTAGCAGTCCTTAAGTGGTGTCCCCCATCACATGTGACAACAGAACGTCTCTTCGCATGCCTACTCACACACATCTGTGTGGACACAGTCTGTTTTGATGGATGACCTTGTTCTACATGGCGAGAAGTTGGACACCATACCCACATTGCTGGGGACACGTAGGAGCACAGGTCTGCCACCAACTATCCCAGCCACAATGTCTGGCTCACAGAGGTGGAGCTGGCAATAGGGAATCACCCCCAATTCACAAGCGTCAGTCAATGCCTCCCTGTGTACGGACAATGCACATGTAAGCACATGATCTGTCATCATAATCAACACTCATCACAGTTGTACACAGGTGAAGTTGCGTGGACTTTATTAGCATGTGCGTGTCAGTACGGGCAAGGCAAGGGCCACAACATGCAGACCAATGTTTAAGACACTTACAGGCAGCTTAGGAACATGTTGAGGTGCAAGTAATGGGGTGGCAAAATTGCACACAATTCATTACGGATGTCAACGGTCTCAGCCCACCTTGCCTTGCTGGACGAGTCATGTGATGTTTAGCGTCTGCTCATCGGCCCGTGTCAGGGGACACGACTCACAGCCCATGGGATCTGCATAGTGCTGTAGCACCGGACTGCGCTGACTGTGTGCTCTGCTGACAGTGAGCAGGTGAAGGGATCCTACAAGGTCACATGTCGTGCTACATTGCCATGTGTGTACTCTCCCCCGAGCAGTTTCTCCACTTTTGGAACGTTGCCAGGCGACGCTGTGCTGCTCTGCCCATGGGACTGCATCACCTTGCACAGGTGTGTGTACACACGCGTAGGTCCTCGCACATGCATTCTGAGTCCAGGCAAAGGCAGACATGTCCACTGTTGTGGTGGGATATGTGGAAATTCCTCGGTGATGCTACAAGGTGTGTGGACCTCTGCTGTGGGTGACAATCAATTGTGGCTGCAGGAACGTAGTTACTCGTCCATGTAAGCGAGCGCTGCTTCATGGGCAATCTGTTCCAAGAGTACGTCGTTGTCGAGGTCAAGGTACGCAAGGGCGAGCCAATCCATTACCTGGTCCGGGCAGCTGTGCTCCGTCCACGCCGTTTCACCAATCTGCAACACAGCCCAATAGGGGAGCGCCTTGATGTGGTCACTGCACACGAGGAGTTGTGCAATCTCCCATGCACAACTGCCTGCACATACGCCAAATATCAAGGCATCCCATGCACGGGTGTCACAGTTACACTCCTTTTCGTGGGCCAATAGGGGACGCACACACACGTGTCATAATCCAGTTCAGCTACCGTTGTGTTGGATAGGCAGACATCCATGGGCCACTCGAATGTGCATGATCAACAGTGGAACCAGGGCTGGACGCAGGTGACGTACGCAAGACGGAAACTCAGACGGTAACTGATGCGCAACACTGCCAGTGGCAGTGATCCCAATAGATGCAGCATTCGTGCACGGTACAGTTCCACGTGACAGGGGTTGTGCATGTGCCCGGGATTGCCAGCCATTGCCTTTGTTGGTCTCGTAGCACCGGCACCCTTCTGACAGGCGGCAGTTGTGTGGATGAGATGCCACTGCTCAGAGCAATGAGTCGTGTTTGTGTGCAACGTTTGGGCGTATGGGTTGTTTCTTACTTATGTGTCAGGGGCATCCCAAGCAGGTGTGCCTCAGGCAGGGACAAGTGTGTGTGGGGTGTGGACACGTTGGTCTTTCATTCGCGCAGTTCGTGGTGTGGGAGTCGTCACGATCTGGTTTGGTATCTCTCGCAGGGAGTGCCAGCCGCATTCAGGACCAAGGTCGGGGGTTCAGGTGTCCTTCAGCCTTGTGTGTTGAGACAATGGAGCTTTCATTCCTGATGTTGGTCTGACTACTGCTTGCATTTTTGAAATGTGATGTGGCCTTCGCGTTGCTATTGATGCCAGGCCTTTGACTTAGTGTGCGCCAATAGCGATACACACACAACAGTTGGCATGTATGAGCCAGGAGCCCGATTGGCCTTGCGCTCCTTGTACAATGTCTCTATTTCTCTCTCTCTCTCACTCCCTCTCCCTCTCTTTCTCTCACTCTCTCTTTCTCTCACTCTCTCTCTCTCACTTTCGCTCGCTCTCTCTGTCCTTTGATGAGCGCATGACACACCTTCTTATCTGGAAATTTGTTTTGCAGGCTGTGACTTCCAGATTGTCCTGGGTGGACCTGCCATGACTCTTCAAAATAGTTCTTTTGTGTTTATTCTGTATGAAACGCATTATTTGCTGAGTCTAAGATGAATGTATGATTCTCATTTTTCTGACGACACATGTAGGTTAGGTGTTGTTATTGTGCGACATTGGGCACATTGTTTTGTTCATGATTTCGTGAGGTTGATGTGACATATCTTTGTCGGGGTGTGGGTGGGGGGTGCCTGGAGTGGGGCCCGGGGGGGGTCCTGGGTGTGGTGGCGGTGTGTGTTGTTGCCCTCTCGGAGCTCTGGGATGCATGGTGAGTGGCTCCATTGCATCTGTTGTTCTTCATGTGTGGCTATGGGCTGTGCTCCCTTGTCTGTTGCAGGTTGTCGTCTGACTTTGCACCAGGTAAGAGCAGGTGTTAATTTCCTGCTGCTAACGCGCCTTATCGCATGTTTTGTGATCTTATCGCGGATCGGGCTGGTCGTTGAGAATGTTGTGGAGTGGTGTTGTCGCGGCTTTTTGCACGGGTACGCCTACTCTGCATATCATTAGCGTTAGTTGCCGGGGGCATCTGTGGCGATGTTTTTTGCGACTGCTATCGCAGGTAAACTGGTGTTATGGGCTGTTAGCACCAGCTTGGGAATGGGGAGATAAATTTATCGCGGATTTGGCTGCGATAACGTGCCTATAACTCGGCGATGGCTCCTTGACAATATGCCTCAATGTTATTACAATATTATTTTGTTTACGTGTTAGTTCAGACATGCGCAAAGCAATTTCCCTTGTGTTCGTGTTGGGTGTACATTAGTTTTTCAACAACTACTTACTGTTAGTACGTATTATGGGGGTATCAATTCAAGCAGGTTTAATTTTTGCGAAACCCTGCTCCATCACCGACGATGCCAGATTCAGAACCAATGCATCACCATCTGCATGCTGCATCGTCGACGTTGGACTTCGCATTGCAAGCCCCATCGACTGGATCCTCAATGATGATGCAACAGGTACTCACATTATAGCCCAGCTGCCTCTTGGAACTGAAGCATCGCTTAGCCTGCATGATGCATCTAGAGCACGGATCCACACAATGCTCCCCAACCCAGGATTTAAGGTACTCTGTTCAGTGGGCCTAACTGGTTCCCTGTAGCTGACCCGCTCTCCTTCTCGGTCGGCCTGAACTTGTGACTTTGTCCCGGTCCGGCACAGCCAGTTATCCACAGCTGGTGATTTATGCTTTTTTGGCGCTATTTTCTCTAAAATCTTTCAAATTGAATATCTCCTGTTCTACTAATTGGATTTTTGTCTTGTTTTATTTAGTAAAAACGACCCTATTTTTCTAAATCTGTTATGGGCTCCTTTTGTGGTGTGTTTTCACTGTTTTACTTTTTGAAGTGTAGCACAAATACTTTACACATTGCCTCTAAGTTAAGCCTGATAGCTTTGCCAAGCTGCCAAGGGAGTGAGCACAGGTGGTTAATTTGGGGTTTGCTTGTGCCTTATCCTGACAGGCATTGTAATTGCTGCTTGACCAGGGCTTCCACCCCAGTCAACCAACAACCCAATTTCTTAAATTTTCCTTTATAAATATGTCTGTATTTTCCTTTGGCCTGCTCTCCACCTTCTAGACGTTTGGCATCTTCAGGGACATTTCTGTGTTATCTTGTCTAGTGACCTGACAGTACTGCCCCCTCAAATGACCCCCTTCCCTGCTGTGTTTTGGCTTGTAAGGGAACCTTCTATGGAAAGCAGAGGACAACTAAGATGCATTAAGAGGCTGGTTCCTATGAGTTGTCTGACACCTCATAACCCTTCCATGCAACCAAATATTGCAACTTCCCCTATTTCCCCTAAAGTCTAGTATAGTCTTGATTTCATATTCTATTATGCCATCTACTAATGTAGATTGCTAAGCTAAAGGAGTGAATGAAATGGCCTTCAATAATGTGGGAGAAATCTACAATAAATAAACAAAGTAGTCATAACAGCCACTGTTCTCAGACAGCTTGCTTCTGCACATGGTTGGGCTTTATACTATCTCTGCCGGTATTGTTCCTGAAGTGGCACTGCTAGCATTGGTTCTTCAATAGCTGGTGCATCACATCTGATCTGTTTGATTCTGGAAGTATTTATCACTTCTAAATTATGTCAGCATTTTCCATTACCCTGTTCTCCACCTTCTCTAAGCTTGACGTGTTTGCGGCTGTTCCTGTGCTATATTGTCTAGTGACTTGACACTGTGGTGTAGGAACCAGGCAATTCCCCAGAGAAAGTTAAATTCAAGGAGAACCAACAGTCGTAAAGTCAAGGAAACCACACAATAAAATTCCTAAGTCAAATTTAAAAACTAGAGGAACATTTAATAAAGAAAAAAATACCAAAATGATCAAAATAAGATAAAGTGAACTGGACAAATATGTGTTTATCTTGTGTCTTAGTCACTTGCTTGGAACTCAAGGTTTTCCAATGTGGCAAGATGGAAAGCTGAAGCCGGTCGTTCCCTTTAAAGTAAGATATGTTGCTGTCGAGCTCCAGATAAAGCAGCTGGTTTTGGTGCCAAAAGCCCAGAGTGGGACAAAGCTGGATTTTGTAGCCCCTGAGTTTGCTTCACAATTGGAATAGATTTGCTGCCTCACCCAGGTTCAAAGTTTTATAGTCTGAGTTATCTGCGTTTTAGAATCCTCTAGTGAGACAAGGCATGGATCGCAGCTGTGATGGGATCCACAAGGCTGATTACCTTTTTACCATGAAGTCCAGCTGAACCAGTTTTCAGTGCAGAAAAAAACTTTGAATGGTGTGAACCTGCCTGCCGAGGGTGCAAGCTCTCTGGATCAACCTTAGCAGCTTGTATCGGTCCTCTTGTAGTGAAAAAAATGACTAGATCACACTTTTTTCCATATGCCCAAAACATTATTCCTCATCACTTCTGCAGCCTCCAGATCCTTGGGGCATGCCTCTAGGCTCCAGATGTCCCTACTGCAGGGTATAGTCCTCTATGGTCAGGGGGACCCTCTGAAATAAGGAGGAGTTCTGCTTTTTGTGTCCATGGAGAATTCAAACAGGAGATCAGCTACCTGATGCTTGGAAAGGGTTCCAGTCCCTAGGTGCCAGAAGACGTTCTTCAGTCCTTTTCTTACAGCATCTGGAACCTTCAACAGCCCAGAACACATCCCAGCAACTAACGTTACATTCCAGCACATGATGTCATGAAAGGAACACAGAAGTGTTATGAAGATACAGAGATGTACACTGATTCACAGGATACCACACAGGCCTTTAAATTGTGTTCTTATCTTGTCCCATTTGCTGTGCGTTCAAAGACAGAGGTCAAATGTCAGGCTCTGTCTTCCGAGGGAGCTTAGTGTTTACATTTCTTTCACTGACTTCAAAGTGAAAGGATTTATGTGACAATCTTGTTGGTTACTGGGAAAGTAACTGGGAAAGAAAGTTTTTTTTTTCTAGCACACAACAACATCTCAATGTCTGTAAATGAACTGTGCAAATATTTCAGAACATATTAGAATTATGAAAGCACAAATGAAGCACATTTTTTGGTAATTCGAAAGAGAGGTGGAAAAAATATTTTAATACAATCAAAACAAATCAGTACACTAGGTGATAACATTTGCACACATTATTGTTTGTGCATTGTATAGTTTTAGCAGTAAAACTGTCTGTGCAAATGAAACTGTCATTCCAATTGGAAATGTGTTGTCTGCAATGGCAGTGCGTTACCACACCATGCATACTCCACACTATGCCCCTCCATTCGACACCACTCCACTCTACAACATCCTACTCCACTCTATACCCCTCCACTCTAAGACATTCCATTCTACGCCACTCTAATTCACGCCACACCACGCCACTCCACTCCACCACACTCCACTCCACTCTAAGCCACTCTATGCCACTTCACACTAGTCCACGCAACTTCACTCTAGGGCACTCCACGTCATAGCACTCTATGACAATCCACTGTACGACCCTTCACTCTATGACACTACATGGCACTTTACTCCATTCTGCGCCACTCTATGACACTTTACTCCACTCTGCAGCATGCCATTCCACTCTACTTCACTCCACTATTTAGCACTCCACTATAAGATACTCCACTCTATGCCACTCCACTCTACTCCACTTTATGACACTTTACTCCTCTATAAACCCCTCAACTCTGCACCCTCTGCTCTGCTTTAGTCCACTCTTCTCCACCCTATGCCACTCAACTCTACACCACTCCGCTCTATGATGCTCTACTCCACAACACTATACACCATGCTTCTACACTCCACTCTACAACACTTTACTCCACTCTCTTGCACTATACACCACTGCTACTCCACTCCCTCCACTCTATGACACTCTGCTTTAGTCCACTCTTCTCCACCCTATGCCACTCAACTCTACACCACTCCTTTCTATGATGCTCTACTCCACAACACTCTACACCATGCTACTACACTCCATTCTACAACACTTTACTCCACTCTCTTGCACTATACACCACTGCTACTCCACTCTACACCACCCCACTTTATGTCACTCCACTCCACGCTAATCCAATCTACCCCTCTACTCCACTCCACTCTACATCACTCCACTCTATGGCTCAGCTCCATTCTACGCCACTCCACAACACTCTACTGTACGCCACTTTACAACACTCCACTCTACAACACTTTATTCCACTCTATGCCCCCCACTCTACTCCATGACACTCTACTCAACAACACTCCACGACACTCCACAACACTCCACAACACTCTACGACACTCTACTCCACACTTTACACTACACTCTATGCCACTCCACTATACACTAATCCACTCTGCACCAATCTCATCTATGCTACTAACTTCTAGCCATGCTGAGCAACAACCTTTGCTGGTGGTCAACATGGATAAAACACAGTGGAAAAGCCAATTGCTCTTGCATAGGCAAGACCTATTGGCTTTGCCAAATGTTGTTTATATGTTAGGCATCCAGCCCTGTGAACATAGCAAACACACTTTAGGGGTGAATTATTAATATATATCATATTTTTTCCTGCATGGCAAAGTCATTATCACTTACTTGAAGTGATTTAAACTACAGCCCAGCCAGAGCATAATCGTGCTCCTGGCTGCCATACATTTTTTCCCATATATGTTGGTGCTGTAAATAAACACTGCAGCCCACAAATGACATTTAACTTCCACGTCACTGGTACAATTTTTGTGGCAACTGACAATGGACATACTGGAGATTTAAGCACACAAATTGGGTGAAACCAATTTTAACATTACATTTAAAGGAGCAGAGCACACACACCATGGCACTGAATTGCAGTGTCACAGTACACAAGGTGTACCCTGATACTAGAAAAACAGAGCCCAGGAAAAGGTGAAAATCCCGGAAGACTAGACAGAAAAGGCATACTACTTACACACACATAGAGATATTAGGTTAAATAACAAATAGTGGTCTACCCTCTCTAGTAGGTGTGCATTTGGTTTTATTCATTCCTAGATACGATTTGGACAGCAGCCACGGGTAAAAAAACTCCATTGGTCATGTGGGCAGCCAGCTACATTGAATCTTGTATTTGGTCGGTATAAAGAAACTGTGTGGTCTAGTTTCATGTCGGTGGCAATTTCTTAAGTCATAGGGCATATTTACAAGCCCCCAATGCCACTGGAGCGTCACTTTTTCTGATGCCCTGGTGGCATTGCACCAATCCCCATATTTACAAGGTGGTGCTAAGCCACTTAACGTGGCTTAATGCCACCTTGTAAATATGCCTCTTTCTGCCACAGTCTGCTGCTGCAAAGGGGCGGACAATGGGTGTTGCAGTGGGCGTTCCACTGCAACACCCATTGCTTTTCGACGCTGCCCCAGATTTACAAGGCTGGGGCAGCCCCACAACCTAAGGCCAGGGAATACCTGGTTTCAGAATGGCGATATGAGAAGAAATTATTAATTCTTCTAGTTTTTTGCTCTTTCTATTTGTGCTGCATTCAGCAGCACAAATAGAACGAGGAAATTGCCATTGTTGATTGTTTACGTGCAGGGAGGTATCCCTTCCTGCATATAAACAATCGCCCCTGCAGCGCAGGCACCCTGCAACATGGCGCTAGAGTGTCTGCATTGGCACTAGGCAGCTTTTTTAGTGCCAGAGCTAGGGGAAATGCAGGGGTGTGCCGTATTTTTGAGAATGCGGCGCATCCCTGCGTTTTGAAAATGTCGGAGCTCAGTGTTGCCAAATTTGCTGTTTTCTTGTAACTATCCCCCATAGTTGGCAAATCATAGTTGGATATTTTTTAATACACTGCTTGAGATTTCGAGCACCTAATAGTTTCCACCGATGTCTATAATTGTCTGATAGACATTATTTGATTAATATAGGATACATTCCTAATAAATCTAATTGTTCCCTCTGGTCCTAGATTTATACCTCTTTATCCCATAATGAGTCTTTTCTCTGACGTCTTGAGATATTTCTGCACCTAGATTAATAACATGGTTGGAATTGTTGAATCTCTCCCTCTTGGAGCCCAGTTCTTCCTGAAAATTTTGTTCACTTGAGCAGTTACATCAAGTCTCGAACCACTTAGAGCTGTCGCGCCGTGACTTATACAATGTGAGGCTGTTTCTTTCCTGACAATACAGGTGTCCAATCTATTATTGGAAGCCTTAGGGGCATATTTAAGTTCCCTGGCGCATCCCTGCATATCAGCAGGGATGCGCCAGGAAAATGTGTCACGCAAGTTTACCCTTGCGCCACGTCCGATGCGCCGCATTTACAATGCGGCGCATCGTGGCGCTAGGGATAAGCAGATGCGTGACGCATCTGCCGGCGGAAGGTTGGCGCAGTGCTGAAGTTGTGTCGCAAGCGCGGCGCAACTCCAGCACTGTTCCAACCTTCCCTATCCCAAACATGGTGCGTCAATCCTTACGCCTGCTTAAAGCAGGCGTAAGGATTTACGCACCAGCGTCGGAAAAGTGACTGCCTGAAATCTTGTAGATTTCACTACGTCACTTTTCCGAGGTGTACCTGCGCCGGAACGCCCCCCCCTGCGCCGGTACGTCCACATGAAACCTGACGCAGGTTTCATGTGGCGCAGGGGTTTACTACGTGACGCATCTCCCTAGATGCGTCACGTTGTAAATATAGCGCAACGCGGCGCATGGTTTGCGTCGCCGCTGCGTCACATGCGTGACGCAACGGCGGCGCAAAAGTGGCGCAAGGGGCTTGTAAATATGCCCCTTAGTTTATAAGTCATGAAAGGCCATAAAGGAACCTATGAAATAGACCGTAAGAAATTTCAGAGATTGAACTTCAAGCATTCAGCATACTTTTCAGGAAAAAGAAATGAAGCACATTCAAGTTTGAAAGTTCAACTTTACTAGTGCACTGAAACTACTGTTGTGGCATTTCATGTCATCAGTAGACTTACCCCCGTGTTTTCCATTAAATAATAGTTATATTTAACAGCAACACAGCTGAAACTCTGAAAGACATTTTAACTTCAATCACAGAACGCATTAATTACAGGCGCCAGTTAATGCCTGAAAGGGAAGTTTGTTTACATGTGAACAGAGTTTATGTGTTTAAAGAGAAAGAACATTAACTTTGCAAAGGCTGACTTGCTTATTGATGTATATATATTTTGAACATATGATTACAGTGTTTTAGAGGCACCTGATATATATGCAATAGCTGTCTTTATTTATTTGTCATTTTAGAAACACCAGTATTTATGTAGACCTTCATCTTCAGACCAATAAGAATTATTCTATTTAAATATTTACATTAACATACGTTTGTTTTACTACTAGAGTGTTTTCATTTATAACTCAAAATATAAACGTACAGTGATATTTCTATTTTTATATTGCATAGTGATTTAAGTTATGTAGGTGCTAGTTTTGTGTATGTATATCTATGAGACTATTGTCTTAGTGCAAATGCCTTAGCTCAATTGACCTAGTGCTTAGACAGATTGAAGACCCTAGAGCAAACTATATTCATTTATTTACTGAACACTTGTTTGGCTGCATAGATAACAACAGAATAATGGTTAATTTCTTCAAGAATTCAGGAACTTATGAAGATGGAAATGCACCTCTATCCTCTTTCCCCTACGGCATTCAGTGCACATGCGCAGAATTACTAAAGCGGTCAGGATGAACAGGCGCCCCCCGTGCCTAGGGGAGGGGCGCCCTTAGTAGCGCCACGGGACTGAGCCTCCTACGGCGCCAGAAAGGGGGCTGGATGAGGTGATGTCATCGGGATGCGCAGGAAGACCTGGGAGGGTACTTAAGGCAGCGCCCTGGGATCTTCAGCCTCTTTGTCCCCTTGGACCTCCGGCAAGCTGCAGGGGCGCGTCGTCGACCACTCACCCACCCGGCAGAAGAGCAAGGCTTCGCGGAGGGCGGAGCGCTGACAGTTAACAACAAAGGGGGATGCACAACAATGGAGGTTCAGCGGCTGGATCTGGATGGACCCCAGGAGGGGGTAGGATCCACATGTGCAGAGGGTAGGCGGAAGGGGGGACTGACCAGCTGGTGGTCCTGGACTGTACTGCCCTAACCCGCAACGTATGGACTGAGTGGAACCTTGGGGAGGCTGCCTGTGTGCAGGTATCCCGGTGCAACTGTTTACTATAGCGCGTTGGGGCCTGCTGGCACAATGGGCGCAGCAGAGTGGGGGCTTGGTGGGCCGAGACGGCCAAGTTCAAGTGTATGACCAAGCCCAAGTTCAAGTGTAATGTCGTGCCTAATTTCTTTACTGCCTTGATAGGTCGAGGCCACTAAAGTGTACGGCCAAGCTCAAGTTCAAGTGTAATGTCGTGCCTAATTACCTTTCTGCCTTTGTCATGTTGATGCTGCTAAAGTGTGATGCTGCAAATAATTTTTATATATCCAAGTAGGATACTGTTACTCTCGTGTTGGTTTGTGGTGAATTACCTGGTTTGAGGTGAATAAAAAAGGCTATGCCATGGACAACATGCTCTGATTCTGAGAGTTCTTGGGCACGGCGGGGAGGAAAGGTGACGGCAATTGGGGCGGAGCGAATGTCACGTTGTGTGCGTACTATACATGCTGTCCTACAGTGGGACTGATTCTGAGGGATCTGGGGTCAGATGACATCATTATTGCACCCAAAAAATATGTCGCTGAGGTATTCAGAATTTATGGGACGCGATCATTTTCGCCTAGCCCTAGCTTTAACTCTTGAAATGGGGCCTAACATGCAGATTTTGGTGCTTACTGCTCAGGGGGCCTTGTTTACTTTAACAAGGGGTGCATCTTTGGAGTATGAGGTTAGGGAGCGATAACAGCGCACCACTTATAATTGTGATCCTTGCTCAGCTGTTGGAAGAGTACTCATATTTAGGTAAAAGGTATTAACCATCTTTACACCCCCAATCACCCGGAAAGTATATTTTAAAAAAGGAGGCCTTTCTCACTGTCACTTTATAACTCAGTGGTCCCCAAGCTGGTGGAAATAAACAGGGGAGATTCTGTGCAGCAACAAACTACAGATAAAAGAGCCGAGTAGAGTGGATAGAGGGTCTTCATGTACACAAGAAGAGATGACAATGTTATACCGCATGTGAATACACTTGAACACCCATGAATGTATCAGATAAAGTCAGCAATGGGAACGAGGAATGTAGACACAGTCTCTGCCACAGTTTTGGGCTTACTGTTGTCTTACATAGTTGAAGAGCTGTAGCAAAGCTATTTTCCCACCTTACCCCCTGGTAAATAGTTGCTTTTCATGGGGACTGTAAAAGCATCTGCTCATTTCGGCTGGTAAAGTAGCTGCATTTGTTTACCTAGCAAGAATAAACAACAGAACATAATATGATAACTACACAACGCAATGTAACAACCCATTTAAAACCTAGCAGTGCACAATACAAGTACCAAAACAGAACCCCAAACAACAACCATTATACAGCCAAACAACATTATTACATTAATGCAGCACTAAAACACAGCAGCACAACCAACAACAGAGCATATCACCAGCACAACAAAATTCCACACAACAAATATGCCCAAAGATTCTTATCACACATTACAACCCCAGAGGCCAGCTTTCATGATTAGATAGTAATAGGTGTTAGCACCGGGCACTACCTTAGCTTACCCCCAAGGACAGAAAAAACTGCACCAGTTAAAAAAATGTTTTGTGATTAGGCCCTGTAATTTTATGGAAATATATTTTTGTGCCCTATTAACAATGAGCAAAATACAATTTCACTCTTGATTCCACCTGTACAGTCTGATTTAGTTAAATTGATTTTGAAACAGGTTTTCTATGGCGTGGCTTGGGAGCCGAAGGAAATGGCCGCCATCCGTCGGAGCTCCGTGACGGGATGATGCACCGGAACATCTCCAGGCTCCTATTCCTGTCTTCTGGATCCCTCGACTGCATCCTCATGCATCGGAATTCTTCCTGTGTCACTGGCAGTAATTGCGGAAGCCAGGGGTGAGCGCAAGTGGCTTTTTCGGAGTTTTCTCGTTACTCGCGGCGCAATGAAAAGCCGCGGCCGCCATTTTGTATTTTCTGCGCTCCTCGTTTTTCCCGCGCGCTTATAATGGGGTCACTTCTCCTCACACCCTAATACTTGTGTGAGCATATATGGCGATTTTTACCTCATTTTCCAGCTAATTTGTTGACACTTGTAAGGAAGGAATGTTTTTTATGAGACGCCTGTCATCTTGCAGCACCTCTTCACACGGCCTTGCGCCTCAAAGTTCTTAAATGACCGTTTGGTGTTCTCATTTTGCCGCATTTGCCTATTTCTGATTACTAGCCCACACCAAGGCTGTATCCATCGATCTGGCTGTGTCTTTTATCTCTGGTGACTACGCGTTTTCAGCTTGCCTGTCGCCTTGGACCTCCTCTTACGCTTTTGGTGCATTTCTCCCCTTACTTTTTAATGGCAATGTCTCGAGCTAATCGTAGCAGTGCTCAACATACCAAGGATATCTCATTAGAAGATCATAACCCTTTCAGCGTCCTACAAGATAATATGGAAGAACCAGTTACTGATGCTGCCAGCTCTAAGCACTTGTCTTCTACCATGACGCACTCTGGCACTAAAACAAGTTCTAAAATTCCTTCCGCATCCTTCTCTTCTTCTGGTAAGCGAACAAAGGTTAATCCTCCTTCTCCTACCAATGCGTCCTCCACAATTTCCATGGAACTTTTACTGGAGGAAATACGTTCCCTCAAAACATACATGGTAGAGACTAACTCCCGGCTTCAGAGTCTTGAGGACAACTGGTCTCAGTCTGAGCAAAGAGTTGGTGATCTTGAACACCGTGTTGAGTCCATCCAAACAGTCACTGATCAAGTTCCAGGTATGCGTAGAGAGGTTTTGCGTCTTACTCAACAAGTTGAAAATTTGGAAAATCGTAACAGGCGCAATAATTTACGTATTTACGGCCTTGCGGAAGGCCTCGAAGGTGCTGATCCTTTGTCCTTTTTTTAAACCTTTTACCAACTCTTCTTGGTCTTCCTGATAATCCTCCTCTAAACATTCAACGTGCTCATCGTCTGGGACAAAGTCCTCGTTTTTCTCCATCTTCATCTTCGGTCTTGAGACCTAGGGGAATTATCCTATATTTTTTGGAATACACGGATTTGCTCAAAGTCCTTCATGCTGCCAAACAAAAAGGGAAAATCTCCTGGAATGGTTCTAATATCTTTTTGCTCAAGACTATGCTAAAACAACTGCGGACCGGCGGAAGAAATTCTTGGACATGAGACCTGCTCTTCGAAATTTAAATGCTCGTTATGGCCTATTTCATCCTTGTTTGTTTAAGGTGACTTACAATAATAAAACTACAAACTATGAAGATCCTGCGCTTCTCCAAGTCTTCTTGAATACCTGCAGAGATGAATCCATGGATATTCCGCGACCATAACATTTCTGGACTGACTTTATTCCGTTTGGTGCCTATTGTTTTTGTTTCTGTCTTGCCTTGGATGTGTTGTATTATCTCTTGTTAACATCTTTTCTTTCCCTTCCTTATTAGATGCGGTTTTGTGATCCTTCACCTTATGTTCCTTCGTTGCTCCTGGAGATCGTTTTTCCTTGTGCCTTCCTCCGTCCCGGATTCCCCCGTCTGGTGTGCTACCTTCCTTATGTGGCTTCCCTCCCCCACTCTCATTGTCTGCTTGTGGTATGTCTTTTTGACATTTTTCTCTATTATCAAATGTTGGATTTGTATTATGTTTTTGTTTTATGTTTTGTTCTCCCTTCTTTCTTCCCCAATCTTTTCCTTTCTCTCACTCCTCTTTTTTCTCACTTTTGTATAACTTGCATTATCCTTTCTGTGTATCTTTCCATCCTCTCTTCATTCCCCCCTTTCTTTCTCAATCCTTTTATGCTTAATTTTGTTCTTTCTTTTAGCGATCATTCTAGTTCTTATAAAGTATACAAAATAATTTTCTATGTCCTACTTGACTGGTTATTTTTTGTCTCTATTTTTCCTCTTAATCCTAATCGTTCATTTTTCTTCAATTATTGGTCTTCTTTGCCTCTGTTTCACTTATTCTATTTCTTCTTATGTTTCTGCTTCTTCCTTTGTCTCATATACCTTCTGTTCTGTATTTACTATTTTTCTATGAAAATTCTTCATGTTAATAATTTTGATTTTTATTGTATTACTGAGTCTAAACATTTCAATTTAGTGTGTATTTTTTGATGTCGTTAAACATAATATCCTGGAATGTTAAAGGTTTGGGTTCTCCAATTAAACGTCAGCGAGTTTTATCACATATTGCAAGTTTAAAGGGGGACATTGCTTTATTACAGAAGATTCATATTATGGATACGGAGATAGCCAAATTAAGACGTCAATGGGTGGGTCATGTTTTCGCATCACCTGGTTCAGGAAAACGTAATGGTGTTGCTATTCTCTGTCATAAACGGTTAAATGTTCACCTTGTAAGTCAGGATAATGATTCAGAAGGGAGAACGGGTTGCAGTATCTTTACTGATTAACAATATTCCTTTAACTGTTGTCAATGTATATGCTCCCACTAACAATGATAAGTCTTTCTGGCCACAATTTCTCTCCTCCTTGATGCAATATACTGATGATTATTTAATTGTCGGAGGGGACTGTAATATGGTCATAGATCCCTTTATAGATAGAAGGTCTAACTCCAGATTTTCACCTTCTCCCATGCATGCTCAATTTACATCTGCTATCTTCCAACGATCCCTTATAGATTCCTGGAGACTTTGTCATCCTACACTGCAAGAATACACATATTACTCTCCTGCCCAATCCTCTCAATCCCGGATAGATTACCTCTTTATATCTAAAGCTTTAATTCAACACATTTCCCACTCAGACATAGGCTCTATCTTAATCTCAGATCATGCTCCAGTCTCTCTGAGTTTGGATTTATTACCTCCTTCCAAGGGTATGAAACGATGGAGATTTAATAATTCCCTACTACTGGATCCCATATTTACATCAAAATTTCTTGATTTTGCAACCTCATTTTTTGTAGAAAATGAATCCCCTCAAGTATCACCTCAACTTGTTTGGGATACTTTTAAAGCTGCCTCTAGAGACTTCATTATTTCATTTGTGTCACAGAAAAGAAAAGCATCTTCTCACTCTGCTCAATTACTCAATAAACAAATAAAAAAATTGGAACACACCTATTATTTAACAAAATCCCAATCTGATCTGAATGAACTTATTAAAGCCAAAATCTCTTTTAATAAACTATCTACTGCTTCCGCAAACTTATACCTACTTAAGTCTAGTGCCAAATATTATACCGCCCAAAATAAATCTGGCAACCTTCTTGCCAAATATCTAAAAATAAAAAAAGAATGTACAAAAATTGAATCCATTTTAACTTCATCTAACAAAATAATCCACAAAGATGAAGACATTCTCTCAGAATTTGTCGACTTCTACCAAAAATTATATACTCCCGAATTCTCTCCTCAATTGACTGATATTTCGCAATACTTATCCTCTATTCATGCTCCTACCTTTCCTGATGTAGACTTTTCCTTCACCGATGCGGATATACATACGGACAAAATCCTTAAAGCTATTCAAACGCTCAAAAAAGGGAAAGCTCCAGGTCCAGATGGCTTCACAATAGAGTTTTACACTCACTTTTCTAATCTTCTTATTCCCAAACTCCAATTATTTCTTCATTTTTATATCTTCCCAAAAATCTGAAGGTTCGTTTCAAGAAGCTTTAATATGCCTTCTCCCTAAAGATGATAAAGATCATACACTTTGCAAAAATTATAGACCCATTTCTTTAATTAATGTTGATTATAAAATATTTGCGAAAATCCTTGCCCTTCGCTTGGATATCATTTTACCTAGGATAATTGGGAAAGAGCAGAGTGGCTTTGTTAAAGGACGGCACTTATCTGACAATACCCGGCTCTTCTTTAATGTTCTTAGCAAATCTCACTCCCACAAACAGTCATTAGCAGCTGTTGCACTAGATGCTGAAAAGGCATTTGACAGGGTTAATTGGCAGTTCGTCTTTTCTACACTTGTTTGGTTTGGTTTTGGACCCAAATTTCTCTCCTACATCTCTTTACTTTATTCTTTTCCAGGTCCTCTATTCTAGCTAATGGTCTTGTCTCTTCATCCTTCCCTTTATATAGAGGTGTTCGTCAGGGATGTCCACTTTCTCCACTTTTATTTATTTTGGCGTTAGAACCCCTTTTAATAAAAATCCGTTTAAATAAGACCATCACAGGGTTTCCTTATGGCGACAAACAATTGAAACTTTCTGCTTCTGCTGACGATATCCTATTATTTATTTCTAATCCTCAATCCTCTATACCATCGTTTCTTTCCGAAGTCAAGGATTTTGCTCATGTCTCAGGATACAAACTTAACACAGATAAGTGTGAAATTCTCCCTTTAAACAAACATTGCTTTCATGCTGATTTCTCATCTTCCTCTTTTCATTGGAATCCAACTAAGATTAAATACTTAGGCTTATGGTTCACACCTTCTATTAAAGATACCATGACATTAAATTTAAACAACTTACATCAGACTTTAATCGATTCCACTTCACGTTGGCACCCCTTATTTTTATCCTGGTGGGGTAGATTAGATTCTATAAAAATGATGTTAGTACCTATAATTTTATTTTTCTTATCTAATCTCCCAATTAATATTCCCAAATCTTGGTATAAGAAAATTTACATTACCTTATCAAAATTTCTATGGCACAACAAAAAAGCTAGAATGTCTTTCGCCAAACTTAAACAACCTAAGCATATGGGCGGGGTAAACTTCCCAGATTTCTCTGCTTATCACACTTCATTTTTCTTAAACACTCTTCTTCTTTATTCTCTCAAAACATGAATGATTCCTTTTCTCAGCCTCTATGGGTAGAGATAGAAACCTCCTTTTTCTATCCTTTTACCTTCGAGGAAGTAATTTCCTTCTCTCAAGTTCCAGCAAAATTGTCTCTTCCCATTCTTAAGAATTCTCGTAAAGTCCTTCATCCTTTAATAATTGACGGCCTTGATGATCGAACTCGACTTCTACAATCTCCAATTTGGTACAACAAGATGATCAAAATTAAGAATAGAACTCTTTTTTGGAAGAATTGGTTGGACCTGGGTCTGAAATGGACCCATCAACTTTTTCATGGAGATTCTTGTATTCCTTTTTCCGTAGCCCAATCGCATTTTTCTCTTCCTCCCTCCTATCATTCAAAATATGTATCGCTAATTAAAGCTGCTCAAACCTCTTATGATGCTGTTAAATCTTCTCCTGCTCCTGTCAAATCTTCTCCGATTACTCTGTCCTCTATATCGTCCTCTTCTTCTGCGTCTCAAATTTATAATAAGTTGAGAGATTCCTCTACTTCCCGTATAAAATCTAAACTAGAATGCGACTGGGAATCGGATCTCAACGAGTCTTTTTCTCTCCTTCAATGGAGCAAAATTTGGACTAAAATGAGGAAGTCTTCTAGAGCAGCAAATACTACGCAGACTTTATTTTTTATTTATAATAGACTTTTGATTACTCCAACTAAACTACATCATATAGATCCCACTATCCCCTCTTCTTGTTGGTCTTGTCACACCCAAGTAGCCGATATTAAACACATGTTATTCACGTGTCCTCCCATTCATCATTTCTGGACTATGGTATGGAAACAAATTAACAAAATTTTCTCTACCCATATTCCCTTCTCCTATTCACATATATTTCTGGGTAGTGTCGCGGAGGTATGGCCTTCCTCAATTACTAATGTAGCTATTGTTGACCTACTTATTGCAGTTGCATTTCAACAAATCACAAAGTCATGGAAACAAGCCTCGAATATTTCGTTTCAGGCATGGTGGAACGGAGTTTGCTACAATCATAGGTTAGATAGGGCATATGTTCATCCTATTACTCTGGCTATTAAACGTGATTTACTGTGGTTACCCATCACCAATTTTCTAAATGTTTCTGCTCAGACCCTACCTTTACATAACCCCAGTGATGAAGAAGTACCCAAAACTCCTTGAAGTTAATAGTTATTATTAAGTATCTTTTATATATTTTAAGACATAGGTTGAAGCATAATATATAAATATAGTATTTACTATATGTTATTTTTTGTATTTCATCTATTTGATCGATGTTATTATCTGATGTGTTCTTCCCCCTCCCTATTTCTCTCTTTCCTTCCCCTTCCTCCACCTTCCTCCCCTTATATGATTACACTGGTCTTATATTTTATCCTGATGTCATACAACATTGATGTTCATTCTATGTTTATATTTAATAAACTTATTCTTAAAACTTAAAAAAAGAAGTGTGTTTTTCTAGTATATATTAATCAACCACATTTCTATTTAAAACGCCTTCTTAACCAAGATGGAAGTCACTCATCTAGTGCTTTGGCCCTGCACACATCCTCTCCCCACAAGACTCACAGCACACAGTCAAGATGAAATGTATTAGGAGATTTCTGCAGTTATTAATGTTCTTTTCACAATTAACCTTCCCCAGTTCAGATGTTACTTGCAACATGCTGCCATGTCTTCCGTTTCTTCACTGAGAAAAAATTATTCACATAGCATGTCATTGACAATGTGTCTTGTTTTGTTCGAACATCTTTGGATGATGGAAGCATAGAGGGTGCTCAATTTTCATTCATGTAGTGGGTTAGTGTTTAGGTGTTAAGGTAATGTGACGTTTATTTCTCTTGGCTCTGATTTGCTAAAGAAATAATACATTAGCTCACACCATGATGATTCTGCAAATGTTTTCATTTTTTATGCAGGAATTGTGTATAAAAACCCTTGATTTTGGGGAAGAGCCAGAAAACTTTCTATATTCTCCTAGAGATTGTGTCTGATTCTTTTCTGATTTTGCTGCCCACTGAGAATATTTTCTGATTTTTACATGCTATGTGTACATTTCATTTGAGAGCCAGTATGGCAATTAACATTATACTGCTTACTTATGAATTCTGTTTAAAACCCTGTAACTTTTCATTGATCTAGCACTCAGTTATTGATTGTAGCCATTCAATCCTGATTTGTTAATATGTTGAATTTCTATTGATTTTGGTGTTTTGGGAGGTGCTCTAATGCGGGACACATTGCCTCATGAAATTGAGGTTTAACACCGTCTCTGATCCAGTAAATGTGAGAAATCTGTTTGAGGTAAAGTTTGTGGTGTCTCAATTTGTTTGGTGCCCTTTTGCTACCACAGGCTCTATACCTAATACCAAGATACTGAGGGGGATATTCGCAAGAACGTGTGATAATCATCGCAAAATTAGCTTAACGCAACTGTGAGAAGTTGGCCTGGTATATGCTGTTCACTAATTAAAGTGGACACCTTGCACCAGGGCAAATCGACTCTTATGGTAGATAGGTTTAAGACAACCTTTTAAAGAAAGCTATCCTAGTGGTAGCTGTGGAGAGCAGCCTTCAGGCTAAGTCTCGGAGGAATGTAAAGCAGCTTGTTTTACCATATAATCTCTTGAATCACCAAATGAAAAGACACCACACAGGTATATATATCAAATATATATGTATTTATTTCTAAATAACTCTCTACTAATCTCTTTATGAGATTAGAAGACAAACATATGCACAAATCAACGTTTCACAATAAGTTAAGCACAAAATATGGCTGGGGCCCTAGGGGCGTACCAGACCATATACTAAGTAAGAGACTTAGAAACAACGACTTGCAAGGAGACAAGGCCTAGGGCCTTCAGAAGTGCTGGGGCCTCACGAAACCACCCAAGGCAGGTAAGTAAAGGACCCACGGGGGACGCGTGCAGTGTGGATACACAGGCGCGAATCGCCGTTAACTTCAATGGGGCAAGTCGCGGTTGGAAATAAAGAGTTTTAGGATACTTCGGGAGAACCTACAAGCAAGTCACTTACAGGGTAAGTAGTTCTAGGGCCCACACCCACAGGAGCACCGTAGTGCTGGAGTTACCTCACCCAGGGAAGCCGGGTGCACAGGTGTCCTTTGGTGTCGGGTCGCGGCGTCGTTTTCAATGGCGAACAAAGAAGACTTGCTGCTTGCGGGAGCTGAAGAAGTGTCCGGTGGAATCCAAGCCTGGATTCTGAAGAAGGATGACCTGAAAGCAGAGGGGACAGTGTTCAAAGTCACTTGGCAGTGACCCGGGGCAAGGAAGATGGATGCCCACCGTCGTCGGTCGCTTCAGGTCGGTTGCAGGTGCCTTGACTCTTCAGCCACGTGGTCCAGGAGGCGTCGATGACGACCAGGAGCTGGATTCGGTGTGCCCTTGACGTCTGCAGCTGACTGCGGTGTCGGCAACTCGATCGGAGCCAACAAGCCTTGGCAGCCGCAAGTCTCGGGGAGATGAAGAAAAGTCGATGGCGCAGACCAGCAAGGTCTGAGGGACTCACCCAGCGAGGGTAAGTCAGGGCAGGCCTGGAACAACCAGGGGAGCCCTTTGGTTTCTTTAGGAAGTCTTCTGGGGACCCACAAGCCAGCGGGCAAGGGATCGCGAAGACACCTCGGGCGGAATCACTCAACAGGGGCCCACGGTCACTCGGGACGATGTAGGCCTCTGATCTTCGGAGGGATTCCTGCTGGAGGTCGGGACCACACGTGGTCCAAAGCACAAGTTCGTGGAACGTTGTGAAGGGGTTGCACTCGACAATAGTGCACGGTACCCAGGGGTCGCGGTTCCTCGTTACTCGTGGGGTCCACTTGCCCTCAGCTTCGCTGGGGACTCACGATGGCCTGGGAGGGGTCAGGAAATCCACTTCTTGGGCTGCAGGGACTTCGGACTCCGGCGGGAGCGGCGTAGTTTGCGACCGTCGTCGTCGTTTTTGGTGCCTGCCAAGCAGGGGAGTCACTCCTTGACTCCAAGGGAGATTCTTCTGTCTTCCAAAGGTAGTGGAACGTCGAAGGGCCAGGATTCTTCTGTAGAGCGTCGTCCAGGGGTTATCTGCTTTGCAATGGCAAGGTTCCCCCTCTTAAACTAAAAGAGGGGATGGACTAGCTCTATGACCCCACCTATGGGAGGGTCAAGGGAGGGGGTGGCTACACCCACTTCCCTTTGTCCAGTTTCGTGCCAGAGCAGGGGCAGGTAGCCCCTGAGCTGGTTTGAACTGGCATATGCACAGAGGAGCCTTCTGCTCCCCCAGTGCAGGACTTCAAAGCACTCTAAGAGTGCACCCACCCAGCCCCAATACACTAAACCCTGTCTGGAAGGTGGTTACACCTCCCTGTGACAGGATGCCTATTGTTGGGCTTCCTCCACTGCGAGTTTCGGTCATCAGCAGGAGGGCAGCCCAGTGTCTGTGACTGGTGGCATCCATTTTGTGATGCCAGGGCTCTTTAGGATTCTACCGCGTTTCCACAGCAGGTACATGTCTTATCCCTCTAGAAGGGTGGAATGCTACCCCCGCCGCCAAGATTGGCGGGGGTAGTATTCCAAGATGTTTGACACCAAACACGACATGTTTTGATGCAGCCATTCCAAAGTTAGCATTTACCGCGAGGATATAATGCACTTAAGAGTATATGGTTTAACCGCATCCACAAACAGCACCAGAGAATGGACTCTGAGAACTGCAGAGGGGCCCTGCTCATGCAGAGGCACCCCCTCACATAGAAGCCAAGCACCCTGCCCTCAGGATTGATAGGGCCTGCCTTAGGGGTGACTGATAGGTTTATATGTGTGTGCAGGAGAGATATAGGAAACCTATATCTCAGTGAGGGGTGCTAGCACCACCTCACCCAGGCTGCAGTAGCAGGCCTGTGGTGTCAGATTTAGACTGCTTCCCAGGGGTGGCATAACATATGCTGCAGCCCCTGGGAGGCCTGTGAAGTACCTATGCCCTTGGCACCTAAGGTACCATATACTAGGGACTCATAAGGCACCACAGTATCCAATCACTAGTGCACCTAGAGTGCACTCCATGTCATTTAGAGAGAGAGCAGATAGACTGGGGCCCTGAATAGCAGGGTCCCAGTCCAACTAAGTCATAAACCAGCAAAACACCATAAAAAAGTGGGGGCAACCATATAGTCAGATTCCACCTTCCTACATAACCCCCCAAACGAAAGGAGATAAGGCTAACCTTGACCAGTTGAGCCTATATTGACTAAGTGGCCATATAAGGAAGCACCTGCACTAGCATGGTTGCCCCCTATGTTATGGTCCACTAAGCAATCCCTCGCCCTAAGGGTATGAGAGGGTCTCCACCATGGGGAATCACTACCTCTGGTGTGCTTAGGTAAAGTACAAGGCCGGTGAGGTGTCTGAGTAGGGAAGTGAGGCCCTAGGAATGTTGGCCTCAGCTTCCTCAGATCACTGGTCACCATGTATGCCTGTCTTTCCATGACTGAGTTGCACTTTGCTCTAAGGGTCAACCTTTGGCTGCCTACAGCTGGGGGTTGGGTCCCTTTGGATGGAACACTGGAGGGACATGGCAGGTTTGGAACCTTCTGGTCCCAGGTTTGCCCTTGCCTACCAGAGTCCTTCTGGGGAGGTCCCTACATAAAGGTATGGGGGATCCCTCAGTGTGTAGAGGAATTTTCACCTGGCTAGGGCTACTAGACTGGGTGCCCCTAATCTGCTGATGGGGGGCTTCCTCTGGACAGGGGGCCTGGGGGGTCCACTGACCTCCCTGACCTCTGCAGCCCTGGGCTGACTGAGGCAGGGTAGAGAGGGGCAGGTTACCTGCTCCAGACTGGGTACCACCTTGGAAGGGTCCTCTGCCATCAGGGGTGTGGCCAGGCCAGGCCTGACTACCTCTGTGGCAGTTCCTTCACTAGGGGTAGGGTCAGTTCCCTGAGGAGGCTGACCCTTACCTACTGTCTGGGGGAAGAAGACTTTTCTTCAACCCTTGTGCTCTCTTTTGGGGGAGAGTGGGCCATTCTTTCAGGCTCCATCTCTCCAAATTCTTGGGCTGGGGCTGTGGCCATCACAGCCCCACTAACCTTTGCAGGGACGCCCAACATCCTAAGATGGGTTTGGTGTTCAACTTCAGCCCAGGCTGAAATTTCCAAATCATTGCCCATCAGGCAATCTACAGGTAGGGTTGGGGACACTGCCACTCTTTTTGGGCCTGTGACCCCCTCCCAGCTGAGATTGACTATGGCCATGGGGTGATCTGTTCTGACACCATCAATGTTGGTCACCTGGTATTTAAACTCAGGTAAAAGCTGGTGAGGGGGACTAGTTTCCCTGCCACCATGGTGACACTAGCCCCTGTGTCCCTAAATGCCACAGCTTTCTGACCATTAATCATTGGCTCCAGTCTGTACCTGCCCAATGCTATGGGACCCATGGTAAAGGTGGCAAATCCTATACCACCATCAGAGTCAGAGGAGTCTGTTGAGGGGTCCCTGTCTAAACTAGGGCCCACCTCTGTTCCTCTTGCAAAAGCACCTAACTTTTTGGGTGCACTACTCCCAACTGGAGGATTACTACTGGTAGTACCAGGAGGGGTGGTAGTAGTTGTGGGAGGAACATTTTCTTTATTGCCAATCCTGGGGCAACTGGGATCAGTTTTCCAGTGCCCAGGCTTTTTACAGACATGGCAATATGGTTTCTTTTCAGGAGAGGAAGGAGTTTGGGACCCACCCCCAGAAGAGGAATTTTGGGGCCCTGTAGTGGACTTATCCTTAGATTTATCCCCACCTTTCTCTTGGGACTTGGTAGAATCTTTCTTGTGGTCACCACCCTGATTCTTAGGCCTTACCCTGGTTCTGACCCATTTGTCTGCCTTCTTTCCCAATTCTTGGGGAGAGGTCAGATCAGAGTCCACCAGGTACTGGTGTAAAAGCTGGTTTTGACAATTATTAAGGATCTGTTCTCTCATCATTAGATTATAAAATCCTTTGAAATCAGTAACCCTACTGCCAACCAGCCAACCCTCCAGAGCCTTGGATGCACAATCTACAAAGTCAGTCCAGTCCTGAGTCTGTGCCTTCTGGGTATCTCTGAACTTCAACCTGTACTGCTCAGTGGTTAAGCCAAACCCATCTATCAGTGCACTCTTCAGGACCTCATAATCATCAGCATCCTCCTCTCTAACAGTGAGGAGCTTGTCTCTTCCTTTATCTGAAAAGGAGAGCCACAAGATTGCTGCCCACTGCTTTTGGGGGACCTGCTGTACTCTACAGGCCCTCTCCATAGCAGTTATCCACTTGTGGATATCATCCCCACTCTGGTAGGGAGGAACAACCTTGCTCAGGTTCCTATGGTCAGGGACATATTCTCTGCCTCTAGGGACACTGTTGCTGCCACCAGGGGGTTCTAAACCCTCTTTTCTAGAAGCTCTCTGGATCTCCAGGGCTTCCCTATCCAGTGCCAACTGCTTGGTTCTGAGGGCCACTTTGGCTTCCTCATACTGGAGCAGTTTGCACCTTCTCTCAGAGGAGGTCTCTCTTAAGGAAAAGTATGAGCTCCTCTGCTGGACAAATTCTCTGCCAGAGTGATAAGAGTGGTCAGATTCCCTGGAAGGGGATCTGTGCCTCTCCTCCTCTCTGTCAGTTCTCTTAGGGAGAATTCCTCTGTCCTTTTCAGGCCCCTTGGAGCCTGGCCCTTCAATCACAGAGTCTTGGTCATTCTGATTTTCATCATCTGACCCAGATACTATGACTGACCCACCCACTGATTCAAACCCTTTAGCTCCTAGAGCCAATCTAAGGTCATCTGCTGTCAGCAGATCTATCAGGTGTAGTGTTGAGGGACTCTGTCCTAGTCTCAGGTGTCTGTCAACACACATGGCTCTCAAGTCAGAGAAAGCCATGTCCTTATACTGAGGCTGAGTGGATCCACTGGGTCCACCCTTTAAGGACATTCTAGTGTTGTGCAGTGTTGTACTACCTACACTAGTTTGTGGCCTACTGATCCTAGCTTGAGCTGTGGAAAGGGTGTGCTATCCCTTGGCACACAGCTCTAAGTTCAGTAGAACTTATTGATACTAAGCTTGACTTTATATGTACCTTGAGTACCTATAATGGTTTTCAGTTAGTAATTCAAATAGAGATTTTCTGGTAAAACAATGGCAAGCTGGAATCCCACACGCTGCCCACCAATGTGAGAAGTTGGCCTGGTATATGCTGTTCACTAATTAAAGTGGACACCTTGCACCAGGGCAAATCGACTCTTATGGTAGATAGGTTTAAGACAACCTTTTAAAGAAAGCTATCCTAGTGGTAGCTGTGGAGAGCAGCCTTCAGGCTAAGTCTCGGAGGAATGTAAAGCAGCTTGTTTTACCATATAATCTCTTGAATCACCAAATGAAAAGACACCACACAGGTATATATATCAAATATATATGTATTTATTTCTAAATAACTCTCTACTAATCTCTTTATGAGATTAGAAGACAAACATATGCACAAATCAACGTTTCACAATAAGTTAAGCACAAAATATGGCTGGGGCCCTAGGGGCGTACCAGACCATATACTAAGTAAGAGACTTAGAAACAACGACTTGCAAGGAGACAAGGCCTAGGGCCTTCAGAAGTGCTGGGGCCTCACGAAACCACCCAAGGCAGGTAAGTAAAGGACCCACGGGGGACGCGTGCAGTGTGGATACACAGGCGCGAATCGCCGTTAACTTCAATGGGGCAAGTCGCGGTTGGAAATAAAGAGTTTTAGGATACTTCGGGAGAACCTACAAGCAAGTCACTTACAGGGTAAGTAGTTCTAGGGCCCACACCCACAGGAGCACCGTAGTGCTGGAGTTACCTCACCCAGGGAAGCCGGGTGCACAGGTGTCCTTTGGTGTCGGGTCGCGGCGTCGTTTTCAATGGCGAACAAAGAAGACTTGCTGCTTGCGGGAGCTGAAGAAGTGTCCGGTGGAATCCAAGCCTGGATTCTGAAGAAGGATGACCTGAAAGCAGAGGGGACAGTGTTCAAAGTCACTTGGCAGTGACCCGGGGCAAGGAAGATGGATGCCCACCGTCGTCGGTCGCTTCAGGTCGGTTGCAGGTGCCTTGACTCTTCAGCCACGTGGTCCAGGAGGCGTCGATGACGACCAGGAGCTGGATTCGGTGTGCCCTTGACGTCTGCAGCTGACTGCGGTGTCGGCAACTCGATCGGAGCCAACAAGCCTTGGCAGCCGCAGAGTCTCGGGGAGATGAAGAAAAGTCGATGGCGCAGACCAGCAAGGTCTGAGGGACTCACCCAGCGAGGGTAAGTCAGGGCAGGCCTGGAACAACCAGGGAGCCCTTTGGTTTCTTTAGGAAGTCTTCTGGGGACCCACAAGCCAGCGGGCAAGGGATCGCGAAGACACCTCGGGCGGAATCACTCAACAGGGGCCCACGGTCACTCGGGACGATGTAGGCCTCTGATCTTCGGAGGGATTCCTGCTGGAGGTCGGGACCACACGTGGTCCAAAGCACAAGTTCGTGGAACGTTGTGAAGGGGTTGCACTCGACAATAGTGCACGGTACCCAGGGGTCGCGGTTCCTCGTTACTCGTGGGGTCCACTTGCCTCAGCTTCGCTGGGGACTCACGATGGCCTGGGAGGGGTCAGGAAATCCACTTCTTGGGCTGCAGGGACTTCGGACTCCGGCGGGAGCGGCGTAGTTTGCGACCGTCGTCGTCGTTTTGGTGCCTGCCAAGCAGGGGAGTCACTCCTTGACTCCAAGGGAGATTCTTCTGTCTTCCAAAGGTAGTGGAACGTCGAAGGGCCAGGATTCTTCTGTAGAGCGTCGTCCAGGGGTTATCTGCTTTGCAATGGCAAGGTTCCCCCTCTTAAACTAAAAAGAGGGGATGGACTAGCTCTATGACCCCACCTATGGGAGGGTCAAGGGAGGGGTGGCTACACCCACTTCCCTTGTCCAGTTTCGTGCCAGAGCAGGGGCAGGTAGCCCCTGAGCTGGTTTGAACTGGCATATGCACAGAGGAGCCTTCTGCTCCCCCAGTGCAGGACTTCAAAGCACTCTAAGAGTGCACCCACCCAGCCCCAATACACTAAACCCTGTCTGGAAGGTGGTTACACCTCCCTGTGACAGGATGCCTATTGTTGGGCTTCCTCCACTGCGAGTTTCGGTCATCAGCAGGAGGGCAGCCCAGTGTCTGTGACTGGTGGCATCCATTTTGTGATGCCAGGGCTCTTTAGGATTCTACCGCGTTTCCACAGCAGGTACATGTCTTATCCCTCTAGAAGGGTGGAATGCTACCCCCGCCGCCAAGATTGGCGGGGGGTAGTATTCCAAGATGTTTGACACCAAACACGACATGTTTTGATGCAGCCATTCCAAAGTTAGCATTTACCGCGAGGATATAATGCACTTAAGAGTATATGGTTTAACCGCATCCACAAACAGCACCAGAGAATGGACTCTGAGAACTGCAGAGGGGCCCTGCTCATGCAGAGGCACCCCCTCACATAGAAGCCAAGCACCCTGCCCTCAGGATTGATAGGGCCTGCCTTAGGGGTGACTGATAGGTTTATATGTGTGTGCAGGAGAGATATAGGAAACCTATATCTCAGTGAGGGGTGCTAGCACCACCTCACCCAGGCTGCAGTAGCAGGCCTGTGGTGTCAGATTTAGACTGCTTCCCAGGGGTGGCATAACATATGCTGCAGCCCCTGGGAGGCCTGTGAAGTACCTATGCCCTTGGCACCTAAGGTACCATATACTAGGGACTCATAAGGCACCACAGTATCCAATCACTAGTGCACCTAGAGTGCACTCCATGTCATTTAGAGAGAGAGCAGATAGACTGGGGCCCTGAATAGCAGGGTCCCAGTCCAACTAAGTCATAAACCAGCAAAACACCATAAAAAAAGTGGGGGCAACCATATAGTCAGATTCCACCTTCCTACAGCAACTTTGCACATTGCAGCCCATCGCGGTAAAATAACACTGTGTCAACTTTGCATTCTCAACCCGGCGGCACCATGCGATAGTCTCACGATAACGCGGCAAATGACCGCGTTAAAATGAACGCGACGCCGAAACAATGTGAAACACAAATGCGAAAAAGGTGCGATGCCCCAAATCACGAAACAAAAATCAGCGATAACCAGCGACAGTCCTGCAATTCCCACGCGTCATGCGGGAAAATGCACTATAAAAGCACCGAAAAACACAAACAAAACAATTCAAACTGCGTAGCACCATGGATGCACCCGGACCGAGTTCAGAGGACAACGCGAACCCCACAAGCCCCACAGACAACCAGCAAGGAACCCCGGGGTCGGGGAAGGGCAAGGAGAAGAGGAAGAGGAAGACGGGGTTCAGTCTGCAGGAAAACAGGATCATCGTCACGGAGGTGATAGAACACTACCAACAACTGTTCGTCACCTCCACTGTGTCATTGGCAACACAAACGGAAATATGGCAGTCGATCGTGAACAACGTGAATGCAGTCGAAGTGTTGAGGAGGTCAATGGAGGAGGTCAAGAGGCGCTGGCATGATGTCAATAGCCAAACCAAGCAGAAACTCGCTGCCAACCGGAAGGCAGCAACGGCGACTGGAGGTGGGAGTCCTGCGCCACAGGAGGAGATGGATGAGCTGGAGGAAATGGTGGCCACAGTCATCAGTGTGGAGACGGTGCAAGGAGTTGGGGGTCTGGACACAGCTCGATATGACCTGACCCAACGGCAACAGGGTGAGTAACTACCAGGGACTGGGGGGACGGGGGAGATGGGCACAATGGCACACATACACAATTATGTGTAGCACACTGCACACCCACAATGATTGTGGAACATGTCCCTGATACCCTTGGCACACTTCAGTACACATAGAAACACCAAGTAGGCCCCCGTCCACTATGTGCACAAAGGGGCCCCCCTCCCTATCACCAATCTCACAACCTACCCATGCACATGTGCTGAATCCAGCAAAGAAGCAGCTCTGTGTGCCACACTGACAATGCAAGTGACACTGCATGACCAATAGCATGGCTGCAGTCAAAATACATGACATGGTGCACGACACGACACTGAGGTGGCACAGTGTGGATCACATCCTCAAAGGAGCAGGTCACACTCTGACACATCCACGTGCACATACAACCCCTGACGTCAACAACACATCTGCAGACAAACAATGCACAAGAGTACAAAAACCGTCCAAGAACACAAATGACCCAAGTCGCCCACATCTCAGCACCTTAAAAGCACACAAGTCAAAGGCACACCGCCTCAAAGGGATAAGGGGCCGCTAAAGCAGAGCTGCAGGGGCGACTCTCCCACAATGCAGCACACACACATAGCAATCACAGCACATCAACTTCGATGAAAATGTGGTACAAAGTGCAACACTTGCACTACAGAACAGAGGACACAACTGGCGCCGCTTGTGCGTAGAAACTGGCCAATCACATCTGGCATAGCAGGAAACTGTGAGATGATAATGTACGAGTTCAACCTCACATCCGTCATGTAGTCGAAATGTCCACTGTCTCCCATTAAATAGCCAGCTCATCCAAAACAGTCACAATGTACATTGTCATGCAGTCTGTATGCAAACATTTACAATGCGTCAACATACATGGAACACACTGTTAACCTGCATCTCCCCTTTACATTGCAGAGGGACAATCAACACCTCCTGCAGAGCAGACCAGACATCTCTTCAGTGATGATGATGAGGACCCCCTGGCCATCTGCTCCGACACCCTCCAACGGCTCGTGGACAGCCTCCGCACCCCACCTCCAGGAGCAGGGCAGCCCAGCTGCATCGAGGTGACCCCACCCCCTGCACAGCCCACACAGCAGGAAGCACCCACCACCACGGGCTCCCAGCACCTCACGGAAAGACACATGGCATTCCAACGCCATGTGTTAGACTGCCAGAGGGGGCTGGCTGAACAGGTGCGGGTGGGATTCGACCTCATGGCAGCCAAACTTGATGCCATACGTGGGTGTGTGAGTCCCATCAGGGACCACTTACAGTCCATAACGGACACCCACAGTCCGTTCCATGCTCTACAACAATCCTTGGCTGACCTCGCTGGAGCCATTACTCGGATACAAGAACTGTCCAGTCAGACAGGCTCCAGTGATGACAGCACAGAGATGGCACAGATGCGGAGGACAATGGAGGACATGGAGTGGACGCAGACTGGAAGGATGGTTGCCACGGCTGTACACCAGCGAGATGTAGCTGGGATCTTCCATGCCCTGCAGAACCTCATCTCGCCAATGCTGCCACAGAGCCTGTCCCAGATGACTGCTGCAGGAACTGCGACACACACATCTCCACCCCCTGATGTGTCAGTGGCACACAGTGATGCAGCCATAACACCACCACACACACCTGACACACCAGACACAGAAGACATATCAGTGGACTAAGATGTGGATGGCAATGACTCTGTGTGAGAAAGAAGGTTGTAGCATACTGTCATAAGGTTTCTGCACATACACAGAGCTATGCACAGGAAAATGGGACCCCGGTATATAGTGGTTTGCCACCATATACCGTAGCACCCAAAAACCCCAACCCAACTAGCTTAGCATCCCATTAGCACCCAAGTACTAATGTTTGGACAACCCAGAACACGGTATCTTTATCTCAGGACTCGCAGAAGCAAGAACACTCTTTCGTCACTCACTCGTACTTGTCCACAAGGTGCGTAGGAAGAGACACTGGATAGGTTAAAATGTTTATTCCAACTTACGTGCTCTAATGTACAGTACACGTGTCAGCACTAATAGCATAATGCATATGACTAATATAAGCAGCATGGTTACAATTCCATAGAATACAAACGGGGAAAGCATCTCATAACTCAGTGGATAAATGTCTAAATAACATTACCACCCTCCCCGTGCAGTAAGATAGTTTATTATAATAATAGAAGACCTCTGGGCTTTGACTAGCGAACCCCCATACCTCAGTCTCTAGATGCAGAATTACATCAGCAGGACATCATAGCTCTTCTCACTGAAAAGGATTACTCCAAGTGTGTGTTAAGCGCTAGTAAACCACAGTATTAAAAGCATACCAAATTCTTCATGGCAATTGCACCTAATGTTATGTCTGGGTGCGCGAGACTGGCCATATCAGGAAGAACCAAAATACATTGTTATGCGACCTTGTACATGTTTGTGCAGACGGAGCCCAAAAAGGTGAACAACAGAAAATGCAGACAGTGCAAAAGAACTTGGCACGAGCAAAGGGCGAGGGGGCCCGGCTCAGTGTAACGTGCGCAAAGAAAAGCAGCATGGCAGCCAGGCCTAGGCCAACATAACAAGGCAGGTAACAATCCACAAGACACCCTCCCCTGGTCAGTCCAGCGGCCAGGACAGAGGCCCATCAGAGGAAAAACACAGCCGTTGGAGCACAGGGAGCGCCCAAACGGCGAAGGGCAGGTCAATCCATGAAAGTGTAAGTGCAGAGAAAAGCCATACCCTCCAGGAGTTCATCATTGGAATCGTCAAAAAACATAGCTGCCATCCAATCCATGAGATCAAAAGAGCAGGAATGCTCCTCAACTAAGGGAGCATCCAGAAGCAATGCGGGACAGCTTGCGTGATAATTGAAACAGCTTCATTTTAGGAGATCCTGGGCAGCCGCCCAGATATCCCATTGCGCCAAAATCCCCAGTGCAGCCACACGCGCCATACAGCCAGCAACGGAACAGTCCTGCTCATGGGCCTCTAAGGGACCCATCAACTGAACAAAATCCGGAACAGACAATGACGAATTGGAGAGGCAATAATCCAGAGTCCAGGTGAAAGGACAGCGGACACAAGTCATCACAGGTTGCACGCAAGTGAAATACGCAAAGCGAAATGAAAGAGTATATGACACACTCAGTGTCGCCAATGGCAAGACACCAAAACCGGCCAAAAGGCGCTCACGGAGCAGCTGGAGGCGTTCTGGATCGAGCAGGTCCCATCGGGGAGCAGCCATTGCGCAGAAAGCAAATTAAGAGCAAAACACCAGCCGCTAAAGCGAGGATCAATGGGAAACCGCCAAAGACACTGGAAAAAATAGAATGTATGAAAGCCGGGATGGCACCAAAAATAGTTTGGAAGGAGGACACCAAGCCCGACCCCACGACTTTAAAAAAGTGTACTAGGCCTTCAGTGTTAGATGCGTTAAAAATACGATGTATTAACTCCCCAAAATGTTGGGGGAGATTAGTGTTTAAAAGGGCCTGTATTTCACTGTGGGTACTCGCCACCTGGAGAATGAATGTCTCCCGGGCGGACGTGAGCATAACTTCCTCGTTTAATAATAGTGCCTTTATTCTGCTCAGTCTATTGAAATCTGCTTCCATGGTAGGGATGGAAGGCCAAATAGAGATATCAACCTTGCCATGAGGGGGAGGAAAAAGCACATTTTTGCAGCAGACAACCCTGTGCGAAACTGTTACAATGTAAGGAATGCCAGCCTGCAGGCCACAACAGTTTTCGTTATTTAAAAGTAAATAACTACCATTGGAAAGGAGAGTGAAAGTAGGAGAAATAACAGGAGCAGGAATACCTTTCAGCACACAAGCAAGATTAGGAGCGGGAACGCTACATGAGCCATGCAATTTAATGTGTTTACAAATAAGCGAATGACCCATAGTCGAGTCGCAGTACTCCCCGTGAGAAAGACTTCCTTGCCGTCCCGAAGGCATTTATACATGAAAGGCAAGGACCAGAGTTCATGCAGGAAAGCACTGCCCAAGGGCCGGTAACGGCCCACAGGATAATGTTTCATGCACGAGTCAAATTCAAACAAGGAAAAAGGTAAAGCGATAACCCCATGGACTAGCCATACAGCAGAATCGAGTTCTGCAACAGAGAACGGCAAAGGATCCATCTTTTCGATATGTAATAGAGTGTAAGTTGCATCTTTCATGGACATAAATTGCTGTTTGTCAGTTAAGTTAAAAGGTAGAAACAAGGCAGAGGTGTTCAAAAAATGCCAAGGAACTTTACCTAACTTGAGCGTTTGTAAAGTCCATGCAAACTGCATAACTGAACGCAATTGATTCTGACCATGATATAACACAGAAACATCATCTTGTACAATATCAACAACAGAGGACACAATATTCTCCAAAGTATAAATGCGAGAAGACAGGGTATTAATACTATTGTCAACAACAGCAAGCACCTTTTCCAAATTTGCTTGATCTATTTCCCGAAGACGGGAAACAGCTTCCATTTGTGATAGCTTCCAGAGTTCATTATATGTCTCATAAATGAATCTTTTAGGTCGGGGACCACGAGGTCCCAAAACAAAGTCGGACAGATCAATATTGCCTGAAAGGAGGGACAAATGTTGTTTAACAGAATCAAGGGACGAATGTTGCAGCCATTGTTTGCATAATTTACCAACAGAATATGTAGTGACAGTACGGGAATCAGTAAACCTCGGATCAGGCCTATTCTGTGTGTAGCTAGCACCAGAATCGTGAAAACGCATTTGACATGCATTAGATGATATAGGCCATACTAACCAGGGTGACTGAACCAGCTCAGAAACATTAAACGAATTATTTTGTAACATTGCCTGCAGGGACACGAGGGACAGATTGAATCGTGAGCTTTCATTAGGAAAGCTCGACAGGGATGGTATTGATGGCGTATTCAATTGTTTAGTGGTTGCTAAGCCCCAACATGTAGTCTGATAGATGGAGACATTGAGGAACATAATTTGGGCAGGGATGAGGCAAGCACGATGTAATGCCTCGGTTCCCTGTACCTGCCATGGCTTGGAGCCCCAAATAGATTTTAAATCCACTGTATTATCCCAGTACTCATAACCACCCACAGCTAGGGCACTTAGAAAGGAACCTGAATAAAGCAATTTGGTGTGTGTTAACATAATTTTCTGAGTTGATGTGTTATTTAGTCTAAAATAATAGGATGCAGGGTTCGACCGATTAAAATCAGTAAAATAATTAAACTTATTTCGAAGAGTTTGAGAGCTACCTGGCAAGGGGTTTGGACAATGTTCCCATTGGGTATAGTTAACAGAACTACGCAGGGCACTGGGCTTATGGAGAAAATGATTACCCCAATGTTGGTAACAATACAAATCGGCATAATTAGCAGAATTCATATATAGATCTTCAGCATTAAAAGATGCATAATATTTTAAATCGGCAAACAATGCTTCAACGGCATGCACATCCCAATCATCAGAATGAATATTATTTTGTACTACATCACCCATTGAAACACGAAGGACATTAGGTACATTAATAATTTCCGTCGGACCATGGATTTGATAGTTCACTGCATCCCATACGATGCCATCAGCAACTGGGAAAGCTGAAATGTTCACAAATGTGTGGTCACGCTTCATGATGTGAGACGAGGAATGAGGAGCCAAAGTTCCAGAAACATAGTCTACAGCAGAGCGTTCAGGTAAATAGTGACCATTAATTAGTAGAAAAAACACTGTGACAAAGCCAATGGACATGAACAAAAAAATCAAGACAAGTACCAACCAGATGTATGTCCAGGGTGGAATCAAAAAATTGTCTCTAAACCAGGATACAAAAAGACTGAACTTGGATGGGACTTTTGAAGATGTGGAATCCGAATCAAAGGAATAACGAGTCGGGCCAAGTGGCGTCGTTGGTTGGTGTGCCACCGATTCAGATGCAGGATAAGTATACTCGTCCTCGTCGATATTGGTGGAGAGTTGGGGATCAATTATAGTTTCAGGCAAAGTAGAGGATTCAGGCAAATCAACCATCTCAATTACAGCATCAGCGATCGTTCGTGCAGATGGACTATGAACATATGTCCGATAAATGGCAGGACAAGAGACCGCTGGTGTGACACTATTCAGGATCGGCCAGGCGCTGTAGCTTGACATTTTCCACTGAGATGTATCTGTTCTCCTTGCGACCAGGAAGCGGTGGTAAAATGACTGTACGTGTTCCCTTCAAGCCCAGAACTGGAACCGGTGCACGAAAAGAGGGGCCGAATTCTTTTTTGTTTTCAACCTTTTCTCGAACCAGTTCTCCAACCTTTGGAAGCCAGCCGGCTACCGGAATCTGCAACGCAGGATCTGTGGCTGAAGGCAAATGTGTAGTTGCAAGTTTGTCTCGGGCTTCTTGTAAGTCCTGTAACATAGCAGAATGGTTATCTACATCAAACTTGGCGGATTGCGCCGCGATGTCTGGACCCTCAAGGTCAGGCACAAACATTCTTATGCCAAAGAGCATTTCGTATGGGGTCCGCCCACCCAGAGGTCTTCTAGGGAGATTATTAAGTGCACGCTGAACGGTATACAAATGGGCCAGCCAGTTCCTGCCAGTACCTATAACCCTAGCTGTTAAGGATTGCTTTAAGTCACGGTTCATTCGTTCAACGATAGAGTTGCCCTCAGGCCTATACGGAGAAGAAAATTTCACCCGCACCCCAAGCGAAGCCATTGCATCCTTGTAAGCCCTAGAGGCAAACGCTGGACCTTGGTCCGAATGGAAGGTGCCGCATGCGAAAATTCCCACAAAGACACGCAAATCCCTGATTACATTTCGGGCGTCAGCACTCCGTTGTGGCCAGACCCAGAGAAACCGTGTGCACGAGTCCACTGCCACTAAGATGTATTTATAGGCAGTGTCTGATAAGAATGGACCGCAGTGATCCAAGTAAACACACCCAAAGGGTCTGTTAGCAATGCAGAGCGGGGTTTGTGGTGGACGTGTTACTGTGGAAGGCTTAATCTGTTGACAAACATCGCAAGAAAGCACAAAAGCACGGGTGTCTTTATACAATCCACGCCACCAATAACGCTGCTGCAAGATGGAAACTGTAGCTGACACACCTGCATGAGCCGAAGCCATGCCTTCGTGTGCAGCTGATATCAAGGCACTCCTGCGGTCCGCGTTGGGGATCAGCCGATCTCCAACGTCAGGTATAGTTACATAAGGAACCTGATCGGGACTTAATGTGTAAGAATACTTGGAAGGGAAACCTGTAGGGTAATTATTACCTTCCTTGGTTGCAGCAATAGCTGCTAATATAACAGGGTCTATTTTAGACATGGACCTGGTAACCGCTGCTACTGAACACGTGACTACTGCTGAACGGGCAGCTTCATCTGCCAGATCGTTACCAATAGCGTGTGCGCCCACCCGCTGATGGCCTAAGGTGTGAACCACCTGTGTGAGGGGCAGACGTTGTTGCAATTCTGCCACTCGAACCCAAAGCATTTTATGCTTAATTGTGCTCCCTTTGCGTCCTTGTAGTCATTTTTTGACCAGAAAAACAGATTGTCATTGTAAGATTGTACACAGTAGAAGGAATCACATACAATAAGAGTGGTCTCATCCTGAGAAGCGAACTCAAGCGCAAGTAGCAATGCATGCAGCTCGGCCAATTGTGCGGTACTATCTCCAAGTGTGCGAGTATGCACTGCAGAGGATTTAAACTTTCCATCTACAAAGGAACCCGCGACAATTGCACATGCAGCTGAATAAGCGTGCTTGGACCCAGTGGCCGGTTGCGCCGAACCATCGGTGTAGATCACACATTTGTAATCCTCAAGCGGTAGCAAAAACAAAGGAGGAGGATGAACGAATTCATACTGCAAATACTCCTGAGTCTGAAGAGAAGAATCAAAAATAAAGGTGACGTCTGATGACGTCAAGGATGTAGCCCATTGTATCCAACGGGGATGCATTGCTTTTGAGTTCGGTACACTTGCCTTTGTTACTGCCTCTAGGGCAGGACAGGGTGTTACCACCAGAATCCGCTTTCCCTGTGCCAGTGCGCGTTCTTTTAGAATCGCCATTTGCACTGCAGTTAGAACTTTTTCGACAGATGTAAAGCGCAATTCAGCGGAAGTGTACAGATGCGACTTGTATGCGATGGGTACTGTATCACCTTCATTAAAGGTTAAGTATGTGAATCCCACCGCCCCGGAATTATTCTAATCACCAGGTTTGTGTGGTTATCACGAGTCAAAAGATATTTAGACTCCAAAGGTCTGTCTGCAAAGACTGCAGAATTGAGGTATGCTCAGGCAGCCAGCAAGACCTTGAATAAGTAGGTTGTATCAAAGCATACAAAGGCTTGATACGCTGGGCATATTCGGGAATGTAAGTACGCCCGAAATTCAGGAAACCCAGCGAAGACTGAAGTTTCTTCAGAGTATTTGGGGGGCACAAATGTGCACATTTTTCCAAGAAATGGGGGCTAAGCCCTTACCTTCGTTGTTGAGCTCATAGCCCAAGAACAGAACTGTAAATTCAGCAATGTGTGACTTAGCAAAGTTAAATTTGTAACCCTGCTCCGCAAATTCAAGAATAATGCGGTCCACACGGGACAAATGCTGAAATAATTCGTCGTCCGTCAGATAGATGTCATCTACGTACGAACATGCGTCTTGATCAATGTCATTTAACAAAGAAACAACACGGGCGGCGAATATACCCGGACTATTTTTGTAGCCCATGGGTAAACGCCGGAACTGGAATAATTTACCACCGGAAGTGAATGCGGTCCATTGACCACTCTCCGGGGCTAGGTTGTGCGTGTAGAAACCGTTTGAAAGGTCAAGTGTCGTTTTGTATTTTTTACGAACAAGACTGTCTACAAGCGCAGAACTGTGTGTATTCTGTACCGCAAAGTTCCGACAATGGGAATTTAAATGCCGGTAATCCAAAACTAAGCGGTACGATCCATCGGGTTTAGAAACCACGAAAAGGGGATTGTTCATAGGTGATACGCATGGTTCGATTACTCCCTGATATTCCAACTGTGTCAGAATTTCGGAGACGGGGCCTTTTGCCTGCCGTTTGATGGGATATTGGGGTTGTGGCTGCGGTAGTGACCGCAAAGGTATTGCATGAGGAGGTGATTCTTCATCCCATCCCACATGGTTGCGGTATAACGCTGGTGCCAGGTACACAGCCCACTCAGCTGCAAGTGCTTCAGCTTTGTCTTTTGGGACATGCCGTGAGAAGCTTGGAAGGATTACCTCCTCTCCTTTATGTGCAGCTAAAACGAATGGGGGTGGCCAATCCACCTCTGCTAACAAAATGTCATATGAAGAGGTTAGATTTTCCCAAAAAATCCCTTTTATTTCACGTGGTATGTCACCTTCAATTTGTATGACTATATTATATAGTCTGTCAGGGAGTGCCACTCTCGTGTCAGCTGTCTCTACAGTAACGAATGTTTCAGTTGCTGTCGCCTCCATATGAGGACGTAGCGCCTCCCGCACTATGGTAACTTCCGCGGCGCTGTCTAGGAGGGTCACTGCCCACGTCCAATTCTGGAGTCTCGTTCTCACGGTCTGAGGCATATTTCGCTGTGACAGCGGCAACTTTTTCTTCTGAAATTGCGGTCGAGGAAGATGAAAGTCTTCTGCTTTCCCTCTGACTTGTTGTCGAGGTTGGTCTCGCTCCTGGGGAGCCTCTCGGCCCCTTCCTCTATCTTGCCGTCCTCCTCCACCAGCCTGCTGAAGAACGAGGAGAACGCGTATCAGAGCTCTGAAACCTTTCTGGTGATTTAATCCTTGACCTATCACGTAAATCATAAGTACGTTCAGAAGAAACCGAAACTGGGGAAGCGCCTCTCGACCCCGGCTTCTTTTGTTGCTTACCCTGTTTTTTCTGTCTCCAACTCTTTTTAGTGAAGACTGGTCTATCATCTTTCTCAGAGGTACTTTTTGTTTGTGTAACTTGTGTTTGCGATTGAGTTTGCATTTTTACAAAAGGCTTGTTGCCTAGGCTGTTTCTTCCAATTGTTTTATAAGCCCGGGCTATAATTTTCGGTAATTCGCGGGGCCTGTCCAACTCTGGGACTAAAGCCAAAGCATTCGCTACTTGAAAGTTCATAGCATCGCCCTTGACATTTCCAAGGATCAGTTCAGCTACTACATCAAACACTCCCACTAGTCTCATCCCTAATTCCACAGCCGCTTCAGGGCCATGTTCATCCTGTACTTTTTTAATTACAGAGGGTAGAACCGTCATGGAAGGAGTACCAAAACATTTTGAATAAACTGCTGCGAATACCTTACCCCAGTTTTCACATGATGTCAAATCGGGGATTAAGTCTTTTGGCAAACTTATCGTAAGAATGCGATGTTTATCCACTGGGGATGTATGGGGAAACACTGCTTCTATCTGATCGAACTTTTCTGCAAGCCAGTAAGGATAGTCGTCCTTATTTTGTGGACGTTTGCCCATCACAGAATTTACCATGACAGGACTAATGGTCACTCCAGCGGCTATAGCTGGTTGGCCTGAGACTACAGGAGCAGCTCCATGTAGGCTACCTGTAACGTATGTCACTAGGGCTCGATGCACTCGTACCAATTCGGTATGCATAGTGCGCAGTTCCGCAAGCGGTAATGCCAGATAATTTGGATGCGGGGTATACCCGGCCAATACAGGCCAAGTGGCCCCCTGAATTGACAAGGGGCCTAAACGAACTGCGGTAGTTGGTTGTGGTAGGGCGCCATTAAACCAAACACGGTGCTGCCAAGCCGTGAGAGGTACTTCAAGAGTGGTATAGGGTCGATAGGCAGCAGGAATAACGGTGGGTTTATATTCATGAAACAGATTATCATCTGCCTCCACCGCTTCAAAAGTGATCCAAGTGTAAAACACCTCAAAGTGGTAAGCCGGATCGGCTTGAACCACAAAGACCAAATCGATCCCTGTATCAGGCACTCCATACACCCGTAAGTGGTCTCGGAGTGCTCCTCGACTATGTGCAGCAATCGCCACACCAGCCATGACTAAACAATTATATTCGACAACCTAACAGGGAGCACAAAATGGGTTATTTATGTAACCTTTTTTAATAACTTCAAGCTTGAAAGAACCTATAAAGCGTTCAATATAGGAGGTATCACCATCACTTACGCCTCCGGAAGCGTACGTGAGGGTTTTGTGGACAGGCACAAGTACTACTCAAGCGTCTCGCAGTTAAGCAGCCCCACGGTGGTCGCGCCATGTCATAAGGTTTCTGCACATACACAGAGCTATGCACAGGAAAATGGGACCCCGGTATATAGTGGTTTGCCACCATATACCGTAGCACCCAAAAACCCCAACCCAACTAGCTTAGCATCCCATTAGCACCCAAGTACTAATGTTTGGACAACCCAGAACACGGTATCTTTATCTCAGGACTCGCAGAAGCAAGAACACTCTTTCGTCACTCACTCGTACTTGTCCACAAGGTGCGTAGGAAGAGACACTGGATAGGTTAAAATGTTTATTCCAACTTACGTGCTCTAATGTACAGTACACGTGTCAGCACTAATAGCATAATGCATATGACTAATATAAGCAGCATGGTTACAATTCCATAGAATACAAACGGGGAAAGCATCTCATAACTCAGTGGATAAATGTCTAAATAACATTACCACCCTCCCCGTGCAGTAAGATAGTTTATTATAATAATAGAAGACCTCTGGGCTTTGACTAGCGAACCCCCATACCTCAGTCTCTAGATGCAGAATTACATCAGCAGGACATCATAGCTCTTCTCACTGAAAAGGATTACTCCAAGTGTGTGTTAAGCGCTAGTAAACCACAGTATTAAAAGCATACCAAATTCTTCATGGCAATTGCACCTAATGTTATGTCTGGGTGCGCGAGACTGGCCATATCAGGAAGAACCAAAATACATTGTTATGCGACCTTGTACATGTTTGTGCAGACGGAGCCCAAAAAGGTGAACAACAGAAAATGCAGACAGTGCAAAAGAACTTGGCACGAGCAAAGGGCGAGGGGGGCCCGGCTCAGTGTAACGTGCGCAAAGAAAAGCAGCATGGCAGCCAGGCCTAGGCCAACATAACAAGGCAGGTAACAATCCACAAGACAATACATCCCCGCCACATGGCCGGTTCCTGCTTGGTTCAGCCCTCTGCATCATGCCCGGGAACAGCACCTTCCACTGTCCCCCGAAGCACTCTGCGACATTCACCTGGACCCCGACATGGACTGCCATATCTGCTCTGGTTAACAATGACACAGCAATCAGGCTGCGGACTGAACTCTTCCTCTTCCGATTAAATTGTCATTCCCCAAAGGACTCTGGTTGGCCCTCCACTGGGCAACCATGTAATGAGGCGTTTGCATGGCCATGTACTGCTCCAGCTCTGACACTCCACAGAATGTGAATAAAACATTCCAAATCACACAGATGTGTCATGTCTATGTCCAATCAAGTATAAAAGTATGGATGAATGTAGGGACAATGATTGCACAAAAAGGTACACCCTAGGAAATGACATCAATGCGCATGTTTGACCCTGACCCACATGGCCAATTAGATGACTGTGAAGGCGTGAACTAGCTGTGGCCTCATTGCTCATGAACAACAATCTCGCAACCCCCCAACGTAGCCCCACGTCCATGTATTAAGTGGGGCTGTGTGTAAAAATGTCTAATCCGGTAGCAGGCCTAAAGTAGTGTCCCCCATCACATGTGACAACAGGACATCTCTTTGCATACCTACTCACACTCAACTGTGTGGACACAGCCTGTTTTGATGGATCACATTGATCCACATGGCAAGAAGTTGGACACCATAGTCATATTGCTGAAGACACGTAAGAGCACAGGTCTACCAGCAACTATCCCAACCACAATATAGGCTCACAGAGGTGGAGCTGGCAATAGGGACTCACCCCTAAGTGAAATGCATCAGTCAGTCCCTCCCTGTGTACAGACAATGCTCATTGAGGCACACGATTTGTCATTCTAATCAACACTCATCACAGTTGAACACTAGTGAAGTGGCGTAGACTTTATTAGCATGTGCGTGTCAGTACGGGCAAGACAAGGGCCACAACATGCAGACCAGTGCTTCAGACACTAACAGGCAGCATGGGACCATGTAGAGGTGCAAGAAATGGGGAGGCAAAAATTGAACACCAATCATTACGGATGGCAACGGTCTCAGCCCACCTTGCCTTGCTGGACGAGTCATGTGATGTTTGGCGTATGCTCATTGCCCCGTGTCAGGGGACACGACTCACAGCCCATGGGATCTGCATAGTGCTGTACCACCGGACTGCGCAGACTGTCTGCTCTGCTGACAGTGAGCAGGTGAAAGGGTCCAACAAGGTCACATGTAGTACTACATTGCCATGTGTGTACTCTCCCTCCAGCAGTATGTCAGATTTAGGTACCTTGCCAAGCGACGCTGTGCAGCTCCGCCCATGGTACTGCCTCACCTTGCACAGGTGTGTGTCAACACGCGTAGGTGCACGCACATGCATTCTGAGTCCAGGCGAATGCAGCCATGTCCACTGTTGTTGTGGGATATGTGACCATTTCTCCAAGTTGCAACAAGGTGTTGGGACCTGTGCTCTGGGTTACAAGTAGTTGTGGCTGCAGGAACGTAGTTACTCGTCCATGAATGCGAGCGCAGGTTCCTGGCTAATCAGTTCCAAGAGTACGTCGTTGTCGGCTTCAACGAACACGAGGGCGAGCCAATCCATTAACTGGTCCGGACAGATGTGCTCCGTCCACGCAGTTTCACCAATCCCCAACACAGCCCAATAGGGGAGCACTTCGATGTGGTCACTGCACACGAGGACTTGTGCAATCTCCCATGCCCAACTGCCAGCACATACGCCAAATATCAAGTCATCCCATGAACGGGTATCACGGTAACACTCCTGGTCGTGGGCCAACAGGGGGCGCACATACAAGTCATAATCCAGTTTAGCTACCGTTGTGTTGAATAGGCAGACATCCATGGGCCACTCGAAAATGCATTATCAACAGTGGAACCAGGGCTGGACGCAGGTGATGTACACAAGACGGAAGCTCAGACGGTAACTGATGCGCAACACTGCCAGTGGCAGTGCCCCCAACAAATGCAGCATACGTGCACGGTACAGTTCCACGTGACAGGGGTTGCGCATGTGCCCGGGATGTTCTGCCATTGCGTTGGGGACTCTCGTAGAACCGGCACTCTTCTGACCTGCGGCAGTTATGTGGATGAAATGCCACAGCTCGGAGCAATGAGCTGTATGTGTGTGCAACGTTTGGACGTATGGGTTGTTGTGTACGTAAGTGTCAAGGGCATTCCATGCAAGAGTACCTCGAGCAAGGACTTCTGTGTGTGGGCTGTGGACACGTTGGTCTTTCATCAGCGCTGTGCGTAGTGTGGGAGTCTTCATCATCTGCTATGGTATCTCTCTCAAGGGGTGCCTGCCGCATGCAAGACCAAGGTCGGAGGTGCAGGTGTCCTTCCGCCTCATGTATTGAGACAAAGGAGCTTTCATCCCTAATGTTAGTCTGACTACTGCTTGCATTCTGGAATTGTGATGTGGCTTTCACGCTGCAATTGAGGCTAGGCCTTAGGCTTATGGTGCACCAATAGCGATACACACACAACAGTTGGCATACATGAGCCAAGAGCCCGAGCGGCCTTGCACCCCTTGTACAATCTCTTTGTGTGCGGCCGCCCTCCGGGTGCATGCAACATTGCAACATTGTCAATTGCAGGCCGTGTGGCGCAGACACTGCAACAGAGACACACGCATCAGTTGGTTTCCTGTCCAGCCCAGAAATGAACCACGCCCAGAGCCCAGGGATAATTGTTCACACCCCTACGCTGGCCTGGGGTACGCCGAGCCAGCCCACTCGGCTTACGTATAAAGGGGGGGACGACAACGCTACGTGTCCCAGTTCTTCCCCACTGCCGGAGGTGACATGGCTGCGTCCGCCTGGCATATCACGAGACTCAATCAGAAAGGGTCCATGACTTACGTTGCACAGAGTTGGTGGCACCGGAAACACTGCGGCCGGCACGGGCCTACCGCCACGGGACGGTGACTTTCGGTGCACTGAGGTAGGGGCACCTTAGGTGCTGAGCGGGTGTGCAGCCTGCGATGATGCGCCGTCCTGGTGGTCCGGACTGGTAAGGATTTGTGTGAGCCCTGCTGGACCGCAGTGTAGGCCTGAGCCAACGGGCAGCGCTGGCCTACCGCCACGTGGCGTTGCCTCGTGGTTCACAGAGTTAGTGGCACCTATAGAGCTGAGCGGGTGTGCAGCCTGCGATGATGCCGTGTGCACTGATATGATCTCTGCCATTGTGAAATCAAGACCCAGAATCACGTTTGTGACCTAGTGGCTCGCGGGGCGGGACTGCATGATGTGGAGGCTGCCAAGGTCGCGGACCCCGGGCTTGGAGCTTGCACCGGCATGTGGTGGGCCCTCTTGGAGACACGCTGGTGGCGGAAGGTGAGCAGTGAGGCCTGGGTGCGCAGGGGCGGGCAAACACCACTGGGCGGCGGGAGGGGCTGGGGTGCAGCAGCCTGTGTGCGCAGGGGCGGCCAAGCGATGATGGTGTGTGCAATGATTTGTACTCTGCCATTCATGAATCTGGACTCTGTTTCAGATAAGGGACCTGGTGGACTGCGGTGTATACCGGCACATGGTTGGAGACACACCGGTGGCAGCAGGTGAGCAGTGTGGCCTGGGTCCGCAGTGTCGGCACTCTCTCTCCCTCTCTTCCTTTGACTGTCTCTCTCTCTTCCTCTGTTAGTCTCTCTCTCCTTCTCCTTCTCTTCCTTTGACTGTCTCTCTCTCTTCCTCTGTTACTCTCTCTCTCCTTCTCCCTCTCTTCCTTTGACTGTCTCTCTCTCTTCCTCTGTTACTCTCTCTCTCTCTTCTCCCGCTCTTCCTTTGACTGTCTCTCTCTTCCTCTGTTACTTCTCTCTCTCCTTCTCCCTCTCTTCCTTTCACTCTCTCTCTCTCTCTCTCCTTTCTTTCTCTCTCTCTCTCTCTCTCTGTCCTTTGATGTGCGCATGACACACCTTCTTCTCTTGTATTTTGTCTTGCAGGCTGTGTATTGCAGATTGTCCAGTGAAGACCCGCCATGACTCTTCCGAATAGTTGTTTTGAGTTACATTAGAATAAAATAATTTGTTTTGAAATTCAAAGATGAATGTATGATTCTCCTTTTTCTGACCACACATGAATGTTGATTGTTGTACTTGTGCGACATCAGGCGAATAGTTTTGTTCATGATTTCGTAAAGTTGATGTAAAATATCTTTGTCCGGCGTAGGGCCCCGGGGCGGGGGGGGGTCTTGGAGGGGGGGCGGTGGGTGTTGTGGCCCTCTTGGGTGTCCGGCTGCGGGATCAGTGGCTCCATGGCATCTGTTGTCCTTCTGGTGTGGCTGTGGGCTGGGCTCCCATTTCTGGTGCAGGTTATCGTCCGACTTAATACCAGGAAATAGCAGATGTTAATTCCCTGCTGCTAACGCGCCTTATCGCATGTTTTGTGATCTTATCGCCGAACTGGCTGGTCGTTGAGAATGTTGCGAAGCGGTGTTTTCGCTGCTTTTTGCACGGGAACGCCTACTCTGCATCTCATTAGCATTAGTTGCCGGTGTCATCCGTGGCGATGTTTTTTGCGGCTGCTTTTGCGGGATAACTGGCAGTATCGGCTGTTAGCACCAGCTTGTGAATAGGGCGATGAATCTATAGCCACTTTGGCTGCGATAAAGTGCCGCTAACTCGGCGATGAGTCTTTGAGAATATGCCCCTGAGTTCATTAGTTCGGAACCATATTGTTGCACTCAGCAGCTTTTCTGTGTTTCTGTTTCACCTGACGATCATTTTTACCCATGCAATTCCCTTTAGAAGCTCGCCAGGCAGATTACTTATTTCATGAGGCTATCCACATTGAACAATGGCCATCTTGAGTATGGTCGATCCTGGGGGGCGCTAAGAGTGAGCGGTCTAGTTTTTGCACTGACTGATTAGTCTGTCAGTCTGCCCTGATACAAATGCAAGTGCTGTTCACATATTCTGGCAGAAAGCTAAAGAAAATCCCATCAGTGCCGAGGATGCACAAATGTTGGAAAATGCTTATTTGGAGAGGTATGAACTCGGAATGCAGCAGAGAATTTCATACTCTGCTGGTAGTTCGTATAACATTCAAAGTCTTGAATGTACACTGCCTGTAGACTATCCTGTCGTATTTTAAATATTTAGGGATTAATACATTTTTAAATGTGCTAAAAATCAGGATTGGGACCTTGAATCAGCCCTGGCAAAAAGTATTCAAACCAGCTACCTCCCTTCCTTCATTCATTCTATTGCTCTCTGTTTCCATCCATCCATTTTCTGTCTCTCTCCTTCCCTCCTCCTCTCTAATCTCTCTTGCAACTCCCTTTCTCTCTCTCTCTCAGTCTCTCCTAATGTTCTTGCTGTGCTTGATGCAATTAACCTCAGGAAGCTGGAGAAAGTGAGACAGACACCAGCAGTGGCCCTAGGCCTTCACACATTGGCCTCCAATGGCTCCAATCCCCTGGGGAAATGACCAGTGGAATAAATGGGCAATCTGGCCCTAGCAAAAAACATCATTGGAGCCCGGTGCAAATGATCCTTAAAGCCAGTAGAAGAGTGCTAAGGTCATACTTGCAGTGCTAGCAAGTGGCTTTCCAAACATGTATTGTTTGCTTTCTTGAACCCAGGCTCTATTGACCTGCTGACTGAGAAGCAGTCTAACATATTTTCTCCTCTGAGAAACTTGGCTCTATGATGCAGTGGGCCCTGGCTGCACTTTTGCAATTCGCAAGGGGTACTGAATTCTGCTGCATGACCAGGTATGCCAACAAGGCAGAGGGGTGGCTTCAATGTTTAAAGAGTCAATCTTTGCTTTTTATGAAGATGAAAAAAGATGTTCACATCTCACTTGTAACAGCTGTTTAGAACTCCTACACTGCAGATTCCCAGCAAACATGTAGGACAGCGGACATGCTTTAAAAAGCTGCCTTTGCTGCAAAATGTGAGTATCTTTGCCTTCTTATTGATGGTGCAGGCAATTCCATATGCCAAGTGATTGCAACCTTGAGCTTCGTCATGTCTCCAGAACACCTTAGCATGCACTTACTTGATCTCAGTCTTTCTGAGATAACCTAGCCCACCTTTTTGCTCATAAAATGAAGACTATCTACTCTGTTATTGAAGATCAACAAAATGCTTGGGCTCCACTTCTTTATGACAAGTTTTCATGCTATTGTCTTCTATAGCCTTAAGCAGCTGTTTGACTTATGTTAGAGTCTCCTCATGTTGCCCGTCTTGTTTCTGTTCTCAAAACCCCAAACTCAATAATATCTTACAGTATGACTGAGATGGGCAATGCCTCTTTCGAGGTGGTGCAAGTTCCTGCTGGTAGGAAGGCTGAAGTGGTATCTCCATTAATCAGCAATGACAATCTTAATATCCCCTACCAACTAATTAGTCTTCTATAAGCCTTGAGCAAATGGCTGACATATATGTTGCATAACAGCTATTGGACTCCCTGGAGGAGTCTGATGTCCTGGACCTCTTGCACGATGGATTTCGCCATAGCAGTGGTACTGCATCACATTGGCTGCTATGATGAGTGAGCGCTGAACAATCAAGGCCAACAGTGACATGGCAGGTTTGGTTATCTTTTCTTCAATGGGTTAATTCGTTTCTACAAGACCCTTGCCAAACTCTAGCCTCGCCCCCTTTCAATATAAGTTTGCAGTCTTGTGCTGTTTCACATGGCTGCTTCTTATCCTACATATTGTTTACAATTTTCATGTATCCACTTTCAAACTTAATTGGATATTTTGGTGCAGGCTTCAGGGCTGAACTGCAAACAACCATAAATATATATTGGCCACCCATTGATGGAAGAGTCATAACTTCCTTAAGGTAATCTCAAACATGACTGAGCTCCTGATCTTTGGTCGATTTTGTAGTGAAAAGATATATCAACTCTGGGGAAGGACCAGGTAAACTAATCCCATATGTATTCTGCTTTAACAGTACTTTCAAATCTCCACGTGAAATGAGTGCTTTATTGGTGGGGTATATTGGTGTCCTAGATCAACTGTTCCCTCAAAGTGACTTCAAAAGACATGGACGACATGTTTAAAATGGGAAGAGAAAAATCATTGCGAAAATACTTAGTGGACATGGTTTTGTACTGATAGTTGTCACTCAATCATCCATCTTTGAAAGTTTTTGTCAGTAGTAAATACGTATACTAGACTATATATTATGCCCCTTATCTTAAGGAGGAACATCCTGCACTATCAAGGTTTTCACCCACTATATCACGTGTTATAACGTATGATAATAATATTCTATCCACTCTGGGCCCGATTCACAGAACTAACTTAAGACAAAATCCTAAACTTACTACCCATTTTGGTATTCACAGAAGGCACTTACTCATTTTGGTATTCACAGAAGGCACTTACTTACTCATTTTGTGTAACTTACTCGTTTTGGTATTCACAGAAGGCGCTTACTCATTGATGAGTAAGTGCCTTCTGTGAATACCAAAATGAGTAAGTTACACAAATGAGTAAGTTACTCAAAATGAGTAAGTTAGTCAAAATGAGTAAGTAAGTGCCTTCTGTGAATACCAAAATGAGTAAGTGCCTTCTGTGAATACCAAAATGGTAGTAAGTTTAGGATTTTGTCTTAAGTTAGTTCTGTGAATCGGGCCCTCTATTGTTGCAATCACAACATTGCAAGATAAGTTCAGGAATGTAGATTTGAAAGTTAAGAATAATAATTATTTATTTACCATTATCATAAAGTGTGCACTGGATATGATATTAGTGTAGTTTGATATTATCAACCTCGATACAGTGTTGTGCAACCCAATATTCAACTCTCACCTTATTTACTGTAATATCCCGTATTTGGGTGCTACCAGGCATGGTAAAGACAGGCTGCAATTTGTTCAGAACATGGCAGAGAGATTACAATTCCACCTGTCTAACATCTGCTCAGTCTCCAAGCTACTCTGTAAAGTGCACTGGCTTCCAGTAGAGAAACACATTCAGTTTAAGGCTCTGTGCGTGGCTCATCAGATTTTGAACAAGCAGGGTGCAACTAGACTGTCGCTTTTGCTTCAGCCCTATAACCCTACAAGGTCTTTATGATTGGCAGACTCTAATTTGGTACCTTGCATTAATTTGGACCGATAGCACTGATGTTATGGAATAACTTGCCTACACCCCTCTGGAAAGCATCTAGTCAGAAAGCCGTTGAAGACCTGACTGTTTGCAGCATAGGCCTCAGTAGTAGCAGGTCAGACCTGGGAAGCCCTTCAGGGGGCAGCCATGTGCTTTACAAATAAGTATAACATAACTGTTATTTAGATTTTGCATCAGCCCACCACAGCATACTGCCATTGGCTCTCTTGCACTCTGAGTCATAGCACTTTTTCATGTTCACATGTGACCATCTGCTTAAAGAGAAGTGCACTTCAATGCCGAGGCTGGGGGGCCAATTCTTTACTTTGCCAATGTTTTTTTAATTCCTATTTATCTAAACTATGGGCCTGATTTAGATCTTGTCGGATGAGTTACTCCGTCACAATGGTGACGGATATCCCGTCTGCTGAAAAATAAATGCCATAGGATATAATGGGATTTATATTTCGGCGGACGGGATATCCGTCACCATTGTTAGGGAGTAAACCGTCCGTCAAGATCTAAATCAAGCCCTGTGTCTTTTGGTTACAGTAATTGATAGCCAGTATTACCTTTTCTGTGCACCAATGAGAATCCTATTTTCCTGAGATGTGCATTAAAACTGAAAGGATTTATGTACCAGTTTCAAGTATACCTTAGGAAGCAGCCATACTGGTCTATTAAAATTATATGTAGTGGGTACATTTTTATTGAAATTTTTATTGGAAGAATAGAACTACCATTTTTAGATAATTGGCAAATTTATTTTCTTGTTCTTTTTATTTTTGTGACATATGCTTGCAATAAAATTTTTTAAATATTATCTCACTAACTTGCCAATGCCAGAACTGTTGGCTTTGCAAAGGCTTGTTTTTAAACAAAACTATTTTTCACCCGGCTGACACACCTTCTATGCATAAATAGCACACTCTAAGAAGAGAATGAACTATACGTAATAATAGCAGGTTATTATCAGAATCAATTACATTAATATTATGAGCTTCAGAAATATTAGAGGTTTAGTGAACCCAACAGTATTTTATCAGCTAACTCCAGTTTACAAACCTATTTGCATAGTGGATGCATTAGTAGGTTATATGACACAATATCAAGAAAAAATATCAATATTCACAAATATTGAAAGCATAAATATTGCAACCCTATACTTAAACAGTAACATACATGACAAAAATATTGCGGAAAAAATAGAAACAAAAATAAAGAATTGGCAAATATCACCTACACTAAGGAAACATAACAATATTAAATTAAATATATATATATACATATGAAAATAAGTCAATATAAAAATAATATACCCTAAATAAATAGTGAAAACTTAGCATTTACAATAGATGGTGCAAAAAATGCAAACTAGTCGCTTACCAATCTATTAAATTAAACTTAAAAACAGTAAAAATAAAAAATAGAAAAGATAGTGCAATTAAGAAACAGTATAAAATGGCCACAAAAATGCACAACAGTATGCTTCCTACAAATGAATTACAGCAGGACAGCGTCACTTTGCTGGATTACAAACCTACAAAAGAAGACTGCAACGCTTCAACGAGCCAATGCAAACTATAGAAGAAACCTAATAAAATTAATAAATTACTAAAAGTGTGTAAAAATAACGCATAGTTAAAACCATGCTAAATGTTTGTTTCTCCAAATTGCAGATGCATCCTCTACAAAAAAAGAAAGCTAAGAAGAGAAGAAAATATAGACAAGGACACCAATTTACCCCAAATATAAAAAAGACCACTTTGAAAATTAATATTGTAACCAAAGCACAAAACTAAGGGCCTGATTACGATGTTGGTCAGAAAACATTCCGACTGAGTCGGTTTCGGAATGGTTTCTGACCGACTCGACTCGGGTTGGGGGAGTACGACCTACCGACCAATTACGATGGTTCCGAACCGTTCGGTCAGACTCCTATTGACTTCAATGGGAGCCTGTGTTCCGAGCGACACCACAGGCTCCCATTCAAAAAAGGGGTGGGTGCAGAAAACCTAGCACCCTGTGGCGGGCACCCCATGGTGCCTGCCACACTGTGCATGGTTGCAAAGAGGGGTCCCATGGGTGACCCCACAGGGCCCATTCGGAGGGCTCCGCGGGATGGGGGGGGCCTGCTATGGGCCCCCAAAGTGAGATTCCGACAGCCGATCCGTGTCGGAAAGACCAATTCGGAAAGGCTGTCCGAATCCAACATTGTAATCGATCGGTCGGAAACGCAGCCTGTAGAGACGTACGAGTCTGGCTCCGACCGACTCGGTGTCTCCGAAAGCCATTCGATGTTCAGGAAAATTTCTTTGTAAACAGGCGTTAGAAATGGGCAGATTACCTGGTGACAAGTACATACTTTACTACATGATTGTTAATCCATGCCACTTCTGTATATGGGAATATTCTTGTACCCTTAAATTTGACTTATTTGATTATAAACTCCAACAAAAAAGAATACACCCATTTCTTGTTTTGATCTATTTGTTTTCGATTGTACAAATTGATTTTGAGAATTCATGTGTTTGAGGCCACTATCTGGGCACTCATAAGTGATATTTTGAAGTAATGATTTCATATGTCTAAACAAAATCCCTTGTAGGCACCTTTACCTTAAAAGTGTTTTAATTAAATGGCATAGAAGCATTATTGGTAAACTAAATATATATCGGGGTAAGTGGTCATCAACAGTAGGGAAATTCAAAAGGGAATAGATATCTGCGGCTCTACTGTACATTATGTTATGTTAAATGTACTTGTAAAATCGTGCACACCCAGTAAGGTATCCTGAGGCTGATGAGAAGGGAGGTTGCTGTCCTGTCTGTTCTGTAAAGAGCCACCTTTTCAGTTTCTTCCTGAATTCTAGTACAGAGCTCGCAGCCCTAATGCAAAGGGGGAGTAAGTTCTAGGTATTAGGAGGAAGGTACAAGAAGGCTCTTGCTCTTTGGATGCAGGGAACAATGGCGAGCAGGAGGTTTGCTAAGTAGAGGTGTCTGGTGGGGGTGTGGAAGCTGATGCTGTTGTTCAGGTAGGTGGGGCCTAAATTGTGTAGTGCTTTATGCGGGTGTGTGTGTGCGTGCGTGCGTTGGTGCGTGCGTGTGTGTGTATGTGTGTATAAGTATGGGGAGCAAATGAAGTCTGGGGTGGGAGGACATTTGGGTGTGTGGAGGGAAGTTGAGTGTGAGTTTTGCTGCTGTAGTCTGAATGATCCTGAGCCACATGGTGAGTTGGGTGGAGATTCTGATGTAGAGTGTGTTTCCATAGTTTACCTTGCTGGTGAGGAGTGCCTGAGTTATTGTTCGGTAGGTGTCAAGAGGGAGCCAAGTGAAAATTTCCCTAGGGATCTTGAGGGTGTGGAAGCAGGAAGAGGTGACTGAGTAGACTTAGTTGGCCATCGATAGTTTGTTGTCGATCATGATTCCCAGGTTCCTGGCTTGGCTGTATGGGGTCGGAGTCAGACCAGGTTTGGATGGGCACCAGGCCTTGGACAATAAATGACCAGATCAGCTTAGAGACGGGTGGAGGCGTTGAATGAGGCTTTTTCCTTATCAGAATGGAGCATATCCGACAATGAGGGATTTCTGAATCCTGGGAATTATTAGGGCCGGATTACAAGTTTCGCAGTACTGGAGTAACAGTAAAATCTTAAGTGACTTTACCATTATTGTACATTTAATATGCACCAGTACCATGTAATTATTAGTGAAACACCATGGAATGGGGAATTACCTTGTGGACCAATTATTCAGGTTGTAAAGCCAAATAGGATTCCCCATTTCATGTGATCCTAATGCATACATTTACCACCTGCTTTGTCCAGGTGGTAGTGGTATGCATGGGCCAATGGGTGCGGTGCGGGTGAACAAGAGAGGTGATGGGAATAGGGAGAGAAGAGGGTGTTTTTACAGGCAGAGAAGAACATTGTATGGTCCCCCTTTCAAAAAAGAATTTTGAGTTACCGGCTGAAAAATTTGGTTATGGTTCTCCCACACCCAGAAAAACTGGGTGTGGAAAAAACCTACACAGTCTGAATCAATCAGATTGAAATTCCATGCAGTAATTTCATTCCATCTGACTAAGAATCAGCGACCTCTGTGACCTATTTTACACCAAAACCTCTTACCACCTTTGGATAGGCTGAGGCTTGACGTTGAGCCCTGGTGGTCCCTGCCCTTGTCTCTTCTTGGAGGAGCTGCCCTTTTTAAAATGATGTCCCTTCCACGTTTTTTATACGTTCTTCAGAACACACCCTATCCAGTGCATGCTTCCTATTTTAAGGCCGTCAACAGGGAACTTAGGACACTACTCTGGGATGGGGGCCCAGCCAGGATTGCATTACACAAACTCACCATGGGGTGGTGTGATGGGGGGAATGCCCTGTCTGACATTCAGAAATACAACTGGGCGGCGCAACTTACCACCATCAACAGTTGGGTTTATCTCCCCCCAGACGAACCTGCGTTCCGTATGGACAGATTCATTATGCAATCATCGGGTTACCTTAGGGCTATCTATGGCTCCCCTAGGGACGTCTCCCTCCTTGATCCTACAGCCACTGTGGTTACCCTATGGCATGCAACTCTGAAAGTCCTGGGGTGGCGGGGTAAAATCACAGAAGCTACTCCACTATGGGCTACTGCGGTGTTGGGCACCCTGGGTATGCAGCAGGATTCGATAAATGGGACTTAATAAATGGGACTTGATTGGCCTTTCCCAAGTGGGAGACCTCTGGGCTCAAGGGGACGTCGTTCTTGGACGGACCTCCAACGCGACAATCAACTAGCCCCTGCTGAGGTTTACCGCTACATGCAGATACATCACACACTTAGGGCGGTAGTGCCAAAGAGAACGGTGGTCCCCGAGTCCTCGCCCCTAGAAGATCGCCTTTTAGATGAATATACGTCTTGGAAATGGCCCAGGACCTTCAGGAGCTGGGGAATAATGACTGGGCGGAGGCCTTGGCGTCCCTGGGGGAGGTGGCCATATGGGCTAGTTTCTGATTAGTGCTAATAAAAATACTATATTGGTCCTATTATGCCCAAACTACATTGATTGAGAGTTATCGGCATGGGTGTGGGCAACCAGGAACGTTCTACCATATTGTGTTGAACTGCCCTATATTACAAAGTTTTTAGGCAGGGGTGGTGAAGTGTATGGGTGTTGTGACCGGGGTCTAAAAGACCACCTCTGCAAAATAGTGTCTCCTTAACATCTGGAGTGCAATGGACCTGAGCCGCATGACACAAATATGGTGGACATTGGGACTAATGGTTGCCAAATGCAACATTGCAAGATCATGATGGGCAGAGCAGCCTCCATGGTTGGGGGACTGGAAGCACGACATGGATTGGTGTATGATGGCTGAGAGGGTGACGTATGAAGGACGGGGTTGTCCCCAAAAATGAATGAAAATCTTGGGGCTATGGAATGATTTTGTTTCTTCTGGGCTGTAGGGGCCGCAGTCCGGCCCATCTGGGCCCTTCACAAATGTCGGCTGATATGGTGGATGGGAGGGGAGCTCTGTGGGAAATACTGGGAGATGAGATGCTTATTTACTGTATTGAAATGTCAGTGTACCAATATGCTATGTACCTGTTTTTTACTAAACTGTCAATAAACAGAGTTTTATAAAAAAAAGAAAGAATCAGGGACTTAGGGCCTCATTACGATAGCGGTCAGACTACCACTGACATGCCGTCGGTGGCGGTCCGACTGCCGACAGCCCTTCGGACGACAGATAGCCACCTACGCTATGATCAGAGATCTCGACAGGTGGTGGTCGGAGCAGCGTCCGATAATGGTGGCGGTGCTGAGGCAGGCACCACCATCATGACTTGTATATCCCTTTCCGACAGCCTGTTCATGGTGGGAACACCACCATGTAAAGGTCGTCGGAAAGGGATATTGGGGGCCCCACATTGGGCCATGTCTGTCGTGGGCCACTGTTAAGTGGCCCATGGGGCACATATATTGCCCCCACTCACCTCCTTGTGCCATGTACCATGCACAACATGGTGCATGGCACACGGACGTGCAGGATGTGCCTTCACGGCATCAGCATGTGCTGCAGCCCTTTCCCAGGGCCGCAGCATGCTCCCGCTATGTTACCAACCGCCAGCCCGGGGGTCGCATCCTAATAGGCCAGTCGGACCGCCCACATGCATGTCGGCGGTCTCCTGACTGCCGCAATAGCGGTCGGCGGTTCGACCGTCCGGCATTAAAATGATGCCCTTAGTATTTTGCTGGCCATGATAAGAAAGCCCTATACTGGACATATTGGGAGAAGCCATTTTGCAGAGAAAAGGGCCCTTTGCCTTTAAGTGCGTTGTGACTTATATAGAGGCTTTGAAAGGTAGGTGCTTCACAATAAACAACTAGTGCAGCTTAACCAAGTGCCCAGAAATCATTACATGCCTTGGAAGATCACGTCCTAAGCAAGCTGCAGAGTTTTTGGTGCACAGGCCACGTTTGTATTATTTTATTATATGCCAATTATTAAATGCTTGAAAATGCATCTATTATTATTTAAATGTAGATATGTGTATTGCCAAAAATATTCAATGCTTTGCATTCAGAGTAGATATACATGGATTCAAAACATACATAGTATATATTTATTGACATTTTTACATCTTATGTAGGAAATAGGTGTATCCCAGCTTTGACTGTAAAGCAGGTCCATTCCCTTTCAAGTGGAGTTTGATGAAGTTGTGACATTACTTCTTGTGACAACACTTCCTATGGCATCCCTCCACCTGCCTGTGCTAACTAATCCCTCCCTCTATTATTTTTAGGATGTGTTCCCAGCATTAGACACCAAAGAAGAAGACAAAGATATGTCTGTCAACCCTAAACAGATATTTGACAAACGTGGAACGAAGATTCTTTCGGATTTAGTGGTCCTGCTTTGTTAATTGAATTACTGGTAGTAACTCAATAGTAAATGAAGGATATGTCAGGGTCTGTCTTTCCTTACAAAAACCAATATTGGCTGTACACAATGCTGCCGCAAACGACTAATGGATCATGTCGATAATAGTCACGAACTGTGTGATCGCAACAAACTAGCTTCTCACTTCAGACCCCACTTAAAAAAAACTGCACAGACCTTTCTCTTAAAGTGCACCAAGAATCTGGAATGATCTTTTTATCCACATTAGAAACTTCCTCTTCTCTGTCTTTCAGAGACTCCAGAGCAACAAATTAACAAACCAGGGTGACGTCATCCAATGCATGCAAGCTTATATTTCTGCATATCCGTGAATCCTTACTTGATATATCTGTTATGTATTCTCTTACTTCTCTCCTGTTATACAGCTATCTAGAATTTGTAGCCCAATATACATTCTGATCAATGTAAACCATCCTCTAGTGTTTTGCATCCCTTTCCCCTATGTATTATTGCTCTTGCCTACATCCCCGTTGCTAACTCCCACCCTCTATAGTTACAATTGACATTGATTGTAGTAGACTGATTAATACTAGTCCTCATCAATAGCATTATTTATGACCTAAGAAAGTAATCCACTATATGTCTCTTAATTTGTTCTGTATACTATTTCTATGCTCTTTGCTTGACTATATTTTTTTATCTTATTGTTTTCTACATTTGATATGTGATTGCATTATTGCTTTTAGTTTTGTGTGTGTTCAAGTGGATCATTTTTGCCATGATATTCTTCACAGGATTCTGAAATCTCATTGAGTGGAACTTCCTCTATATAAATGCATAAAACAAAAACCGAAGGATTTACTGATCAAAGCAAGGAGGAATAGTGGCAGAGGGTCTTACACCTATACATTATGGAGAAGGTCTTGTACAGTATGGAGAAAGGGACTTGAAGAGATAAGCGAAGTTCTAGAATTTGAGAAGTCTGTTTTTGATCAGATAAAGATTCCAATGATATTTTGAATTTGCATCTGCATTTTGATCTTAAGACCGAGGAACATCACAAGATTATGTTTAGTACTTTGAAGATGGCCTTTAGGTACCTGGTTTGCATTACCTGTCAACAACCTGCTATAAAAAAGCTGATTGTTAGTTTCATGAAGTTACTTTTCCATTGAAAGTTTTGGTCATTGGTCCTTTTTGGTCCTATCCTTTGATAATAGTTGTGTAAGGAAAAATAAATTGTAGCAAAAAATAATTTATTTCTTTGCAAAGTCCAGTAACTATGATATGAAGTTTCAGTTCATTCCTGTTAGAATTTTACATTGACAGCTAGGAAAATATTCTCTTAACATTCATATAAGTATGTTGTGGAAAACTGTTGCAAAGAAATATCAAATTCTAATCTAGAGAAATAAAAACGTTTTAAATAATTTGAAACTAATTCAAAGCATATATAATATTTTTTGTAGGATTAGTATACTTTTTGTAATAGTTTTAAAATAATTTTAAATGCCACTATCTGATACTAAAACTGTATTATGCACTTCATTGTGAAATTTGGCATCAGGTTCTATTCTTTTTCAACTTTCAAGTAATCTTGGAGTAGAAATTCCCACAGAAGAACATAGCAGTCATGAACATATCAACGTAGACCACAAATACATGCACATATTCAGACACACTTACACAATTACACACATCCAGGTCACATCCGTTTTGTAGTTTCAGAATTATGACTCTTTTATGGGCGTGATTACGAGTCAGGAGAAGTGTTATCATGGGGTGTGATACCGCTCCATCTGTCCATGGCTGGTCCAGTGATCCTTGTTTTCCTGGGTGCGGGAACATTGTAGCCAATTTTACCAGCCCAAAAATCCAGCCAATAAAATTGCATGAGACTTCCGCTGTACTAGCAGCCAAGTCTCATCCTCTGGTCCTAGTTGTCCTTTTTCTCTGGCCGGGGGAGGGAGTGGAGGCGAGGGGAGGCTTCTGTAGAATCATTTGGCATTGTTTAAAAATCGCACAATAGCCGACATCATGTTACTTTTGAAGCTACCTTATTGCGCACCCACGATAAACATAGCTGATCAGGTTTCCTTGCCACTGACGTATTTAGCCTCATTTTCATGCTTGGCACCCTAGGCGAAGATTTGGGATTTCCTAAATCAGTGTCTAGAAGTTACTATTCTTGTACCTTTTTCTCAAGGTCTTTTGTGATCTTAAGTCAAGAAAGCGGTGAACTGCAGTCCAGAGTTTTTCCTTAAATCAAATGTGTTCCCTTTTGATGTTTTAATGTACATTTTCTACAAAGAGCTCATGTAAGGGGTTGGGCGGGCAATTTCTTTGAGGGGGAAGCTTTGTTGCTTTGTATAGTGGTATAGTATTTGCTTCTTTTGATTATTAAGTGTGTTCAGACATGAAGTACACTTGAAAGTTATACTTTTTTCACATACAATTTCCCCCATGAGTCGACTTCCCTTTCTTTCCTCCATCCACTCAACCCTCCTCCCACCTCTGCCCGAATTCAGGTCCCCACACACACACTTTACACCTTGCTCAGTGCCTTTATCCACACAGAACTGGAAATACCATGCAGAATTCCAACCAGGAAACAGTGTCCGCACAGTAGTTCCCCATTCTTTGGGGATTAACTCCTAATAGCAGAAACTCTATGAGAATATTTCGGATGATTATGATAATTCTGGCTTTTTTTAAATTTCCTCATGGAATTTTTCATTACTCGTAATCGGGCCCTAAATGTTATGCCAACAAATAAATAGTAAGTGATGTCTTATTTGCACTGAGTACATCAAATTTTCAGAGAGGTAATATCCATGTGTGTTTTTAATTTTACCAACTCTTTTCTACTTTTCATAATTGTTTCTTGTTGTTTTTCAGCTCCTGGGCATACTAGAGAGCTGCTGGTTTACATTTGACGCCTTTTCTAGTAAAGGAATGTGTTTTGGCCAACATGTGTTATCCTTATAATGTTCATCAAGCTATTGCTGGCCATGGATGCCAACTGGGGAAACAAGATATAGCAGCTAATGTTCCAGGCTTGTATTTTGGCACCCCTAGCCCTGCCCTTTCCTAAAATGAGCACTGAGGTCATGAATGCTGTGACAGGGCAAGAAAGTATACGGACATTAAGAGATAAGAACATAACCTTTAGAGTCATTGGAGATCAAATGGTGCATGTCACTTCTGTGGGACTTTAATGAATTGGGTTGCATGTTAATAACTTGTGAAGAGCCCTGTGAAAATTAATGTGTGCTTAGGCAAATGCCTAACTGTGGACATTTTTCAATACCCTAGAGGAGATTTTGATCACTTTTCCTACCTTATGAAAATGTTTTATTCTGGGACAGTAAAAGCTTGCCACATCTGGCATCTACCAGGAATTTTATGAAGCCTGGGGTATTTCATCCATATACATTTATTTGCAATGAGCTCGTGTGGGCAAGAACCATACGGGATGCTACATTGATGGAAATGTGCATGTATACAACACTTTCCAAGATCTAAAAATTTGAGAGTGCATTATTTACTACACAAATGTTTGCAGGAGTATTTTTGACTAGCATTTAGCCGTGCAACGCTCGCTGTGTGATCAATAAACTTGAATAAACAAGGCACTGAAACATAGCTGATGGATTTGAGGTCTGACTGCCATACACAAACTGCCAGCCTTATTGATTTGCAGTAAACTATATACAGTACTTTATAGGTGAGATTATACAATTTATTGATTTATGTTTTTTACACAGTGTACCTTGTTTGGCAAATTGTAATAGCTCAGTATATGCGAGTATGTTTTGGTATTTATATAGCACGAACCTGGCTGTGAAGCAACGTATGGGAGCACTGTACATCATATGAGGGATTGGGAGACGATGGTAGAACGTGTACATCAAGTGGGGATTACACAAATACAGTTACACACATTTAGACACAGAGAGATCAAGGGGCATATTTAAAAGCCACTATCGCCACCACAACTTCACTTTCAGTGACGTTGTGATGGCGATAGGGGCTTCGCCTTATTTACAAGGCAGCATTAAGCCACTTAATGTGGCTTAACGGTGTCTTGTAAATAAGGTCCCCTTTCACGCTGTATTTAGCATGTATGGGGAGGGCAATGGGTGTTGCGGTGGGCGTTCCACCGCAGCACCCATTGATTTTGACGCTGCTCCCTATTTACAAGGGCAGCGTAAATAGGAGGCAGCGCCAAAATTAAGACCAGGGAAAACCTGGTCTTAAACAGGCGAAACAAGGAGAAATGCTTTATTTCTCCTAGTTTTTAAGTCTCGCCTGAGCCAGCGCTTAGCGCTGCTCTGGCCGAGACATTTAGTAAGTGTGCTTTTCAAAGTGCTGCCAGAGGCTTTTGCTGGCTACCAGCTTGTGTTCACGCGAGCGTTCACGTGCACAGCTGCCATCTGGGTTTCTGTAATGGCTCCTCTGCTCGCACTACCCCTCCCTTCTCCCCCTCCCTCCTGGTCAGCTTCATTCATGCTCCTCTGTTTGCACTACCCCATCGCTTCTCCCCCTCCCTTCTCGTCAGCTTCATTCAGGCTCCTCTGCTTGCACTACCCCCTCCCTTCTCCCCCTTCCCTTCTTGTCAGCTTCATTAGGTCTCGCCCTGAGCCAGCGCTTGCATTCCTCGCATCGCTCCAGGCGCCATCTGGCTTTCATCTCACTTGCTCGACCCCAGGCATCCTCTACTGCCCAATCTCTGTGTAATGCTTTTTTTTTTTTTACGAAAGCAGCATACGATAAAGGAATTCCTGTGAAAGCGGCAATACTAAAACTTGGAAATAAGTACTTTTGCAATATTTAACAGTCTGTGTAATGCTTTTTTTTTTACAAAAGCAGCATACGATAAAGACTGTTAATGCTTTTTTTTAATGAAAGCAGCATACGATAAAGGAATTCCTGTGTAAACGGCAATACTATAACTTGGAAATAAGTACTTTTGCAATATTTAACAGTACTTAAATCTTGCACGTACCTTCCAGATATAACTATTGGGACGATTTGTATAATAAAATTGCACTACGGAAAATATACTAACACTGTTACAATTGCGCTCCTTCACTTCGGCACCTCCTTGTAGCATTTCGGCACTTTGCACAAATAAATGTCGCTATGCTCCAGCTCCTCCACCCGGACACCTCCTCGCAGCACTCCTTCAGTTCTCTCTAACTCAGCTCACCCGATTCCAAAGGCTACGATGGCGCCCCAGTCACGTTCTGTAGCATTACTTTTTGTAACTTTTTGTCCTGGAACAAGCAGCTGTGGCAGGACAAGGAAACAAGCACCACCACAACAACACTCAACACCACCTCAGCATCACCACACCACCACTCAGCACCACCACAACACCACTCAGCACCACCACTCAGCACCACCATACCACCACTCAGCACCACCACACCACCACTCAGCACCACCCAGCACCAACACAGCATCACTCACCACCACAGCATCACTCACCACCACCACAGCATCACTCAGCACCACCACACCACCACTCAGCACCACCACACCACCACTCAGCACCACCACACCACCACTCGGCACCACCACAGCATCACTCAGCACCACCACAGCATCACTCAGCACCACCACAGCATCACTCAGCACCACCACACCACCACTCAGCACCACCACAGCACCACTCAGCACTACCACAACACCGCTCAGCACCACCACACCACCACTCAGCACCACCACACCACCACTCAGCACCACCACAGCACCACCACAGCATCACTCAGCACCAACACAGCATCACTCAGCACCACCACAGCATCACTCAGCACCACCACACCACCACTCAGCACCACCATGCCACCACTCAGCACCACCACAGCATCACTCAGCACCACCACAGCATCACTCAGCACCACCACAGCATCACTCAGCACCACCACAGCACCACCACAGCATCACTCAGCACCACCACAGCCTCACTCAGCACCACAACAGCATCACTCAGCACCACCACAGCATCACTCAGCACCACCACAGCATCACTCAGCACCACCACAGCATCACTCAGCACCACCACAGCATCACTCAGCACCACCACAACATCACTCAACACCACATCAGTATCACTCAGCATCACCTTTGCACTAGTACACCACCACATCATCATCACTCAGCAAGACCTAAGTATCATTCAGCATCACCTCAGCATCGTCTCAGCACCAGTCACCACCACCACCACTACCACCTCAACATCACTCAACACCACCTCAGCCTGCTCTCGGAATCTGCCATCTGTTGATTCTCCCCTAGCGTCTGGCCGCTGCTAGTGTTATAATACAGGTACTAGTTCACAACCTTCAACCTCCAATTGTTTATGCCCCTCAAAAAAAAACTTTAACAAACAACCATTGGAATAGGCAAAAACAAGTTGCCAGCATTGCAAGAACAAAAGAAAAATGAGGAAATTTTTTATTGTACATAATTTTTTTAATATGGTCGTTCTGTTGGACATAATGCCTTTTTGGTCATATATAAGGTAACAAAAATGCTTCTGGCACTTTTTTATTACAGCTTTTCAGCATGCTGCACAGCAGCCACACTTCTCTACAGCACAGCTTAAACACATTGGCAAAGTCAATAGCTCTGCCTAAACACTTATAAGGCCCCAAAGGCGAGACCTATTGGCTATGCCAATGCTTGTTGTTGTTTCCATGTGTGCTGCCTTGTGCAGCACACATAGAAACAGCAAATTACCTAAGATTGTTTATGTGCAGGAAGGTCCCCCTTCCTGCACGTTTTTAAAAAAAAATGCCGTTTTGCAATTTCTATGTGTGCTGCATTAAGCAGCACACATAGAAGTTACAAAACGGCATTTAAAGATTGTTTATGTGCAGGAAGGGGGACATTCCTGCACATAAACAATCTTCCCATCAACACAGGCACCCTTACACTATGGTGCAAGGGTGCCTGCGTTGGAGCTAGGCAGCTAAAGTTAGCGCCAGCGCAGGGGGAAAAGCAAGGCTGCACCATATTCTAGTAAATGTGGTGCAGCCCTGCGTTTTAAAGTGACGAAGCGTGTCGCTAGCCTTATTGGCTTAACGACAAGCATCGCCACTTTATTATAAATATGCCCCCAAGTGCTTTGCCAGAATCACACAATGTTGGGTCTAGGGCCAAGAACAGGATACGAACCTGGATCGCCAAGTTGCAAAGGCAGCAGCTCGAGCTGCTAGGTCACATCTCCTCCCTCATATTCACATGTTTCTTCGATAAAAGCAACTTGATGGCAAAATCCAAACCTTAGGGTTTTTTTTTTTTTTTTAATGCAATCAGACAAAGTATTTGAGAGATAAAATATTGGAACAGAGTGTGCTTTATCGGCACAGGTATCCATATCCTGAAACAGCTCAAGTTTCTCAAAGTAGGATGTCATTAGTAATCTTTGTGCAGATTTTGTCAATTAATATACTTCATTAGAAATGGAAATAGTGCACTTGGGTGAATAATATAAATGTCATTACAAAATAGGAACTACTAGTCACCCTGGTGTTCTATACCCTGAATAAATGCTTCACACATGAGTTTGCAAAGAGGATAGATTAATGCTTCCTGTTTAGTGTGACCAAATCACAAGGCAGTGATCTTAGAAGTAGTAAAGCAATTTTGAAAATGAGTCGTACAACAATTGAAGCTGAATTTGGACAGGGATCTTAAATTGGTCATTAGGCCAATTTTTAGGGCCTCTCGGATAATAATGAGGAATTGGTGGATTCAAATGAAGGCCTATTTACTGAGCATCAGTTAGATTCAGGTGCTAAAATCCACCCCAAAACACACCCCATGCAAATCGATATTTGCAGAGAATCCTCCAATGTTCTGCAGTCGATTCAGAAACCTGCACCAAAAAATTGGACTAACACGCAACCAGTAACCAACGTTGCACAGATTATTTTTGGAGTGGGAAAGATTGCAAATATTTTTCTTCACAAAATATGCATAATATTGATGAAAACTACGCGTTACTCAAAATACATTTGAATATCTGTTCACGTGAAATTTGAATGTGGTGTGATCCTTGGTGTACATAAGTCATGCAAGCTGCCTGCTAAATGTATTAAGGCAGTGAACGTCCAGTCTACTGTGGGTAAAAAGTACATGAAACAATATATGCATTAGAAAAACTAAAAAATCCACAATATGTGCAAAACTTAATAGTTGGCATTCATGCAACATCCAGGTTCATGAAGCCAGGAATTGTGAAACTGTGGATTGGGCGTGCCCATAGTGCATCTTATCAAAACAGAAATAGTACTGCTGGATGCAAACTGAAAGTCAGCCACCTACAAGTAATAGTAACAAGTGATGACGTTTCAACTTCCTGACCAATCACAGTTTCTACTGGACACTTCATGAATGTGGATGCACAAAGATGAAGAGCTGTGATGATAAGATAATCCATGCATTGTGTTTCTGCATATTGATCAAGAAATAGAACATGGGCCGCTCAGTTGTGCTTCAGATCGATGGGGAATTGAGTGATGAGGGCAATGAGAGGCATGAATTGAGTCACAGACATACTAGAGAAGCACATATCCATAGAGTAAAGCGATCCAAAGGTATAACCTATGTTGAAGCATGGTCCTCTTACCTAATTCGTGACTCTCTTCTGGAGCAAAGAGAGATACATGGTCCCTTTGAGGCTGAATGTAGCTGTTTGTTTGGTAGGGAAGCAACAATGTGTAGAGCTAGCGCGCAACACTTGCTTGACATATAACTAATGAAACAAGATCTGTTTAGGAAGATGATATATGATTCTTTTCGGTCATTGGTTCCCACTACCTCCCAGTGGAGGTCTGGTGGCTATTTTCAGTAATGCTGAACCAGGAGGGGAACGGTGTCCGACAGGTGTTAGAAGGAAAAGAGGGATGAGAAGTGGTGATGTGGTGAGATATCTGAATAGGAGGAAATAAAAGTAGGCATAAAGGGAAAAGATGACAGTCGCTGATGATTCTGTCACCTTGATGACAATAAGGTTGATCCAGCGCAATATTAGCCAACAACATTCATACACCATATACTCACTTGGGCCCATACATTCACACTACACTAATACTTACGCTGGGTGTCAGATGTACTCTTTTATCAAATTCCCTGCTACCAATTACCTTCTGATTGAAGAGTAATAACTTACCAATGGATCCTTTGCTAATTGGGAAGTTTAAAATGAGTGACATTCATTATAGTACATAATCCTGAAATAACCACTGAGTCAGGAAGTTTTAAAATGTTTATCTAAAGTTTTAGCAGAGTAAAATACAGAAAACACGGTACTTGATTGAAATACCCAAGAAAAAGCATAGAAATGATTTTGCTAATAAATGATGGTGTTTAAGGAAAGGAAGAGAAATAGAGACAACAGCGCAACTAAAGGTTGCAGTATAGTTACCTAAATGCGAGAACCAAGCCCCTTGGCCAAGGAGTTGGAAAAGATAGGACCCAGGAAGGATGAAGAGCAAAGACTTCTTCCAGGATCAGGACAGGACCGGTGACCTCTCTACAACGACGCCTGCGCCGTTCCCCTCTCTGATACTCGACTTCTCCTCAATTCTCCCGTTCTAATGGACTCCGCCGCCCCCTCTTCAGGACCTCTTCTGGACAGGGATTCAGTCAGCAACCGATCAGCATGGCAGTCTGGAGCTAAGAGCGCTCTCGCAGCATGGACGCCTGTTCTTCGTGAAAGCATGCTCTGACTAATTAACTAATGCTATATTCTATTATACCCTTCTACGCACATGTACCTCCCCTTAATGTTGCTAAAATATGGGACCACTACTTCTGATTGGACAGGGACAGGGGGTGAATTCTCGCACCATGTCAAATTTGGCCTAAATTGTGAAGCCTATTGTTTTTAGCTTCCCGCCCCTTCAAATAAATACATTCACTTTATTTCCCACCCGTCTCACGACAAATGTTATACATTTTACAGGGGAAAAGTATCATTTTGTCCTCCGGAAACATAAAGTACAGCATCTTCGGCCAATGGGTCATGGCCTTGGAAGACGTCCAAGTTGACTTCACTTGGCAGGCACACAGGACACATGCGCAGAACCATCTGTCTATCGAGTTTCAAGTCACCAACCCAGGCCCAAGTTTACGAATTACTAAAAGTGCAAGAAGAAAATATTAAAATCACAAATAAAAAGTTTCACTGTATACCCACTTTCCCTACTCTATTCCCAATTAATTATATTACTATCCTGCATTAGTAGCATTAAGAAAACGACAATTTAATAATGACATGAGAGCAAGCTGAAGCATGTGAAAACATTTAGCGGCCATTTTAGTGCACACTGCGCAGAAGCAGAAGTTTCCCACCAAGCAAAGAAAGACTTCACACCATGTGATCAGGTTGCGACATGCGCAATGAAGTTCCCGCGCTTTAGCGGACATTTTGGATTACAGACAAGCGTTATTCATTAGTAAAACACATAGGCAAGCTTCTGTCCCTCTTGTGTTTGTGAATGCAAAGGTTAGTTTTGACAATACAAGTTTAATAAATTAATACTATGAGGAGAATTGCGTACAAGCAAGTTTCATTTTTGAAACCTTGCTCCATCAATCCCCTCTCTGATGGCATTTCTGAGCCATCAAAAATACTACCCTCAATCAGATGCCAACTTCTAGCAATTCGTTTCATTCTCATTTTTACATTTTCTGTTTTTCACATCTCCTTTCAACTTTTTGTATAAATCACTTCTCCATTCTTCAAGTTCTATTTCATCTAGTTTTCTCTTCTTTCCTTTTCCTGTCACTTTATATGTTCCATTCTTTCTACAGCATTTGCACCATATGGTTATTGACAATATTATTATTGCTATCCCTGCTAGGGGTACTAATATGTGACCTATAAGTCCTTTCCCTACATTAGCAAACCAGGTTCCAATTGACGAAATACTATTTGTCAATCTTTCCCATACACTATCAACTTCCAGTGGTTTAAGTTCTTTCTCAAGTTTAGTTATGTTCTGAATATACGTTCCAATTTCTGCACTCTTATCAGGAATATAAGTGCAACAATGTTTCGTCTTCAATAATTTACAGACTCCTCCCTCTTTTGCCAATAGAATGTCAAGAGCAAGTCGATTTTGCATCACCATAGATCTAATCGCAACCATCTCCGTATTAATCATTAGAAAACCTCCAGCAGTATCCGTTGATAAACGATCAACCACTGTAGACAATTTACATATTTTCCTTGAGTTCAGAATTATTCCCACTGAAGGTATCAATGCACCAAATATATCACCTACAATTTCTGAAAAACTAGCTCTTTTACTACGTATTAACTCATTATTGTTTTCATTGCTTCCAGTGTTTCTTTTTACGTGGTATATCTTTGGAAAAACTATTCCAAAATAACAACTTCCATACCACCGTGCAGGAAGCCTAAAGTAAGCCTTATTCCCGCATATATAATAAATTCCAGGAAAAACTGAATCAGTTCCTCCTTTGAGTCCCCAACCTCCAAGAATTAAAAAATTGTGTTCATGTTCACTGGTACCGATGAAAACATTGTTATAATCAGTCTTTAACCTATGAAGACAAATTTTCCCTTTCTTTACGAAATCCAGAGGCATTGCAGCTTGAGCTTTACCAGGTGTATAACTCCCTTCCTTCTCCGCCCAAGGTGGCAACTGAGCCTTATGCTCTGAAGCTTTCTTTTGAAAATCATGTCTTCTATCTTCTACTAAATTCAAAAATATCTTTTCTTCTTCTAGTAAAGAACATGTTAGATTGTGTCTATGTGCATGTGTTATGTCTATCGATTTCATTGTTAAGAAAAACTCTCCCATAAACTGTGCGTCTTCACTACTTAGCACTGGGTTCATACTCTTGCAAATCGGAACCTCAGAAAATATCACATCTAAGTTTGAATAATAGTACTGTAGCCTACCTGTTCTATAAAATAAACTTGTTAATACACTACATGAGATGCCATATGTCAGAGGTAAGTGATGGTATGTTAATCCTTCGGCTACTGATTCAGGTAACTTCATACAGACATAACAATTACTAACTTCCATTGTGTCTACATATTGAAACAATAATTTTGTGAAAACATTTAAACTAGTGTCGTTGTCAGCTACTTCATGATGCATTTCTGCCTCATCTTCTGCCATTAATTCTACTCTATTGCCCTTCATGTTTGCTGTCCTCCCTTTAGTTTCATTATTAATCTTCTTATCTATTATCATAAGGTAAGGAATTGCTACAATCAGGACTAACCATACTATAAGCACCAATACTAGACTACATATGCAGATTGCACAGCATCTCCTACAACAATTTCGTTTTGGTCTCCCAGTAACTCTATCATCAGGCATTTTTCGACAAGGAAGATTGCTCTTCTTATCTCTTCTTCTTTTCTTTAGAGGATTCTTTTGTTTAGTCAGGGTGGTCTTGTTTCTTCTTCGTATGTTAGTTCTGCACTTGTTCCTTCGCCACCACTGTCACTTGACTCTGAGCTTTCAAAATCTTCCAGAAAAATATAAGTCCAGTCAGGACCCTTGAATTTGTTATTCACAAGTCTCAGTCTTTTACTTTTTCTTTTTCCTGACTTTTTCTCTTGTTCAGTTTGACTTGTCACTTCAGGTACTTGTTCTGGATCTTCACTTCTGGTTGTTATGTGGTATTTTACTCTTTTAATGACACTTGGCCAATGATCTCCTTTTCTTGTTTTCTTGGTTGGCACTGTTTCTCTGTTTACGTCTTCAGAGATCTCGTTATTTTCACTGCTCAATACTGTTTTGTTTTCTTTGATTACTGCTTCTTTTGTTTGTTCTTTTTCAGGTCTGATTGGTTTCTCTTCAGTAGCTCCACAATGACTTTCAAGATGTTGACCTTGTTCCTTTTTTATTTCTTTATGTTCATTTGTATCAACTCCTTTTTCTTTAGTGAATTCTTCTTGATCTAACTGCTTCTGATCAGGGCTTATTGCACTGTGAACTTCTGCAGCCTGACCGGATTCTTCTAAACCTGTCTTTCCCTGTTCAAACTCTATTAGGTTTTCACTGTTTTGAGTCCAATTTTCTTTCCCTATCTTATTTTGTTCAGGATCTTTTACTATCTTTTCTTCTTGATCCTGAACTGCTTCTTCTTCACCTATCTGATCTTCTTCAATTTCTTCCAATTTTGTTTGATTTCTCGTTCTGTGGTATACTTCAGGAACTTCTACCACTGGTATCCAATCCTGACTTGTGCTCGGTTGTTCTCCATCAGCTTCTCTCGAACCTCTAGCCTGAGATTCCTCTGCTGGGCAACCTTCAGCTTCTTCAGTGATTGGTGTTGTCTGTGAATTCTCTTCTTCAGGGTCTCGTACTCTCTTTGTGTGGCTTACGTGAATCCAATTAGGAAATCTTGCACACTTCACTGCTGTATTGGTGGTCAATATAACTTGATAAGGTCTGCTCCACCTGGGTGATAGACACGTTTCTCTGGTGTGATTCTTCACTACCACCCAATCACCAGGATTCAGATCATGTTCTAGTTCAGGCTGCCTGGAAACTACGTCTTCTCCAACCTGATGAGAGACAGAATGCACTAGGTCAGCCAATCCTTTGCAATAATCCAAAACCATATCATCAGATATATTCACCAGTTTGTTTGTGGGAACATGTGTTTGTCTCATTGCTCTTCCCATCATTATTTCATGGGGGCTTAATCCTGTCGTTCTGTCAGGTATGCTTCTGATTCCCATCAAGACAAGTGGCAATGCGTCTGGCCACTCTAATGATGTTGATGCACACATTTTTCCCAATCTTGACTTTATAGTGCCATTCAATTGTTCCACCACTCCAGAAGCCTCTGGACGATATGCACAGTGCAGTTTCTGTTTTATTTGAAATGCTTCACAGATTATCTGGATCACTTCGCTATTAAAGTGTTTTCCTCTATCTGATTCCAAAGATACTGGGAAACCAAACCTAGGTATGAGCTCACGTAACAACAGTTTTGCAACTGTAATACTGTCATTTCTCCTAGTAGGGTAAGCCTCCACCCACTTTGAAAACAGACACACTATGACTAGAACATATTTTAGTCCTCTGCATGGTGGTAACTGTATGAAGTCGAACTGGAGTCTTATAAATGGGCCCTCTGCCTTTCCAATCTTTCCAAACCCAATTATCGTTCTCCTGCCTGGATTATGCATTTGGCAAGTTAGACATCTCTGGCAAAGACTCTCTGCAACAGCCCTGAATTTGGGATTGTACCAATTTTGTCTGAACAGCCTAATCATTGCATCTCTCCCTATGTGTGTGTCTCCATGATGCATTCTGGCCATTTGTGAGAGTAAACAGTCTGGCATGACTGGTCTGCCATCTGCACTGATCCACACTTCATCTTCCTCTTTGGGAGCAACCCACTTTGATCCACAAATTTTTCTCACTTTCATCAACCTCATCTTACAATTTCTTCACCTCATTCCAAGTTTCAGGTGGCATATACAGCATAAGTTGGCAGCTGATTCCCATTCTTTCCACCCTCTTATTGACTGACGTTCTGGTTTTGGCACAATGTTGAGCCACCAAGTCTGCATATCTGTTGCCGACCACCACCCAGTCATCTCCTGACTGGTGTGCGGCACATTTCACCACAGCCAATTCTTTTGGTGATTGTATTGCTTCTAGCAATTCCCTTACAAATTGTCCATTTTTAATGAGGGATCCTGAAGAAGTCATGAAATCCCTCTGCATCCACAGTTGGCCAAAATCATGCACAACCCCGTAACCATATTGACTATCAGTAAATATAGTTACTCTCTGATTCCTCCCAATTTTGCAAGCTTTTATTAATGCAATCAATTCAGCTACTTGTGCAGATTTTACTCCTGGTAAATAGGATGCTTCGACTATTCCAGTTAATTCACATACCGCATAGGCAGCAGTTAGTTTACCATCTTCATGTCTTTGACATGAACCATCGACAAATAGCTCCCTGTCTGGCTTTTTAAGAGGCTGTTCCTCTATGTCTGGGCGTGGTTTTGTACATCATTCTGTAATTTGTACACAATCATGTTCATCTTCTTCGTCATCTTTATTTGTTTCATGATATGGGTCCGGCAATAAAGTTGCTGGATTTATTATTGTACACCTTACCATGGTCACATTTTCAGCACCCATTATTATCCTCTCATATTTAGTCAGCCGATTAGGAGTAAGATGCTGAGTTCTGGTTCTTGTCAATAGAATCACAACTGCATGTGGAACATACACTTTTACAGGATGTCCCATCACAATTGACTCGCTTTGTTCAATGCTCAAACAAGTTGCTGTCACTGCTTTTAAGCATCCTGGTAACGCGGCTGCTACTGGGTCCAATGTAGCAGAAAAGTACGCTATAGGACGTCTGTCTAGTCCATGTCTCTGAGTTAGGACAGAAAGTGCACAATTTTCTCTCTCTTGACAGAATAATGCGAATTCTCTTTTATAATCAGGCATGCCTAAGGCAGGTGCTGAACAAAGTGCGTTTCTCAATTTTACAAAAGCTTCTACACTTTCATCCTCCCACTCAACAGGGTCCTTTGCTTTCTTTTTCGTCATGTTAATTAAGGGCTTAGCTAACATGGAAAAATTTGGTATCCATTGTCGACAGTAGCCTACTATTCCTAGGAACATCCGCATTTGTCTTTGGGTTACAGGCATTTGCATTCTCTTTATTAATTCTACTCTTTCAGAGGTTATTCTTCTTTTTCCCCTCTCAATTTGGTGTCCCAGATATTTAACAGCTGCCCTGCAAAACTGTAACTTCTCAGGTGAGACTTTATGCCCTTCCTCAGCCAAGAGATTTAATAATGCTATGGAATCAACAACACAATCTTCTCTGGTGGTTGACGCCACCAATAAGTCGTCGATATATTGGACTAAGACTGAGCTTCCTGGCATCACTAATTTTTCCAGGCACTTTTTCAGTATCTGGTTGAAGATCGAAGGACTTTCTGTGTACCCCTGAGGAACACGATTCCACACATAGACTTTATTCTCGAATTTGAATGAGAAAAGATACTGGCTGTCTGAATGCAATGGTATTGAAAAGAATGCTTGACATAAATCAATTACTGTGAACCATCCTGCATTCCAAGGGATCTGGTATAGAATTACTGCAGGATTTGGTACTATGGGACAACATGGTTCCACAATCTTGTTTAATTTACGCAGGTCCTGAACAATCCTATATTTTCCACTAGGTTTCTTTAGTCCCATGATTGGTGAATTACATGGGCTACTCATTACTTCTTTTAGGATGTTTTGTTCTACCATTCGTTTTATTTCTTCAATGACTCCTGCTTTTACTTCTGCACTCATTTTGTACTGTCTGGTATTTGGGAAAATTGCACCTTCTTTTACCGTAATTTGAACTGGATCTATTTTTGCCATAAGTCCTACTTCTTTTCCGGTGAAATCCCATACTATTGGGTTTACTGTACCTTTTAATTCTTCTGGTAACTCATCTCTTGTTATTAACGAAAACATTTCGTCTATTTCTGTACCTTGTTTTGCAACCATAATTTTATATACATGGTCCTCATCTGGTGTCTGAACTGCCACACCATCTGGCGTGCAGAAAATTGTACAGTTCATTTTGCACAATAAATCCCTACCTAATAAATTCACTGGGCTAGAATCGCACACTACAAATTGATGCATTTCTCTGAAGTTTCCTATTTTGACTTCCATTGGTTCTGTAAGAGGCGTTCTAATTCTTTGATTAGCTACCCCTACTACTTGGATATCTTCACCGAGAGAGGAAGGTCTGGGATATCTGCTGATCTCACCGTAGACCTGGTAGCACCAGTGTCCAAAAGGAAAGTAATATCATTACCTTTCACATTTCCTTCAACATATGGACCAGACTGATCTACCTGTAAGGATGCGCCAAGTACGCACTCCTTCTTCCCCTCTCCTAGGCACCGTCATGAGTTGAATTCACAGTAATTGTCCTGCAAAAGAAATTGTAATGTCATATAATCATTCTTACCACTCCCTCCTGGGTATCCAATGTCTGTACCGTGCTTTGCTCTGCTTACATTACCCTGAACAGGTGGAGGTGGTAATTGACTCTGGGGATTTACACCCTGCTGTGAGTCATTCTGCGTCTGTGGATTTAAGTTTTGATTTGGGCCATTATTATTCCGAATCTTTTTACATTCGTCCTTCCAATGCCCCAATTTTCCGCATCCATGACAAGGAAATTTCTTTTTAGTTTCTTCTCTACTCATTCGTCCTCTAAATTTTCCACCATTTCCCGTATCACCACTCGTTCCAGAATCTTTTCCTTGATTTTCACTCGCATTTTCCAAATTAATTCCCTGCTTCTCTGCCATTTTCACCTGTGCCCACATCACCTTTTCTTGTAATTTCTTGTGTCTATCCTCAACATCGTCTCCACAATATTTTGCATACTTCAGAATTTCATCTATGGGCTTTCCCTGCCAACACAGCATGTGTTGTTTAATCATCTGGCAAATCTCTGGCTTCAGACCGTAAACAAACCGATACACAAACTGACTCATGTTTTTGTCTCCAATGTCCTCAAATCCACTATACTGTTTAAACACCTGCAATAGGCGCTCATAGTAAGAATGTACTGTTTCACTGGCTTCTTGGGTAGTTCGATCTATTTTTACCCAATCTGTTTCTTTCGGGGGTATTTTCCCTTTCAGGTATGTTATCACCTGCTGATACTTTTTCATCACGTCATTTGACGGGGCACCTGTTTTCGAATCTCTGGGATACTCATCACTTGGCCAATCCACTGTGATCTTACAATCTGTCCATAAATCGGCAGGTACCACTATGTCAAACAGACCATCCAAATCCTTCAACAATACCTTTGACACCTTCACAAACCATTCAACCTGCTTGTACCATTCAATTGGCTTTTCCCTCAGTTTTGGAAAATCATTCGTAAATGATAAAATATCCTGTCTGCTCCATGGGACATGTACATATCCTCCTCCCGCAACTTCTCGCATTGGATACATTTGATCTGCTTTTCCTGATTCCTTCATCACATATTCAGATACTGTTCTACTTGTTCGTGCCTCTTCCTTTTTCTTGGCCCACCTAGTTCTCCATTTATCTAGGTCTCCCCATTTTTGTAAAACTAACATTAATTCTCTTATTTGTAATCTTCTTCCAGAGGCATTCATATTTTCTAAATCTTTATCTGAAAATTCTGCTCTATAGGGTTTCTGTAGTACTTTTGATCTCCCTATTTCTATTCCCATCTGTAGTGCTAGATTGGATAATTTTTCATGAAATAACCTCACATTTCTAGTGATACTCCTGCACAGGAATAATAATTCTTCTTCATCATAGGTATTTAAGCGTTCTAATCCTACATTTCCTGCTATTATTTCTTCTAATTCAACTTTTAATTTATGAATGTCCATTATTTTCGGAGGTGTGCACTGTTTAACTGACCCTTGTACCCATCCTTCTAGATCTTCAGGTGTTACTATGGTAGCACTTTTTGCTCCTGATGAAGTTACTAAACTTACATCTTTTGAACCTCCAGGTACATCTTTTCTTGGAGTACTATTTACAGAACCTCGAATAGGCAAGTCCATGAGTGATATTGTGGATTCACAGTCACTAAATTGATCCTCAATTATAACTGGAGCTTCAGGTCTGGGATTACTCACAGAAGTAGGTGCAAGTATGGGTGGAGGACAATTTCCCTGAGTACCATATAATGGAACTACTGGACCAATTGTTACAGGTATGGTCAACGAATCAGGATGTACCTTTATCTGGGTTATTTTCTGTATTAATTCTGCTCTGGTCTTTTCTAGGGCTTCTTTTTCTTTGTCATGAAGTATTCTAGTCGGGGTAAATTCATGCATTACCTGTGGCACTAATGGAGGGTTTGGTGGTGCACTTGGGGTGCATCCACTTGTCCCTTCCTGATATGGTGGGGGATTTCTTAACATTTCTTCCATAAATTCGTCTTCTGAATCCTCATTTCTCATTAAATGTTTTGTCTTTTCTGTACATTTGCCTCCTGATTTCTCTCCTTCTGTAAATAATGGATACAGTCCCTCTGTAATCATTGCCCTTCTCCATTGTTTCATCTGACCTTCTCTCGACTCACGTAAATATCTGGGGAAAAATCCTGGGTAACTCCTATCACTTCTAGATCTATCCCGCTCAAATGCCTCGGTTTCCCATTCTTCTAGAGCTTCGTACTGGGTTAATCTAGGTCTGGGTTCTAAATCATTCATCCTCAATCTCAAGTTTTGAAGAATTCTTCCATTGAAGGTACCATTCTCGGGAAATGCTAATACTCCATCATTTTTGGTGTATTTTATCCAATTCTCCATCCATACACAAGTATGATAACCTCTCTCCATCATCATAAATGATGCTGGCGTTTTAGTTGGTGGAATAATAATTCCTTCTCTAGTTTTGATTGGTTTGTCCTTTTTAAAATAGTTCTGAATCTTTTGTAAGAATGACATTTTTCACCTTTCTCCGTACATTCTATCTAATCTTCGGTGTACAAAATTATATTCTGCAAAACCTAGGAATCTCCTATCCGGACGAGTTCCTGTTAAAGTTGGATCGCGTTTTAACATGCAATCCTTATCCACTAACAATTTTGCTTCTATAATTTCGACCAATCAAATGTCTGCTATCTTTTATTTCCGAGCCAATCCTTGCGTGGCCTTTTGGTGACGTTTCTCTGTCAACCCCTCCTTTACAATCTGCTCTTTTCTGTCCTCGCTGCTTTAACCAATCACAGCGCGGCACCTGTGACGTCAGTACTACTCCTGACTACTGACCCCTCCTTTACAATGGTTTTTCCACACCCGCTGTTTCAACCTACCACAGCGCGGCGTTTTGCAACGTCAGCTCCCTCTCCGGCAACTGACCCTCCCTTTACAAAATTTACGCAAACTTATTTTCTCTATAAATCTTAATTAAATTTCAGTAACCACATAAAACATTCGCTATCGTGCCAGTTTCCACTTATTTCAAAAAAGATAGTTTCTTTCACCCTTTAGTAAAACCTTTCCGTTTACTAATACGTATACTTCGAGTAAAACACTTCCGTCTACTCTTCACACAAGCTCCAGAAGTACCTGTTACTTCTCCAATGTTACCCTTACTAGGTGATATAACATCAAATTTTTATCAGCGTACCCTTTTGCTATTACTCACACGCATAGAGTCCCTAACGAGTACTTGAAGTCCTGCTTAACTTCTCAGTACTATTTCTGCCTGACAGATAACCTCACTGCAGTATGGCTTCCACTTGCCACCCACTATTCTTTTTACCCCGGGGTATTCTGTACAACATATAACAAAACTCAAAATTTAAGCGGATGTTAGTTCATAAAAATACAAAAAAATTCTCATTACCCAATTAACAAAGCGTAACCATAACCGTCCTCTGCTTACCAGAAAACTGATCCAGCGCAATATTAGCCAACAACATTCATACACCATATACTCACTTGGGCCCATACATTCACACTACACTAATACTTACGCTGGGTGTCAGATGTACTCTTTTATCAAATTCCCTGCTACCAATTACCTTCTGATTGAAGAGTAATAACTTACCAATGGATCCTTTGCTAATTGGGAAGTTTAAAATGAGTGACATTCATTATAGTACATAATCCTGAAATAACCACTGAGTCAGGAAGTTTTAAAATGTTTATCTAAAGTTTTAGCAGAGTAAAATACAGAAAACACGGTACTTTATTGAAATACCCAAGAAAAAGCATAGAAATGATTTTGCTAATAAATGACGGTGTTTAAGGAAAGGAAGAGAAATAGAGACAGCAGCGCAACTAAAGGTTGCAGTATAGTTACCTAAATGCGAGAACCAAGCCCCTTGGCCAAGGAGTTGGAAAAGATAGGACCCAGGAAGGATGAAGAGCAAAGACTTCTTCCAGGATCAGGACAGGACCGGTGACCTCTCTACAACGACGCCTGCGCCGTTCCCCTCTCTGATACTTGACTTCTCCTCGATTCTCCCGTTCTAATGGACTCCGCCGCCCCCTCTTCAGGACCTCTTCTGGACAGGGATTCAGTCAGCAACCGATCAGCATGGCAGTCTGGAGCTAAGAGCGCTCTCGCAGCATGGACGCCTGTTCTTCGTGAAAGCATGCTCTGACTAATTAACTAATGCTATATTCTATTATACCCTTCTACGCACATGTACCTCCCCTTAATGTTGCTAAAATATGGGACCACTACTTCTGATTGGACAGGGACGGGGGTGGATTCTCGCACCATGTCAAATTTGGCCTAAATTGTGAAGCCTATTGTTTTTAGCTTCCCGCCCCTTCAAATAAATACATTCACTTTATTTCCCACCCATCTCACGACAAATGTTATACATTTTACAGGGGAAAAGTATCATTTTGTCCTCCGGAAACATAAAGTACAGCATCTTCGGCCAATGGGTCATGGCCTTGGAAGACGTCCAAGTTGACTTCACTTGGCAGGCACACAGGACACATGCGCAGAACCATCTGTCTCTCGAGTTTCAAGTCACCAACCCAGGCCCAAGTTTACGAATTACTAAAAGTGCAAGAAGAAAATATTAAAATCACAAATAAAAAGTTTCACTGTATACCCACTTTCCCTACTCTATTCCCAATAAATTATAATACTATCCTGCATTAGTAGCATTAAGAAAACGACAATTTAATAATGACATGAGAGCAAGCTGAAGCATGTGAAAACATTTAGCGGCCATTTTAGTGCACACTGCGCAGAAGCAGAAGTTTCCCACCAAGCAAAGAAAGACGTCACACCATGTGATCAGGTTGCGACATGCGCAATGAAGTTCCCGCGCTTTAGCTGACATTTTGGATTACAGACAAGCGTTATTCATTAGTAAAACACATAGGCAAGCTTCTGTCCCTCTTGTGTTTGTGAATGTAAAGGTTAGTTTTGACAATACAAGTTTAATAAATTAATACTATGAGGAGAATTGCGTACAAGCAAGTTTCATTTTTGAAACCTTGCTCCATCAAGGTGAGGAGATCTTGTGATGACTGAGTTTTACACGATTGTCTATGTAATCTGGAAATACCTCTCTTGCTGATGTGTGCTCAGCCTCTAACTGTATGATGTCTAAGGGTTGTGCATGATTGTGTTGCTGGAAATGTGCAGATATTGATAGTGTTAATAGATTTTTCACAGTGATTCCAGAATCAGTATCTTGTGCAGAAGTATTAAAAGTGCGTTGATAATGAATCCTGAAGTTGGTTGATGGGGATGATGGTGCTTGCCTTTATCGTGCTTTTTAAAGGCTGTGGTTAGTCTATGTGTAGTGGTATGTGGTGTGGCATCGTGAAGGGAACACAGGGTGCTCTGACTAATCCAGGGCAGTGTATTTTTGGCCAAAGAGCATAGGAAGGGAGGTTGTAACACACACAGTGGAGAACATAGTTTAGAACAAGGGCAGTTTTCAAAGTAATCTCAGGGTGATGACTAAGCACCGGATTGTGGTTATCTGCCCAGTAGAGAGTTTAAATCACATGGGAACTGCTGAACTTCTGGGGCCCTATTACATATAGGGTGCATTTTCCCTATTTTTTTGTGGTAAAAAGACTTTATTGCATGATCAGTTAAAACCTTTGCAAGATGAAAAGGTGGCATCAGATCACAGTTTGCATATTCCATAAGGTTACATCTTTTAAGATGCAGGTTTAAAACAATAAAAATAAAAAAAATCATCGAGTCACATAAGGCCTATATTACATGTTACTAACACAATGGGGCAATGATAAAAAGTGCATACATATGTGAGTTAAATCGCAACTAGTTGGCGTCATTTACTGTGATTGGGAGAATGGGATATACATATATGGAAAATGTGTGCGAGTAGATAAGCACCTACTATGCGTAACACTTTTATATGAGCTGCAGCGTGTCCGTTAGTCACTAGGCCGATGAAGGGGGGAATGACATGAGGGGGAGTGGTCGTTGATTGGGCCCAATGGTGATCGAGTTTCCCTGTTTGCACCACAGTGCACCTCCAAACAAGTGTGTTGTGTGCAAACAGGGAAAGTTCACCCTATTATGTTGAATGCACTGCCCTAAGTGCAGCCGCAAACTTGTGCTGCTCTGGGGGCAGTGCATTCAAGTGACATACAGAGCAGCTCCTTCAAAGCTGCTCTGTATTTTACTGTGCAGGTGGCACCCTCCTACACTTTTAAGAGGGGAGAGAGATCTCCTTGCAGGTGGATGCACTGATCGACTGCACCCACCTGCAACATGAAGTCTGGGGGGTCCATGGGAACCCCTTTCTTCCCTCGAGAGGGCTGCCATCAGAGGGTGCACTGACAGAGCACCACCTTTTTGTAGCGCACTGTCAGTGCCCCTCCTGACAGCTTCTTTGCCTTTGCGCCCGAGTCCATATTGTGGCGCGGGTGCAGAGGTAAAGAAATTCCCTCATTTGCATGGGACCATGCCCCCATACAAATGAGGAAACACCCTTTCCCTCGCTACATGTGCACCAGCACTATCTCTACCACAGAAGGGGCTGCAGAAGCGTCTGCAGCCCCTTCTGTAATACCAAGTGCCCCAGGGATGCACAAAGCGGGCGCACATGCCCGTTGCACCCCTGGGGCACTTTCTATAATACGGCCTTTGGGATCCTCATCCTAGATGTTTCACAACCAAAAACTGAGCAAAATGTGCTAGTGCAAAAGGGCCCAAAATATATTAATTTTAATAGGAAAGCAGAAAGACATCAACATATACATCAATTCCACATTTCTCAGGGTACCACTGGGAATAGCAGGGGTTTCCCTCACCTGGTGGGAACACTGTGTCGGTATTTCTGGACTAATCAAAATGAGAGCCTATACCTGGTGTTTCACTCTTCAAATGTGTGGCTACAGTAAAATGAGAAGTAGGCACTAGTTAGATTATAAAATCAGGGAGAGCTTCCTTAGCTAGATTGTATACTAGATTGTATACGTCTATTAGTTATGCTTTATGTTGTGTTGTCACGTGGTGTTGTGCAAGGATTACTGCTGGATGAATGCATGGCTCCTTGCTTTCACACAAATAGAATTATAAACTACACACCCTCACGTACATTAAGATCTTCGAGTGCTAATCGTCCAGATATTCGAAGAAATACATGGGTGGTCAGAGTTTCTCTGTCCAGGCATCCACCCTGTGGAATTCTCTTCCACGTCACCTACTATCAGAAACAGAGTTTATAACCTTCGGAAAAGACAGGCCTACTGCTATTGGGCAGATCTTCTTAAACAGTCTCCCTCTTGCTACTTTCAGGGGGATATTCTCAAGAACATGTGATAATCATCGCTAAATTAGCTTAACGCAACTTTGCACATCGCAGCCCATCGCGGGAAAATAACACTGTGTTAACGTTGTATTCCCAACCCGGCGGCACCATGCGATAGTCTCACGATAACGCGCCAAATGACCGCGTTAAAATTAACGCGACGCCGAAACAATGCGCAACACGAAGGCGAAAAAAGGTGCGATGCTCCAAATTGCGATACGAAAATCAGCGATAACCAGCGACAGGCCTGCAATTCCCACACGTCATGCGGGAAAATGCACTATAAAAGCACCGAAAAACACAAACAAAACAATTCAAACTGCGTAGCACCATATATCCGAGCTCAAAATGGACCGCCAGATCAACTCCGTCTCATCTTCCTGCTTCCACACCCTCCGCCTCCTTCGTAAGACCTTCAAATGGATCCCCCTCGAACACCGAAAGACCGTCACTCACGCCCTGGTCACCAGCAGACTCGACTACGGCAACGCACTCTACGCCGGAATAAACAAAAACCTCACCCGCAAGCTACAGAACATCCAGAACGCCGCCGCAAGACTGGTCCTTAACCTGCCAAAACACTGCCACATCTCCCTGCACCTGCGCACACTCCACTGGCTCCCCGTCGAGGCGAGAATCACCTTCAAGATGCTCACCCACGCACACAAGGCCCTCCATGGCACCGGACCAGCATACCTGAACAGCCGACTCAAATTGCACGCACCCCAAAGGACCCTACGATCAGCCCAGCTCTCCTACGCCGTGGTCCCCCGCACCAGAAAGACCAGATCGGGAAGCCGCTCCTTCTCCTTCCTCGCGGCCAAAGCATGGAACGTCCTTCCGCTCCACCTCAGACAGACAACATCGCTCCCCATCTTCGCAAGAAACCTAAAAACCTGGCTCTTCGACAGACCCCCTCCTTGATGGAATGGAACCTGCACCCCCCCCACCCCTAGCGCCTTGAGACCCTCACGGATGAGTAGTCGCGCTTTAAAAAAACCCTGATTGATTGATTGATTGATATATGCACCCGGACCGAGTTCAGAGGACAACGCGAACCCCACAAGCCCCACAGACGACCAGCAAGGAACCCCGGGGTCGGGGAAGGGCAAGGAGAAGAGGAAGAGGAAGACGGGGTTCAGTCTGCAGGAAAACAGGATCATCGTCACGGAGGTGATAGAACACTACCAACAACTGTTCGTCACCTCCACTGTGTCATTGGCAACATAAACGGAAATATGGCAGTCGATCGTGAACAACGTCAATGCAGTCGGAGTGTTGAGGAGGTCAATGGAGGAGGTCAAGAGGTGCTGGCATGATGTGAATAGCCAAACCAAGCAGAAACTCGCTGCCAACCGGAAGGCAGCAATGGCGACTGGAGGTGGGAGCCCTGCGTGACGCAGGGCTCCCTCCTCCAGTCGCCGGAGGAGTCGGAGGAGCTGGATGAGCTGGAGGAAATGGTGGCCACAGTCATCAGTGTGGAGATGGTGCAAGGAGTTGGGGGTCCGGACACAGCTCGATATGACCTGACCCAACAGCAACAGGGTGAGTAACTACCAGGGACTTGGGGGACGGGGGAGATGGGCACAATAGCACACATGCACAATCATGTGTAGCACACTGCACACCCACAATGATTGTGGAACATGTCCCTGATACCCTTGGCACACTTCAGCACACATAGAAACACCAAGTAGGCCCCCGTCCACTATGTGCACAAAGGGGCCCCCCTCCCTATCACCAATCTCACAACCTACCCATGCACATGTGCTGAATCCAGCAAAGTAGCGGCTCTGTGAGCCACACCGACAATGCAAGTGACACTGCATGACCAATAGCATGGCTGCAATCAAAATACATTACATGGTGCACGACATGACACTGAGGTGGCCAAGTGTGGATCACATCCTCAAAGGAGCAGGTCACACTCTGACACATCCACGTGCACATACAACCCCTGACATCAACAACACATCTGCAGACAAACAATGCACAAGAGTACAAAAACCGTCCAAGAGCACAAATGACCCAAGTCGCCAACATCTCAGCACCTTAAAAGCACACAAGTCAAAGGCACACCACCTCAAAGGGATAAGGGGCCGCTAAATCAGAGCTGCAGGGGCAACTCTCCCACAATGCAGCACACACACATAGCAATAACAGCACATCAACATTGATGACAATGTGGTACAAAGTGCAACACTTACACTTCAGAACAGAGGACACAACTGGTGCCGCTTGTGCGTAGAAACTGGCCAATCACATCTGGCATAGCAGGAAACTGTGAGATAATAATGTACGAGTGCAACCTCACATCCGTCATGTGGTCGAAATGTCCACTGTCTCCCATCAAATAGCCAGCTCATCCAAAACAGCCACAATGTACATTGTCATGCAGTCTGTATGTAAACATGTACAATGCGTAAACATACATGGAACACACTGTTAACCTGCATCTCCCCTTGACATTGCAGAGGGAAAAACAACACCTCCTACAGAGCAGACCAGACATCTCTTCAGTGATGATGAGGAGAACCCCCTGGCCATCTGCTCCGACACCCTCCAACGAATCGTGGACAGCCTCCGCACCCCACCTCCAGGAGCAGGGCAGCCCAGCTGCATCGAGGTGACCCCACCCCCTGCACAGCCCACACAGCAGGAAGCACCCACCACCACGGCTGGCTCCCAGCACCTCACGGAAAGACATGTGGCATTCCAACGCCGTATGTTAGACTGCCAGAGGGGGCTGGCTGAACAGGTGCGGGTGGGTTTCGACCTCATGGCAGCCAAACTTGATGCCATACGTGGGTGTGTGAGTCCCATCAGGGACCACTTACAGTCCATAACGGACACCCACAGTCCGTTCCATGCTCTACAACAATCCTTGGCTGACCTCGCTGTAGCCATTACTCGGATACAAGAACTGTCCAGTCAGACAGGCTCCAGTGATGACAGCACAGAGATGGCACAGATGCGGAGGACAATGGAGAACATGGAGCGGATGCAGGCTGGAAGGATGGCTGCCACGGCTGTACACCAGCGAGATGTAGCTGGGATCTTCCATGCCCTGCAGAACCTCATCTTGCCATTGCTGCCACAGAGTCTGTCCCAGATGACTGCTGCAGGAACTTCGACACACACATCCTCCGCCCCCTGATGTGTCAGTGGCACACAGTGATGCAGCCATACCACCTCCGCCCCCTGATGTGTCAGTGGCACACAGTGATGCAGCCATACCACCTCCGCCCCATGATGTGTCAGTGGCACACAGTGATGCAGCCATAACACCACCACACACACCTGACACACCTGACACAGAAGACATATCAGAGGACTAAGATGTGGATGGCAATGACTCTGTGTGAGAAAGGAGGTTGTAGCATACATCCCCGCCACATGGCCTGTTTCTGCTTGGTTCAGCCCTCTGCATCATGCCCAGGAACAACACCTTCCACTGTCCCCCGAAACATTCTGCGACATTCACCTGGACCCCAACATGGACTGCCATATCTGCTCGGGTTACCAATGACACAGCAATCAGGCTGCGGACTGAACTCTTCCTCTTCCAATTAAATTGTCATTCCCCAAAGGACTCTGGTTGGCCCTTGTAGTAACATGGTTCCTTTATTAATGTTGTGGGGTTGGAATGTAGAATTATCGTATGTCATCAGAATGGTATCTCGGTAGGGCTTTGGAATGATTCCCTCAATCTGAGGTCGCCCTGCTTCTATGCTACATGCACCTTTTAACCTGTGAACCTAATAAATGAAGATTGACTATAACAGCGTATAAGTGTGTTCACTACACTTATTTTTGGTGACGAGCTGTTTACTCTTAGAACCCATGGAATAAGGACTTCTCATTCAACCACCTTTCGGATTCAGCCACCAGAAAAAACGGAACTCGCGAGTGATTTCCTCGGAGGAATTCTGCGTTCTGCGATAGCTTGCCGTGGTTGAACATCTTGTGAGACATCGGCGGTGCCATTGATTCCATTTCTCCTAATTCTAAGTAAGTGTAACCTTATTCTGTTACTACTTACCAACGGACACCCGTAACGACTTCCACTGGATTCAAAACACGCATTGCCTCGCTCCACCATTCTTTCACTGTCGTCATTTTCTGCATGCGTCTCTCCTGCTGCGCGTTCCTCCATGTTCAGGGCGAAGTGTTCTACGAACGTGTACAGCAACAGAGGAGAAGGACCAATCTTCGTGACGTCAATGCGTTAAACAGCACGCACGGTGGCCATCTTTGAGTGCTGTGTATTTTCGGGAAGAGAAGGAGCGTTATTTGTTCCAGTCCATCGTTTATCATTAGTCATTATTCCTGAAGTGAAGAGGTGTTTAATTTCTTCAGTTGATCGTCATTCACAGAAAAGGTGTGTGCAGCGTTTTGTTTTACTTTCTCAGATACATTTTCTGTAAAGTGTTTTTAAAGGACAACACTTTACCTTTCTGCTGACTTTGTTTTCGCCTCTTCGATTCTGGGAAGCACTTCAGTCTTATATTCTTTCTGGTTACTTCTGCTGCTCTAGTCATGTCTACTAGTGGAACCAGCACAGCTGTGGGTGAGCCCAATTCTTCCTCAATGCACATTAATTCCCCGAAGGAATTTTTACCCGCACCAGGAGAACCTTTGATAGCCTGGAATGACTGGAAAGAGTACTTTCTCAATTATATTGCAAATTTGGAAGACATTAATGGTTTCTTTTCGCCAGAGAGAAAAAAAAGGATGCTCATGTACTCTTTAGGTTCTGAAGGTTTGCGGGTTTATAATGAATTACAAAAACTGGAGAGGGTTGGGGATATTGATGTGTTTAAAGCTGCAATGTTGGACCTTGATGATCATTTCTCCCCTTCAGTTTGTATTGCGGTCACTAGACACAGTTTTTTCCAGAGAAAACAAGAAAAACATGAGAACATTGAAGAATACGTTTCTGCCTTAAAAAAGTTGGCGAGTAAATGTAGGTTTGCTCAACTGCATGATGAGCTCATCCGTGACCAAGTAGTTATGTACACAAAAAACAAAACCATACAAGATAGGCTATGGGTAGAGGGTGAAGGATGTCTGAAGGATATTGTAGCTATGGTTAAAAAGGCTGAACTTTCTGAGCGTTGTGCTAAAGCCACCTTATCTCACGATAAAAAGGACTCTGAAGTGGTGGGGAAAATTTTAGACAGTAAGCCGGGGTATAAGGTGAACCGGGATGTTAAATTTGACAAAAAGAAAGGAGAAAATGTTGAACAAAAGAAAATTGGTAATTTGATATGTTACAGATGTGGTAGTTTCTCACACTCTGCCAGATATGTAAGATGTCCTGCAAAAACGGCAAAGTGCCTTGAATGTGATATCATTGGGCATTTTAGCAGAGTGTGCAATAGAAAACAAAAAAACAAAAACAAAGAGAAAGTTGCTTGTATACAAGAAGTTGATGATGATAGTTACTCTAGTTCTAGTGAGGAAGATGTACAAGTCAAATTCATTCAAAAGAAAAAAGTTGTACTGAACATTACTGAGAGTTCTACCTCCAAACCACTATGCTTAGTTTCCCTGGGTGGCATTACTGTGCAACTTGCAGTGGATTCGGGGTCTCCATTCACCATTGTCTCTCAAAATATTTGGGAAAAGCATTTCATTAGCAGTATTGGTGTATGGTTAGAACCTAATGATATTTCTCCTGAGAGTTTTACGGGGGAAAAAATTGATATCTTGGGATACAGAACATTAGTATTTCGTTTCAAAGAGAGACATGCTACGGGTAAGTTGTAATTTGCTAAAGAGGGACCATCAGTTCTAGGGTGGAAGGACCAGAAAAGTTTGAACATAATTCTTGACCCTAACAGTAAGGAGCAAGTTTTGGTATCATGTGATGGGGAGGACACAAAAAAGTGGGTTCTACAAGAATTCCCTGAAGTTTTTGCGGGCTCTATGGGAAAACTTAAAGGCTTTACCCACCAAATTTGTTTAAAGGAAGGTGCTATCCCTAAGGTACACAAAGCTCGGAATATTCCTTTTATAGTCAGAGATGAAGTCAAGTCTGAGCTAGAAAAATTATTAAAGTCTAATGTCATTGAACCAGTAGAAGCATCCGAATGGGTTTCTCCATTGGTCGTTGCCCGTAAATCCAATGGAAAGGCCCGTTTATGTGTGGACTTAAGGTATCTCAACAACAATATACTGGTGGATCAATTTCCCCTTCCAAGAATTGACGAAATGTTATCCTTAACACGAAATGCTAAATGGTTTTCCACATTGGACCTTTCCGCTGCTTACCACCAAGTAGTGTTGGATACCGATAGCAGACATTTGACTACTTTTTGTACACCTTTTGGGTGTTATAAATTTAAACGTATGCCTTTTGGGTTGGCATCAGCAGCTGCAGTTTTTCAGAGGTTAATGTCTAATCTTTTTGGTCATATTCCTGAAGTAGTGTTCTTTCAGGATGACATCTTAGTGATGGGGAAGAATAAAACCCATCATGATGCCATTCTAAGAGAGGTTCTTACCATCCTCAGGGACAATGGTTTGGCTGCTGAGGGTAGTAAATGTAAATTTGCAGAAAAGTCTGTTACGTACCTAGGACACGAAATTTGTGACTCTGGTATCAAGCCTAAGAACAAACTTGTTGAAGCTATTATTAATGCCCTAGCACCCAAATCGAAAGATGAACTTAGATCGTTCCTCGGTTTAGCCGAATTTTATTCGAAATTTGTTAATAATTTTTCTCAAAAAACGCATGAAATGCGATTACTGATGAAAAACAAAGCTACCTTTTCGTGGAGTGATGCATGTCAAAAGTCTTTTGTGGATATCAAAAGGGCTATCTCTAATGCTCCTACACTACAAGGATTTGATCCTTTTGCTGACACATTTGTCACTACTGATGCCAGTGGTACTGGATTAGGGGGTGTGTTGTCACAGATGTCAGAGCGTGGTAATGAAGTTGTGGTGGCCTTTGCGTCACGTCCATTGTCTCCTACGGAGGAAAAATACTCCGTGATTGAGCGAGAAACGTTGGCGTGCGTATGGGCCATGGAACATTTTAGGAAATTCATTTGGGGGAAGAAATTTGTTTTGCGTTCTGACCATAAACCATTAACTAAATTACTCACTACAGAGGGCCTTTCAAGGGCTTCAGCAAGAATTGCTAGATTGTCAATGAGACTCCAAGATTTTGTGTATAAGGTACAATATGTTCCAGGGGTCAAAAATGTGATTGCTGATTTTCTTAGTAGACTTTCTTTACCTCTAAAGGAAATTGACCAGGACCCCTGGAGCGATTTTTGTGTGGCTAGTGTGTTTTCGGACACTTCAGGTGTAAGTAAGAGTGAATGGGAAGATGAGTATAAAAAAGATGAAATTTTACTTACTGTGAAAAATAAGATTATGGATGGCTGGTCTAGTGAATGCAAGTGCAAACCGGAGTTGAGAGCTTTCTGGGAAGTTCGGGATGAATTGAGTGTGGATGGTGAATTTGTCTGTAGAGGTGGAAGAATTATTCCTCCTGTAGGTATGAGGCATAAGATTGTATCTATAGGTCATGTAGGACATCCTGGTGTGTCTCGCACCAAAAGAAATATTAAGGCATTGTACTGGTGGCCCAGAGTAGATTTGGAAATTGAAAGATTTGTTCGTTCTTGTGTTAATTGTGAATGTGCAGACAAGACTCAAAAAACCCTCAATCCTCCTATGTCCTCTCTTGGTTGCCCTAAACTACCTTGGGAAGAAGTTGCTTTAGATATTATGGGACCTATTTTATGGCAAGATGGGGTTACCAAGTACATTTTGGTGTTAGTTGACCCTTTTTCTAGGTGGATTGAAGTGGAAGTGGTCAAGAAAGTAGACTCTGAAGCTGTTATTATTTTTTGGGAAAAATGTTTCTTAAGAGAGGGCTTTCCTGCATCTATTTTGACGGACAATGGTGTCCAATTTAAGTCTGACATGATGAAAAAGTTTATGGATTTCACTGGTATTAAACAGAGATTTACAGCCTTATACCATCCCAGAGGTAACTCTGTTGTGGAGAGAGTGAACAGAGTATTAAAGGGTGTTCTACAATTGGCTAGCAAAGGAAATAAAAATTGGAACGATGAACTGGATAAATTGATTTGGTCTTACAGGGTGACTGTGCATGACACTGTGGGGGAAACTCCTTTTGGATTGATGCGTGGCAGATTTCCGTATTGCAGAATTAATCCTGGATGGAAGGGCAGAAGTACAAAGTATGATTGGGACTGTAGTCAGGTTAGGGAGTGTATTGCTAACTCTCAAAGTAAGAACAAAAATTATTTTGATGCCAAGCATGGCACAAGAGAAGCGTGCATCAAGGTAAGGTAGGAGAACTTGTCAGGGTTAAGTGTGGTAAGAAAGTAGCCAAATTGCACTCTCGGTTTTCTGAACCTAAAAGGGTGACTAAAGTCATGCGCACCACTGTGGAATTGGAGGATGGTACTGTTCATCATATGAGTCGCATCTCTATTTCGTGTGGTCCTGTTCCTGTGAAGGAAGGCCGTACGAAGGTTAAGAGTACCAATTATTGGTGGATGGATGCTTTACCTATTGCTGGAAAGGGGGAAGACTTGGATAAGAATTTACATTCTATTGATGATGTCCCAGTTTCACATGTACCTGAACTTGGGACTGTACCTGATCTTGGGACTGAATATGAAGCTGAAAGTGAATCTAGAATTGAGTGTGAAGGTCGTCTGGAAGGCGCTGGATTTCTTGGTGGTGAATCTGACTCTTGCGTTGAGACTAGTCCTGCCGAGAGATCCAGTAAATTTGGCAGACGTATTAAAACCCCTAAAACTCTTGATGAGTTTGTTCGTTATTAAATATTTTTACTTTCTTGTTATCATTTATTTGTTTTGCATAAAGAAGGGGGATGTGTAGTAACATGGTTCCTTTATTAATGTTGTGGGGTTGGAATGTAGAATTATCGTTTGTCATCAGAATGGTATCTCGGTAGGGCTTTGGAATGATTCCCTCATTCTGAGGTCGCCCTGCTTCTATGCTACATGCACCTTTTAACCTGTGAACCTAATAAATGAAGATTGACTATAACAGCGTATAAGTGTGTTCACTACAGCCCTCCACTGGGCAACCATGTAATGTGGCGTTTGCATGGCCATGTACTGCTCCAGCTCCGACACTCCACAGAATGTGAATAAAACATTCCAAATCACACAGATGTGTCATGTCTATGTCCAATCAGGTATAAAAGTATGGATGGATGTAGGCACAATGATTGCACAAAAAGGTACACCCTGGGAAATGACATCAATGCGCATGTTTGACCCTGACCCACATGGCCAATTAGCTGACTGTGAAGGTGTGAACTAGCTGTGGCCTCATTGCTCATGAACAACAATCTCGCAAACGCCCAACGTAGCCCCACGTTCATGTATTAAGTGGGGCTGTGTGTAAAAATGTCAAATCCGGTAGCAGGCCTAAAGTAGTATCCCCCATCACATGTGACAAAAGGACATCTCTTCGCATACCTACTCACACTCAACTGTGTGGACACAGCCTGTTTTGATGGATCACATTGATTCACATGGCAAGAAGTTGGACACCATACTCACATTGCTGAAGACACGTAAGAGCACAGGTCTACCAGCAACCATCCCAACCACAATGTCTGGCTCACAGAGGTGGGGCTGGCAATAGGGACTCACCCCTAAGTGAAATGCGTCAGTCAGTCCCTCCCTGTGTACGGACAATGCTCATTGAGGCACACGATTTGTCATTCTAATCGACACTCATCACAGTTGAACACTCGTGAAGTGGCGTAGACTTCTTTAGCATGTGCGTGTCAGTACAGGCAAGACAAGGGCCACAACATGCAGACCAATGCTTCAGACACTAACAGGCAGCATGGGAACATGTAGAGGTGCAAGAAATGGGGAGGCAAAAATGAACACCAATCATTACGGATGGCAACGGTCTCAGCCCACCTTGCCTTGCTGGACGAGTCATGTGATGTTTGGCGTATGCTCATTGCCCCGTGTCAGGGGACACGACTCACAGCCCATGGGATCTGCATAGTGGTGTACCACCGGACTGCGCAGACTGTCTGCTCTGCTGACAGTGAGCAGGTGAAAGGTCCAACAAAGTCACATGTAGTCCTACATTGCCATGTGTGTACTCCCCCTCCAGCAGTATGTCAGATTTAGGAACTTTGCCAAGCGACGCTGTGCAGCTCCGCCCATGGGACTGCCTCACCTTGCACAGGTGTGTGTCAACGCGCGTAGGTGCACGCACATGCCTTCTGAGTCCAGGCGAATGCAGCCATGTCCACTGTTGTGGTGGGATATGTGACCATTTCTCCAAGATGCAACAAGGTGTTGGGGCCTGTGCTCTGGGTTACAAGCAGTTGTGGCTGCAGGAACGTAGTTACTCGTCCATGAATGCGAGCGCAGCTTCCTGGCCAATCAGTTCCAAGAGTGCGTCGTTGTCTGATTCAACGAGCACGAGGGCGAGCCAATCCATTAACTGGTCCGGACAGATGTGCTCCGTCCACGCCGTTTCACCAATCCGCAACACAGCCCAATAGGGGAGCACTTCGATGTGGTCACTGCACACGAGTACTTGTGCAATCTCCCATGCCCAACTGCCAGCACATACGCCAAATATCAAGGCATCCCATGAATGGGTATCACGGTTACACTCCTGGTCGTGGGCCAACAGGGGGGGCACACACAAGTCATAATCCAGTTCAGCTACCGTTGTGTTGGATAGGCAGACATCCATGGGCCACTCGAATATGCATGATCGACAGTGGAACCAGGGCTGGACGCAGGTGACGTACGCAAGACGGAAGCTCAGACAGTAACTGATGCGCAACACTGCCTGTGGCAGTGCCCCCAACAAATGCAGCATACGTGCACGGTACAGTTCCATGTGACAGAGGTTGTGTATGTGCCCGGGATGTTCTGCCATTGTGTTGGTGGCTCTCGTAGAACCGGCACTCTTCTGACCTGCGGCAGTTATGTGGAGTTATGTGGATGATATGCCACAGCTCGGAGCAATGAGCTGTATGTGTGTCCAACGTTTGACGTATGGGTTGTTGTGTACGTAAGTGTCAAGGGCATTCCATGCAGGGGTACCTCGAGCAGGGACTTCTGTGTGTGGTGTGTGGTTACGTTGGTCTTTCATTAGCGCTGTGCGTAGTGTGGGAGTCGTCATCATCTGCTATGGTATCTCTCTGAGGGGGTGCCTGCCGCATGCAAGACCAAGGTCGGAGGTACAGGTGTCCTCCCGCCTCATGTATTGAGACAAAGGAGCTTTCATCCCTAATGTTGGTCTGACTACTGCTTGCATTCTGGAAATGTGATGTGGCTTTCGCGCTGCAATTGAGGCTAGGTCTTAGGCTTATGTTGCACCAATAGCGATACACACACAACAGTTGGCATGCATGAGCCAAGAGCCCGGGCGGCCTTGCACTCCTTGTACATTCCCTTCGTGCGCGGCCGCCCGCCGGGTGCATGCAACATTGCAACATTGTCTATTGCGGACCGTGTGGCGCATACACTGCAACAGAGACACAGTTGGTTTCCTGTCCAGCCCAGGAATGAACCACACCCAGAGACCAGGGATGATTGTTCACACCCCTACGCTGGCCTGGCGAACACCGAGCCAGCCCACTCTGCTTACGTATAAAGGGGGGGACGACGACGCTCCGTGTCCCAGTTCTTCCCCACTGCCGGAGGTGACATGGCTGCGTCCGCCTGGCATGTCACGGGACTCAATCAGAAAGGGTCCATGACTTACGTTGCACAGAGTTGATGGCACCAGAAACACTGCGGCCGGCACGGGCCTACCGCCACGGGACGGTGACTTACGGTGCACTGAGGTAAGGGCACCTTAGGTGCTGAGCGGGTGTGCAGCCTGCGATGATGCGCCGTCCTGGCGGTCCGGACTGGTAGGGATCTGTGTGAGCCCTGCTGGACCGCAGTGTAGGCCTGAGCCAGGGGGCAGCGTGGGCCGACCGCCATGTGGCATTGCCTCGCGGTTCACAGAGTTGGTGGCACCTATAGTGCTGGGCGGGTGTGCAGCCTGCGATGATGCCGTGTGCACTGATATGATCTCTGCCATTGCGAAATCAAGACCCAGAATCACGTGTGTGACCTAGTGGCCCACGGGGCGGGGCTACATGATGTGGAGGCTGCCAAGGTCACGGACCCCGGGCTTGGAGCTTGCACCGGCACGTGGTGGGACCTCTTGGAGACACGCTGGTGGCGGAAGGTGAGCGGTGAGGCCTTGGTGCGCAGGGGCGGGCAAACACCACTGGGCAGCGGGAGGGGCTGGGGTGCAGCAGCCTGTGTGCGCAGGGGCGGCCAAGCCATGATGGTGTGTGCAATGATTTGTACTTTGCCATACATAAATCTGGACTCTGTTTCAGATAAGGGACCTGGTGGACTGCAGTGTATACCGGCACGTGATTGGAGACACACCGGTGGCAGCAGATGAGCAGTGAGGCCTGGGTCCGCAGTGTCGGCACTCTCTCTCCCTCTCTTCCTTTCACTGTCTCTCTCTCTTCCTCTGTTACTCTCTCTCTCCTTCTCCCTCTCTTCCTTTGACTGTCTCTCTCTCTTCCTCTGTTGCTCTCTCTCTCCTTCTCCCTCTCTTCCTTTCACTGTCTCTCTCTCTTCCTCTGTTACTCTCTCTCTCCTTCTCCCTCTCTCCCCCTTTCTCTCTCTCCCTCTCTTTCACTCTCTCTCTCTCTCCCTTTCTTTCTCTCTCTCTTTCTCTCTCTCTCTGTCCTTTGATGAGCGCATGACACACCTTCTTATCTTGTATTTTGTCTTACAGATTGTCCAGGGACGACCCGCCATGACTCTTCCGAATAGTTGTTTTGAGTTACATTTGAATAAAATAATTTGTTTGGAAATTCAAAGATGAATGAATGTTTCTCCTTTTTCTGGCCACACATGAATGTTGATTGTTGTACTTGTGCGACATCAGGCGAATTGTTTTGTTCATAATTTCGTAAAGTTGATGTGAAATATCTTTGTCCGTGGTAGGGCCCCGGGGGGGCCTTGGGTGGGGGGGCGGTGGGTTTTTGTTGTGGCCCTCTTGGGTGTCCAGCTGCGTGATCAGTGGCTCCATGGCATCTATTGTTCTTCTGGTGTGGCTGTGGGCTGGGCTCCCATTTCTGGTACAGGTTATCGTCCGACTTAATACCAGGGAAGAGCAGGTGTTAATTCCCTGCTGCGAACGCGCATTATCGCATGTTTTGTGATCTTATCGCCAATCTGGCTGGTCGTTGAGAATGTTGCGAAGTGGTGTTTTCACGGCTTTTTGCACGGGAACGCCTACTCTGCATCTCATTAGCGTTAGTTGCCGGTGTCATCTGTGGCGATGTTTTTTGCGGCTGCTATCGCAGGATAACTGGTGGTATCGGCTGTTGGCACCAGCTTGTGAATGGGGCGATAACTCTATTGCCACTTTGGCTGCGATAAAGTGCCGCTAACTCGGCGATAAGTCCTTGAGAATATGCCCCTCAGTCTTCATAGTGCCAAGAAACTGCTGGTGAACATGCGCTTTATTAAGTATTTTTAACATAACATACCATATTGCAATAGTGTGTGTGGTGAAGGCATAATGATACAAGTATGCAGTAGTTAGTAGGGGTAAAGCACAAACTGGCCTAACCATATTATACTGAGTTGGAGTTCTAGCATTAGCTGTCAAAAATCTGGAAAGGTACTGAGAGGTGTCCTTGTATTCATTCATGCTCCGCAGCAAACACCTGAGCTAGATGCCCTGAAAAGGAGGACCAGTAAGGCAGAGCTGGAAAAGAGGGGGCAGCTATTACTGAACCAGATCCAGGCCAGACCCAGTGAAATTTGCTGACATTGTCCCACTGCAAATTATTGAGGCCAGGACATATTTAGCATTGCTCGCACTTTATATGTTTTGAGTTCAGAGAACCACCCTACTAGGGGGCAAGATGCTCCTCTTATTTACAGTTCTAGCTCTACCCACCACAAATGCCTCAATCAAATGGCCATCAGCTGATCAGCACACCCTTTGTTCAAGTCTTTTCATTATTGGGAGATCGCAGGAGGATAACACTTTAATTTCAATACCATTAACAAAACAATTACATTAAGCTTGTCACTTTACAAGTGTTTAAGCTATGAGCTGTGAGCAGAGTCCCAGCGTTGGCTCAACATCCTGCGATTCCGGGCAAATCACTTAATCTCTAGTGCCTAAAAAATATGAATCTGACCTTGTGTAACTTAATTTGGTGCTCGTATAAAGCGCTTCAATGCCCCTCCTTGGGCCGAGTTAGCGCTGTATAAAAATGCAAAAAAATGATGATGCCTCTTTTAGGCGAGCTCTCTTTTCGCTCCATTATGTAAAACATCCTGTCAAATAACGTATGATATATATAAATCTTTGGGGCATATTATCAAGGGCTCTATCGCCGCTTTAGCAGGACTTTTTCCCGCTAAAGCGGCGATAATTCTAACGCCCTATTAGCAAGCTGTCGCTAACTGCTGTTAGCGACAGCTTCTAGGCGATAGCGACCGGGTTAGGTGCCGCTTTGCATGCCAGCGATATTTATCGCTAATGGCATGCAAAGTAGGCGTTCCCAACCTAAAAGCGACTGGAAACAGTCGCTAAGCTCGCCATCGCCTATTAGCGAGGCAGGGGAGGTGATTAACGAACCAGCACTAAACACGTTTAGCGCTGGTTTGTTAACGCCTGGTCCAGACCTGACTTAGCCATGTAATCCAATGGGAGGTGGATTACATGGCTAAATCCCCTCGCCCTATCACCTAGCTAACACTGGTCACAGTGTGAATATCGCTTGTTTTCAAGCGATATTCACACTGTTCTCCAGGGTTTCTATCGCTTAGGAGATAAGCGTTGCTGATAGCACGCTATCTCCGCGATAGAAACCTGCGATAGCCGTCGATAATTATCCAAGCGCTAACTGCGCTTAGCGATAATTATCGCCGGTTATTGCTAATAGGCCCCCCAGTTCCTTGTTTCCTTGTAGGTTTGTCATGCCACAAGTGCTGCATTTTTAATGAGCTAAAATATAAAACAAATCGCATCGCATGTTAACCCATGACCTTTGAATCTCGAGAGAGTAGAGAGAAAGAGGTGGGGTGCGGTGGCATTTTTCAGCGTTGTAGTTCTGTGTGGGTAAAAAAAAAAAAAAACACGTTGGGAAACATATGCGTGTAGCTTTCCCTCAGAAGAGCTTCAGGGCTAGAACCCAGACAGAGAAGCCATCACTTTTTTTCTCCTGTATCAAGGCTCCTGACAAAAGAATTGTGCAAATGAACCTTAAAATCCCGCAATAGTCGCCGCACAATGCACGAAAGAATGGGGTCCGGCACAAAGGGCAATATTCAGAGTTTATCTCAGCGTGATGGATTTGAATCGACGCATGAACATGGGTTTGTTATGGAAGGGCGCAGGGCGCGAGCCCCCGCTGAGGGCCCAGTGGCCGCACTCTGTAATGCAAACAGTCAGGCTAAGTCCTTAACAATCAGGCCAAGCCGAACTGGACATTGTCTGAACTTCAACTTGTTCCCGTGATTGATATGGGAAATGAAAAGTTCATCTTTAAAAAAAAGAAGCTATTTTTTTTCTCATGCATGTGGCAGTTTGGTTGCAGATTGATTATTAATCTTCTTGTGGTATCTCACGGAACTTTGATTCGCTACCTACACTTAGGTTTTCATTGTTTTAGTCACACCTGTGGCACACATTGCCTCTGTTTTTTATTTCAGCTTGCATCATGTACACTTAAAATATTATACTAATCCCTTTTTTTACATTATTTGCATGTATGGAGTTGGCTTTCCTCATTAGTCTAGAACATAGATAGATACTCACAAACATTTAATCAGCGGCCAAAATGAATAGTTGAGTAGTGACTGCTGGCTATATTGATGCAGCCGGAGGCGGGGGGAGGTTGGGGGGTGACGCTTGAGGATACTATGAGGCATATGTACAAGGACCTAGCGCCGCAGTAGCGTAATTTTTTTTACATTACTGTGGCTTTTTTATCGCTGTATTTACAAGTTGGAGCTAACTGCAGTTAGCTGCACTTTTCCAGCGAAAACGTGAATTTTTAAGATCGCCACTTCTGTTAGCGAGACTAAGTCCAGTTAGAGGCAGTTTTTTAAGATCAGAAAATAGCTGGTCTTAAAAATGGTGCAAACACTTGGGGCCTCATTTCAGAAGGTTTTGGTGCTGGACAGCGCTGCAAGGAATGTTGCTGCGCTGCGACAAAACTACAGGGCAGGAATGCGCACCATCAATAAGACAGGGCACATTCCTGGGCCTCATTCATGAAAAGTGTTGCATCGCTGTGACAAAACAGAGTTGCAACACTTTTCACTACACCCTTCTTGTGACACCATGGATGCGCTATATTCACTGTACAGCACTCATTGTCGCAATCAATGACAGATACGTCTGGAATCCTGACGTATCTGTCAGTGCTAAATCACGCATTGCTGCAGTTGTGTCACAAGCATGACGCAACTCCAGCAATGCATTGGGCCAGCCTATCCCTGTACCACTGCGTCACCCTTATGCCTGCAATGAGGCAGGCGTAAGGTAGTGACTCAGTGGTGTCCTACAAATATTGCAGTGAAATCTGATGGATTTCACTGCGCCACTCCTATGAGGCTTTGTTGCATGGGAACGCCCATCCTGCATACATCATACCCGATGCAGGTATAATGTGGCACAGGGCTTCACAAGGTCACGCATATGCCTAAATGCGTCACTTTGCAAATACTGCGCAACGTGGTGCAAGAATCACGCTGCAAGTACATCAAGAAAATGACACACCGACGGGGTGAAACTGTCAGAAGGGGCTCATGAATAAGCCCCCCTGTCTTTTTCCGCTACGATAGCGCACAATGGCTGCCATGCGCCAACGCAGGCACCCTTGGCCATGGTGCAAGGGAGACTGTGTTGCGGAGTTGATTGATGTTGTGGCTCCATCTCTTCTCGAGACGCTTGCAGGTGGGGCTGTACTAGTGGAGGGCGGGAGTGAACCAGTTGGCCTTCTTGGAGTGTTGTTTGCCTGGTATTTTCTTGAGGGGTGCCAGCGCAGTTGGAGATCCATCGGTGGAGGTTGCGCACTGCGGTGTTGGTGTCTGTAAGCGTTGGTGGAGTGGTGGTGCTGAGGGAGTTGACGGGAAGTTCTTCGGTGGCCTTGATCCAGCTGCGACGGGGGAGGCAATGATGGCGATGGTGTACGGTGGGCTTGGTGGAGGCATGATGTGAACAATGATGATCGGAACAGGAGAATCCTTTGGTGTGGCTGTAGTTGAAGTTCCCGCTGGTGGAGAAGATGGGCTCGATTATGTGTCAGGCTATGTGGGTTGGTGCGGTGACTAGCTGCTTGAGTCCGATGTTGGCGAGGTTCCCCAGGAAGGGCGTGGTGTTGGTCCGTATCTGGAAGTGGAGGTTTTCCATGGTCACCGTCGGGTCATTAGTGTGCGTGGTCAGTTGGAGTGTGCTTTTGTAGACAATGGCAATGCCTCTTCCTGGGCGCTCGGGGTGGTCCGTGCGGGTGAAATTGTAGCCGTCGTGGATGGTGATGGCGATGTCCGGTCCGGAGCAGAGGTTGGTCCAGGTTTCCGTGAAGAAGGCGATGTCTGAAGAGGTTGCGTCGAGGAGGTCCCATATTTCTGTTGCGTGTTTGTGGAGGGACCGCACGTTGAGGAGGATGCAGTTGAGCCAATTGGCTGCTCTGTTTGTCGACTGGGCGGCAGAAGGCGCCGGTGTGCTGATGTGGAAGTTTCGACAGGCGCAGGGTGCAAGAGAATTCTACAGTGTTGCTAGAAGGCAGGCGGTGTGGTGTCCAGGGATGATAGGGAGAAGGGTGTTGGCGTTGTAACGGTGGAGTGACCGAGAGGAAGGGTCCTTGGTGTTGGGCGTGGTCCAGGGGTGGATGGACACAGACGGGCTTGCCTATGGCGCACCAGTGGTACGCCCTCGGTGCATGGCGGCACAGCAGTCACCATTAAGGTGCTGCAGGGGGACTAGACAGCTGGGAGGCGGGAAATGCGGTAAAGGACACTGGAGGGGCGGGACGCGGGAGGAGCAGGGGTTGTAAATATATTTTAAAATAATTCTTACCTCGATGCCGGGTCCCGCGTCTTCTGTGCTCCTGCTCTCCTGAGTCTGCTTCCAGAAACAGGAAGCAGGCAGCCAGGCTCCCTCCCCTAAGCCAATCACAATGCTGCAAAGCAGCATTGTGATTGTTTTTGAGCGCTGTGACAAGGCGTTCAGCCAGGGGCTGGAGGGGTGGGCATGTACTTCATGAAGGCTATAATGCAGCCTGCATTGCAAACAGGGAAGTGCACATGACTACTTTGGGCGGCTTGAGAGGGCCGACCAAACAGTCACTGCGCACTTAAGTGGGCATACCACTCCGCCCCTACCCTGCTCCGTGAGTAGAGCAGGCCCCACCCACCCTCCCGCACGCAGAGGAAACATAGCATGAGTACAACAAAAAGTTATCATCATGTTATGTTTCCTCTTCTTGCACTGCTTGAAAGCAGTGGGGCGATGCTCTTCCGTCATAGTGGATGAGCCGCCACTGGGGGTGCATCACCCGGGCCTCATCCGCTACGCGTCCCACCTTCTCCTCACCTGGACATTGACACCGTGGCACAGTCTGCTGCACTCTATCCAAATCCGTGACTCAGCCAGCCGGAGCCTCAGCCAGGCTGGATTTCACAAGCCTGGGTACAGCAGCCGCCGCCAATTCCGCTGGGGAACCTCCCAAAGCAGGTGATGCAACAGGGTCCCCATAGGCGTGAATTTGCAGCGCTCCCGCCACACAAGTTCGGCGCAGCTCAGGGGCTTCACCCTCCACAGCGTCCAGCCAGCGCAACATCCTCCGGCCTGTGATGCAGAGAGGCGAGGCCCACCATTGGTAATCTCCTCCGTGCACCCCGGTGTAGTGGTGGCGCGTGGTATGTGATGCAGACCTCCCTACGTTGGTGCGCAGGAGTGCCTCGACCTTTCACAGCTCCAAGGAGCACCAGGCGATCTTCTCTCACAGGTCAGCAATGTGTCTCCATGCGACCTGGCAGACTTCACCACCAGGTAAGGGCGATCACAGACGCCTCAATGTCTACCTCCATGGCCCAGCAACTCCACAGCTCCTCCGCATTCTACTCCGGGTCCCAGACGCAGGACCAGTGAGTTCTCCGGGCCCCGTGGACTGTCACGGTTTTGGATGCCATGGTGTTGCAAGTAGTGCGCAATGATAAGTGATGCATCACTGGTTTTGCCCAACGATGTGCCTCTTTTCATGATTGTAGCCCTGAATTTCCTCTTCCCCTGGGACTCTGGCTGGCCATCCTGGCTGTTGGGTGGCTTGGAGGGTTGTTGATCTGTGTTGCACTTGGCCCTGGCTGCTCCATTCTGCATTCCATTGGTTTTGTTTCCTATTTTTCATTGGAGGTGGACTTATAGGCTATTTTTGCCTCTAGAGGCAAAAAAAGTCACGTTGTGCTGACTAACGTGAGTTTTTTTGCCGCTAATGGGCCTTTTGTCAGTTTTCGCCCGCTGACACCAGAATTTGTATCGCCTTCACGCTAGTGTTAGCGGCAGTTTTCACCACAGCTACCTGAAACTATCGCCACGTAGCGACGTATTGTGAATACATCGCTAACAGGGCGATACTTTTTGGTGATAGGCCGCGTTAAGAAAACTGCCGCTAGCTAACGCTAGTTAGCGGCGGTTCTTATACATATAACCCTATGAGTTAAAGAGAGCAAATTTGGCCTCTTTTCCAAACCGCTTTCATCTAAATTCGGCCTCTCTTCACTTTTAGCAATATGGATCTAACCATATGAGTCTTTCCAGTGTGATTACTGTGCTATACTGTGGTTGTCTTCCAGGCTCTATTATACCTAATGTGGTTACCCTTGACTGCTCACTATTGTTACCCTTGAAGAGTCAGTTACACAAAGGACTACCTTGATTATCCAATTTCAATCAATTAGTATTGGGACACTAATGCTAAGAGAAAAGTCTCAAACGTATTTCTACCTTTATTCTCTTGTCTGCAAACGGGAAGTAATTGTGCTTAGAAATAAATTCAAACAAGGTAGTAAGTGCTATAAACAAGACCTTGCTAGGGCCCCAAAAAAGATGTGCTCCTCACTGAGGTGGATAGACACCAGCACCCCACTCTTCTGCTATATGTGGTTTACTGGGTAAGTTGAGCTATGGCACTAAGAGATTTGACATCTAATGCTGGCTTTACCACTTTACCAAAATATGCTGGTAGTAAACGATGATATAAAAATTTGGGCAGGGTCCCCAACAGTGTGGCATAATCCAATGGAGGGTAGCTGAAGGCCCTCATCATTAGAACATCCCCCAATTATGTTGTGTAATGGGCAAGCAAGAAACAGTGGAACCAACATATTTGTTTCAAATTCACAGCATACGCATGTGACAAATTGTGTGCTCTTGGAAAAACATTTTTTTAAACATATTTTTCTGCTCTAGCTTTTACAAAGTTTAGAATTATTTAGAACTAGGCTTAACACTAGTAGCAAGCATGTGATAAAACGTAAACTGGACTAGAACCCAACACATATTGGGCAATACCCCAGCCCCCCCCCCAAAAAAGACGTCTACAAGTCCCTAGTCTCATAATCTACTCACTAAAATTCGGCCTAGTATAATAAACAGTACGGCACTGCAGTTTTTGTTCACCTATTTGACCAAACTGTTTTATCTTAGGCAAATCATAATTTGCCATGGCTTTGTCCCCTTATCTGCTATATTGTGAGAACTTCAGATAACATTAATTACAGGAAATGAGCACTGTTAGACCTGGCATCTTTTGGTGTGTTTCCCCTGTATTTTTGCCTTCTGACTTCCTGTTTTGATGGTATACTGCACTTCGTTTTTGCTGGTTTAGTGTCTTTGTACACTTTTTCACTTCTATTCAGTGCTAAAGTGAAAGTGCTCCTACTGTAAATTGTGTTGAGATTGGTTTTCTATGATTGCTATATTTGATTAACTAGTAAGTCCCTAGTACAGTGAACCGTGTGTGCACAGGGCCTGTACATCAAATGCTACTAGTGGGCCTGCAGCACTGGTTGTGCCACCCACAAAAGTAGCTTTTCAAAGGTGTCTTGGACCTGCAACTGCAGTGTCTATGCATATTTTTTATTACCATGTCAACCTGGCAAGTGCACCTACTTGCTGGGCCCTAACCTTCCCTTGACCTACATGTAAGTCACCCCTAAGGTAGGCCCAAGGTAGCCCCATGGGCAGGGTACAGTGTATGTAAAAGGTAGGACGTGTAGTAGTGTGCTTTACATGTCCTGATAGTGTAATACTGTGAGTTTCGTTGTTCACTATTGAAAGGCTGTCTGTCCCATAGGTTAACATGAGATCTGCTGTGTAACGTCTTACAAGTGTAAGTTTCCATTGGGACAAGATAGAGAAATGGAGTTTAGGCTCTCTGAACTCAGAATTGAATAACACATCTTTTAGTGAGGTGGTTTTTAAATTGTGTGTTTGAAAATGCCACTTTTAGAAAGTGGGCATTTTCTTACGTAACCATCATGTGTGCCTCTGCCTGTTTGTGTATTCACCATCTGGTTTTAGAGTGACAGAAGCTGGGGATGTGCATTCACACTAGACAGTCACAAGGGGGGTTGAGGTGTGTCCTGCCTTTCCTGTGTGACTCATAGCCAGGCTGAATAGACCTGTTGTGCATTTTGAGTGGTGGGAGTTTTCACCAGCACCTGAATAGACTGTGTCTGCTCTGCACATTGCTGTCCCTACCTCCTGTAGTGTAGCTGGACTAGAGAGGCCAGAACTGATTTTTACTGAACTCAGAGACTTTCTGCCTCCAACTTCCAACAACGGGAAAAGCAGTAAAATTATTGGGGCCTTGACCCCAGAATTTTAGAACTCTTTTGGACTAATAAGCCTGCCAAGAAGAATAGCTGGAGAAGTTTTGATGAGGAACTACCATTTTGCTGTGTGCTTTGCAGTGTTTGGCCTGCAGTGGCTGCTTCTGTGTTGGGCAGTGAAAGGATTGGACTGGACTTTCTGCAACTTATTTTCCTTAGTTTCTCCAAGGGCTTGAGGTAGAGCTTGCCCCCGGTTCAGGAAGTCTCAGGAATAGCAAAGACTTCAAGTTCATCTGCTACCAGCACTGGGAACTATGTGTTTTGTGCTGCAACAGAAGAAAACAACCTGACGCTGTCAACGACGCCACTGCCGGCTCCGTGGGCTGTTGGCACCAGAGAGAGCATTGCCCGCTTCACACTGCAACCCTTGTCTCTCCGACAACGCTGACCATTGCCACAACTAGCCAATTCTTGCACCGCCTCGCTTCACATCACCGCCCTGGTATCATCGACGACGACACTCCACGCCATCAATGCCGCTGCCTGCACCGTGGCTTGAGGGCACTGCTTGTAAGTTACTTAATGCATCGCGCCGTCCCACACCGCAGCCTTGACCTACCGACACTGGTGCCATAGACTCCAGATCGTCTGCCAAAGACAGCGCTTCAGTAACAATGACAATGCTGCTTGCACCGTGACCTGCCAGCACCGCAACGAGCACCGCCCTCCTTCCCACCACAGTCCTGGTCTCACCAACACCCCTGTACGCCATCACCGAGCTGCTGCCTTCACTGCCAACTGAGGGCACCTCACGCGGTACCGCTCCACTTCACAGTTGAGCCCCGACGCATGCCGACACCTGCGCTCCTGACTTCAACCTCACGGAGTTCGATCTGCAACGTGTGTGACTTCAAGGGCCCAACGACTCCTTCACCGACATCCAGAACCACCGCCGCCGCCTCTTTCGAGCTCATCGCAAGGTCCACGACATCCTGCATTTCCAAGGCACTGCTTGTGGGTCTTCCCGACACTGAAGCTGACCCGCAATGCCACGGCCGGCCTGAACTGTTGGATTCATTTGTTCACGATGCCATGATAGCCCCAGACAGAGCTATCAACTTCAAGGAACTGTCTTTTAAGTTTATTTTTGCAATATTCGTATTTTGATTACTGTATGTTGGATTTCTATAGTTTTGGTCTTGTTTTACACAGATAAATATTGGCTATTTTTCTAAAACTGGTGTGTTGTCCTTTTGTAGTGTTTTCACTGTATTACTGTGTGCATTGTATAAATCCTTTACATATTGCCTCTGGGATAAGCCTGACTGCTTGTGTCAAGCTATCAAGGGGGTGAGCAGGGGTTATTTTAGAAGTGTAATCCCCTTATACTGACTTGAAGGAAGGGTCCCTACTTGGACAAGGTGCATACCTCTGGCAACTAGAGACCCCCATTTCTAACAAGCACCACATATGTTTTCTAAGCACAGGACCAAGTGTGGCTTTAATTCATATGGAATTATGATTTATCCAAATTGTTTGGGTGATTGGGAGCTACTTGACTGGTATTGACTGCATGGAAAGCCGCTGTACCTGACTAATTGAAAACAATGAAGCACTATTTAGTGTAAAGTTTTCCCTGTGCTCTTACATTAACACTACAATAAGACTGTGTGGAAATTCTAACCTTTCAAAATGTCCATTAATGGTGGAAAATAGAATGCTGGAATCAAAAAAGATTGTTTTAATTTTTCACAGACAGAAAAAAATTGTCAAAATATTAATTCTTTGCTAAACATGTGGTAACAGACTCTTTCAAACACTAGTCCCGGGACTGGAAATTAATTCAGCTTGGATAATTTAAAGGTAATAGTGTGTAATTCTGCAGAGGTGTAACATGGCAGACCTGGGCCATCAGACAAGCAAGGAAAATGGGCCACATACCCATAGTTTGACATTACAAAACAGCAATCATTGTATTTCTTGGGGTCCTTTACTTCTTATTGGTCAGCTGCTGCAGGCTTCCTTCCTCTTCGTGTGTTTGTCCCTCCCATGGAGCATAAACTCATTACTTGTGTCCTTCCACTGCTCATTTTGTTAGGTGCTAATTTGTGTTTAAACACTCTACCAGACTGTGTCTTCTTCAGCTGGCTCCTCATTTTTGTCACCCCCTCTGTGTCCCTCCCCTGTCATGTAGGTTTGACCACAGACCATTGTCCGTGTTAACCCTCCTTCTCTCTGCCCCCATTGTCTATGTTGGGTTGGATCCCACCCTGCCTCTCGTTGTCCATGTTGGCTTGCCACCACCATCCCTCCCATTGTCTGTGTTATCATGCTGCCACCATCCCTCCAATTGTACGTGTTGCCTTTCTGCCAACCCGCCTCCCCTTGTCTTTGTTGCGCTGCATTGTCCATGAAGCCCTACTATCACTCACCCTTCCATTGTCTACGTTGCCCTGTCCCACCCAGCATACCAAAAGTAACCTTCTGATGTGGAAACCGCTGGCCGCGTCATAATGTTTTTTTCCCCTTCCCTCCTTCTATTGTCCATGTTGCTGCCACACACCTACCTTAAAAAAAAATAGATATGGCACAGATACCGCTGGCTATGTCTTAGTGCTTCCCCTTCCTTCCATTGTCCATATTACACATTCCACCCATTCCACCCATCCTCCTTTGCCCATGTTACTCTCTCATCCACCATAACAAATAAAGTGCTATGACACTGACACCACTGGCCAAGTCATAACCCTTTTTTTACCCCACCAGCCCTCTATGTTGCCTCCCTCCGTCTTGACTCATGCCCCACCCTTTTTTTAACTTTCAGCCATGCTGCATAACAGCCACTCTGCTGTACAACATGACTAAAACATTCAGAAAGCCTATACCTTTCATAAATGATATCTACTGGCCTTTCCAATGCTTCTATGCTGTATGCAAGTCTTTGCAAGGGGCCTCATAGCTCGCCTCTGTTTGTCTGACAGGTCCCAGGTTTTTAATGGTCAGCCTGGTAAACCGTAGCTAAGTACAACTGCTTACAAGAGGCACATGAAAAGGTCCATAGAATGAGTAACCCCAGTCTAAAGTGTTTTTTTTAAAGACCTGCACAATAATATGGCTCCCTCTCCCTAGCTAGAAATGAATTAACATTCTTGTAAAAATATTAATTACTTTACAATTATTTTTCTGTCTCCATTTAGTCAAATTAAGAGATTGTTTTGATTCATGCCATTATAAGAGAGAGTGTACTGTTGACACTTGAACAAATTGAGTCCTATGTTCAGAGGAAATCCACTTATGAACCACATAGGGTTATTGTGGGCCACCAGAGTAGTGATTACTCTTTTGGGAATTATTATTTTTTCTATTATGTTCTTTACAGGAAATTTTTTCTCATGGTGATCAATCCAATAAATTACATATTTTCAATGGAGATCAGGACAATATGCCAGCCATGGGGATTTTGAATACGATCAGCGATGTGAATAATGCAAAACTATTATAAAGGCGGCATTTGTTTGTATTGGTTTGTATTGAGTTGGAACCTCAATCAGTTATGTAAATGGGAATATTATGGGCTCACTTGGTGTTAGGATTTGTGCAAAAAAAGGTCTTGCTTGAAAAAAAGGTCTTGCGTGAAACAGATGGGCAACATGTAAAAAGAAATGTTAAACATGAAAATACCAGCTAACATGGGCTATGTAGCTTGGTTTTAACATTCTAGTTTATTTGGGAAATGGTAGAAGAACCACTTGCACATGTCACTTTAAATGGGGTGTTTAGAGGAGTGGACTCTATGATCAAGTCGAAGGCAAAATCGCCGAAATGTGTCAGCCATTATTCTTGTACACAGCACTTTCTTGTGGTTGGAAACAATATATTGATGTCTTATAGCTCAATCATTCTGTTGTGAATCACTGACTTAATATCGAAAGACACAATATCGACCTACCATAATATTGAGTCAAAAATATCGATTACACTAATATCGACAGCCTATACTTATTTATAAAAATACACTAATATTGACACTAAAATATCACCATACACTTACATCGATATCAGTATTATCGAACACAAAAATATAGTTATAAAAAATGTCGAAATTGTTTAAAAAAGATACAATGTCAATAATATCAATAACAATCAATCAATCAATCACAAGATTTGTAAAGCGCACTACTTACCCGCGAGGGTCTCAAGGCGCTGAGGGAGAGGAGGGGGTGTTGCCGCTACTGGTCGAATAGCCAGGTCTTGAGTCGTCTCCTGAAGGTCAGCAGGTCTTGGGTCTGTCGTAGGTTGAGGGGAAGGGTGTTCCAGATCTTGGCGGCGCGGTGAGAGAAGGATCTGCCTCCGGTGGTGGCTCTCCGGATGCGCTGGACGGTGGCCAGGGAGAGGTCGGCGGAGCGGAGCTGACGGTTGGGAACGTAGAAGGAGAGTCGACTGTTGAGGTAGGCTGGGCCGGTTTTGTGGAGTGCCTTGTGTGCGTGGATCAGGAGTTTGAAGGAGATTCTCTTGTCGACGGGGAACCAGTGCAGGTTTTTCAGGTGGGGGTGATGTGGCTGTGGCGTGGAATGTCGAGGATCAGGCGTGCAGAGGCATTTTGGATTCTTTGCAGTCGTTTGATGAGCTTGGTCAGGGCTCCTGCGTAGAGGGCGTTTCCGTAGTCGAGTCTGCTGCTGACGAGGGCCTGGGTGACTGTACAACAATATAGACACCAATAATATCGTCAAAAAAAATATATCGACATGTTAAAAACATTTATAAACATACAAAACTTAACCCAAATAATATTTATTTAGCAATAAACATACACAACATACAAAGTAAATCAAATACAACCTGTTTGAAAAAGATGTAAAAATATTAGCATAACATATATTAAAAACTCACTATTAATTACTATATAAATTTTATGCATAAATAAAATGCACATATTATTTAAGCTCTAAAACAATATAATTCACATATAATAGACTAAACCACTAAAAAAATATATGCAATAACTGAATCTTAATTAGCATTTTCCATATATGGAAAGCAACCACCAAAACAATGAAATGCACACACTAATAAAATAAACCAATGAAATTAAACAAACTATTAATTAAACACTATATAACCACACGAAAATCAATCATTATTTTACACCTCAAACCAAAAAGAAAGAAGAAGGCGAAACTCTGCCGGATTGCTGCCACAACACAGAACATTAAAGAAAACTATATTTCCTACTCCAGAAAGAAAGTAAAATAACATTTATAATTTGTTGCTACTGCTAATCTTCTAAAACCTCTATTTATAGTGACAAAATAATTAATATATATTTTTTAAATTTATATCTCCTCTACAGATAATTCTGAAAACATTCAAACACGTACAGAACACTGTGAAAAATCGACTTGGAAATAAAGTAAGTATCAAACTAAATCAAACTAAAACAATTAGAGAAAATACCCAACCAAAGTCCAACTTTATCCCAAGTTCCCCCCCACTTCATACACACTTAAACAAAATTATTAAAATTACTTTTTTTGTACCAACAGAAATCTCAGCAACAAAACTGAAATCAAACAGCAAAGAAAAGGAATCAGCATTGAAAACGACTTCAAATTCAACGTTGTAAGTATATAAATGACAATGTATATATTTAAGAAAATAAAACAGTACAGTTATATTTTTAGTAATTTTTAAATAAATTTTTCTTAGCATTTGAAACATCAGAATGACTGAAGGCGCCCAATTCATAACTTCACAAATAGGACATTTTTTACTGTGTTATATGGGGTATGTATATACCCAAGAAAAGCAAACTGGACTGAAAGTAAACTGGAAATGTAGTAAATACTATTCCAACAAATGTTATGGTAGAGCTACAACTAAGGAACCAACTGTACTGTATGTTAGGGAGCATAACCACCCCCCTAACGTTACTGAAATTGAGGTTAGAAATGCTTTAGACAATATAAAAGAAGATAGCACTAGATCAGAAAAGTCTACTACAGAAATACTTAAAGAAATGCTCCCCAAAATCCCACAGGAAGCAACTGGCCAAATGCCCTTAGTATCTTCCCTAATAAGAACAATAGCTAGAACTAAAAAGCTACTACCACCACCATATCTGTCCCCAAAACGTTTGAAGAAGTAGAAATTCCCCAGAACTCTCAATTACACATAATGAAGAACAATTACTTCTTTATGATAACAAATCAAAGGATAAAAGAATAATTATTTTTTCAACTGCTAATAATTTACTAAAACTCCAACAGTGTGAAACTTGGATGATGGACGGTACTTTTAAAATATGTCCAAAACCATTTTATCAATTATATACTGTCCATGCCCTATACCAAAATACAAACATTCCTTTTCTATACGCATTATTACCAAATAAGCAAAACTCCACCTATATTGAACTATTATCAAAAATTAAACAGGAAACAAATACATTGATTAAAATGATAGTAACAACCCTGAATTGCTGTGTGAGGGTATGATGTTACAACCGCCGGACAAATCATGATGCCTCAAACAGCCCATCAGAACACAGCGGAGAAACCAGCCACTCGGATACGGCGGAAGCACAGCTGCGGAGGCAGAAGCTCGAATCCGGGGCACCTCCACACGTGGATCCAGCTCTTCAAGCCCTTCCGCTGCTGTACCTGATCCACTACCAGCAGAGAAGACGCTGCCGCGGTCAACACCGCAGGTAAGTAAATAACACATCTCCGCATACAACCACAACACACAACTGTTGTGCTGAAATACGTTTCCTGTCTACATCAGACACCCTGGTGGAGACAGGAACATATCCCCCAGTGTACTTAAACATGTCCTGCTTGGTAGAAATTGACACCTCCGTAGCGGGTCACCCATCAACATAGAAATCACTGCAAGGTCCCGGTCATGTCACTGCAGCAGTGAAGACGTGGGAAAACCTGCCCACAATGTAGTAGGCAGGGCCAGCGCCAGGCATGGGCAGTATGTGCAGCTGCCCAGGGCCCCACCTTTACCCTACCCACATGGTGACCCGCATCAGTTGGTCAGAGCCCACAGCACGCTTCCCACATCCATTTCTGCCCAAGCTGTGTACTCCTCTTGTGCCCCCCATGCACTATTTAGCAGCCAGGTGTGGCTCGACCTCGCACCTCACACTTCAAAGGGCAAGGTAGATTGTCTGGGAAGGTGGGGGTGAAGATTAACACCCTGCACAGAAGGTCAGGGGCGGGACAACCCTCCTCCTCACACCTGCCTTCCACTCAAGTGAATCAAAGTGAGTAAATCAAGAAATGAAGAGTCACTCTGCATATTAACAACCATGGAACTGTTCACACTGCATGTCAAGTCCCTCAGACAGATCACACACTGAAACTCTGCCACATACACATACCATAAGTCAGCAGCAATGTATGACATAAATAGACTAGCCCAAAGTGGAGTGCACAGTGCAGGAAAACCATGGAGCAAGTCACATAGCATTTGTACATGACATGCAAGAGGAGGAACCTATCACACTACCCTTAGGCCATCAAATCAGACATGGGTGGCACAGTGATTGAAATTAAACTAAAGTAACATCTGTGCAATATCTCTGGGATACAGCAATGCAAGCTATGCATTGGCCCAGGAATGATAGGAAGTGTCAGAGCCATACAGTGACCAGCCCCACATATGTGTCAACTACCTTGACATGTGTATGCCACCAGCACAACACACATGGCTCATTGTCACACTCCCTGACTGTCAAACACAAGTATGACCTTCACACATACCCCTCATCTACCCATCTCACACCTACACTACTCAACACCTGTGAGAAACACAGATACAGGTGCAAATAAGGTTCTGTGAGTTTCCTGATAACCAATCACACACCCTGGTGTGTATCTTCAAATGTCAGAATCCCACTCAGGGATGTCTGAACCAATGCTGATCAAAAACCAATAGCCAAACACAAATCTCACAAACAACATCCAAAGAAGACCAACAAGCTCAGCCATGTGCAGGCAAACAGTGGATAGGCAATGTGACCCTAGACAGAACAGGAATACACAACATTTTCACTCTGGACAAATGCACAGACACTATACCCCAACCCAATTAAAAATTGTTTTATCAAATGCCAATCATGAACACTAACTGTGATCAATAGGACAAATCTGCTAATACAGACATACACACTATACCAGTTATCAAGTGAGCATGGTGTCAATGTGTAGCACAAGCATGCACATGCACACTCCTGACAAGTGACAGGTCAAATATAGGAGGACATAGCACAAATGTGCACTCAAAAGAAGCTCATGAACAAGAATCCACATTGCTGCATGTGACATTCACACAAGAAATGCACACTACAAATTCAACATACATCTGAATGTATTACAATGCACAAACTACTTACACACAATGTCATGCAAATAGAATATCACACACACATGCACCTGTCAGTAGAAAGAGCCAACACAGGCCAAACACTGCATCCATCAACAACAAAAACACAACATATGCACATACAAAATCATCACATAGCAAACTCAGCTGGACATCAAGGGGATGCACACCAGGCAAGTACAAGGCAACATACACTGACAGCAGTGCATGCACAGTAAGCAGTGTGTGAACACCAACAAAACCAGTATCACACATATCTGAGTGCTCCACCATGAACTTCCACACCACAAATCATCACAGGCCACAGATCACATCACTCTCAGGAAGGGTAGCAGTACCTCAGCAAACACACATACACCTTAGCCATCACCCACAGCTGCACAACTCAGGGAAACACAGATGCATCCAACATGACTAGAGGACTGTGCTGCTCAAACATATGCACTGCACATGAGCAACCATGACTACAATCAAGTTGAAGAAAATACCACATAACAATTTGTGATAATGTCCTGAGTGGCACATTGGTCCTGTACACAGATCATCCTCCCACAGTATAGTGTCACACTATGAAGTGGTGGGGAGGGTCACACACTGGCAAGGCATGGGGTGGAAGACATGAGACTGAAGTGGTGTGTACATCAGTATTGGACTGGTGAGAAGTGTACAGTGCAAAAACACATAGAGGAGTAACTCACAATGTGTAGGCATCAAAAGCACCTATAGGGGATGGTATGACACTTCATACCACATACTATACTTGTCCCAAAAATGTGTCAGGTGAGAAAAGTCACATATAATGTCAGTGTGGCTGAGCAGGTCAGCACAGTGAGCACAAACTTAAACAAGACCCATGGCTGATCAACACAACTCAGACATTGCAGTGACACACTCTGCATACTCACAACTGACAGCGACAACAAGTAGGTGTACCCCAGGATTGTAAGGTCACATCGACACACTGCACAGTGCTCAACCTACAACTCCTACATGTGCCCACAATCAGAAGCACATGTCTGATAATGTAAACAAACAGGCACTCATTACCTTGATCATACATGTGTGTAGGTGTCATGTGCAGGCACACATACACATCAACACTTCTGACAATGACAGGCCAATCACACTGTATGACTACTCAAGTGCACACATTCAAATGTACCCATGTGACTATGAAGACAGACCTACACAAGATGACTACACATCTACACTGCTGTTCAGACATCAAGAAAGATCCCACAGATATGACGGACCCTGGCCACCCCGAAAGTTATCCTGTGGATAGAATTCACTTCTGTTGTGGTACTGCATCCTAATATGACATGTCTACAATTTTGCGAACCTGACAATAGAATGATTAGGATAAGAGTAGATCATCATTAACAACCATCATTGCACCCTCAAGCCTCAGAGTCAAGAAGCACAAAAGTGCCTGTAACCTCTGGCAACCTCTGAAAAAGTAAATCAGGTAATTGCCAATGTGAATGTGGCATACAGAGCATGTGTCACATGAACATATACCCATACATCAAAGTTTTTACTTAGCAAGGGCAGCGACAAAGCAGACAACATGAGTAACAGTCTTTATTACATAATCTCCGGATAGGCATCAAAAGTGCTAAACATAAAGGCCATTGGCCAGTACAAATTTCAGGTCCGCACATGTGTGCATGAGAACTTGGACAGGAAACGGGCATCAAAAGTGCTAAACATCAAGGCCATTGGCCAGTACAAATTTCTAGTCCGCACATGTGTGCATGAGAACCCGCAACTGAAATGGGTAACACAGTCCACTGCCATGGGAATCACCACAGGTCAGGGGCTTCGAATGGGAAGTCCAGGCACCGCTGTTGGAGAAATGGTGTGGGGAGGGGGACTTGGCTTCAACTTTGGCCTTAAGTTGAACTGGGAGATGGATGATTGTCGGGGCCAGTTGGAGCACTGGACCTGGGAGGGAGAGAACTGGCTGAGGTAGAGGGATCTGTAGATGTGGGAGCCTGAGGGCTGCTTGGACTGGGTGGAGTGGTGACACGTGGAGGTGGTGACATGCTGTGTGGAGGCTCAGTGGCTGAGGGGGAATGTTGAGGGCTGGGTCTCAACTGTTTGGGGATCCGATATCCCACAAGGGTCTTGGCCGGAGTGGGAAGTGAGGTGGGCACAACAGCCTCACCCTTCCCCAAAGGTGTAGCAGGTGCAGGTGCCTCTACACATTGGGATTTGCTGGACCTGGTGGTATGCTGGGTGTGACCTTGCTTTTTCCCCTGCATCCCCTGTTTCTGAGCTAAAGCCCCCACTTTGCTCTCTTGTCCCTGCTACACAGGGGTGTGGGTGGGAGTTGAAGTTTTGGGTGAATCTGCCTTCTGAATGTCTTTCGACTTTGTTGTGGCTGGCACCAGGTTCACATCAGACAGGGCAAGTGTTTGTGTGTCTTTGGGATCAGGTGTGGGGATGGGAGTGCCCTTGGATTGTGATGATTTTGACGCAGGTAATGTGGATGCATGCTTCTTTGTCCTATGTCCCTGAGTGTCATGTGATGGGCTTTTTGTTTTGCGCTCATGTGTGCCCTTTTTGTGTTGTGGTGATGGTGTCTGTGGTCTGGTACGCTTAGAGTGCTGCTGTTGTGTGCTGCGTGTGGATGACTGGGTACCTGAGGGCTCTGGCGTGTGTGCACTCTCATCAGGTGGTGCCACTGGCAGGGTGGTTGCTGAAGGGACAGGAGCTGGACTGGGAGCTTGGGACTGCTAAATGGCTGCCGTCACTGTGGAGGACAAAGACTGGACAGTTCAGTGTAGGCCACCCACGTCTGAATGAATTCCCTCCATGAACGCAACAACCTCTGCCAACTTCTTGTCATGATCCTGGAAGGCATTCAGGAGAGCAGTCTGACCCACACACAGCTGGTGCAAAATGTCTACCGCCGCCACACTGAGGGCAGCAGGGGAGACAGGGGCAGGGGCAGTGGTGCCTGGGTGGAAGGAGACTCTACCCTTTCTGGGGCTGCGTGCATGGACAGCACTTGGGGGAGCATCTGGGAGGGTGGGCACTGGACGAGATGTGGTGGAAGAAGATGCAGATCTTGAACTGCCTGTGTCCGCCAACACCGAGGAGTCACCGCTGGAGTTTGAAGATGTGGAGGTTGGTGTTTCCGGGCGGGAATCATCAAGGGCACTCCTGTCCCCCTTCAAGGCGCTGGTCCCCTCAGTGTCACTGAACTCCTGTGTAGCAGTCGTGCCAGTAGCTTCCACACTGGTGTCTGTCCCCCATCCTTCCCTGCCCTCGGTAGATGCTGCAAGAGACAGAGACATAGGTTCAGTATAGTGCCATACTCACAAACATCATATGCCAGCAAAGCACCAAACTTTAAAATGACACTCCCATGTTGAACTCCTCCATCTACATTCAGCATATGCTACATTTATGCAATCATCAGATGATGCATGGAAACATGCATAGTTGATAGTAATGCTCCATGTGGCGTTAACACAGCCAAATACCTGGGCATGTGCCTACATGTAACCACACATACTATTGTCTGTAAGCATACCTACGTGCCTGTAGGCGAGATAGCTATACATCAAACCATGTTGTCTCTGTCACATATGGAGTCTCTTTAAGGGAACACCACAGATACAAACTCCAATATGTCCTTTTGCAAGGGCTACAAGCTCCTGATATCCACCATGTTGGGCTTCGAAGCACAACTACAGTTGTACATTGGTGTCAGCTGTGTAGATGTTACAAATTATCTGTTGTGCACAGCACACATATATGAATGCACACTAACATGATGCTCACTGCTGTTCACTGCCAGTTAATGTCTATGACACTCATACTGCAGCATATGTCACAAGGCCACATCTTATCTGTCAATGAAGTGCCAATGAGCACCATTGCACAATGTAGTCACAAACACGAACCACTTAAGCATGAGAATGTGAAGTGAATGCAAGGCCTTCATAGGTTGTGACATGTCACATACCAACATGTCCACAAGTCCCTGACAGTCCCTCATTGATCCAAGGCAGGATTGTGTCTGCTGTTGATGATGAAGTTGGTGGACTCCATAAGGACAGCTAATGTGTGACAATACCTAGGGCCTGGCATATGACATCCATATGTTGTGCTGACTGATGACATTGAGGACACATCAATGTGCCAATAAGTCACACACTGATTAAAAGCATTAGCCACAACTTAACCATGCACTGATGCACAAGGACACCCCTCCACAATGCACACATACTGAGGACTGACACTCCATAGTGCCTAAACTCTTTCACAATAGCCAGTTTCTGCTACATTGCATTTGAAACACAGAGTCTAACCATCCCAGTCATGTTGCCATGTGCACAAATGGTAAAGGTAAATTAGCCAATGCATCACTGCAATCATCACCATCTACCCTTTCAGCACCTGTGTGCACTTGCTGTCACTATGGCAGGTAAGTACACCATGTTATGCCATGCTGCTGATATTGGGCTACCATACTTCACAATGGTGCTGTCCTCTATATGATTGTGAAAAAGGGGTCCCATGGACAGGTGTGACCCTTACCAACTCACTGCTCCATAAGTCCACATCTGTGCATGTCTGCAGCCACTGACACAGCATCACATGAGCACACTATTGAGCTAGCCACACAGCGCACACAAGTCTGACAAGTGTACTGGGCTACCCACTTCACACAATGGATTATCCTGTGTAGGAATGTCTCAGTTCTGACAACATTTATACAATGTGAGATGAAAAAATACCACGCTGATGTTATGTGACAAGGGTCATGGGTTTAAACACATGAGAAACAAAATGTTGTACAAATGCAGAACAGCTGCACTCAACACTGAGGCCACTTAGAAGCCATTGCATCACACTAGAGACATCACAGAGCCCTGCACTGGCTCAGGGTTGGGATTCATGCAGTCACTCACACCCAAAGTCATACTTTGCACAATACTAACCCCCAACTTGCTGCTGATGGGCCCTCAAGCATCCATCCAGCTCTGGCTGTGTCACTGCCAATATGTGGGCCATTAGTGGTGTCATGCTCCTGCGCGCCAACCTGCCACTCCGAGGGAGCACCCCCAGCGTCATCTCTGCCACGTTTTTGCTCAGCCGGCAGATGTCATCCCACCTCTTGTGGCAGTGTGTATGCCGTCGGTTGGAGACACCCAAAGCCCGCAGCTTGCGTGCAATGGCCCTCCATATCGCCTTACGCTGATGGACCTTAAGCTGCAGGCATGGAAGACAAGAAGAGGAACTTTCAGTGACACTGTGTTGTGTACCACTGTGTGTCAGTACAGGAGCATGAAATTACATAGCACACTAATACATAAATGTTGAGCTGAGGCCATACAGCATGACACATAGTACACTTGGATCAAATAATCTCATAGAAATGTATACATGTATGCTGATGGACACACTACATAGCCATCTCATACACATGCAGAGTGTCAGCACAGCAACCAATGTGAAAATGGCCCTCATCTGTGATGCAGTATGTGAGTGAGCATGACATACAATACATTGGAAATGAGGTGTCGTGGCAGACTCACTGTGTCCAACACTACACACCCCTTAATGTCCTTGACCAGTGCATGGCTATATGTGTCATGGTGGTCACATTTAGGGCCATGATCTTACAATCTCACACTCTTCTCACAAGGTGTAGTCCTGTCTTGTGCAATCCTCAGGCCTAAGATAGCTCAATGAGAAATAGGGTGGTGGACAACACATATGTTTCACTCAGTCCTTTTAGTGATGGGTCCTTGTAACATTGGGCAGTTTCTGTGCAGGCCAGAGGGCCTCACACTGAGGTTAAACGTGGGCCATCAGAGAAATCACATGCATGTACAATTTGAGAGGATAAACAGTGCCTACACATGCGAGACTGAACACATCATGGAATCAATAGAAGGATGACATCTCCAAATCACATTTATCTGATGTGTTTTAGGTGAATTACCACCAAGAGTGTCATACTCAGGCATTTTACTCCTGTGCACAATGGACACATCACCATAGGGTCAATTTGTGAAATGTACACACATTATTCAGTGCCCTCTGGCCAAAATACATTTGTGATGTCACAAATGAGCATATGAAGACTTAATGGACTATGACATCACATTGCACAGGCAATGTTTGTTCAGACTTCGAGTGTCTCAAACCAGCAGTGTAACGGTATGGCTGCAAAACCACAGTATGTCACTCACATCATTCAATGCAGTCATGGATCTGTGCAAATAAGGCTACCCACCCCATTGACATGAAGTCAGCATGCTAGGCAGTGTATCACACATTTACATTACCCAGTCTCAGACCAACGTGTGTTTGTTTGGGCTTAAGAAGAGCTGTAAAAGTGTCCATGTTGCCATCCTCCCCACATACTCAAATGCAATTCGTAATAGGCCATGTATGGAGCATGCTATAGGCAAAATATTGATGCATGCATATTGGCTTGCACTCTTAGGCACATACTACTGCACAGTAACATCATGTGAGCATTCTGAGCACTCTCAAACCTTTACTCAGAAGCTTACCAGTACATCTGGGGCACCATATAGCCTCCCATACTGTGCAAGGACCTCGTCCACCAAGACCTCCAGCTCATCTGTGGTGAAGGGACGGGCCCTGATGTTCTCAGTTCTCGCCATCACTGGGTCCAGAATACAGGAACAGCAGCAGTTGGTGGTGATGAATGGCAGGCAGCAGTGTCTGAATGCAAGTGAGATGTGCGGCTCTCTCACAGACATTTATAGGCCCCTGGGGTTGTTTCAGTGGTACTCTGCTGCTGCAATTGGTCTGCCTGGTTTGCATCTTTCAATTGTATCCAATAACCAGGCCTGCGGTATCGGAGCACGCCTGCTGTGAGTTTCAAATTTGTATTGCACTACGGCGATCGCGGTTCCCATTGGCTGCAATGGCATTGGCGGTGTCACACCGCGGGGGCCAGGTGGTCACTACCGCAATCCTGCATCTTTCAATTGTATCCAATGACCGGGCCCGCGGTAGCGGAGCACGCCTACCGCGAGTTTCAAAATTGTATTGCACTACCGCGATCGCGGTTCCCATTGGCTGCAATGGCATTGGCATTGGCGGTGTCACACCGCGGGGGTCAGGCGGTCACTACCGCAATCCTGCATCTTTCAATTGTATCCAATGACCGGGCCCGCGGTAGCGGAGCACGCCTACCGCGGGTTTCAAAATTGTATTGCACTACCGTGATTGCGGTTCCCATTGGCTGCAATGGCATTGGCATTGGCGGTGTCACACCGCGGGGGCCAGGCGGTCACTACCGCAATCCTGCATCTTTCAATTGTATCCAATGGCCGGGCCCGCGGTAGCGGAGCACGCCTACCGCGGGTTTCAAAAGTGTATTGCACTACCGCGATCGCGGTTCCCATTGGCTGCAATGGCATTGGCATTGGCGGTGTCACACCACAGGGTCCAGGCGGTCACTACCGCAATCCTGCATCTTTAAATTGTGGCCAATGACCGTGATCGCGGTGGCGGAGCACTCCTACCGCACCTATGGACACATTGTGCTATTGCACTGGCACTAGCCAATTTTCATCTTCGAACACTATACCTTTACAGTGTATTCTGGCACCTGTTTGCAAAGTTAAATGCATGTGACATTTAGCTCACTGATGCCCACACATGCCATGTCAGTGCACATGATTACATGCATTGTCATGTACTTCCTCACATGTCACATATGATATTTGTGTGCATGTACACAGATTTGGTGTGTAATGGAGTCCCATATTTGTGAACATGTCAATGTGTGAGATGGCTAATCAACCCACAGTAATGATGGACTGACCACATAATGTGCCTATTTCACTGTGTACATTGCTGTGCTCATTTTGATAGTTTATCAGCTTACACACACTGTGCTCATTGTGTAGAAAAGTTGTGCTCTGTGTGACTTAAGCAGGAAGGTGTTGCAGGTACAGCAGCTACGTAGAAGTCAGCAGTGTTGCTGTTTGCCACATGTGCTGTGTCACCTACACCCAGGGCTGGTGACACAAGATGTAGGAGTGTACCATTTACCGTTCACATAGTCAGATTCTGTTTTGGAAGTGTCACATGTACAACTACATGAGATCAAGGTGTCTCTGCATGTGACTTGTGCATTAAGCTGTTGTTACAGTCCAGTAAATGTTTGCGCTGTGTCAGTCAATATGTAAGATGTTTGACACATCTCATTGGGGAATTAAATTTACATGTGTCCTCTTTCATATTATGTAGGAGACAATCAAATGTGCATCGGCCATTCCCATTGCTGGCGAACATGGAAGATGAGGACATCATAAGGAAATTCCGTCTGGATCGCCTTACCCTTCAAGATCTATGTGGTCAGTTGGAGCCCCATCTGAGGCCTCACAGAACCTATCCGACTGCTTTGACATCAACAGCTAAGGTGATGGCGGCCCTGCATTTTTTTGCCACTGGTTCGTTTCAGTACACGGTGGCCATCGCCGGTGGGATGTCTCAAGCTATGTTCAGCATGGTGCTACATGATGTCCTGTCCGCATTGTTGACCTACAAGGACCGCTACATCCACTTTCCAAGGAGACATGAATTGGCAGATGTGAAGGGTGATTTTTATGATCTTGGACACATACCTAATGTGGTTGGAGCCATTGACTGCACACATATTGGCCTAGTTCCACCATAGGCATGTGAGCACATCTACCGGAACAGGAAGCATTTCCATTCCATTAATGTGCAAGTGGTATGCCAAGCGGATATGATTATCTCCCATGTCTGTGCTAAATTTCCCGGTTCAGCACATGACTCCTACATACTGCGTAGCAGCATCATCCCACAATTGATGGCAAATCTGTATCCGGAGCGTGCGTGGCTTGTTGGTGAGTACGCAGAGTCAAGTAGTGTGCTGTATGTGTGACATGCTGTTCCCGGCTACTGTTTATATTTCAAAATTGGTCTGTGTATCTCACACCTAGGTGACTCTGCGTATCCCAACAGGCCTTGGTTGCTGAGCCCACTGAGGAATCCAAGGACCCCGGGTGAAGTCTGCTACAATGATGCACATGGGAGGACACGTCATGTAGTGGAGCGTGCTTTTGGCCTTCTGAAGTCTAGATTCCGGTGTCTGGACAAGAGCGGAGGTGCACTACTCTACTCTCCCCAAAAGGTGTGTCAGATCATAGTTGCATGCTGCATGCTCCACAACCTGGCCTTGGGCAAAGAGATCCCCTGCTCCTGGACGATGATGAGCATCAGATGCCCCCCCCTGCAAATCCACACATGCCCAGTGACGATGATAGTGGAGAAGAGGAAGGTGTTGACCTGCGTCAACAGCTCATCGACAACTACTTCCCTTGAGTGCAAGTGACATTGTACAACAGTGACATTGTCTGTTGGCTTTGATGGTAGTGGCAAGGCATAGATGATCTTTTTGACTGCTGGCTGTTGTTGGCTCTGTGCTAATGGCTGATGTATGTGGCACAGGGTATTGTTTTCCACGTACCTCATGTCTTTGTTGATGTTGTTGCTCATTGTTATGTGTGCTGGTTTTTGTACGTTGATGACTAGTGGTGTGTGTTAGCTGTTATGGCATCACCTGACAAGTAAATGTCATTCTCTTGTGTCTTTCTCGGTTCCTTCACCCTATCAATGCCTCGTCACAATCAGAGCTTCTGGTACATTGGACTCGGAGTTGACATTATACATACTGTGATAAACATGGAACTGACACAAAGACATAGGTGTGTAAAGAGTGTTTATTTTCTATAAGTTTTTGTGAAAGAGAAGTGATTGTTTATAAAATTGTGCAAAGTGAATTTATGAGTTGTCAGTGATGGTAAATGAGACAAATAGAATAGTCACCACATTGATGTAGTCACACAGTCCAACAGACTCCTGCCATCAACATGGCAATGTGGGTAAGGATAGTTAACAAAGTCAATGTCAAGGGCAACACAAGTGCCATCATGGCTGGCTCAGCGACTTTCCTTGGGTTGGTGCTTTGCCACGTGATCCTCCCATGGTGTTTCTCAGACGTCCCCTCCTGCATTTGGCAGGGGGGGACTCTGCTGCAGGCTCAGCGGTGTCTGAGGAGTCATTTTGTTGCAGGTCACCCCTCTCTGTGGCCGCAGCTGAGGTGGTGGGAGTATCAGCAGGCGGGCCACTGGAGGGGGGTTGAGCCATCATTTGAGCCACATGTCTGTCCCTCAGAACACCCACAAGTTGGCCCATGAGGCCCACAAGTTGGCCCATACGTGTGTCCATGGACCTCAGCAGCAGGCGGAGCTCACGCACTTCTTCCACAATCTGGCCCATCTGTCCCTGGTTCTGTTCATATGCCCCAAGGATTCTTGCGATGGTGGCCTGGGCTTCTGTCTCAGTGTCCTCCTGTGACTATCCCCCAGTTTCCCTCCCACCTGCCCTGCTGACACGGACCTGTGGTGTTGGGACTCGATGCACCCACACAATCTCCCTGGCCTCCTCGGATTGTGTGGTGGTGTTGGTGACCACTGAGGCAGGGAGAGTGTTGCAGGCAGCAGTGGTGATGGTGGTGGTCGCTGCCGCACAGGTCGTTGTAGCAGGGGTCAGCGCTGTTGTTGTTGCTGTGGTGGTGGTGGTGGTGGTGGGGACAATGAGGCCCTGAGATGTAGTGCGCCCTGGCAGTCCTGAGGGGCCAGGTCGTTGCTCCTCATCCGAGAAACGTAGGAAAACTGCATCAGAGAGTTCACGTTCCGGGGGGGAGACAGGCTCTGCAGGTTGGTGGTGTTTTCGGCTGCAGTTGCTTGTGGATCTCCTGTTGAACAGAGGTTAAATGGTCATTTAAGTGCACTCCACAAGCTTGGTGTTGGACTTTTGGATGTTACATTTGATACACCAAACACGTTACATTGCAATCACAAGGTATGGATGAAAGATAATGAGCATCATGACATGATGGTGAGGTACCTACATTACTTGTCCATGGTGTGACATGTAAATTGAAACCATGTGCCACGGACAGATTGTGTGATTACAAGGACATGTCATCATCTACCAACTTGCGGCACATCAACTTTTGATGATGCGTCTTTTTTGTTTCCTCTTCATGGAATCAATTTCAGCTAAGCAAGAACTCGCCATTGGAATGTTATACATACCTTTTTCATATCATGTATTTTACTTTGTTTGTCAGATTGACCATGCATGTTTTGTGTTCATATGTGCCTTCATGCTCTGGCACCATGGCACTTACACATTGCATTCTGTGCTGTGCATGATTGGGCCCTGAATTTCTTTCACGTGACTTGGTGAGTCCAAGTTTTATTTCTGTGACAGTTACATGCGCTTAGCTGTCTGCACACTGTATGTAGCTTTTGGATCTATGCCAAGTTGCCAGACCTGTGAAGGCTGGTGTGGTCATATGGCTCCATGCATTTTGAGAAGGATGGGAGGGTGCATGCACTGACTACTTACCTGTTCGGTGACACAGTGGGGGGAAATGGCTGCCACATGGTTCTGGGTGGGGGGAGTGTTCCATCCTGCTCAGCTGTGGGACAAGTGTGCCTGGTGGGGGTTGTAGTGCTGGCTTCCTACCCACAAACCTCCCTCCCTGTTAAGATGGCTACCTACCTGTAAGTTTGATGAGAGCAATGCAATGGTTGCCACATGGTTCTGGGGGGGATCCATCTTGCTCAGCTGTGGGACAAGGGTGCCTGGTGGGGGTTGTAGTGCTGGCTTCCTACCCACAAACACCACACCCTGTTAAGATGGCTACCTACCTGTAAGTTTGATGAGAGGAATGCAATGGCTGCCACATGGTTCTGGGGGGGTGGGGGGGTCCATCTTGCTCAGCTGTGGGACAAGGGTGCCTGGTGGGAGTTGTAGTGCTGGCTGCCTGTCCACATGCCCCCATGGAAATTTTGCTAGCTACCTTTGAGGTGATTCAGAGGAAGGAAATATTAGATATGTGAGACATGTGTTGGGAAGAGTGTGTTGTACGTAAGTGCATTTAGGTCTAGGAAGTGTAGCTTTCTAGTTGTGCAAGACAGTACATAGCAGTGCAATGTGAGACATTTGTTGGTACTTACCAGCCTCCACTCCCCCGGGTATTCCTGTGAGATTCTCTGGATGCAGTATGGCAAGCACCTTCTCCTCCCATTCGGTGAATGTTAGTGGTGGAATGGGAGGGCCACCGCCAGTCCTCTGAGCCAACGCATGGTTCTTGTTGGCATGCTCTTTCACCCTGCTCTTGACGTCATGCCACCTCCTCTTGATGTCTCGCAGGGTGCGCGGTGTGGTCCCTACTGCATTGACTTTGTTGACTATCCTTTCCCACAATTGATTTTTTCTGGCTAATGGTGTCTGTTGGACCATGCTTCCAACCAAATGTGGTTCTACTCTGATTATCTCATCTACCATGACTGACAACTCATTGTCAGTGAACTTTGGCATTTTGTTCTGTGCCATGGTGTGTGATGTGCAAATGGGTGAAAAGTGCAGGTGTGAAGGTGGTGGTGGAGATGGAGATGTGTGTGGTGTGTGGGTGGTTGTGATGGTGTGATGTGTGCTGATTTGCCTCTCCTTTGTGCTGTGGTGTTGGTCCCTTCAGTTCTGGAGTTGTGCAAAGGATTCTGGGCAGGGAAGGGGTTGGTTTTATAGTCAATTATGTGGGTGGGTCAAAATGGAGTATTCATGTCAGGTGTGTTATCTGGGTTGACCTGGGATTTGTATTTTTTACTTGCCATGGTGATGTGTCTTTGTGGTGTGTCAGATGTTTTTGGAGGCTGCTCCAGAAAAACAGCCACACTTGGTAGCCTTGTTGTGTGGTTGCTTTCGACCGCCATTCCTCTTTCCGCACGACCGCAGCGGTCTGAATGCAATGGTCCTTCCGCCGGCTCTACCATTCATCATTTTACGTGATCACGGTGGTCGGGAACAACTGATTGTTCTGCTGGCACCGCCATCGTATCATAATTTCACTTGCGGTCATTCCGCTGGTCGATCAGCGTTTTTGGGTCTTTCCGCAGCAATTCCGACCGCCGCGGATGGATTTTCAGCTTTTCCGGACGTTCCCGGCGGAGATTCGTGGAATCTGTCCGCCGCAGTCGGATTTTTCTTGCAGTGCATCCTAATCTGACTGCCGGTTTTGCCGCAGTACATGCGGACGATTATTTTCCGCTACCACCATCGTAATCGACCCCTAAGTGTTGAATATGCAACAAATAGCTCCTTTGCATATCAAATAAAAAAACTTATAGCACTGGCCTACGTCCCAGTTACTAACGTAGCCGAACACTACAACTTATTAATAGAAAGTGCATACTATCAACAAAATTAGCAAAAACTAAGTCCCCTTCTTGACTACTTTGAGGATACCTGGGTGAGGCTACACAGATCTGGACACAGAAGGCAACCTAAATACCACATTCCATGGTGGAATGTATATCACAGTACACTAAATAAAGAAGCTAAAACTAACAATGGTGTTGAAGGATAGCATAATGCCTTCCAAGCAACAACAGGCAGAACTCCACCAACTCTACATAAACTATTACTATCTATCCAAAAAGAACAGAGCTACCAACAACTAAGAATGGAGCAATCTGTAACACAAATAGGCCCAAAACTTACCAAACAAACTAAACAAATGTTTGAATACTTACAATATAAAGTAAGACTATATCCAACAACTAAAGGCCTAGAATACCTTGAAACAATAGCCAAAACGCTACTTTAACTAAAAAAACCTCAAAATAGCCAAATACTCATCACCAAAATCAAAGCAAACAAATAAATATTATTTTTATATTTCCTGCAATATAATTAATTTGTCAAATATATTTATTAATATACAAAATATATATTGACATATTAATTATATTTCTTAAAATATAAATAACACTGCTTTTTTACACATTTCCCTCCCACAATAAATGATTAAAATTACTTACTGTTTCCGTAGCTGAAGAAAGGAAATCCCAACTGTTGTAAATAAATCCAGGTATTTCATAATACCAATTGAACAAAAAAATGCAAAAATACAACTGTTTAAAAATCAATCCACTGGCAGGAACTCCACAAACGATAAACCATAAAAATCCAGAAAAACGTATTTAAAAAAAGAAACGCTCCATGAAAACTCGAAAAATTAAGGAAGTGTAAAATAATTATTAGTTTGCTAAAACTAATACACACTTCCTTATCAAAAACAAAACGCAATCTTCTCCCAACCGCTACTTCAAACGACCAAAACCTGTAAAGAAAAAGAACAATCCCACCCACACAAACACAAACATACCCATAAACTATAACAAAATACTAATACATACATTACTAACACCATATTTAAACATATTTTCACATATGTATACATGTCTAACATACACCGATTAACAAACTGACGACATATCGCTAAAACATAACTAAAACATAAAACTCACCAAAACTTGAAAAACCTAACCCTACACACACTACCTACGACTTAACTACCTTCAAATTAAACTAAAAGTAAAGTTTAAATGAAGAAAATTAAACTTACCTTCCCCGATGCGACGCAGCTTCCAACCGCGAGCTTCTCCCCTCAGAAATGACCTAAAACAAACTCGAGCGGGTACAAAATACAAGGTAGAAACAAATATGGCTGCTTTAAACAATAAATATTTATCTATTTCTTTTATGAACTGATTGCACATTATAAATACATTACTAGAAATTTTTCTAAAAATACTACAAATTATTACTTATGTATTAAAAATTATGTTATATTTTTTGTGTGATGTAAAATTATAATAATAAATATTATTAAACATTTAATAATTATTATTATAATTCTATAAATATACATGTTATATCCAATGTATAATAGAAATATATACTATGTGAAATAAATATATACATGTTATAAAAAATGTTTGTATTAAAAAAATACATGTAATAATTAATATTATTTGTATTTCACATATAAATAATATTAATTAAAATGTAACGATATGTAAAAAAATGTGAAACAATTCCAAAAAGTGCTTGTAACAAAAACATGTTAAAACATAATTGTTATTAAAAAATTACAGTATATATAACAATGTAATAAATGTTTACAATACAAAATAACAATGTATAACTGTTATTAAAAATTAATTTCTTATAACAAATATTTGAAAAGCAATGTACAACTACATTATTTTATGTTAAAAAATATACATAACTTTAATATAAAGTTTAATAATGTTTAAAACTATGGGGGTCATTATGATGGCGAAACGATCGCCACCGCCGGGCCGGCAGTGGCGACCGTTACGCCATCGTAACGTGAATTACTCACCGCCATATTACAATGGTGGTGGGTATCACGGCGGACGCAAAGTGCGTCCGCTGCTTTTCCGCCAATCGGCAATCGTTACGATTGCCGGCCGGGCGGACTTGGGCCCAAATATGGTGGCGGTGCCTAGCAGGCACCACCAGCCATATTAGGATGCGAGGATTTGAAGGCCTTTCCATGGCAGCGATGCCACCTTGGAAAGGCTGGCAGGGATTTGCTTTGGGGGCCCGTTGCGGGCCCCCGGGGGGGTGGGGGGGTGCACTTGGGGGGTGTACTTGGGGGGTACCTATGGTACCCCCCTGCATGTCCATGCACAAGGTGGCAGGCACCGCGCGGTGCCTGCCACGTTGTACATGGAAATGCACAACATGGCATTTCACCATTGCGGCGGGTGCTGCAGCAAGCAGCACCCGCCGCAATGTTAAATTACCAAATGCGACCGCCGCGGTGGCGGTTGCATCATAATTAGGGTGGCGGGACCGCCACATGTCTGGCGGCCGGTTCTGTTACCGCTAGGGTGGCGGGCGGACTAAAGTCCGCCCGCCATCCTAATATGCCCCTATGTTTGCAAAATTATTCTATATAAAAGTATACATATGTACCAAATATATAATGCCGGAAAAATAAAGATTGTATTTTTTATCTCTATGTCTAAAAATGTATATTAAATGGACTTGAAATGAATGAAATGAAATTTGTACTTGTAAAGCGCACCCATACCCCCAAAGGGGTGTCCAGGCGCTGTACGCATACCGCTGTGGAACCCTTCCTGACTTTTCCCTGTGAAATGTCCACTCCTGGGCACCCCCAGGGTGAAGCCAGGCATCCCAGCGCTGTTGGGGCCGTTGTGGAGATTAAGCAAGCTATTGCCCAGAGTTGCAGAGTGGGACCCATGATTAGAATAGGCACCGAGGCGAGAATTATCAGGTCCGAGGAAATTGAGCCCAAGACCCGCCGAGGCGGGAATTGAACCCTGGTCCCGGGCCAGATCTCTGCATCAGGGTCTGCCGCTCTAACCATTGAGCCACACTTCTCCACCAAATTACATTTTTTTTCCATTAATAAATGTTTCAAAATAAAGAAACATATCAATAGAAAATTTACATGTTTCTTGACTTATTTGTTATTTTAGTAATCTTTGTATTTGTAATAAAATATGTATTTAAAATCAATGTACTTGATAAATTAATCTGTTTTAGTAAATATTTATAATAATTTTTTTTTATTAATTCAAACTATAAGATTATTTTTACACATACCCACTATACACTGCATGAATTTTTATAATTTGCAAAACTATAAAGATATATAGGGGCATATTCTCAAGGACTTATCGCCGATTTGTCGGCACTTTAGCGCCGCAAAAGTGTCGATAGATTTTTCGCCCTATTCTCAAGCTGGTGCAAACTGCCGATATCGCCAGTTTTGCAGCAACAGCTGCCGCAAAAAACATCGCCACGGATGAGAGCGACAACTAACGCTAATGATATGCAGAGTAGGCGTTCCCGTGCAAAAACACACGAAAACACCACTTCGCGATATTCTCAACGACCAGCCAGATCTGCGATGCGATCCAAAAACAGGCGATAAGGCGCGTTAGCAGCAGGGATTTAACACCTGCCTTTTACTGGTGTTAAGCAGGACGAAAACCTGCAGTATGAAAGGGAGCCCAGCCCAGAGCCACATCTGAAGTCCAACACGTCATGGAGCTAATGATCATGCAGCTCGGAGACCCAAGAGGTCCACAACACCCACCGCCACCACCCCTAGGCCCCCCCCGGGCCCACCCTCCTGGACTACCACCCAGGCATCGCAGAACAAGACAGCTGACCTTCCGTAAACGGCATGGCACCTCAGCCACACAATTGCAGAATGTGGGGAGAGGTGGGAACCAAGTATGCGTGAAGGAGGCAAGTCACCCATGAATAAGAATGTGCACAATGCCAAGTGTGGCTGTGATGTGCTGGACGGACTTCAGTATGCAGAGCACAGACATGTCCATGTGGACATATACTGCTGGTGTTTGTAGTGGTGTGGACAGTGGACGCAACCATGTTACCTCAGGCAGTGGGGAAGACCTCGGTCATGTAGCTGTGTCCCCCCCCCTGTAAGCGTAAGCGGAGTGGGCTCGTCCAGCGTACGCCAGTCCAGCGTAGGAGTGTGAATAAATAGGCCGGGGCTCTGGGCGTGGTTCTCTTCCGGGATGGCCAACGCGTCTACCAGGGCGGCGCCCCTCACCCTGCCACGAGTCCACCGCTGTGACCGCCAGCCTCCTCAGCCGATCGCTGGCTTCCGCGACACAGGCCCCCAGTGCACCCAGTGGCACAGCAATGCGGAGTTATGTGTGTGCTGACTACTGCCTTCGGCCTAAGGTGCGGCCAGCAGGTCCCCCAATTCAAATCGAGTCTTGATTTATTGATGGCGCAGTCTAGTAGGCAACAGACATTGCTTTCAGTGCGGCCCGCCCGGACAACGTATCATCGCAGGCTGCGCACCCGCTGAGCGCTTCAGGTGCCACTAACTCTGTGCAGCTCAAGTCAACGCGACGTGGCTGTGGGCCCTTGCTGACCACTGCCTCCGGCCTACACTGCGGTCAGCAGGGCTCACACAAATCAAATCCAATCCTGACCTGCAAGGACATGCCATCATCGCTGGCTGCACACCCGGTGAGCGCTTCAGGTGCCACTAACTCTGTGCAGCTCAAGTCAACGCCACGTGGCTGTGGGCCCTTGCTGACCACTGCCTCCGGCCTACACTGCGGTCAGCAGGGCTCACACAAATCAAATCCAATCCTGACCTGCAAGGACACGCCATCATCGCTGGCTGCACACCCGCCACCACCGCCAGGACCACCTCCAACCAACAACTGCATGAGTCGGAGGAGTCTTACAGCCAGCCTATCAAAGTTGCTCATACCTGTCTTGGATGCCATCATCAGCTTGATACCCTGCTCAGCTCTTCAGGTGCCACTAACTCAGTGCACCACAAGTCATGGACCCTTTATGATTGAGTCTTGTGTGTGTGATGTCAGAGCTGGTGCCCCTACCTCAGTGCACCACAAGTCATGGACCCTTCCTGATTGAGTCTTGTGTGTGTGAAACGTTGATCACTGTTCTAGTTGTTGCCAGCACCAACCACTCCCTGAGGGCTGGCTTACACTCACCCCACACCCATCCAGCACAGGCGTCACTGGACATGTGACCCTGGTAATAAAAAGGGGCCAGGCGCACGTACCCATAGCCAGTTCCACTATCTATCTAAGTGTGTCCGTGTGGTCATTATGTATGCATGATGGCCCCGGGCCCTACCAGATTACATTGTGCTGTGGACATCGGCCACAACCATGTCACCTCAGGCAGTGGGTAAGACCTTGGACATGTAGCTTTGTCGTCCTCCCCTGTAAGCGTAAGCGGAGTGGGCTGGGCCGGCGTACGCTTACAGGGGAGTGAAGAATTTGCCCGGGGCTCCGGGCGTGGTTCAGTTCTGGCCTGGACAAGGAAGTAACTAATGCGTGTGTCTCTGTTGTAGTGTCGGCGCCATCCGGCCCGCAATCGACAATGTTGCAATGTAGCATGCACCCGGAGGGTGGGCTTGCACGAACGGAGAAATGAAGGAGCGCAAGACCGCTCGGGGCTTGGCTCATACATGCCAAGTGTTGTGTGTAGCTGTATTGCAACAGCATGTGCCAAATGCCTAGCCTTAATCGCAGCGCGAGTTTAGCCAGGCATGAACTCTACATCTGTGTCCGCCCTATCCTTATCATAGGCCTACACTCACGTGGCCGCCCACCTTCAACGGCCAACATCACAGTGTCGTTGTCAGGCTTGTGGACATGCGCAGACAGGCATGACAATGGTGTGCCATAGGAGTGCAAGTGATGCAACTGCACAGCGCACACAAGTAAATAGGCTCGGGGGGAGGGAGGAGCAGCTGTGAGGCAACGTAACACACAGTGATGCCGCTCATTTGCCACATGCAAGTCATGTCAAACATGAATCCCAAAGTCGCACACATCCCACTCCACCCCCAACAAGCCACATCACATTTCCTGAATGCAAGCAGATGACAAACTAACATTAGGGATGAAAGCTCCATTGTCTGAACTATCAGGCGGAAGCACATCTGCACCTCCGACCTCGGAATTGCATGTGCCCGGCACCCCCTGACAGATACTATAGCAGCTGATGATGACTCCCACACTACGCACAGCCCGACGAAAGACCAACGTATACACACCTCACACACAGAAGTCCTTGCTCGAAGTTATCTTGCATGGAATGGCCTTCACACTTACTCCCACACCATCCCAGGCGTACAACCATTGCACACTAAAACAACTCATTGATCTGAGCTGTGGCATTTCATCCACAGAACTGGCGCAGGTCAGAACAGTGCCGCTTCAACCAGAGCCAAAAACGCAATGGCAGAACATCCCGGACACATGCACAACCCCTGTCACATGGAACTGTACCGTGCACGTATGCTGCATTTACTGGGGGCACTGCCATTGGCAGTGCTGCGGATCAGTTACCGGCTAAGCTTCCGCCTTGCCAACGTCACCTGCGTCCAGCCTGTGTTGCATTGTCGATCGTGCATATTCGAGTGGTTCATGGATGTCTGCCTATCCAACAGGACGGTAGGTGAACTGGATTTTGACATGTGTGTGCGCCCCCTGTTGGCCCACAACCAGGAATGTCACTGTGATACCCGTTTATTGGACGCCTTGATACTTGGCATACATGCTGGTAGCTGGACCTGGGAGATTGCACAACTCCTCGTGTGCAGTGACCACATTGAACCGCTCCCCTATTGGGCTGAAGTGCTAATTGGTGAAAGGGGGTGGACGCAGCACATCTGTCCGGACCTGCTAATGGATGCCTCGCCGTCCTGTTTGATGAAGTCGACAACGACCTCATGTTGGAAATGATAGCCTACGAAGCTGCAATCGCTTTCATGGACGAGTAACTACGTACCTGCAGCCACAACAGATTGGAACCCATTGCACATGTCCCGACACCTTGTTGCATCTTGGAGATCTGGTCACATATCCCACGACAACAGTGGACATGGCTGCATTCGCCTGGACTCCGAATACATGAGCGGACAACAACGCGGGTTAACACACACCTGTGAAAGGTGAGGCACTCCCCCAGAGTGGACAGCGGAGCATGGCAACGTTCCTCATTCTGACATACTGCTGCATTGGTCTGCATGTTGTGGCACTTATCTTGCCCGTACTGACACGCATATGCTAATAAAGTCTACGCACCTTCAATTGTATTCAACTGTGATGAGTGTTGATTTGAATGACAATGTGTGTCTCACTGCCTATCTGGGTCATGGCCATACATGCGCATTGATAGCATTACCCAGGGAGTACCTTTTTGTGGAATCACTGTCCCTACATTCACCATACTTTCATACTTGATTGATCATAGCCATGACACATCTGTGTGAATTAGAATGTTTTATTCGCATTCAGTGGAGTGTTGAAGCTGTACCAGTACAGGGCCATGCAAACCCCACTTTACATTGTTGCCCCGTGAAGGGCCAGACAGTCCTTTAGGGATTAACAAGTTCATCGGAAGAGGAAGACTTCAGTCCGCAGTGTGATTGCTGTGTCATTGGTAACCAAACCAAATATGGTAGTCCATGTCGAGGTCCAAGGTGAGTGTCACTGAGTGTATCGGGGGACAGTGGAAGGTGTTATTCCAGGGCATGATGCAGAGGGCAGAACCAAGCTGATACAGGCCATATGGCGGAGATGAATGCTACCACTTCATTTTTACCACAAAGCCAGATTCATCATCATCTTCGTCCTCTGATGTGTCAGGTGCCTCACATGTGGGTGGTGGTGTTTAATCTGCATCACTGTGTGGCACTGACACATCAGGGGCCGGAGGTGGAATGTCTGCCGCACTGTGTGGCACTGACACTTCAGGGGGCGGAGATGTGGATGGAGCAGTAGAGCAGCATTCATCCGCGCCAGGCCTTGTGGCAGCAATGCCATGACGAGGATCTGCAGGGTATGGAAGAGCACAGCTACATCTCGCTGGTGTGCAGCCGTGGCAAACATTCTTTCCACCTGCATCCGCTTCAAGCTCTCCATCCTTCTCCTTATGTGTCCCAACTCCCGGCTGACATCGCTGGAGCCACTCTGACTAGACAGTTGTTCTCGGCTCAGAGTCATGACTCCAGCGATGTGTCCATGGATTGTTGGAGAGCATGGAGCGGACAGTGGGTGTCTGTTAGGGACTGTAAGTCATCCCTGATGGGACTTAGACACCCACGTATGGCATCTAGTTTGGCTGCCATGAGGTCGAACCCCACCCGCAGCTGATCAGCCATCTTCTCCTGGCACCCTAACATACGGCGTTGGAATGCCATGTGTTGGTCGTGGGGGTCCTGGGAGACAGCCGTGGTGGTGGGTGCTTCCTGATGTGTGGTCTGTGCAGCGGGTGGGGTCTCCTCGATGCAGCTGGGCTGCTCTGCTCCTGGAGGTGGGGTGCCGAAGCTGTCCATGAGCTGTTGGAGGGCATCGGTGTCGATGTTGGGGAGGTCCTCTTCATCATCAGTGCTGAGTTGTTGGGTCTGCTCTGCAAGAGGTGTTGATTCTCCCTCTGCAATGTAAAGGGGAGATGCAGATTGACATTGTGTTCACATGTATTTTCACGCATTTTACAAGTTTACTAACAGACTGCATGACAATGTACATTGTGACTGTTTGTGAGGAGATGCCTATTTGATGTGGGACAGTTGACATTTCTACACCATCAGGGATGTGAGGTTGTACTTGTACATTATCATCTCACAGTTTCCTGCTATGCCAAATGCGAATGGCCATTTTCTACACACAAGCGGCAACAGTTGTGTCCTCTGTTCTGTTGTGAAAGTGTTGCAGTTTGTACCACATTGTTGTCAATGTTGAGGTGCTCTGATTCTTATGTGTGTGTGCTGCATTGTGGGTGTGTTGTCCCTTCAGCTCTGATTTGGCTGGCCCTTATCCCTTTCAGGCGGTGTGCCTTTCACTTCTGTGCTTATACAGTGCTGAGATATTGCAGACTTGGGTAAATTGGGCTCTTGGTCGGAGTTGTGACTCTTGGGCATGGTTTGTCCGCAGATGTGCTATACTTAATTGTGCATGTGTGCCATTGGGCCCATCTTCCCCCGTCCCCCCAGTCCCTGGTCGTTACTCACCATGTTGCTGTTGGCTCAGGTCATGTTGTGCAGTGTCCGGTCCCCCAACTCCTGCCACCGTCTCCCCAATGATGACTCAGGTCACCATTTCCTCCATCTCATCCAGCTCCTGGTGTGTCGCTGGACTCCCACCTCCAGTTTGCATTGCTGCTTTCAGGTTGGCTGCGAGTTTCAGCTTGGTTTTGCACTTCACATCAGTCCAGCGCTTCTTGCAGTCACCCACTTCCCTTCTCTTCACTCCGACTGCATTCACCTTGGCCAAGATGGACTGCCATATTGTATTTTTAGTTGCCAATGACACAGTGGAGGTGATGAACAGTTTGTGGTGGTGTTCTATCACCTCCGTAATGAGGATCTGGTTTTCCTGCGTACTGAAACGCGGGTTCCTCTTATTCTTCTCCTTGCCCTTCCCTGTCCCCGAGGTCCCAGGCTGGTCCTCCGTGGGGCTTGTGGGGTTCTGGTTGTCCTCTGTACTTGCTCTGGCTACCTCCATGGTGCTTCGCAATTGTTTGTGTTTTGTTTGAGTTTTTTGTTGCCGCTTTTATAGTGGTTTTTCCCACCTGACTTGTGGGACTTGCAGGCCTGGCGGTGCTTATCGCTGAATTTTTTATCGCAGTTGGGCCCATCGCAACTCTTTTCACTTTCGGGTTTAGATTTTTATCGCCGTCCCGGTAATTTTATCGCGGACATTTGACGCGTTATCGGGAAACTATCGCATGTTACCGCCGTGTTGAGAATACGACGTTAACACGGAGTTATTTTCCTGCGATAGACTGCGATGTGAAAAATTGCGTTAACCTATTTTGGCGATTATTATCGCACGTTCTTGAGAATATCCCCCATAATTTACTATTGCCACTCCAATTAGTATTAAATCAGGAAACGTGCTGGACCATAAAAATATATAATTTACTATTCCCACTGCAATTAGTATTAAATCAGGGAAGGTGCTGGACACTAAACATATATAATTTACTATTCCCACTCCAATTACAATTAAATCAGGGAAGGTGCTGGACACTAAACATATATAATTTACTATTCCCACTTCAATTAATATTAAACCAGGGAAGGTGCTGGACACTAAACATATATAATTTACTATTCCGACTCCAATTAATATTAAATCAGGGAAGGTGCTGGACACTAAACATATATCATTTACTATTCCCACTCCAATTACTATTAAATCAGGGAAGGTGCTGGACACTAAACATATATAATTTACTATTCCCACTCCAAGTAATATTAATTCAGGGAAGATGCTGGACACTAAACATATATAATCTACTATTCCCACTCCAATGAGTATTAAATCAGGGTAGGTGCTGGACACTAAACATATATAATTTACTATTCCCACTCCAATTAATATTAAATCTGCAAAGTTGCTGGACATTCACAATTACAAAATCAAAAATTATTTAAATTTATAATTCAGTATCCATTTTTAAATTCATATTCATGAAATAAAAAATTAATAAATGTAAAAAATAAAATTATAAAATAAAAAGTTAAATATTTTTTCCATAGAAGAAATATTTTTAATAATTATAAAACATAAAACATAATTGTATTAATATATTATGATAGATATTTATTTCTATTTAATAAATAATACATTCTAATATTTGTTAAATATTATTAGCAATTTCACATATATAATTTATTAAAAAACAAATAATATCTCTTATTATTTAAATGTTTTAACTTATTTTAAATTTAAATACTTTAGGGGCCCATTACGATGGCGGGCGGAAGCACAACCGCCGTGCTGGCGGATGCAAAAACCACCAGTTACCGCCGGCACGCAGCAGTCCACACGCCCGCCCAATTACGATGCGAAAAGTAGGCCAAACACCGCCGGCAAGCCAGCAACACCGTCCGCCATCAAAGTGCGCCCGTACACGTAGCGGCGCAGCCCAATTGACACACACCGTCCGACGAAACACGTCCCGCCCGGCGTATAAATTACGATGCCGCAAACAAACGGCTCCCACGGCCAAGAGATACCGTACGACAAACCGAAGCGGTAACACGGACGCCGAGCACGGACAACGAAGAAGCGGCTCCCCGAGCATGAATCCAGCACTGCAGGCCCTCCCCATGCTCCTGCTGATGCACCACCAAGGACGCAACGTACCGCGGAGACGCAGGTAGGCACACACACAACAAGTGCACGCAAACAGCGCACACAGTGCAAGGGCGGAAAAGCGGACACCCCCCACCAGCGCGTGTACACTACACATCCACCATTGCATCCACATATGACACACAGGCCAAATCGTAACATCGCGTAACACATGTGTACACACCACCTGGGACTAGGAACCAACGACCCCGTCACGGCCCCAAAGCGGCGATGACGCCGCCACACATGCGCACAACGCAGAGGCCAACCGCAGCGCCATGCATGCGTCGCACACAGACACAGGGACACAACCAAGCAGCACACACATCAGCCCCACCCCGAACGCACATGACACGTGACAGGCCTGCCACAGACATGTCCCCAACGCCCAATTCACGGACAACACCCAACGCCACACAACCGACGCACACATGTCAGTGAAGTCACGCAACAGCAGGACACACCCCAGTGTAACAAACATGGCGTAGCACACAGCGGCGGCAACACCAACTAGGAGAAGCAGGGCCCCTTCGGGAAGAGGAACGCCAGTACCACACTGAAACACCCATACCACCCTGCACATATGAACAAGACATATAAAACGGAACACCAAAGAGCCCGGGGACCGACAACAGGTGGCCCAAGAATAACATTCACACACAAGGCCCAACGCAGAGCGGAAAGGCAGCCTGCCGCCCACACAAGGGAGAGCAGACAGCACTGAATGACCTTCCATTCCAACTCCGAAACCACAGCCCTACGACAGAAGCCGGTGAATACAGCCATTGTCCAAGAATAGACCAACACAGGCATGCCGAGGAGACCGACCACAGGGCAGATAGCGCATATCACAGAAGCACACAACGGACGGGGAAGAAAGAAGAAAACACTCCCCCATGTCGGCCACATGCAAGTTAATTGGAAGGAGTCACACATCACTGACCTTGAACTGTCTGAGAAGCATGTGGGATGAGGGCCCGTGTCCTCCAAACAAGCCAACAGAACACAAGTCCTGTCTCCCTACGACTACACAGAGCTCACAGCAACCTCGGAGCATGCACATTGCAGACTGCACACACATCTGGAGCACGCCACCACAACGCACCGCTGCGAAATGGCAACCGCAACACACCTACCCAACTACGCCGGACAGCTCAAGCTGTACAAAACCAACCTGTTACATATATTGGGATGCGATCTCCTGTCCCTGCTGAACGTAAGTTACCGACTGACTTACCGCATCACATTGTTCAGCTGCGTCATGCCCGTCTTCTACTGTCGGAGGTGTCCCTACCAGCATCCCGTGGAGATATGCCTCTCCAACCCGGCATGTCTAAAGGCGGACCTGCTACCACTACTCCTCCCTCTGGACGCACACGACAGGGCCTGCTCTGCCTATGGGGGCATGGCGTATGTGGCCAACATCGCACCCGCACTGAAATGGGACCACTGTGCCTCCACACGACGGATCATCGAGAACAGCTACATCGAATGTCACCCAGCATGCCCCATCATGGTCCTCCAAGGGACAACTTACGAACAACACCTTGACAGCCACCATCCGCTACATTGGCTGGCAAACATGTACACCACCAATGACATGGAAGCCCTGCTGGACGGCATCGCATACCTGACAACCTGTAAATTCGTCGGACCACAACGCAGGTTCCCCGATTGACCTATGATGTCCAACCCCGCACCCATGCTTAGCTTCCGCACGGACTGGCCAGTCACCACCACAACAGCCATACCAAACGACCGGCAACTGTAACCACACCATCAACGACATCGCCATGACATCGGATATGACCGGGACATGCACACTGTTCCCCATCACATCCAGGAACACCGCATGCATCGTGGGAGGCAGTGGCATGGGGTCTGTGTATCGCACCCACATGGACGGAACTGCACGAACAACCAGGACACGACATGGATCCAGCGCCCATGGACACACACACCGCTCAGTGGACATGAATAGGTCGCCTGGAGTCTGTGGGTGCTGCACCCCTCCCACCCCCGCCCCGGGAATCCCATACCAGGACCTTTGCATGGACGACAAGTGCATACAACAACAACACGACCCCAGTGACTGTGACATGTCCAGTAACCACCACAGTGCAACAACAAGTGGCACGCCGCTGCATGCACGCAAGCACATGCCCTGATGTCATCACACATGCACGCGTGCATGAGGAACAACCGCAGCAAACCTGTCACATGGAACTGAGATGGACTGTGCCCATGATGCCAAGCGGTCTGGTAGGCTACATGTATACCGTCTGTGTCAAAGTCCGCAGCTCCGCAGCTATACGTAAATGTACATTAGCACAGCCTTGGCCAAGCAGATGTAACTCTGAAGCCCACATCCCACATGCAACAGCCAATCACATGTAACCCCACACCCTATCCCATTTGCAATCATGCTCAGTATATCCTCAACATGTATTCCGCTGCCAGTAGTGTCCACTATACTGCATCACAGAGGACAGAAGACTCAATATAATGTTTGAAACCAAAACTGTCTCCGCTGACTCATTTCACAAGTACGAATGAGAGAGGATGAGAGTATGTGAAGTACACGGCAGTCGTGACATGACCATGTAGTCCACTGGTATTGGATGTCAACGCAAATGAGTAGCACAACTGTGGAAGACACACATGTGTCGTGTGAAGTCGTATGGACGCAGTGCTCAGGTGGGTGGGTGTGACGGGTAGATGCGCACATGCCAAGTTGGAGCACGCCGTGTCGGGAGGGGTCATGAACAGTACACCACCGCTTCCCTGGGCATTGTGAGAGGACACCTGTCGGGGGGAGTGAACACGTGTGTGCACAGCAGCCGGGCACACGTACAAAGCGGTACCAGGCGCACCTCAGCCCACCCTCTGTGGACAAGCTGGATCCTGTTGTGCGCCCGCCATGCCCCTTGACAAGGCACACACAGCCCCAGTCGACCAGGTGTAACCCCAACATAGTCAATCCGCACAGGCGATACAGGGCACGGGATGGCAGTGGAGCATGGTGTGTGAGAGGTCTCCTCGCGCTCCTCCTGGTCATATCACGCAGGCAATAGAACCTCAACGTCTAGCATGGCACAAGTCAAATGGAAGTGTAGGGGGACGCACCACAGCACGAGCAGCACTGACGTCACGGGAGGTGGCTCGCACCATCCCATCCATTGCCCATTATACCAACCACGCCACATGCCATTGCGACTAAGTGCAAGCGCGTGCGCCACCACCCCCGAGCCCTCCCCAGAGAGGCCAAAGAGTGAATGTGTGGGCCATCAGTCACAGACGGACGTGGCCTGGCCGCAAGGGCAGCCACAGCCACTGGGTGTCGCAGGTGGCGGATCCGGAAGGCGAAGACTGTGATGCATAGTCCATGCAGGCCGGGTCTCCATTTGGGGCACCACGCAGGTGGACGGCGTCCCGCAACACATCATACCCTGAGACAGCCCACTCGTGCAACTGGACCCACACATACACTCCTTGCCCTCTCTGGTGCGAGCTTGGGGCTGCCTGTGCAAGCGCTAGCCTCGCAGGTGCACATGCATATTGGGGGAGCGAGGGGAGGACATGAGGGCTGGGGCGAAGATGACTGTATCACTGTCAGTGAGTACAAGGGATGACCCAGATGTGGAAAGGAAGAGACGTGTCCCGTGTGTACTGCAACTAGTCGCCAATCCAACTACCCCCATGTCCGGAATGTAAGCCCGCACCTAGGCCCGCCCATCCGCCACATCGAACATACCACCAGCACGACAACCTTCCCATTCGAAACACTGACTGGGGGTGGCGACCAGTGAACAATCATGTGTAGCCTACCCACGCGTACATGTGGGCCCTCCATGATCCATGTCACCTGCGGCAAAGTCATGACATGCGCAATGAGGGAAGTGAGGAGAGCTGTCCGCCCCACGCACAGAAGGTGCATCAGCTCCACAGACCCAGCAGCGAGTCCAGCAGGGGTCACATGTGCAGGGGCAGCTGTGCCTGGTGTGAAGGCACATGCATATAGACAGCACATCGACCAATGTGTAGTCTGCCCACATCTACAGTCCATCATCATGCGGACATAGGAATTGAACACAGGGCAACACATCTTAGTGGGTGCACCCACCGTGACCAACAATGCACAATCATCGATGTACCCGCCCTGTGCATGGCCCCCCACCCAACGGAGGCACATCCAGTGCCACCATCCCACACACACAAGCCTTCCACGGAACATGCTGTGTCCAATGGTCAGTGCAGAGTCAGCGCCCATCTGGTGGATCCTGAACAGGAGACACATGCACACACATGCCAGCTCCCACTATGTACGTCTGCCACCTGGCACGTGCAATGTAACCTCTCACCTGTGACGTGTGACTGCAAGCACACAGCCGTCTTGGCATGGGGCTGTCAATGTGGACACCTGTCAATGTTTCGGGAGGTGTGATCCGTACAGTGCTGTACATAGGGTGCAGTGCTGACACCTACTACTGTCTCATATCCCCTCGTGCCACAGGTCCCACTTGTTTTGGCCGCTCAGCCTGTGCCCACATCGTCGTCTGTCGTGTGCCATACTCATCCAGCCTCGGAAGCAGTTCCATGCTCAGCAGACATTCATGTTGCCGTGGCGTTGCCGCTTGACGAATATGCAGTCAGTCCCCATCAGCACGCCCCGCAAGTCATTGGGGCCTAGATCCCCATGTGCATGCACATGGCAGTGGTTTGTATCACTAGCCATTGCCATTGTTGGGAGACCTGTGTAAGTGTATTGTGGCCGTGCCGTCCCAGCTTGACAGCTGGGCTGTGGCTCATGTGCTTGCTCAGTCATGTCAGTGATGTGTATGCGAAATTGCTATGTGTTGTGTTGCTTTGACATGTGTCCACTGCCAATTTCCCTAGGCGGAGACCGAACATTGACCGCCCATACCAATTGCTGGCGGACATGGACGATACAGAGGTCATTAGGAAGTTTCGGCTGGACAGGCCAACCCTGCATCGACTGTGTGCCATGTTGGAACCCCATCTCCATCCCCGCAGGGTGTATCCGACAGCTGTCACCCCCACGGCTAAGGTGATGGCCGCCATGCATTTCTTCGCCACTGGGTCATTCCAGCACACAGTGGGCAGTGGAGGAGGGATGTCCCAGCCCATGTTCAGCAAGGTGCTGAGGGATGTACTGGCAGCCATGATGCTGTACCGAAACAGGTACATCCGCTTCCCCAGGACTCGTGAATTGGCGGCAGTGAAGGGTGCATTCTATGCCCTTGGCAGAATCCCACACGTCGTTGGAGCCATTGACTGCACACATGTTGGCCTTGTTCCACCACAGGCCACTGAGCACCTGTACCGCAACAGGAAGCACACGCACTCCCTGAATGTGCAAGTGGTGTGCCTTGCGGACATGGTGATCACCCACGTGTGTGCAAAGTTCCCAGGCTCGGCCCATGACGCACACATAATGCGCAACAGCATCTTGCCACGACTGATGTCCAATCTGCAACAGGATCGTGGCTGTATTGTCGGTGAGTATGTGGAGTGGTGTAGCGTGCTGGTTGTGCGATGCTGTCCCCTGTCCAGTTGGAATAGCAACGGTTCTCTGTGTCCCTCACACCCAGGTGACTCTGCGTACCCGAATGGGGCATGGCTGCTCAGTCCATTGAGGAATCCTCGCACCCCAGCAGACGATCGCTACAATGAGGCACATGGGAGGACCAGACGTGTGGTCGAGCGTACCTTTGGCCTCCTCAAGTCCAGGTTCAGGTGCCTGGACCGCACCGGGAGTGCGCTGGCGTACTCCCCACAGAAGGTGTGCCAGATAGTGGTGGCGTGCTGCATGCTGCACAATCTGGCCATTCGGAAGCAGATCCCCCTCATCGTGGATGACGGAGATCAACCAGGGCCCCAGCCCGCAGACCAGGACAGCTCGAGTGAGGAGGACAGCGGAGAGGAGGAAGCTGGTAATGTGCGGCAGCAGCTCATCGCCCACTACTTCACTTGACGGTGAGTGTCCATGTACGACGGCTGATGTGGCTGTATCTGTGCAGGTGTGTGTGTGCTGTGTCAGGGTGGCCGTTTGTTCACTGCGTGCTGTGTGTCAACGCTCCATGGCCAGGGTTGTATGCCACTGTTGGTGGCTGTGGCATTGTGCCCTATTGCTCTGTGCGATGTGTGTACATTGCTTGTAGTTGTTGACATGTACTGTGTGATGGGTGTGTGACACACTCATTGAATGTGCTCCTGTTCTGTCTCCCACCCCTAGGTCCCTACAGGCCCTCCGGTTCCATTGCCATGCCACGCATCAGGTGCCTTTCCGCCCAAGGTGGCCGTTGTATTCCGTACAAATAAAACACAGGGCACAAACAGCAGTTTGTGTAAGAGGTGCATTTATTTCAAACTGTGACATGTGATTGTGTGTAAGGTGATGACAAAAGTGGTGCGTGCAGTGACAATGAGCTGTCGGTCATGGCTGCGTGATGCTCAGGGTGTACCCACTGGTTCTATGTCCATAGTCCAACACACACATGCCATCCAGATGGCTGTGTGGAGTGGGATCGTAGTCCAAGTCAATGCAGTGGGTGGTCAAGGAAGGCTGGCTGGCTGCCTCACTTGCGTCTGGAGCGTGCGAAGTCCTCCCGGGAGATCTGTTTCCACTTCGGACGGCCCCTTCCACGTTTGCGAGGGGGTGCCTGCTTGCGACATGCTGGTGGTTGAGGTGTGCTCACTGGCTGTGGACGCAGGGGAACTGGACACTGCTGCTCGACCCTGCGCCCCGGCAGGTGGTGGCGGAGGGGAGCTGCTGTCCCTGGCTGTGACCTCACCGCCACCACCAGCTGGCCCATGAGGTCCACGAGTTGGCCCATACGGGCGTCCATGGACCTCAGCACCCCCAGCACCTCACGCGTGTCTGTAGCTGACCTGGCCCATTGTCCTTGGGCCTCTTCATAGGCCCCAAGGACTCTGGCCATTTGAGGCAGGGCATGGCTCCCAGGGGAGGCTGGCGTTTCCCTGACCCTGCTCCTCCTACCAGTCCTGCTGCCACCGGCCTGCCCACTAGCCACATTGCTCACCACGGTCCTCGCTGTGGCTCCCAGGGTGGATCCAGTCGGCCGGGCCACCACCTGCGCTGGGGCTGGTGCCAGCGAAGACGTGGTGGTGGTGGCGGCGGTGGTGGTCGGTGCGGCGATGGTGGCGGTTGCGGCAGTGGTAGTGGCCGCAATGACCGTGGGTGTGGCCGCAATGACCGTGGGTGTGGCCGCAATGACCGTGGGTGTGGCCGCAACGACAGTGGCAGCAGGGGCTGGGAATGTTCAGCAGCAGGGGGCTGGGAATGTTCAGCAGCCCTGGATGATGGGTTGGTGGGTAGGAGGGGTCCTGGGGAGCGGCTGGGCCCTGCCACACCAGATGGGCCTGCTTGGTGGTCCGTGTCCGAAGAGGTGGACAGATCCTCCACATCCGTGTGTCCTCGTTGGGGGCTTGTAGGCTGGCTGTGCTGGCTGCTGTCTCCATCCCCAGCATCCAGCAGTTCGTCACCTGTGGAGAGAATGAGATTTGTTATTGTGTTGCACCTGGCGAAGTATGTATTTGTCGTCTGACATTCACAGTTCGTGCAATCTCGTACATGGGTTTCCCGGAGGCGTGTGTGTGGCTGTACCATTTGTAGTTGTGTGTGCTTGGCAATGGGACTGTGTGCTGTGCACATGTGGCATGGGACGGATTGGCCATGCCGATGGGTGTGTTGCTGTGCCCCTACTTATTGTGACTCTGGTGTATGCGGGCTCCTGGCCCATCCTGGGTCTGGTTTGTACTTTGCTTTTGGTGTTCAAATGGGACGCTTAGGAACGCATATGGCAACATGGGGGCCATGCCCCAGATTCGCATTTGGGAGGGAATATGCTTTTGGGGTTCAAATGGAACGCTTAGGAACGCATATGGCAACATGGGGGCCATGCCCCAGATTCGCATTTGGGAGGGAATATGCTTTTGGGGTTCAAATGGGACGCTTAGGAACGCATATGGCAACATGGGGGCCATGCCCCAGATTCGCATTTGGGAGGGAATATGCTTTTGGGGTTCAAATGGGACGCTTAGGAACGCATATGGCAACATGGGGGCCATGCCCCAGATTCGCATTTGGGAGGGAATATGCTTTTGGGGTTCAAATGGGACGCTTAGGAACGCATATGGCAACATGGGGGCCATGCCCCAGATTCGCATTTGGGAGGGAATATGCTTTTGGGGTTCAAATGGGACGCTTAGGAACGCATATGGCAACATGGGGGCCATGCCCCAGATTCGCATTTGGGAGGGAATATGCTTTTGGGGTTCAAATGGGACGCTTAGGAACGCATATGGCAACATGGGGACCATGCCCCAGATTCGCATTTGGGAGGGAATATGCTTTTGGGGTTCAAATGGGACGCTTAGGAACGCATATGGCAACATGGGGGCCATGCCCCAGATTCGCATTTGGGAGGGAATATGCTTTTGGGGTTCAAATGGGACGCTTAGGAACGCATATGGCAACATGGGGGCCATGCCCCAGATTCGCATTTGGGAGGGAATATGCTTTTGGGGTTCAAATGGGACGCTTAGGAACGCATATGGCAACATGGGGGCCATGCCCCAGATTCGCATTTGGGAGGGAATATGCTTTTGGGGTTCAAATGGGACGCTTAGGAACGCATATGGCAACATGGGGGCCATGCCCCAGATTCGCATTTGGGAGGGAATATGCTTTTGGGGTACATGCTGTGAGCCATGGGTGCCGAACGTGACATGTGTTGTGGCAGCATGACAGTACATGGTCTGAGGTGTGTGCATGCCTGACATGGCCTGCATATTTGCTGTCTGTTGTGATTACTGGACATGGCATTGGACGCATCGTTATGAGTGAGTGATGGTTGTGTGCCAGCCAACGTATTGCAGTTGTCCCATCTCCTTGGTGTGCGTGCTGCCCTGTGCCATGTGCATCACTGCAGTGCTCGTGGGGGGTGTGGCCCATGTTGTGTGTTGTTGCTCACAGTGTGTCGTGCGCTTCATTGACTTCTGGCACATGGTTGGTCATGGGCATGTATCTTAGCGTGACTGCTGTATGTGTGGCAGCTGTGCGGATGACATGCCTTTCATGAGACTGGGGCTGACGGATGGGATGGATGGTATGTTGTATGTGCATGGTGTGTCTGTGTGTTTGATGGGTTCAGTGGTGTTCGTGTGCATTTATGTTGTTCCGCTCTGTTGCGTCTAGTGTTGTTTGTCTTACATAGGCGTAGTTGTGGGGTGTGTGGTTGACAGGCAGTAGGGGCTACATGGACAGGACTTCAATGGTGTTTCGGTTGTGTGTGATGAGTTGCACAGTGGCTGCCGTGTGGTACTATATTCAGTGTGGCTTGTGCATGCAGACGTGGCTCCTTGGGTGTTGCTGTGTCTGTGATGGGTCATGTGAGGTGTGAGTCTGTGGTTCATGTCCGTGTGCACATTGTTCACTTGTTCGTGACGGTGGGCGGTGCTGCGTGTTCGTCTGCTACGTGACATGTCCCATGTGTTGGTCGTGTTACGGTCCTCATGCCTCCAGTAATCCAGCCCTGTCCAGTTTCCCACCTGCAGGTTGTTCGGGCGTGCACTGTACTGGATGCCACATGGTTCTAAGCGGGGGTGCTCCATGTTGCAGGTCTGTGGGGGTGGGGGGTGTTGTGGGTCGTGGTGGTGGCTGGACACCCACTGACACCGATTGCTGTGGACCGTGATGTCTACCTTTCGGCTGTCGTTGTGCACTGCGGTGGCTGACACGTGGCTGTGGGGTGTGGGGGATGCTCCTCCTTGCTGTGCTGTGGGACTAGGGGCCTGGTGTGTGTTGTACTTGGGCTGTCCACCCTCCCACCCACTGCACTTTGTGTTCCTGCCACTTACCTGTTACTTGTCGGTTAGTGCAGCTGTGGCGGACACATGGGTGTGGTGGGTGCTCGTTGTGGCGCTTCTGGCATATTTGGGGACCTGTTGGTGGTTACGTGGCTGGCTGAGTGTACACATGTCCCCACGCATCTTACAGTTGTTCTGTTTGGGCTGTGTGTGGTGGTGTCTGTTGCATGTGTGTGTGATGTGTTGTGTATTTTGTGCTGGATATGGGGGTGTTTGTCCCTGGGAGCTGTGGCATGGTGGTAGTGCATGTGAGTACATAGCGGTGTGCTGGTATACATTAGTTTGTACTTACCAGCCTCCACTCCCCTGCTAATCCGGCGAGGATCTCGGGATGTATGATGACTCGCACCTTCTCCTCCCACGCTTTGAAGGTCTTGAAGAGCGCGGGATTCCCTCCGCCAGTGACGGCTGCCAGCTCTCTGTTCTTGGTCTCCTTCTTCTTGACCAGGCTCTTGACGTCATTCCACCGTTTGTTTATTTCGACTCTGTTCCTGGGCAGGGTCCCGACTGCATTGACGATCCGGTTCCACATTCTGTTCTGGTGGCTAGTGGTGTGTGCTGGACCAGGTTCCCATAGATTTGTGGGTGCACCTTGATGATCTCGTCGACCATGACCGTCAGCTCAATGGGCGTGAACTTGGGCATTCTTTGTGGTGCCATGGTGTTTGTGGTGCTGGTGCGGTGTGTGTTGTGTAATGTGCAGGGGGTTTGTGGTGCCGGTGTTTGGTGGTGGTGGTGGTGGTGGTTGTGATGTGTGCGTTTCTGTGGTGTGCTGCTGTCCTTGCTGTGTTACTGTGTCCTCTCCTCTCCTCTCTAGTTTGCAATGTTGCAAGGGGTTGTGGTCTGTGGGAGTGCTGCTTTTGTACTTACCTATGTGGGTGTGTCCTCATGGTCTGTTGTTTTCAGGTGTGTTGTGTCTGGGGTTCTGGCCTTTGTAGTTTTTGTTTGTCCAGGGGGTGTTTTCGGGATGTGTACTGTGCTTGTGTATTTGTGCGTGCCTTGCTGTGTGGACTTGTTGGCCATGTTGTGTGCGATTGTTTTTGTCAGCGGATGGTTTCTGTGCAGGGACGTGGGCGCCATGGCTTCTGCCGTGTCGATTCTCATCGGCGTTGTTTGCGCAGGCGGGCGGTATATTTGTAGTTTTCCCGCGCTCATGGCGGTGCGATCGTAATCTCACGTGCGGTGTGTCGGCCGTGAGGGCGGGCGGTTTTGTGTTGTTGTGCGTGTTTCCGTCCGTGGCGGGCGGTTTGACTCCGACTCGGACGATGGCGGGCGGTATTTTGTGTGATTTTTCGCCGATGGCGGTTTTCGGTTTGTGTAATCGTAATGGCGTGGTCGGTGTTCAGACGGTGTGTGCGGGCGGATTTTTGCCGCTTCCATGCCTGGCGGATTCTTTTACGCCGGGTATCGTAATGGGCCCCTTAATATTTAAATTTAAAAAATATATTTTTTTTAATTAATCAAATTTATCGCCTATCAACACATTTCAATATTTTGCAAATTAAAATGTTATATATTTTTAAATTTTTTAAAATATTTTTTTAAACAAATATAATTAAATTTACAACATTGCACACCTTTATTCACTATAAACACAACATCACACTCCTAAAAAACTAATTTTATTTATTTTTAATAAATTTTAAATTTATTTTAGTTTTTTTAAAATATTTTTAAACACTCCCCACCCTTATCCCCTAAAACCCAACATCCTGCTCCTAAAAAGAAATTAAAAAATAATTTTACAAATTTTTAAATTGTTTAATATTTTAAAACACATTTTTTAAAACACTACCCACCCTGATCCCCTATAAACCCAACATCCCGCTCCTAAAACAACAATTTTAATTAAATTTACAACTTTTTGATTTTTTTCTATTTTTAAACAAATTTTTTAAAACACTCCCCACCCTTATCCCCTATAAACCCAACATCCCGCTCCTAAAAAAAATGTTTAAATTAAATTTACAATTATTTAATGTTTTTTATATTTTTAAACAATTTTTTTAAAACACTTCCCACCCTTATCCCCTATAAACCCAACATCCCGATCCTAAAAATTATATTACAATTTAAAATTTTTATAAAATTAATTAACTATTATAATACCATAAACAAACACATAACAATTACAAAAACCAGTAAAACGATATTTTGACTTAATATTTTTACAATCGACATTTAACACAACGATATTTTTTACAACACACAAATTCGATATTTTTACATCGATATACTTAACATCGATATTTACTACTTTCGATATACTAAACTCGATATTAATGTATATCGACATAAAAAACTCGATATTATGTCTACTTACCGTCTGTTGTGCCACCTCTTCCTTGTGCCTTGAAGTGAAAGTTTGACTCAGAGAGACAGAGAAAATATATATATATATATATATATATATATATATATATTTATATATAGATATATATATATATATATATATATATATATATATATATATATATGAAGATCCTCGCTTACATCAATCTCTCCTCCGAGACAAACGAGAGTGGACCCAGGTTCAGTGCATTATTTTGTAGTTTTATTCACGCTCAAACGATTCCGCCATAACGCGTTTCGGCAGTTGCCTGCCTTGATCACATGACAACGTTGTGTGCTTTGGTCGCCCTATTTAAAGTGACAGTGCACAGTAGCCAATTCATGGATATAGAAAAAATACATATTTACAATATACAATGCTTTCTCAAATGCACAATATAAATAGTATAAATACATCTATAAAAATCACTTGAATGCATATAATACATTGTACAAAATTGCAAATTTTAGCCTTTGATACAGATTAATACCGTATCAATTGATCCAGTCAATGTTTTGCATAAATGCTTAAAAACTTTCAACATTCCAATCTATGTTTCATCGGCTAACTTCGACCCACTAAGGTGCAATAACTTACTGTGTACTTCATACCTCCTATAAGTGCAAAACATCTAAAGTGCTAGTCTTAAAAAGTTTTTAAACATACATGTTCAATATCATCAGCAGCATCCATTTACGATCTAATGTCTCATTCTTTATATATGATACCCTGATAATACAAATAAAGTGCAAAAAGCATGTGCAAGATGGGGCAAAAAAGTGCAATATTCACTATTCCAATCCAAGAACAATTGATTCCCACAATTGTAGCTATAAACATATAAATATGCAAATAAATAAATACATATAAAATCGATATAAATACAATTCAATTGTCTAAAATTGGATAAAATCTATCGAAGTTTAAAATAATCCGTCCGATCAGAAACTACCTATCAAATTCCATCAGTTTTAAAGTGCATATTTAGTTAAAGAAAAAATGATAAATTATCTAAAACCGTTTATACACCAAGATTTAAGATTTACAGAATAAGGAATTTAATCGCAGTGCAGCCTGGTAATAACTATTTTGGAGAGTGAGCAAGATCCAAACATTGCCTTCAGTGGTATATCTGTTCTTGCCATTATATCACTATCACATATAGAGGTAATTGTGTCCATAGTTAGAATATACACAACATAAGAGCTTTACGAATATGTGTACAAATCCTCACTTGTATTGAGGCCCCCTGGATACTTAGGGGCTCATTACGATGGCGGACGGAAAAGCATTCCGACCGCCGTGCTAGCGGGAAATTGCCACCCGCAGGTACCGCGGCAAAACCGCCGGCCAGATTAGGATGCACCGCCAGAAACTCCCTACCGCAGCGGTCGGATTCCAGGATTCAGCGGCGGAAAAGCTGAAAATCCATACGCGGCGGTCGAATTTGCTGCAGTAAGGCCAAAGACCACCGTTTCCCCAGTGGCCAGGAACACATGGAGCTCTCCACAGTATTGGCACCGCTATCCTCGATTGGCCGGATTCTCCGCAGCGGTGTGGTGGGCTGTTTGTGGCATCATAATACGACCGGCGGTCGTAACCGCATTCCGCATGCCGGTCACTCCCTTTTGGCTCCGTCCGCCAGCGCTGCGGAAGGGGATTCCTGGCGGTTCCCGAAACACCGCAGCGGATGGGAAATGGGCTATCTTTGCCCATCGTAATACAGCAAACACAAGGAGATGATGGACGGAGCGCTGAAACATTTCAGACACTCACCCCCAGTCACAGATCTGGGTTGACTCCATCATCATTCTTTAGCTCACTTCGCCACCCCAGTTCAGACACAGCTATATGCAAATCAGTCTTGACCCTGTGCCTCATGGGAACAGTCCAGACCGAACTGCCAAGCCATGTCTTCCCTGGACCAGAAACAAGCATCCTGGGACAGGTTTCGGGCTAACAGCCCTCATCAGCCAGGCTAGCTTGAATCCAGTGGCAAAGTGAGCAAGGGACCCACGTCTGGGCATACCCTGCCAACTTAGGGCGAACAAAGCAAACACAAGGAGATGATGGACGGAGTGCTGAAACTTTTCAGACACTCACCCCAGTCACAGATCTGGGTTGAATCCACCATCATTCTTTAGCTCACTTCGCCACCCCAGTTCAGACACAGCTATATGCAAATCAGTCTTGACCCTGTGCCTCATGGGAACAGTCCAGACCGAACTGCCAAGCCATGTCTTCCCTGGACCGGAAACAAGCATCCTGGGACCGGTTTCGGGCTAACAGCCTTCCTCAGCCAGGCTAGCTTGAATCCAGTGGCAAAGTGAGCCAGGGACCCACGTCTGGGCATACCCTGCCAACTTAGGGCGAACAAAGCAAACACAAGGAGATGATGGACGGAGCGCTGAAATTTTTCAGACACTCCCCCACCCAGTCACAGATCTGGGTTGAATCCATCATCATTCTTTAGCTCACTTCACCACCCCAGTTCAGACACAGCTATATGCAAATCAGTCTTGGCCCTGTGGCTCATGGGAACAGTCCAGACCGAACTGCCAAGCCATGTCTTCCCTGGACCGGAAACAAACATCCTGGGACCGGTTTTGGGCTAACAGCCCTCATCAGCCAGGCTAGCTTGAATCCAGTGGCAAAGTGAGCAAGAGACCCGCGTCTGGGCATACCCTGCCAACTTAGGGCGAACAAAGCAAACACAAGGAGATGATGGACGGAGCGCTGAAACTTTTCAGACACTCACCCCCAGTCACAGATCTGGGTTGGATCCATCATCATTCTTTAGCTCACTTCGCCACCCCAGTTCAGACACAGCTATATGCAAATCAGTCTTGACCCTGTGCCTCATGGGAACAGTCCAGACCGAACTGCCAAGCCATGTCTTCCCTGGACCGGAATGTCCATCAATTGTTGTTTTTGCATTTGTCACCCCGAGTGGGACGGGTATTCCCAGACGTGGGTCCCGTGCTCTCCATGCCACTGGAGTCAAGCTATCCTGGCTGATGAGGGCTGAAAGCCCGAAACCGGTCCTAGTATGCTTGTTTCCAGTCCAGGGAGGCCCTGGCCTGGCAGTTCGGGCTGGACTGTTCCCATTGGGCGCAGGGTCAAGACTGATTTGCATATGGCTGGGTCCAAACTGGAATGGCATGGTGAGCAAAATAACGATGGATTTAGGCCCAGATCTTTGTACTGGGGTGAATGTATGACATTGTTCTGCATTCTGTCCATTAATTGTTGTTTTTGCATTTGTCACCCCGAGTGGGACGGGTATGCCCAGACGTGGGTCCTGTGCTCTCCATGCCACTGGAGACAAGCTATTCTGGCTGATGAGGGCTGAAAGCCCGAAACCGGTCCTAGGATGCTTGTTTCCAGTCCAGGGAGGACCTGGCCTGGCAGTTTGGGCTGGACTGTTCCCATTGGGTGCAGGGTCAAGACTGATTTGCATATGGCTGGGTCCAAACTGGAATTGCATGGTGAGCAAAAAAACGATGGATTTAGGCCCAGATCTTTGTACTGGGGTGAATGTATGACATTGTTCTGCATTCTGTCCATCAATTGTTGTTTTTGCATCGTAAAACGGCGGCCGCAAGGACCGCCGATGGAGTGCGGAAAAGGGCATTTTCCGCCAGCACCGCGGATGTGCTACCGCCTGCCATCGTAATCAGCCCCTTAGTATCTAACTCGAGTATATAACGAGACTTCAAGACGCCTCAATTTGGTCTCCCGGTCACCTCCTCTTTTTTGTGGTGGTACCGCATCAATGACAAAATATTTTAAGTGCTTAAGACTACTCTCATGATGTTCTTTAAAGTGTCTTGCCACGGGGTAGCTGGGGTCATTATTAGTAATTGCCCTTGTATGTTGTAAAATCCTTTTGTGGACAGCCAGCTTGGTACTGACTATATACAATAAATTACAGCTACATTCCAGAACATATATAGCATGGTCTGTTTTACATGTCAGATGTTGATTAATAGCTTGTAATCTGTCATTAAAGGCTGAGCGATATGTGGTTCTATTTGTACCAAACTGGCAAGCTTTGCAACTTGGACACTTATAAAATCCTTTCCTGGCTGTGAGCCATATCCCTACCTCCTGATCCTCAGGGCTACTTTTGACTAATGCATTGCCCATTGATGCCGTTTTCCTATATGTAATAGCAGGCTTTTTAGGGAGAAATTCACCTATTACGGGGTCATCCAATACAATGGGCCAATTGCGTCTTATGATGCCCCTAAGCTGTATTTCCTGCTTGGAATATGACAAAATAAGTCTAGTAGGCTCACTGAATACATCCATGCTGTTACTGGCTGCACTCCGAGACTTGGCTCTACACTCTAGTAAGTCTTCCCTGGCTCGGTTCCTTGATTTCACTATGGCTGCATCTATGGTTTGAGTTCTATATCCTCTCTCCAAGAAACGTTTTTTGCTCTCCATCTGTTTAGCTTTAGAATCATTTTCATTGCTACAAATCCTCCGTATTCGTAACATTTCCCCATACGGAATACTCTGTATGAGGTGTGGAGGATGCGCACTGGATGCATGTAATACCGTATTTCCAGCTGTTTGTTTGCGGTACAGGGATGTCGATAAAATGTTATTGGCTACACTAATTTGCACATCTAAAAATGTTACACTCACATCACTAATACAAGAAGTGAAGCTTAAGTTGACATCATTAATATTTAGTAGTGCTATAAACTCCCTGGCACTTTTTTCTGTGCCGTTCCACACAATAAACAGGTCATCAATAAACCTGAGCCAAGAAATTATCTTTCCTTTGTAGATGTGTTCAAATTGCCTCCTGAGGACCAGCTCCTCCCACCAGCCCATGAACAAACATGCATAGCTGGGGGAGAAGCTGGCCCCCATAGCCACCCCTTGTATCTGTTGGTACATTTGATTTTTAAAAAGAAAAAGGTTATTTTCCAGACAAAATATCAACATGTCAATCAACATTCTGTTATGTTGAGCAAACCTGGGTGGCCTACCAGCCAGGAAATGCTCAACAGCCCTTATCCCATCATGATTCCTTATACATGTGTATAGTGAGGATACATCCAGGGCTATTAAGAAGTATCCCGTTTGCCATTGTATATGCTTGATTTTCCGAAGGAAATCATTTGTATCTTGCAGATAGGACTCCAAGTTTTTGACATGGTCTTGTAAGAAAAAGTCAATGTATCTTGACATGTTCTCTAGCGGCCCATCACACGCCGCTATGATGGGTCACCCTGGTGGCTTGTATATGTTTTTATGCACCTTGGGAATAAAGTATATTGTAGGAATAGTAGGGTGTTCCTTCTTAAGATATTTATATTCCTCGATGTTCAATAAACCCAGACTTTTCCATGCCAACAACTTTGTAAAGAAGAGATCCTGTGTACCTTTGAATTTTTGAAAGGAGCTCTTTCTGTAGCACTCAGTATTATTAAGTTGGGTGTACGTCTCATTCATATAATCCTGCAAGGGCCACAACACAATGTTCCCCCCCTTGTCAGAATTCCTGACTACTGCTTGCTTTTCCTTCTTTAGTTTTTCAATCAGTTGGCCATATTTTCTTTCATGATTAGAGACCTTCCTTTTGGCTTTATTGATGTTGATATTCAATGTTTTCACTTGTGCCACCACTTGCTCATTGAACACATCCAGGGAGTCCCTTGGCATGATCGGAATGAATTTTGATTTCTCCTTGAAGGGGGTGTTGGGTTTTGCACAGGTCACATTAGCCGGTGATTCCAAGTCCAAAGGGCCACTGCGATCTTCTTCCTGTGTTTCATTCCCTCCTAGGATTCTGTTATCTTTCTCCAAATCATGCAAATCTCTTAATAAACTATAATCAGCTGCTGTTAAATTTTTTATTTTTTTTTAGCTGCTGTTAAATTTGAAGCACTTGAAATGTTTATTTGTGGTGCACTATTTCCCATTTGTTTGGGGTGAGGCCAAAGCTGGTGGTATTTCTTGAGCTTCAGTTTCCTTATAAATTTATAAATATCCGCCCGGGTCTGCGTGTAATTAAAATTTGTCGGACAGAATGATAGACCCAGAGAGAGCAGCTGTTGTTCCGCTGCATTAAGGTCCACATTTGCTAAATTGATGATAGTGTTGGCATTGCTGGACGTCGCGGGGGACTGCGATATCTCGTCTATTTGGGTTTCCAGGTCCCCCGCCCACGTGCTGATTGTTTGTTGCCGGCACTCTCTGGCTGCTTGTCTTCTTTCCCTTCTTCTCTGGGTCCGTCGTTTTTTGCCGGTCTATTTCTCGGACGCAGCATTTCCCTTCTGCTGCGCCTTAGGTAATTAAGCTCTTCCCCCAGAGATAATTTAATAGTGCTTTGATTGGATCGATTTCTTTGACCTTCTGTGTCAGATTCACTTTCAAGTGCAGAGCTGAGGTCAGATGTTGATGTGGCCTCTGCGTGTGATTGACTATTGTCTGCCTGGTGTAACACCTGCATCCGTTTGTTTGCTGTAGCATTTCTGAAAGTATCATACTTGCGGGCAAAGGTGAAGAATTGCCCATTGGCATAATCCTCCTTATCCCTTCTAAACTTGTAGGTGTTTCTCAGTTTTATTTTTTCCTCCTCCTTATTCAATCTGATCATCATTTCATCATGGAGCTTCTGTTTCTGCTGGGAATCAGCTATCGTCTTAATTTCTTCATTTAGAGCGTCAATTTTTGTCTGGAGATCACCTCTATCACTTTCTGCATATTTAACTAGAATTGGTACCAGTTTTCGTGAGGACTCCAGGTTACATTCTGCCCATTCCACCATCATCCTGGGTTTTGGCGTATCGTAACTCGGGGCAATCATTATTCTAAGGCCCATAGGGATTCTATCTACATCCAAGTATTTCTGCAACAACTTGGATTCCCACCATTTCGACTGCTCTTGACGCATTAATTTCTCTAAGATACGGAATTTGTCCTTTAGGTTTTTTGCCCCTCCGCTTATTTCTTCGCTGGCACCTTTACTGGCATCACGCTGCTCTGAAGGAGAGTCTGAAAACATCTCCTCAGCAGCTGACTCACGATCCTGCAACGTTGCAGCGGACATTTTTGGCGTGATTAAATGTAAATTATTGCCTTCTTGGGGGCCCGCCAGACTCGTCTAATCCTGCTGGGGGACACCACAAATGCACACCTCCCCACCTGCTATGCCGTACATTGTGTCTCGTACCTTGCTCCCGGCGGTCGTTACGATGCGGCCACTTCACGCAGCTCTCCTCCTCCGAGCAGTCACCACGAGTCGAGCTCTGCACCGCACTGCCCACCTTCTTCCCAGGCACGTCCTCTGTGTCAGCAGGGGTCTTCCGTGTTTCCGTTACCGGCACATTTCAGATTTGCTTCCGGGTTTCCCAGCCACACCGAAGCCTCGATGACGGCCAGATCCGCCCGACGCTCGACTTTGCCTGCCACAGAGCCAACTTTATGGGGAGGGGGTCCACTGCACTGGAGAAAGTCAATCCGGTCAATATGAAGATCCTCGCTTACATCGATTTCTCCTCCGAGACAAACGAGAGTGGACCCAGGTTCAGTGCATTATTTTGTAGTTTTATTCACGCTCAAACGATTCCGCCATAACGCGTTTCGGCAGTTTCCTGCCTTGATCACATGACAACGTTGTGTGCTTTGGTCGCCCTATTTAAAGTGACAGTGCACAATAGCCAATTCATGGATATAGAAAAAATACATATTTACAATATACATATATATATATGCACTGGAAAAAAAAGGTTACAGGGACGTTATAGTTAAGCTCAGATTTCATTTGTACAAAACCATATACATTTCAGTAGTTATAGTTACCTTGGCTAACTATAAACTTCCACCCCCACAATGCACTGCTTATGAACTCACAGATTACATCACTCATGACATGGTAGGTGACATCACTCATGACATCTCAAATTATATCACTGATGACATCATCCAGTGTATTTGTGTTTCATAAAAGTTACTGAGATTTAAAGATATATACTAAGCTACTGAATGAGTTAAATTACTATTCTTTTTGCACTATTAATGAGTGATAGTGGTTCTAACATATGTCATCTGTGTGGCTGTCTGACTATCCATAATAGTGTGAGAGTGGGTATGTGAGTGGCTGTACGGGTGAGTATGTGGGGGTTTGAGTGGCTGTATGGTTGGCTGTATGGGTGGGTGAGTGGGTGTGTGAGTGGCTGCATCAGAGACTGAGTGGCTGTGTGCATGGCTCTATGCATGGCTGAGTGGGTGTGTCAATGGCTGCATGGGTGGGTGAGTGTATGAGGGGGTGTATGGGTGAGTGAGTGGTTGTTTGAGTGGGTGTTTGGTTAAGTGAGTAGGTGTGTGAGTGGTGGTATTGGAGAGTAAGTGTCTGTGTGAGTAGTTGTATGGGTGAGTGGGTGTGTAAGTGGTTGTATGGTTTTGTGAATGGGCATGTAAGAGGTTGTTTGGGTGTTTGAGTTGGTATGTTAATAGTTGTATGGGTGAGTGTATGGCTGTGTTAAGAGGCTGTATGCATGAGTGTTGTATGGTTGAATAAGTAGGTGTGTGAATATCTGTATGGGTGAGAGTGTGGCTGTGTGAGTTGTTGTATGGGTGAGTGAGTGGTTGTGTGACTAACTGTATGGGTGAGTGAGTAGCTGTGTGAGTGCCTGTATAGGTAAGTGAGTAGGTGTGTGAGTGGCTCTATGGTTGAGTGAGTAGGTGTGTGAGTGGTTGTATTGGTCTGTGAATGGGTATATGAGTAGTTGTGTGGGTATGTGAGTGGGTGTACGAGAGATTACATGGGAGTGTGAGTGGGTGTAAGTGGTTTAGTGGATGATGTCAACAGTGATGGCATTTGAGATGTCACTGACCATGTCATGAGTAATGTAATATGTGAGGTCATAAGCAGTGCAATGGCGGGGTGTAAGTTATAGTTAGCTCAGGTAAATATTACTGCAAAATTTCTATGGTTTTGTGCGAGTGAAATCTGAGCCTAACTATTACATCCCTGTTACCTTTGGTTTTACAGTGAATTTCTAAGGATTTTTAAATTCTATTTCCTAACTATAATATCCCTGTAAAATTTGCTTTTTTCAGTGAATTTCTAAGGTTTTTCAAATTTTATTTTCCTAAGTATTAAAACCATGTAACCTATTGATTTTTCTCGAAATTTCTAATGTTTTTTATGTTTATGTCTTGAAATTATAGTATTTTTTTTTAGAACTTTTAACATTTATTTCAAGATATTATGTACACATTATAAAATGTTTGTAGTTTACATTTTTCTTAGGTTTTTTAAAAACTTTTTTTAGTTATTTAAAATTTTAAATGTTTTTATTTATACTTTGTGCATTTTTTTCTTTTTTGAACAGTTTTTTTATTTTAAAATATTACTTTAAACAATATTCATTTTTTAAATGAAAGAACATTTCTAAATGTTTTGTGAGAAATATGTAGTAATTTTTTTATGTTGCTTTTAATATATTTTTTCCGCAATGTTTTGAAACTGTGGTACGTCTGCAGTACCAAAACCAAGACTGGGCTGCAATAACTTCATGGTTTCCTATTCGCATCATGTGATCACAATGTATCTGAGATTTTCAAAGTGCATATTCACAGAAAATGTAAAAATTTTATTTCTACATACATAGTTCACTATTTTGGTGTTTATGTAAGTGGGTGTGAGAGTTTTTAGGTGTGAGAGTGGGTGTGAGAGTGTCTGTATGGGTGTGTGAGTGGGAGTGAGAGTGAGAGGATCTGTATGGGTATGTCAGTGGGTATGAGAGTGTCTGTATGTGTATGTTAATGGGTGTGAGAGTGAGAGTTTCTGTATGGGTATGTGAGTGGGTATGAGAGTGCCTGTATGGGTGTGTGAATGGTTGTGAGAGTGTCTGTGTGTGTGACTGGGTGTGAAAGTGTCTATATGAGTCTGTGAGTGTGTGTGAGAGTGTCTGTGTGGGTATGAGAGTTGGGTGAGAGTGTCTGTATGGTGTCAGGGTAGGTGTGAGAGCGTCTGTCTGTGTGTGCGACTGGGTGTGTGAGCATCTGTCTGTATGACTGGTTGTGAGAGTGTATGGGTATATGAGTGGGTGTGAGAGTGTCTGTATGGGTGTGTGAGTGGGTGTGAGAGTGTGTGTATGGGTATGTGAGTGGGTGTGAAAGGGTCTGTATGGGTGTCACAGTGGGTGTGAGAGCATGTGTCTGTCTGTGAGTGTGACTGGGTGTGAGAGCATCTGCTGTAATTGTGACTAGTTGTGAGAGTGTCTGTGTGGATGTAAGAGTGGGTGTGAGAGTATATATATATATTTTTTTTTTCTTTAATTGGTGCAAGATCCACAGACACGTCGCAGATTTATACGGGGGAGCCACACTGGGCCCTCGCATGTGGCCAAAAAACACTTTTTCTGGCATTTTACCTCCCATTAATGCTATCCCCTCATTTATAACATGCACAAGGGGTCAGGCAGGCTCTCACCTGACCCCTTCATTTAGTAAACAACAAACTTTTCAGCCCTGGGGACCGTTTCCCAAAATATAAAATGGCGCCCACAAATTTTTCTGTGAAGGTACAGCCAGGCAATCACAATCTTGCTTTGGTGCACGGATCTGCGGATACTCCATGGGTGGATATGCAGAGGATCCACGTCGCTAGATATACAAATGTGTTTTTCAGTTAATGTCTCTACAACTGCTGAACAAATTTACACCAAATCACAAAAAGCACGCTTTCGGGACCAAAAGCTAGCTTTTGGCCAAATTTGGTGTAATTCCGTTCAGCGGTTCGTGCTGCAGTCATGTTCAAAATCCCTATGGGAAATTGCATTGTGAAAACGTGTTTAGGGACCACCTTCTTTTGCTAGGCCCCCGCTTGATGGATCACCCCAAAATTTTCAACACAGCAGCTGTACTTTCAACACAGATGCTGAATTGCGCGTCATACTTGTTTTGAAAATTTCATGAAGATTCTTCAAACGGCGCCAAAGAAATTAGCAAAACAAAAAATGTTTTTCCTTTGGAAACTAGGTCCTAACTATAACTACATAGTGGCGACTATATATATATACAGGTCCTGCCGTGAAGGCTCCACCACCACCAAAGAATCATGTGGCATTGGTGGTTTTGAACTGTTCAGAGCCTGTACCGGTACAGCAGGTTGGCGGAGAAATGGAGATCGAACCGGCACACTGTATGGAGAAGCCCACTTGAGGGTAAAAATTATATTTTATACTTGGACTGTCACGGCGCACACCCACTGGAGGGTAAGAAAAGACTGCATTGCACTATGAGTTCCAGCATGCTTTGGAAAGAAACTCACTTGAGAGGCCCACCAGAGGGTACTTAATTAATGTAATTAGCATGCAAATGAGAGTGCAGTGCTGGCATGTTGTCAGTTTCATTCAAGCCTGTGAACAAGGACCAGGAGGTCCGAAACGCATCAGGCAAGGAACCTTTCTTTATGCAGATGCCGATTTTGTCATGAAATAAAGAACTCAGGAGAGTTTACCTGCTTTGAGAGTGTGCTTTCTTTAAGGGCAGATTCGGTACGGGATATATATATATATATATATATATATATATATATATATATATATATATATATATATATATATATATATATATATATATATATATATATATATATATATATATATATATATATATATATATATATCAAAGAAATACCCTTTCAGGCATAGAGTGACGAATAAATTATGCAAAAAAGAAGCAGAGAACTCTGGGTAGTTCTCAAGTTTAGGTGGAAAGCAGCTCCTGTATAGAGCACTCTTAACACCACCACTCTCAAAAGCAGACATTTGAGGTGAGCAGATCTAGAGTGTCGCTGGTGTTGAGAGTGCTCTATACAGGAGCTGCTTTCCACCTAAACTTGAGAACTACCCAGAGTTCTCTGCTTCTTTTGCATAATTTATTCGTCACTCTATGCTTGTAAGGGTATTTCTTTGACTTATACTGGGTGCTCCCTTGTGTCTGGACAAAGCTTTACCTTTCTGAAGAGCTCTAATTAGAGCGAAACACTGTGTCAGGGGTTGCTTTTACTCATTTCAGGTTGGCTTGGTTGGTATTTTACCAATTCAAAGTTGTAATACTGTGCCTGGAGTGGTAAATGGCTTTTGTCATTTTGCAGCTCAGCAAGGACAGCACTGTGCTTGTCCTATGCTTAAAGATTTTGCTGTAGTAATGGCAAAAGACTTTGTCCATTTCTATCTCGGCGTGGATAGCACTGTGCTAATCCTATGCTTAAAGACTTTGATAGAAAAGCAGACATTTGAGGTGAGCAGATCTAGAGTGTCACTGGTGTTGAGAGTGCTCTATACAGGAGCTGCTTTCCATCTAAACTTGAGAACTACCCAGAGTTCTCTGCTTCTTTTTTGCATAATTTATTCATCACTCTATGCCTGAAAGGGTATTTCTTTGACTTATACTGGGTGCTCCCTTGTGTCTGGACAAAGCTATACCTTTCTGAAGAGCTCTAATTAGAGCGAAACACTGTGTCAGGGGTTGCTTTTACTCATTTCAGGTTGGCTTGGTTGGTATTTTACCAATTCAAAGCTGTAATACTGTGCCTGGAGTGGTAAATGGCTTTTGTCATTTTGCAGCTCGGCAAGGACAGCACTGTGCTAGTCCTATGCTTAAAGATTTTGCTGTAGTAATGGCAAAAGACTTTGTCCATTTCTATCTCGGCGTGGATAGCACTGTGCTAATCCTATGCTTAAAGACTTTGATAGAAAAGCAGACATTTGAGGTGAGCAGATCTAGAGTGTTGCTGGTGTTGAGAGTGCTCTATACAGGAGCTGCTTTCCACCTAAACTTGAGAACTACCCAGAGTTCTCTGCTTCTTTTTGCATATATATATATATATATATATATATATATATATATATATATATATATATATATATATATATATATATATATATATATATATATATATATATATATATATGAACAGCTTGTCATCAATGCCTTTCCTCCTCCTCTCGACGTCGGTGCCAGCAGCGGTAATGACACCCGCTAATAATATCACACAACGAAATATCCGGGAAGTCCTGAATAAATCAAGCGGCCCACCACAAGGACAGCACAAGAGTTTATTGTGCATACAACGACGCGTTTCGGCGAAGCCTTTTTCCAGTTGTGTGACCTGCGCCCAATTACCCATAGAAATACTGGTTGCAGTGCATAGACATAGAAAAAATATTCATTACAATTTCTAATGTAATTGCAAGCGAACATTATTAATTCATAATGCTGTGCAAAGCGATGCAAAATTACATTCAAATAAAACATATAGGACATGCTGGTAATTACCGATTCTCAGAATGAATTAAAAACGGAGTTTCGCCCGCGATCTCAATGTATATAGACATAGAGGACAGACTATACTGTCGACATCTCTTATCGGTGTTACCTTCTACTCTCCTTTAAAATGAAAGCAGATAAACTGCGAATAAGCGCTGCCCATCCTGCGCAATTCATGTCATAAAAATACCCACATGAAGATCATATTTCTATGGGTAATTGGGCGCAGGTCACACAACTGGAAAAAGGCTTTGCCGAAACGCGTCGTTGTATGCACAATAAACTCTTGTGCTGTCCTAGTGGTGTGCCGCTTGATTTATTCAGGACTTCCCGGATATTTTGTTGTGTGATATATATATATATATATATATATATATATATATATATATATATATATATATATATATATATATATATATATATGTATATATATATATGTTCCCAAACACCTTCCGTGTAGAATCTGCCACCTCCTAATCGAGAGCTGCTTCGTTGTCAGGGGACCCCACGGAAGCGGGTCCCGTTAACTTTTTGCACCAACTCCTCCAAGTTTCACGAAGGAAAACGAAGCATTGTTCAATTTTTAAATTATTTATTCTTTTCAGCCACTTGTCAAACGCGTTTTGAGTGCATTGCACCCTTGTTCACCGACAACGAGATCTGAATTTCGCAGCCATTTTACAGTGTATCACACGTGATTATCTAAAACTACAATTTTAGTGCATGTGAAGAAAGACTTGTAGTTCTTTCACAAATTTCATTTTCTTTGGACTGCTTTTAACGATACAATTGAAACGCCCTTACAATCAGATACAAATAATATTCATCATATCCGTCTCTGATATATTATATACAATATAAAATATATACAATTACAATTGACATGTTGATAATTATATTAATAAGATAGAATTCACATCTTTTTTGAAAGGTTCATGCCCAAGTGGTCTATTTTTTGTACCATGGCATTTCTCCATTCCATCAATCAAGCCCCAGTAGGCATAGGCAATCCCAATGCAAAACCTAATGCTAACTTACAAGTCTCAAAATGTTATATGTTTAAAAACTCTATTACTATATTCCTTTACTTTTAAAATCAAAATTTCTTTTAGTTGATTACTATAAGTGCATGTACAGATCCTCCTCCACATTCAAACCTTCTGGCTACTTTGAATTCAATTCTACTATATATCGTGACTCCAATCTCCTCAGTTTCTTTTCTCTGTTGCCTCCCCTTGGGTTTTTGTTTATCGCATCTATCACATAGTACGTCAATCCCCCCACATCCTTATTGTGGAACCTCTCAAAATGTCAGGCAACAGGATATGATCTGTCACCATTTTTTACGGCTCTCAGATGCTGTAGGATTCGTTTATGTACTTCTAGGATCGTGCTGCCCACGTACCTCAGGCCACAAGGGCACTGAAGCACGTAGACAGCAAAATCCGTTTTGCAGGAAAATTTGCCTCTTATTCTTCTCATGTTTTTGCTTAAACCTGGTTTGTATCTTTCTGTGTTCACCCCATGTGTGCATGCTTTACACTTAGTGCATTTCACAAAACCCTGGCGTTTTGTTAGCCAGGTAGTTTTTGGCTGGGGCTTTCTTAGAGTATTTTTAACCAGTGTTTGCTTGAGGGACCTTGCTCTGCGAAATGTGATTTGCGGCCTACGGGAAACAGATTTACCTAGGATTGGGTCATTTTTAATTAAATGCCAGTGTTTGTTTAAAATACCTCGTAACTTATCATGCTGAGCACTGTAAGTTGTTATAAATCTACATTGATTATTTGAATCCAATTGTTTCTTTTCTTTGTTCACCTCTTTTTTCTCAAACAGGATTTCCTCCCTCTTTCTTTCATTTGCTCTATGAATTGCGTTGTCAACCCATTCATCTGGGTATCCCCTTGCCTTGAACCTTTGTTTTAACACTCTCATTTCCTTCTTTGTCTCTTTTTCGTTGCTGGAATTGCGCTTAGTGCACAGACATTCACCATAGGGAATGCTTCTCTTTAGGTTCACAGGATGAAAGCTCTTTGCATGCAAAAGAGTATTGCTGGAGGTGGGTTTCCTATATAGCTTTGTTTCAACTTTTCCATCCTCTATATACACTGTTAAGTCTAGAAAATTGACATTTGTTCGACTTATTTCACTGGTGAAACTTAAAATAAGGTTGTTATGCTGTAAGTCATTGATGAACAATTTTGCCTCCTCTTCAGTGTCCTTCCACACTAAAAATAAATCATCAATGTAACGACTCCAGTGCATAATGTGTTCTTCCCGATGTTTTTGATATCGTGACCGGACCACCTGCTCCTCCCACCAGCCCATATGCAAATTAGCATAGCTGGGGGCGAAGCAGGTGCCCATCGCTGTTCCGCAGATCTGATGGAAAAGTTCTCCATTGAACAAAAAATAGTTGCTTGGGGATGAGGCCAATTACATTATGGTCTCATAAACAAATGTTACTAAGTATGGTTGAAAAGTGTTTGACAAGCAACTATTTTTTGTATGTATGTATGTATGTATGTATGTATATATATATATTACCCAGTGGCAGTCACCACAGGGTTGTTATAGTTAGAACCACGTTTCCATAGAAAAAATATTTTTTGGGTTTGCTAATATCGTTGGTGCTTTTGACGAATACTCACAAAACATTCCAAAAAAAGTTCAATCACCTCAGCTTCTTCCTGGAAAGTTTTGGGGTGATCCATGAAGCAGGGGATGAGAAAAAGGGGGCTCCCAAAATACGTTTTACCTATGCAAATTTCCATAGGAAAATTGAACAACAATACCACATAAAAGGCTGAACAGAATTTTAAAGCTGCTAGGTGGGTGGTAACGTAGGGTAATGGCGCTCCTAGGCAGTATGCAGATAATGTACTCGTGTCTGTATTGAGTGAGCGGTGCAAAAAGGGGTAGGGGGAACCACCCTTCTACCTCAATTGTGGCAAAACCACTAAGCAAAATAACAACACGATCCCTCGCACACTCTAAATAATATATATAACACGTAGGTAAAAAAGTAAGAACAATCTTGATCCGTAGCTCGATCTCGTAACATAAATTGTTTATTCTTCATGTAGTGAAACGAAATAAAGTCTTAGCCAACACCTGTTTCGTCGTGTTTGTGCTGTTGTAAGCCGCAACTTCTTCAGGGCTAGAGTGCTCTTGACGTAAATCCTTAGCTTCGGTTTTAATTCCGTCCCGAAATGCGTTCAAGGTATAAGGTGTCCCTGGCTGAGGGACCCTTCATGTAGTTCTTGGTGCTAATAAACGAAACTGGTACACGTTTAAGTGCACCCCACATGTATTGTTAATGAACCGATTCCTCAATAGCATAGTATTGTGTTCTCCTCGTAATATATCACAACATAATCAAAAACGCAATCCCTGTTAGTATGGGATCGCAGTTCAAGTGGGGCACCCGTCAAGTGGTAGATGACTGGTGGCCAATGCGTACTCGCCGGGGGATGAACTAAACTTTTACACGCATTGGCCACCAGTCATCTACCACTTGATGGGTGCCCCACTTGAACAGAATTTCACCAATTTTGGCAGAGAGCTAGATCTTGGTCCAGAAAGCGTGCTTCTTGTGATTTGGTGTAAATCTGTTCAATAGTTTTTGAGAAATTAAGGTTCTGAATAATTGAAATTTCTCACCACAAATCTATAGCGGATCCTTTGTGGTGGATTTGCATATCCTGCTGCTCCCCCACTGGTTGACCCATGACTAACCATGGTAGATGAGCAAGGCTGAACGAGGGATCCTATTGGCTGGTGGCAACCTAAAGAAAATGATGGAGCCGCCATCTTAGGACTGAGGAACTTGGCCCCTGAGTCCTGGAATTTGTTTTTAAAACCATATAAGGCGATAAGGTAAGGGGTAGTCTGATCACCTGGGCCAAGTGGGGCAGGGTCCAGACCAGAATTTTTTTATCCGCTATGTCATTGATCTGTGTATCCTTGCTGTGCTCACCATGGTCCCTCTGACCCCTGGGGATCTGGGGCACTGCAACTGCAAAAACAAAGGGTGTTGGGCACTGTGGAAAGTGCCGGAGGCAATCATCCGGCAAAAGGCTATATGCGTAATGTGGTTGGGTGCCCCATGGGGGGCGGGGCTAAAGATGTAGCAACCTCTCTTTCCTACGGACCATGGTTCCTGCGGCACACGAGTCTTCTCCTGATCCGCCTCCGTGGTCAGCCCATGGAACCTCTCGAACGAGACAAAGCATCAGCAATGTTGTTGTCCACACTGGGAACTGGCTGTGCTCTGAAGGCAATATCAAATCTAAGGCAATGCAATCCAAAAAATTTCACCAGCTGCCACAACTGTTGCTCCCTGGCCGACTTCCTGTTGACCTCCTGCACCACTGGCATGTTGTCTACCCGGAAAAGGACCCTTTTATGGGACAGCTGTGCACCCCAAAGCATGACAGTCACTACCATGGGGAAGAATTCCAAGAAGGCAATGCTGCATCTACCCTCCCTCCATTCTGGAGGCCATTCCTTGGCACATCAGTGTCCTTGCCAGTACAAACCGAACCTGCAGGCACCTGCGGCATCAGAGAAAATGTGCACGTCCCAGTCCATGTCCACCCAGTATGTCAGGGGAATGCCGTTGAAGGCTTGTAGAAAGACTTTCCACATGCGCACCCCCGCTGTCAGTCGGACATGATGGTGAGGCAAAGGTAGGCCTGAGAGGGTCAAACCTATGCACCTGTAAAACGTCCTCTCTGCTCTTACCAACCTACAGGCAAAGTTCAATTGCCCCAGAAGCATTTGCACTTCCTTCACTGTCACTTCTTTTTTGCCAGCATTGTGTTCAGTAGAGCCAACATTTTGGTCTTCTTGTCCTCCGGCAGCCAGGCCTCCCCTGCTACCGAGTCAATTTCGATACCCAAAAATGCCAACACTGTAGTAGGCCCCACTTTCTCTGGGGCCAGGGGCATCCACAAATCCACCATCAAGCCTTGGAATTTTTCCAGTGTGTCCTGGCATTCTCCAGCCCCCGCTGTCTCTACAAAGACTAAATCGTCTAAGTAGTGTGTTACATGCTCCACCCATGTGTGCCATGTGAATAACCACTGAAGAAATGTACTAAAACACTCGAAGAGGGCACGAGATGGAGCAACCCATAGGGAGTGCTTTATCCACAAACCATTGGCCCTTGAACAGATGGAAGTCAGAAGGGTGTACCGGCAACAAACAAAAAGCCGACTTGATGTCGCTCTTTGACATCAGTGTCCCCCGTCCAACCTTCTCTACCAAAGCTAGGGCTACATCCACTGACGAGTACATCACTGACACTTGCTCTGCGGGGATGAAATCATTCACTGACTGGCCCTCAGGCCAGGACAAGTGTTGAATCAGGTGATACTGCCCTGCTTCCTTTTTGGGCACTACCCCGATGGGTGACACTACTAACTGATCCATGGGTCATTCATCAAATGGGCCTGCCATCGTCCCCTCCTGTATTTCTTTAAACATTTTCTCCCTGACTACCTGCGGATGCTACGACGCTGATTTAAGACTGGGGTCCCAATTGCATACTCTCGGGCCATCGTATCCCAGCCTGAAACCCTCTTTGAACCCCGGTAGCAATACCGCAATGTTGTCTGTCCTGTCGTAAAAGGAGAGCCAGAATGCCAATTTTTCAATGTTAATGGGTGTATGAGCCTTTCCCTCCAGGTCTTTGTGCCCCTCTACCTGGCCGGAACCCCCCCTCCGTATTAGTTCCCCTGGGGCGCTCCAGTATGACTGCCTGCATTTACTTGTTGGTGCCCGTAACCCATGGCGGTAGAGGTGTCTGCCATGAAGCAGGCAACCAACTGGTGTCTGCCCGATCATTTTGAGCATTTGTGGCAGAATTTTCAGAGTTCTTTTGTGCATAAGCCTTTCTTGTAGTCCCAGCATGCTCCCATTTAAGTCCCCTGGTTCCTACTGCTCCCCCCCACCCTGCCTCGGGTGGGGCGACCCTGAAAGGGCTTGTATACTATTGGCAAACCACTGGCTGTAAATATGGTTTTGTCGAATTTCGCTGGCCCCATTGTGTGCTGCCATAAGTCTGTATCTAGCTCCCCCATTGGGCGTCCGGGTCCACCGTTAGTAGGGCCGTAATTCTTCATCATATTGGGCCCAGCCATTCCTCCCCAAATTTAGATGCGCCTTCCTAATGACATCTATGTACATGCATATGGCTACCGCCCTCTCTGGAAACGTTTCACAGTACACGCTGGCATATATAAGGAAAGCCGCGGCCAGTTCTCAATAGTCACCGGGACTCTTGGGCGTTTGGATAGCTTTAACTCCTCCTCTTTGGAGCCCTCTTTTGACCTGAGTTCCCTATGTAGTAGTTTTGGGATCTCGATATACTCCCTTTACCAAATCTTCTCCTTCGTCAACGGCATTAGATGTGCTCCCAAGGGTTATGCTGTCCCCATGTATGGTAACTTCTTAAAAGTCCTGCTGGTCGCTTTTGCGCCCCCCCTCCTGTCCTACACCTGTATCCCTGTATCCCCCTTGCGCTCTTCTCTCTTTGCTGGGGTTGGTACTTCCTGGGCCGTGCACACGGGGGGGTCCTCTGTCCTCACTCTGGTGTCCCGCACGTAGCGCCCTTTCCTTAAGCGGGCCTTCCTGCTGGCGTGGGGCTCCCTGGCCTCCCCCCGTGGATAACATGGTTAAGTGGGCCTCCCCACTTGCCGAAGGCTCTCTGGCCTCAACCCCCACTGAGACCTCCCTGCCGTACGTGGCCCCTCCCTCCTTGGGCCTCTCCCCACCCTATGTAACTGCATGGACCTCCTGTTTCCTCTTCTTACCTGGCACCAAGGTCAGTGCCTGCTCCAGGGCCCGCCGTTTCACCACCAACTGTGGACCATGGCTCTCTGGACCCGCCCTGTACTGCTGGGCTCTCTCCTCCTGAAAAATACTAGCACATACGTTAGCGCACCCCCCCACAGCTCCCTTGTCCCACCATTGGGCTTCCATCTCCTCACTCAGCTCCCTCTCTTTCAGACTGTCCTCGCCTTAATCTAGTTTTGCGTGTGTTCCCTCACAAGCACTGTCACCCCAACCCTGTGCAGGGGCCTTAAATGGGGGGAGCCGTACCCTGCCCCATCTTCTTACCGATGCGGGGTGCTTACACCCCTGATCCAAGGTGGCAGAGAATGATCAGAATCCTTCCGCCCGTTGCACCGCAGGGGTTGTGCTGTACCCACTTGTGGCAGTGATCTTTGGGTCCAAAGTTGCTGCCAGCTAGCCACGAGGGGCTTCGCTGGCTCTTTTCCTCGGGGCTGCTAAGCCGCACGTGGCCCACCCAAGTCGCCCCCCGTGCATGCGCCGCCCTGCAAAAAAGGAACATGGTACGGTGTGCTGGTCAAGCCAACCCCAATACCTAATGGATCCCCCAACCCACGCTGTGTCAGGCTGCTCGGGGGGCGCTGACACCCTGGTTAAGAGTCCACCCCTTGTCCCTGCCAGTCACCCCAACACCGCACCCCATGGGTCCAATGCCACTCCACAACCCCTGATGTGCCTTAGACCCTGCCCGGGGGCTTTACCGCCCACTGCCTACCCAGCGACTCTGCCCCGCACCGGCCCTTCTCTCCCCCTCTTCCCAGCTCCACCCCCTCACGCCATTCTAGGACATCCACCTCCCCTACCAGCCTGCCTGAACCCCGCGACCTGGAGACCCCTGCTCTGTGCTCCCTTGAACCCTCCACATGTGGCCCCACCGCAAAGCGCTTGCGCAACACCTCCCTGGCTCCAGAAGGAGCTCTGTCCAGCCACGAGTCCCTCTCCTATGCCACTCGCTGTCCCACCCTGCCCCCTTGGTCCCCAAAGGGCGCCTCCCCCTTCTCATCCCCTCCCACCAGCCACTGCCTGTACACTTCCCTGAAATCCACCTCAGGCCAAGGGGCCTCGTGTGCCTTCAAGGCCCTGAGGTGGCTTATTTTGTCCTCCAATCCCCCTATGGTCTGCTGACTAAGATTGCTCTCTGCCCTTTCCTCCTGCCTCTTTCTTCTACGTGGGGCCGTGGGCTCCTTGGCCATTGCCCCGCCCCTGTTTCCTCCCCGTGAAGCCTCGCTGGGCACGTGCGAGGCCTCATGCTCTTTGGCCACACCCCCTGAAGCATCATGCGAGGCCTCCGCTGGGTCCTGGGAGGCCTCGCAATCCACCAAGTCAATCTCCTCGGACGCTGCCTTTCCGTCCCCGCGGGAGGCCTCGCCAGACCATTGCACACTCGCACTGGGGCCCCGCTGCCCAGGAGGGGCCGAGCTTGCCCCAGACCCCTGCCCCCTCCCGTGCCAGCAGCCTCAGTCCCTGCATGCGGGGCCACTCTCTGCATTCGCGAGCGGCCCCTCCCTCTCACCTGACGTGGGCGCTGGAGGCCTGCGCCCCGACGTGCTGGCCAGGACCGCAGCAGCAACCCCGCCACAGACTTCCGCAGGGGGCAAGACTTGACTCCCGACCTGTCTTTCAAGAGGTCGAGCCTTCCTGCTGCAGCCAGCAGGTGGGCCGCCTGCTCCACCTGATCATCCTCCATAGGTGTGCGAATGATTGCTATATAATGCAAGCAGACCCTTAACCCCGGCAGCTGCCTAACTGCTCTACCACGCTACTAACTGCTCTACTGCGCTACTCACAAAAAACTAGCAAAGTGTGCCAGCCACTGTGCCACCACGTTAAAATGGTGTCTGGCACACAAAATGGACACGCTATATATGTTGGGCTATAACATAGCCCAAATGAAGCCCAACCCGCCGTGCAGTCCTCTGGACTGCACCACTTCCCCAAAAACCCCGGGAGGCAGAACTCCCTCCGATTGGCTGCCCCCCAAATCCACATTGACACGTGGTGAGATGGAAGCGCTGTTCTGAAACACACATGCAAACCGTGTTGCTTTTTTTACTTTTCACAAGAATTCCTGGGAAAATAAAGTTGAAGTGCTGAACATTTTAGCTACATAGGGCGTATAGTATAAAAACCAGTGAACCCGTGTAAGCAGAAAAGATATTTTTAAAAACCTGAAACACAGAATTCCTGTTCCATTGCCTTGTTTATCATAAATATCTTATGTATATTCGGGAAGCGACCATAAAGATCAGATAACCATAGAGACCGAGCCTCTAATCACAGGCTTCGTATTCCCTACCTGCCAATGCTTGAAAGTGAAGTCCTTCAGCAGTTGCTGCTTATATACAGTTCTGTCCCCTTATACTTATCGAAAAGCATTGCCAGAGTGTCTGAAGACCAATTTATGCAGTAGGAAATCACTGCAGATTATGCAGCCATCAATCACCCGTGACATCCAATTAGCATCAACTCTGATGGTGATTTTAATCATTTACATACCCGCCCACTGTGAACCTAGATAAGCAATTCATTCAATATTGTGCTCCAAACAACAATCCACCAGTAATGATTAGCAAATATTTCTGACCTGCGCTACTTTCGATCCTGAGAGCAAAGCACTTAGGGGCTTATTTATGAGAGGCTTGCAATGCTTTGCATGGCCTCCTGTATATGGAGTAAGGCAAGGTAGCGCAATTCTCATGTTGCCTTACTCTGCTCCAGGGAGGCATTCCATGGGCGTTGCAGTGGGTTTTCCCATGCAACACCCATAGATTTTGAATTGCCCCACACTTACTTAGTCACAAAAACCTGGGGCAGCGCTAAAACCTTACACCTCTCGAAACCAGGCATAACGAGGAGAAATATTTTTATTTCTCCTTGTTTTTTCCAGCACACATAGAAAGAGGAAAACACCTCTTGGGATTGTTTGTGCGCTGGAAGGTGCCCCTTCCTGCACAAATCAATCCTGCATGCAACACAGACACCCATGCACCATGGTGTAAAGGCTACAGCGTTGGCGCTAGACAGAAAATTGTGCGCCAGCCAGGGGGAAAGGACAGGAATGCACCGTATTTCATAAATATGGTGCATTTCTGCCCTTTCACATTGGCGTAGGGCAGCGCAGCAAGAAGACTTGCGGCGCTGCCCTACGCCAATTCCTCATAAAAAAGGCCCTGATTTTCCAACAATTTCCACTGGGGTGAAACAGCGTGTCCCATGTTTGAACGATTGTTGAGGCTTATTCAATGCAGAAAAGGGTGACCATTTTGCAGTCTATCTTTTGCCCACAACAAAAACACAGCACACTTTGGGGCCGATTACGATGGCGGGCAGTAGCACATCCGCGGTGCAGGCGGTGGCGGAAAATGCCCTTTTCCGCACTCCTTCGGCGGTCTGCCGTATTACGATGGGCAAAGATAGCCCATTTCCCGTCCGCTGCGGTGTGTTGGGAACCGCCAGGAATCCCCTTCTGCAGAGGTGGTGGACGGAGCCAAAAGGGAGGGACCGCCGTGCGGAATGCGGTTACGACCGCCGGTTGTATTACGATGCCACAAACAGCCCACCACACCGCTACGGAGAATCCGGCCAATCGAGGATAGCGGTGGCAATACTGCGGATAGCTCCATGTGCTCGAGAACGCTGGGGAAACGGCGGTCTTTTGCCTTTCCGCAGCAAATCCGACCGCCGCGGACGGATTTTCAGCTTTTCCGCCGCTGAATCCTAGAATCCGACCGCCGCGGTAGGGAGTCTCTGGCGGTGCATCCTAATCTGGCCGGCGGTTTTGCCACGGTACCTGCGGGTGGCAATTTCCCGCTAGCACGGCGGTCGGAATGCTTTTCCGTCCGCCATCGTAATCAGCCCCTTTGTTCGCCCCACTCCTGAATTTTGAAGGCAAGTCAGAAACTCTTCTCAGTGTAAAACTTCAAAAGCTTCCTTTATTAGGGTACAGTGGAAAAGGGGGTGGTCTACGTTATAAGAGCATTTTACACATCATCTAAATCTGGGTAGTGGCCAAGAACTTTTTCTGAGTTTCAAGCTGCAGCAACAGGGGAGTAATTGCGTGCAATTCAGTGCCTTTGCTATTTTTTAACTTCACTTTTTCTTAAATTCCAGACAGGAAGATGTGCATGCTCATAATATGCCCAAGACATGGAGAACACTCTATATCAGAACAGGCTCCTTAAACATTAGATATGTGTTTTATTCTTGAAAGACCCACCAAGTCAAGTGTTCAAGTTAGCCACAACTTTTGGGTTGTCTTGCAATATGTGGTGCAAGCCATCTCACATGGATGCTACCTCTGGATTTTGGTACCCCTAGCACCACATTTTATTAAACCTAGTCTTAGGGGGTCATGAAAGCAGCAGCAGGGACAAAAAATGTCTCCAGAGGCCATGTTTACTTTTTATAGTTTTTACTACTTCCCGTCGCCCTTTTCAAAGGGAAGGCGATGTCATGTCCACTACCACTCACATTATGCTGAATTTCAAAGTATGCCATCGTGTTTCGCTATCTGATGACATTTTTGTACAGTTTGTAGTCTTCCTCCTTTACTTGTGCCCAGGACTTACTTAGCCACAGATGACTCCATAGCTACCCTTCTTCTTTTCTCCATTTTGTTTTCCTACCAAAGTGCTTAGAGGCAGTGGGAAAGTGGCATATAGCACTTCCTGCAAGGTAGGAATGAATGAATAAATCAGATTAGTATACTTTTGCAAAAGTGTGATGATAAAGAGTATGATCTCAAACATTTCAAGATATATTTGAAATTTTGATCACTTCGACATCTTTACACATCATACCCACTAGTGGTTTAAACCTCCCACTCGAAGCCATGTAAGGTATATAATATGCTTGTAAAGAAAACGCTATTCTCCTTGCTGGAATATAGGAGATGAAACTAAGAGAGCACATTTTTTTTTTAATTATGTGGGTATATTTTATTGCATGCATGAATAAAAGTACGGAGAAAGAAAATCGCTGGGCATGGGTGACTAAAGACGCCATTTTGTGTGTGCCTCATAAAGTTTTAAGGGGGCAAAACCTGGAATATTCACCACAGATACTACCTGCTCATCGCAGTGGGTGACCCAACCTCCGCCCTAGACCGTACAGCAGTACACATCGGTGTCTTTTGGTTGTTGCAACTATGAACCCACCACAGAAGGGGAACAGAGAGCATGCGCACTCGCAACAAGTCAATACATTTAGGCCTCACCCGTGGCCGACCTGCACCAGAGTTCGGCAAAAGCCATCCAAGCTGAGCCCCGTGAGAAAAAAAAAGTGAAATGTTGTTAGAATTACACAGTGAGCGATGCAGAAAGAAAAGTGATTTTGCATCAAAGGGCAGAGCCCTTATATGAATCAAATGGGGAATTTAGCCAGAACACGCAGGGCCTCTCGCCTGTTAATTTGTCTGTATGTTTAAAGGGCATGCGGGGTGAATATTAAAAGATAACCACACATTCGCATGTGATGCCTCGAAAGCTAAAAGGGCGGGGGGGTGTGTCATTATGCCCCGCTTTGAGAGGCGGGGTGTATGTCTAGGAGATATAATTTCTCAGAGGGGGCTGTTTCAGGGCCACCAGGACTGCCGAGAAACTGAAGGGCTCCTAGAAAGAGCTCTTCAAAGTAAACCGATGCATTCAGCAACACACTGCATGAGGGCCGGGCAGATCCGGCCTTTGTGTCCTCTCATCAGAGGCAAGTGACATCTTGAACGCCTCAAGAAGATTAAATAGCAAAGCCCAGTCGGAAGCTTGGAAAAAAAGAGAAAACAAAACAAAACAAAAAAAAGCGAGAGGGGAAAGAAAAGGGGCAAGTTAGCCATTATGGGGCTGGTTCTTTCTTGTCTGTGAAAGCTTTCCAGGGGTGCTATTGGGAGACCACGGCTCTGGGCGCCCACACAATGGCGGGCAGAAAGGAGATCTCCCAAAGGGACCAGAGGGTGTGGGTCGGCCTGAATGCAAGATTAGTGCAGCTTCACAGCAAAGAAAAGGGGGTTCCTAGTCTGGATGAAAATGGGGAATCACTTTTTTCCCCCGGACTGCAGTTCACCGAGCATCGACAATGCTTGATGGGAGGTACTTGACATGACACTCTTCCAGGCCATGTTCGCTCTCCATGTGGGACCCCCAAAAAACAACAGGAGCAAAACCACAACAAAAACCATTTCGACCTGATACATATTCAAAGACACTTTCACAGGAATGTTGGACCTGTTGGGAACTTCGAGGAATATGCAGCCCACTCCTGCAATTTGCATTTGATAGTCGAGGGTGGCTGGGCTGGCGCGTTGAGAGATCAATGCGCGCTTTGTAAAAACAGGGTCAGTGTAGGATATTGTCTTATTGAGAGAGTGGAGAGCTTTGGGAATCCTCAAATGATTTCCGATACTGGTCTTTATTCAAGGGTTCTACTTTGTTTAATCTTATTCTACAGATAAGGTCTGATTCCGCGTTTGTCTGATCGAAGGTGCTATTTATTGCAACAGATATAATCTGGTACCCCCGGGATTCAGAATTTATTAGGTGCAATCAACAGAACCTATTCAATTTTTTTGGGGGGGTGTCATGCAGATTTTACTACTTACCATACCAAAATCTGCAGCTCTCTGTAAATACCGTATTGTTTTCCCATGTTAAATTTCATAAGCTTTGGTCAGCCAAAAGGTAACAAAATGTGAGGCATTTATCCCACTCAGTAATTACCAGGTGAGGTAAATGCCACTAAACTCGGTCTTCCTGTTGGAAGTGGGGGATCCTAACTGGACAAAGTGGTGGGGGCAGCGCAGATGGCGGAGTTAAGGGAGGGGGGAATAATATATAAAAAAAACATTACTTACCTGCCGCCGCCGGAGTCCAGCTTCTTCTTGATCACGTTGCACTGCACAGGCTCCCAGACTCCCCACCCAATCCAGACGCTGCTCTCATGCTATTACCCAGCACGAGAGCAACACAGGGATTGGCCTGAGCGGGCTAAACTAACGCTTGCTCAGGCACTGGGAGTCCGTGCCTTTTCTCCACCCGGTTGTGCAACACAGCTGGGTTGAAGAAATGTAAGTACGCATGTTTGTTTGGCCGGCCTAAAACCAACATGCACAACTCTCCTCCTCCCTGCTGCCATCATAGACGATGGCCCCGCCCCGCCCTGGACACGGGTCACTCAGCTCAGCCAGGGAAAAATAAAATGATAATAAATAGCTTCATTATAATTTTTTTTTTTATCTCCCAGCTCTGAGCAGTGGGGCGACGCTCCTCCGCCATAACAGAGGAGCCTCCCCTGCCTGTTGGCGCAGGGGATGGAAAACTCCGGCAAATTCAGAATTAGGGCCTAAGTGTTTGCTGTAGCGCCCGCCACTCATATTAGTGGCTACTAGGTCACTGTACAATATGCATCTATCGGCATTCATTTTAACACATTGTAAACATTGTGGTCCCTTTAACACTGAGACAGCAGACAATAAAAGACAATTATGAAAACTAGAAGTTGAGCACTATACACTTTTTATATATGTTGTGGGTAGATGGAGCAAGGGTTCTGGAATATAGACGGGAAAAAGGATTAAACATTTTTTTAAACCACTTTGATTCTAGTAATAGTCAGTGCAGTCCAGTATAAGAGCAGTATTTCTACTATTACTTCTATAACTACTATTAATAATAGTAATTATAATATTAATAGGAGCAACACTATCAATGCCAATAATTGCAATACTAATACTACTACTACTATTAGCAATAATAATAACAGCAACAACAACAATAATAATAATAATAATAATGATTTTTTGATTGTTGTTCTCGCTTTTCTGTTTATGATTGTGATCATTATTCTAACCCAAAACGCACTGCTGCGTACAGTAATTCATCTCACGCACAGTGATGGTAAAGTAAAGTAAAGTCATGTAATCTATTCATTGGAACAAAAACGGTTGTCAAGATGTAAATGTATGAGCATGACAAATGTTACTGATATCCTTTGATGCAATGTTTTTCAATAAAAACAAGTTATAAAAAAAATCCTAAATTAGAGCTGCGAAAAAAAATAATAATAAAAAAATAATGATGCATGTGTTATTAATAATATTTTGAATCCTTGAATCCATACAGCATTGCAGTATGCTTAATATAGACGATCTTAATTGCCAAATTTAATTTATACACCATTTTGGTAACCCCTAAAGAATCAAAGGTTGAATCATACTGGCCCCATTGTAGGCAGCCTCAGCAGAGAGGCCAGTGATCAAATGGGTACGGCAGTTCAAATATTAGCTAAGCTTTTCATAGAGAACAGGTAAGGTACAGTGGTGCGGCAACTCGAGAGATGTTGTATACGAACGCTGGACACTTCAGTCCATTCTGCATTTTACTGGAAAGCACTCGGCTGTTGGAGTTGTGCTGTGCGAGTCTGGATATTCAAGGATGTGTATTTCAATTTGAGCAACAAATTCTCATACTATACTAGCCATATTGTGAATATAATTGTACACAATCAAATGACAAAATATAAATGACAATGAGGAGCATACTTTTTCATACTGAAGACGAAACGCATTCTTTCACAAGTTTGAATATGTCTGCAGGACGGCTCAGTGGCACAATATTGAATCCTGCGAGTCTTACTCAACCTTCCATCATTCTGAGGTTGGTAAACTGAGTACCTTAACTCAGTGATAGTGATTGGGCTTGGAAATCGAATAGTGGGTTGATATGCTAAAGAAAAAGTTATTGGTTTTATGTTCCTCCATCTCAATTGCAGAGATAGGGACGCACATTACAATAAAAACATTTACACTTTTACAGCCTTATCCTTTTTGTATATCTTGTCCCAAACCACATATTGGCTGTGGACACAGCCATCCACCCCTATCATAAATAATTGAGGTTTAAGACCATGCCTTTTTGCATTAGGGTTATATGCAGCCAGAAGAGCTTGGTTCACAACTTTAGCAATTCGTGAAGATGTGAAGTTTATGTACTTCACAGCAGTTCGCCCACAGGCAAAGCTTCCTCCAAAAGGTTTTTTGCAGGAAAATTTCCTTACAAAAGCATTCTTTTAGTAGTAAAATGCTCACTATAGAAGCAGATTTTGCTTGAATGTTCACCAATGTAAGAGATTTTTTGACTTTTCATTTTTAGGTCTCGCGTAAGCCAAAACCTTTTGATTTTACAAAAACTATATATAGGATCTACTTACTCATAGGGGCTTCCAGTCATCCCTCTTCATCCATTGGTCTATTATAGTGTCCTTCACATTTTTCTTCTGCCCACTACAGCATACAGCATAAAGCAGTGAGTCGGTCTGCGTCAGCCACTGGCTAACTTCAATGTGAGTAATGGCATTCTACCCTTTCACAAGAAGTAAACCTATACACAAAGTAGTTCCCTTAGATGCCACGGACTATTATGGCAATTTGGGCTTTTTAAGACCAAAACAAATCTTGCTTTTATCCAATTTTGTCAGATTGATAAGGGTCTGACAGCTTGCATGACAAGTGAATTTTCCAAAAACCATGACAAAACATGCATTGACAAAGCCAAAAGGCTGGTGCCCTACGCTGGACCTATTGGTTTTGCCAGCGTTTGTTTTTGAATGCTGCAGGCTTCACGAGGTACATGGATACCTGTGGTAAAATGTGGTAAAAAACTCCAAAAGTACAAGCAATAATTCGCACTTCAACCCAGTCCTAATCCAAAATGATTGAGCCATGGTAAGACAATGTAGACGATGTATGACTCTTCCCCCCTACAGGTCATCCAATTTACGAAAGGCCCCATCTAATTATAGCATGTAGATGTGCTAAGCACCAAGAATTTGAATTGTGAAGCATACTCTTGCATCAGCTCCCTAGAATTAGGGTGTAACAGATACAATCTCCTCCGTCAAGTATTAGCAAATTTTTCACAAAGTTACTGGACCATCTGAGGGAACCGGAAATATTGGCAAAGATTTCTTTATAGATGCCAATTGACTTTGTGACAATGAACTGAGAGTTCGTTTTTTCGGAGATGTGGCACTAAGGCAGCTAGTGTTTCAAGTGACACCAGCAAGATAGAACACTAAAAACTGTATAATGACAAACAGGCATTAAACCTTTCTTCATAAGCCAGTTTGTGTAATGCCCTACTAAAGAATCTACGACAACAAATCACCATGACCACCACAGTCAATGAGAGGCTTGCATGTGGATTAGCGATGATAAAATTAAATGAGGAGCTACAGTGGCAAAACATTGATGCCAGTGTTTGGTGGCATGGGCAGCAGTCAACAGTTTCAGGTGCTTCCCATGATTGGCTATTAAACTATAAAATCTCTGATCCTCCCAAACTCCGGCAAGTCCTTATGACACTTTTGGCACCAGTAGCCTACAACCTAGACGTAATTGCAAGTTGAGCCACCAAAGGCAAACACAAGCAAAGCTGCATATGTGTAGATGGGGAACACATGAAATATGGCTAGCTAATCTCACTGCTCCCTTTCCATCCCCTAGCCACAGGACTTAAGCAAAACAAACCAGTTTAGAAATAAAAATGCCTTCCTGCCCTACCAAGGGCTGTATTACAGAAAGTGCCCCGGGGCACTTTGGTATTATAGAAGGGGCCGCAGATGCTTGTGCGGCCCCTTCTGTAATACAGATAGCACTGGCACACATGTAGCGCTAGGGCTATTTCAAGAGGGCGTTCCCTCATTTGCATAAGGCATGGCTCCATGCAAATGAGGGAATCTCTTTCCCTCGGTGCTTGCGCCGTATTATGGGTGAAAGGCAAAGAAGCTGTCAGGAGGTGTACTGAAAGCGCGCCACAAAAAGATGGTGCACTGTCAGTGCACCCTCTGATGACAGCCCTTTGAAGAGGGAAAGCGGGCCCCATGGGCCCCCTAGGCATCCCCCTGCATGCGGGTGCAATCACTCACTGTACCTGCTTGTAAGGGGATCGCATTCCCCTCTTGAAAATGCAGGTGGGTTGCCACCTGCACAGTGAAACACAGAGCGCTTTTGAAGCATCTGCTCGTATTTCACCTGAATGCGCTGCCCCCAGGGCAACACAAGTTTACGGCTGCCCTAAGGGCAACGTATTCTTTGTAATAGGGTGCTCTTTCCTTGGTTGCGCGTCCCGCACCTACTTAAAGGTGCCCCGTGAGCAAACAGAAAAAGTGCACCCTGTGTGTAATAGGCCCCAGGTGTTAAAATGGTTCATTATGCCTACTATGGCACTGTCTAGGAACTGCCACCCTCTGTTTTTCACCCTCCTCCTGTTCACCTGCAGGCAGGTGGGGTGGGATCCTTGGGGGATCCTCTCAACTCAGGGAGGGTTTGGAAAGCCCTCCAGTGATTCCCTCAACCCCCTGCAGACTTCACCAGTCAATAGGGCGGTTGCATCTTGTTCTGTTTTCCATTTGTCTTTGCTTGTACTCCAATCCAACAAGTGATTATAATGCCAGAGCAGTCATGGGAAACAGCCCATTTGCACATCACATGAGTCATTTAAATGAGTCCCACAAGTGGATATGATAACACTAGTGGAACACCTAGCCCTTCCTTGATTACAGGAGAGCATTGTATCACCAGTGGTAACCTCATGCTACCCCCACCAGTGCAATTCTGCCTGATACGTAATGAGTCCACATATCCTTCATGTTTAGCTGTAGTTTAGTAATTGAAGCACTAATACTCAATTTCAAGTATGAGACTGTTTGAAGGTCACTTTAAAGTAAAATGACACTTAATCACCCCAGATGAAGAAGAGAGATCCTTTTGTAAATATTAGCAAATCTTCCTTATGGGAAAGTCATCGTAGCTGGTAGCCAGGGGTGGACTGGGACCGAAAATAGGCCCGAGAACCAAATACAAAAGTGGTCTCGAATAGTGAACCAGATAGCTAAAAAAGTGACCCACATTAGCAATTCAGGGCATTTTTTAACCTGTAAAGACAAGCTGTACAGGTGTTTTGTAATGCATGGTGTCTGTATGCATTTGTGTATGCTACCAGCAATGTTTGTGGTAATATCAGAGAAATCAACTGTAAAAGCCGGCTCAACAGACCATAAAACTGGCCCATAAATAGCCCAAAAAAACAACCCATACACTGACCTGTAAGACCAGCCCTTCGTGCACTGCCTGGTTGGCATGTAGGCCAGTCCGGACTGCTGGTAGCCTGGCTAAGTGAGAAACTCTCTTGCTGCTGAAACATACAGTGGTCAGGAGTGTAAAGTTTCAGGCAGAGGGGTGTTCTGTGAGTGCCCCTGGCCTCAACTTAACAATGGTTTTGTTCAAGGGTCACGTGACCTGAGTTGTGAAATAAATGGGTGGGGCCAGAGTTCGGCAGTTCAGTGCCAGACAAAGCGCAAGTGTGTGTACCCTTGTTTCTATGTGCTCCGCCCTGTGTGCTGTGTCCCGGTGTGGCCTAGTCACATGGCTATACCCCTTCAGGATGCAACAACTAGTGATGAGAACAGCTCCCCGCCCTTGCCTCACCTGCCTCCAGTGCCAACACGCACCACTCCTCTGTTTAAGCACCTTCTCCCGCTGAGCGGCCCTTCAACACCCGTGCTGTGCAGTGACAGCCTGCCAACACCTACCGACAGCCTACGCAGACGTAACCTTCCTGTCCTGCATGATCGGCTGACCACGACTCCTAGCAGTTCCTGCCCCGTCAGATGCCATTTTGGGCTCAGAGGCATCAGGCTACCTGCACCTCCCCCTAGCCTGACATGGGGAACTGGCTCTTCCTGTGGCGTGGGCCAGTCAGAGATGAGACTGACTCCAAAGGTGAGGCCCACTTCTTGGCTGCATTGTGGCCCTTTGTTGAGCCCCTCTCCACCGATCTCCCCTGGGCTCCCTCAGTTTGCTCCTGTTGGGCAACTGTTTAGCACACACAGACCCTGCACCCTCAATCATCTTCAAGCAAGTCCATCAGCAGCATACCTGTCACAGCACATGGGCGAGATGATCCACCAGAAGGCTCCGGGTCTCTGCAAGGGATGGATTCAATGATTCTGCCATCCCTCTCCCGGCTGAATACGGGCACAGAGGACACCTCCACGACACAGCCTGCCCCCACCGCCTGCCCAGATATGAGCGAACACCCACTGTCCTTCCCACTGGGTTTCTCCCTTGCAGACTGGATGGCCTCACCATGGCATCAATACCAACCATAGAGCGTTTTGTTGTCTATGGTGTTTACCCCATCTCATGCCACAAAATTGGTGACCTGGATTGTGCGACTTGAAATGTACTTTGCTGCAGCGGGGCTAGAGGCAGGCAGGCATTGGCCTATGTTCCTTCATCTAGGTGACACACCATACACAAACTATCCAAGACTATGGGCAAAGCTGGTTCACCCTATACTTATGCTATGCTCAAAGCCGCCCTGACAGCCCGTTTTGAATCTCTGGCCAAACCGGATTATGACCGATTCCTCCTTCACCAGGCTCGACAAACACCAGAAGAGGCTTTAGATGAGTTCTAGGGCAGGCTCTGGGAACTCGCAAGTGTGTGTGTAGGAAACTGGGTTTTTGTTGCAGTACCCCCCCCCTCTGCTTTTTGCCTGGTATCTAATGCAACTTTGACCGAAAGTGTGCTGGGTTCCTGCTAGCCAGGCCCCCGGCACCAGTGTTCTTTCCCTAAACAGTTCCACAATTGGCAACTGTTTAGGATCCCTTGTAAGTCCCTAGTAAGTGATATCCCTGGTACATAGGGCATTGGACCTAAAGAGAGACCCTAAGGGTTGTAGCACAAATTGTGCCACCCTAAAAGGCCTCTCACCAAGCTCATGCAAACTGCCATTGCAGCTTGCGTGTCTTGGTGCAGAGAAAAACTGAAGAGTCAACTTGGCACACATCCCTGTATGCTATGCCTGCCAGCATTACATGTGGTATAGGTAAGTCACCCCTACTGCAGGCCTTACAGACCTAAGGCAGACTGCACTATACCCATGTAAGGGCATATCTGTGACAGTGGATATGTCCCAGTGATATCTAAGTTCGCCCTTAGATATTACCGGTGCACAGGGAAGCCATAATGAGTACATGGGCTGAACACTCATCATTACGAGTTCCACAGCTACATGATGGATTCACTGTATCCCAAGGGGTTTGGTACCAAACACCTCATCTTAATAAACCCACACTGATGCCAGTGCTGGATTTATTAATAAATACACACAGAGGGCACCTTAGAGGTGGTCCTTGAAAACCTACCGAATACTAGTGTGTTGACTGACTGGTTTCGAGCAGCCAGCCACCATAGACAGGTTTCTGACCTTCTGAGGAGAGAGTCTTCGCTCTCGGAGGTCCGGAACAAAGCCTGCCCTGGGCAGAGGTGTTTACACCACCTCCAAGCAGGATGGACATAACGGGGGGAAAGCTTCAAAGGCCCTGCTGCCTTTGTTATACGACCCTCGGTCTCTCCAGATAGTGTAGGTGCCCACCCCCCTGTCCTGACCCCACTTTTTGGCAGTAAGACAGGAAGGAAAATTAGTTTGTTTAGGCATTGTGCCCACATTCAGCCAGCACCACCCCTAGGGCAGGCCAGCGATGTGGACCCCGCTTTTCAGATTCCTCCATGTTGTTTTAGAAGGAATTAGACTTCCCAGAGGAAGGGGTAATATAGAGGGTGAAGACACCCTAAGGTAGGTGGCCCATTGGTTACTACCTGTCATTCCACATAAATGCCCCTAAATTGGGTATTTAGGTGGGACCCCTGAACCCAAGAACTCAGATTCAACGGATCAACAGAAGAAGACAGAGGAAGAGTCACTGCCTGGCGAGAACTGCAGCAGAACTTTGGACTTTGGCGTGAAACCCTGCCATCCTCAGCCCTATCTCAACAATTACAACAAAGTGACTCGTCCTGCAAGCTGGAGAACTACCAAAGTCTTTGGTAGCCTGCCAGCACTTCAACAAACACAGAGTCTCCCCTGCAGTTCACAGGCACCGACAAGCAGAGTCCGGTCCACCGCCTTGCAGCTCCCCAGCCTGACCAATGCCACAGATGACCAGGAGAAGGTATTAATGCTCTGGAAGGTCAGACTTGCTCCCCCACCGAGTGTGAAGACACCAGGACCAACCAGAGCCATGCAGGACCAACCCCTGGGGTACCGGACATCGTGCACCAAACACCAAACACCAACAGCGAGAGTCCAGTCTGGATTCTCAGTGAACCAGGACCAAGAAGCCATCAAGGGGCATCAGCATCACTGAAACCCACTTTGAGAGTGTCCCAGCTGCTTTGATTTTGCTCTGCCAGCTGTTTGTCCCTGACTTCAAGGTGCATCATTGCGCACCCAGCCCAGCCGACCTAACCACTCTGCATCCGAGCCGCCTGGCCCAGGTCCCAACAAACAGGATGTGCCCCCGTGCTCCAAGACCCCTTGTGACCTCAGCCCCCAATTGGGAGCCATCGGACTTGCCCGCAAGTCCCCCTGTGCAGCCTCTTTTCAGGTGGCCCCCCTTCTCAGTAGCGCACCAGCTACCAGCCACATCAGCACCCTGCTCCCGGTAGAACCCGGGTGGTTCCCTATGAACTGTTGGAAGTACTTTGAATCTTGGCCCACTACTATTCTGATTCCAGAAGGTGAAACCCTGAAACCAACTGTACCTACCTTTATGCATCTTTGATTTTGAGGATTGCATTGTGTGTAAAAGCGCACAGGTTTAAACAATTTACTTACCGCTGTATATTTTTGATGAAAACTGTACTTACCTTGTAACGAAGTTCTTGAGTTTGAAACATATATAAAAAGAAGTGTTATTTTTCTAATTTGGTCTCAGATTTATTTTTTGAGTGTGTGTCTCATTTATTGCCTCTGTGGGTATAACAAATGCTTAGCACTAACCTCTGATAAGCCTAACTACTTGCCCACACTAGCACAAAAGAGATCATTAGTATTATCAACTTTATCCTCTGTAAACAAATTGGGGGCCCACTGGACTCTCTGCATAGTGTACTTCTTTTTAGTACTCTATATATAGAGCCAGCTTCCTACAGCGTGCACCCTACTAGAGGAGCAAGATGAGATCTGGTCTCAATTCATATGAGGCTGTTCCTCTGCCAAGCTACAAGAGTAGATACCACAAGTCCCTGAATGACTATGGCAGACATCCTCACGCTGGGCCGGTCAAAAGAACTTTCAAAGTCACGGGCAGCCTACATGGAGGTAACCTGCTGCTCGCCATCTAGACAGAGCCCATCAACCAAGTTTCTAGTGCCACGTTGCCTCACAGTAATTGTGACTGCCCGAGGATGTCACAAGCTAATAGGCAGTGCTGATGGTCTGGTGGTGCTACCCAACACACCGGGGACTGCCCGGCAAAAGGGAAGAACTCCTATGAGTGTGGGTAGATGAACCATTACGCCACGGAGTGTCGCTCAATACCCCTGCTGAAAGGTTCCAAGAAGAATGCGGCCAATCGCATGGAAACAGGATCAGTGTATGCAGATGATGATGACATGGATAACAATAACTCTGAGGGAACTGTTCATGTCATCCATGCAGTCAAACCGACCCAAAATTGTACCCACCACCCGCTGCTTGGTCATGGACACAGGGGCGTCAATTAACATATTGTGCCATGAGCTACATCAGAAGATGCCCTCCCCACCCGTGCTTCACCCCACTACCACCAGAGTGTACTCCTTTGGCACTACTACAAGCCTCCCTCTCGCTGGCGTCTTCACAACCACAATTGACACCAAGGCCAATCCACGAAGGCAAAAGTATGTGTTATCCAAGGTGGGTCGGACATGCTCATCAGCTGCCACACAGCCAAACGCCTCAGGCTAGTCTAATTTTCATTTGGAATCTATGCAAGCACAGTGGACTCTCCCCTCAGCGAGTTTGAGTGCATCTTTCTAGGAATCGGCGGTCTAAAAGACAAAGTAGTCCACCTACACATCGATCAGTCTGTACACCAGACCCCAGGTGGCGTTCCACCTCTCACCAAAGGTAGAGGTGGAACTACAGAAGCTCGAGGTGGCAGATATCATCGAAAGAGTGGAGGGGCCGATCCCTGGGTCTCACCCATCGTTGTAGCCAGAAAGCCGAAATTGCCAGGAGAAGTAAGAATATGTGTCTACATGAGACTCCCGAACACAGCCAAAAAGGGGGAAAGACACATAACCCCAACTGTTCAGGGCATCGTAGAGGAACTCTCTGGCTCACTCTGGTTCTTCAAAATGGACCTGAGATCAGGCTTCCATCAGAACCTCATAGCACCCGAGTCCCAGCACGTGACAACATTCACCACCCACCTCAGTTTGAGGCAATATCAGTGACTCAATTTCGGCATCTCCAGCATTACGAGGTGTTCCGGGACATTATCAAGGGAGTGCTGGCCAGATTCCAGGGAGTCTTAAATGTCAACGATGACATCCTGGTCCATGCAACCACTCTTGAAGAGCATCTCCACAGACTGAGAGCCATATTCAAACACCTCCCAGATTGAGGACTCACACTGCATAAGAAGAAATGTGAGTTTCTCAAACAAGAAATATGCTTCTTCGTCTACCGCTTCTCCACTAGGGTGTCACGCCCGACCCAGCCAAAGTCTGAAACTTCCAGTCGGCACCAGCACCGTCCACCATCACTGGTGTCAGAAGTTTTCTAGGAATGGTCACCTACTGCGGCTGCTTCATGCTGAACTTTTCCTAACTCACCGGACTGCTGCGTGACCTCACAAAGGCATCGACCCCTCTGGCATTGGGGTGCTGAGCAATAGCAATCCTTTAAGAAAACCAAGCGAGCGCTGTCAGAGAACTCTACCCTCACATATTTTGATCCGACAAAAGTAATTGAGCTGGCAGTAGATGCCAGTCCCACCTGCCTAAGGGCAGTTCTCTTCCAGGAACAGCAACACGGAGACTGGGCCCCTCATCATATATGCCAGCTGTGCGCTGTCCCCTACTGAGCAAAGGTATTCCCACATTGAAAAAGATGCCATTGTGAGTCATTGGGGGTGTCGGCATTTCCACATTTACCTATACGGCTAAGCGTTCACAGTCAGCACTGATCACAAGCCACTGATCTCACTGTTTAAAGGGACTGCATCGAAGCCTGCACCAAGAATTGAAAAGTGGATACTCCAGCTACAAGAATACTACTTCTCAGTAGAGTATAAACCTGGAGCCCAGAATCCCACAGACTATCTGTCCTGAAATGCCCGACCAGCCATGCCTCAGGAAGAACAGGAAGCAGCGGACAAGGAGGAGTATGTAAAGATGGTTGCGGAAGGATGTGCCCAATCCCTGTATCCTTGACCAACATAATTGATGCCACCAAAGTCAATAACTGTCTCCAACAGGCCATTGCTGCGCCCCAATCTGGGAGGTGGAATGCTGTCACCTCCTAGCTAGCCAAAAAGACAACAGAAGCACGAAACACGCTGGCATCCCTGCAAAACATAAGGGATCAACTCATAGTTATGGTAGACGGGTGTTTGCAAAGAGAGCCCTGGCTCGTCATAACCACTGGCGTGACTCAACAGATGGTAGACCTGGCCCACAGGTCCCACCAAGGGATTGTCAAGATGAAAAACAGGTTGCGCAGCAAAGTGTGGTTTCCCAGGCTAGACGACCAAGTCAAGCAGACAGTCAGACAGTGCAGTGTGTGCCAAGCCACTGGAGCCCCAGACACCCCACTGCCCATCATCACAGAAAAAATTCCAGAAGTTCTGTGACACTGTTCCAGTGTGGAGTTTGGCAGTCTCCCATACAGCAGGCACCTGTTGGTGGTCATAGACTCTTACTCCAAGTAACCGGAGGTGAAGCTTGTGAAAACCACCTCCTCAGAAGAGACCATACCACTGTTTCAGATGAAGGGTCGAAGATGCCATTCCACACCACCCAACGTGGGAAAAGGACCCAGTTCCAAGCAGCCAAGCACACTCCTGACTGCAAGAAAAAGAACAGGCGCGCATCACAACGCAGGAGAGCCAAGACTCTAAGCATCTGTGTAGAGGGCTGGGTGCTGGTGAAATTTAGGCACCCAGGGAGCAAGTTCTGACTCCCATTCGAAAGTCACCAGTGGTGAGTCACAAGAATCCAGTGAACGATGGTGGCCGCAACAAGAGGTCAAAAGGCAGTCACCCTGGAACGTTTCTTGCTTAAAACGGTTCCACGTTGCCCTAGGGGTCAACCGGGACACAGAAACTTTGACCCCGCAGACAAGCACTCTCCTCGGAACCCTGGTGGCCCAGGGGAAGAGGCCTATCCACCCGTCCTTCATCCCAAATTCCCAGTATCCCCATAGCACCCTACTTCTAGTCCCAGACTAGCAACACTGGCCGCCTAGTCGAGAGAGAAAGGAGCCACTGGAGGTCCCAGCCCTATGCAAGAGGGACATGAATGCAGTTTACCCTTGTATAATCTACGGAGGAACCCCACTCCACCTTAGAAATTCCAGGACTATGTGATGGACCTGTGATGTCACATACCAGATTGGTGTTTTAGAAAAACAATGGTTCTGGTGTGGCCAAAAGGTCCATACAAAAAGTGACCCTGTGGGGGGCACTATGTTTGAGAATAGAAAGTAAATTCCTCTAGGGAGCGATGAACAATGTACAAAGGGACATGTAGGTCAGTTTATGACAGATATTTATTTCAAAAACAATAGTATTCAGGTGCTCACACAATAAGTGAAAATAAGCGTGACGTGAAAAGTGATGGTGATATTAAAATAAAGACATCGCATTGACAACAATAATAGAGACTCCTCAAAAATTTTTTAGAGTGGGAGCAGCTCATGTTGTAGGGGGTCGACGGCGTTTCGATCTCAATTGTTCGAGAACATCTTCAGGACATATAACAGGTGAGCAAGCTGAATTTGGGTGGAGTTGCGGTATGATTAGGCAACAAAGGAAAAACGCCTATGGAACGCTATAGTACACTTCAAGATAGTGCGTGGTAGAGATAGGAAGGCTGAATTAATTTGCCAGTGTCTTGAGAAACAGCTGTGTTGTTCAGCTTCAAAACTCAGAGCCAGTAAATTATTTTGGTCGAACCCAGGACATTGAATGAAGGCCAAGGCACGGAGAGCGGAGCGTGTCCTCCTACTGCCGCTGCCTCCTTGGAAAGGAAGTGGCGACAGAACTACTCACAAAGAGAAAAAATCATCTACCTAACAGCTATGAGGGAATATAAAAAGGCGATCTCTACAGCTAAAGCAGCACACTTCTCCTCCAGAATCTTAACCTCTAACAACCAAGCTAAGGAAATTTTTTCAATTGTAGATGAATTGTCCAACCCAGATAGAGTACTAAGTAAGCCCACACCATCTCAGGCCCTCTGTGACTCTCTGAACAACTTTTTTATTGATAAAATCGCCTCTATCAAAGCAAGTATCCCCACACATACCTCTCAAGAAATCTCCCCTCCTATGCCCAGGAATCCCTACTCCCTCGAATCTTTTCCGCCCATTGACACCCAGACCTTTCACTATCTGCTGTCCAAAGTCAGATCTGGATCCCCCACGGACCACTGCCCCCCACATGTCCTAAAAGCTGCTTTCACTGCCTTTCCGGACCCTGTTCTCGCCCTCCTGAACAACTCCTTATCCCAGGGCTGTGTCCCTAAAGCCTTCAAAGAGGCAATAGTGGTCCCCCTCTTAAACAAACCTGGGGCTGACCCCCAGACGTTGTCAAACTACCGCCGCAACTCCTTGCTCCCGTACCTAGCCAAGGTGCTGGAGGCCCATGTGGCGAAATGTCGGTCCAATTTTATGGAACAAACTAATTTTCTTGACATACACCAAGCTGGATTTCGTCCCGCTCACTCCACGGAAACGGTGATACTAGCGGTACTGGATTCCCTATGGGAAAAGGCTGACAGAGGCACTCCTCAGACCCTGGTGCTGTTAGACCTTTCGGCTGCCTTCGACACGGTCGACCATGGTATATTGGCGGACCGTGTCAGAGAGGCAGGCATCCAGGGCCCAGCCCTTAGCTGGATCAGCTCCTTCCTGAAAGACCGCTCCCAGGCAGTCCGTATTGGCCAGTTTACAGCCCCCAAATTAAAAACTATGTGTGGGGTTCCACAGGGCTCTTCGCTCTCCCCGCACCTGTTCAACCTTTACCTTCTCCCGCTGAGCAGGTCTCTGAAGGAAAGGAAAGTGGTCACCTTCAATTATGCCGATGACCTTCAACTAGTGTTCACAATCGACAATTCTCCCCAGTCAATATCTGACTTTCAGTCTACCATGCAATTCATTCGCCACTGGATGGACCACAACCACCTAAAACTAAATCCTGGCAAGACCGAACTAGTCCTGACGGGTGGCGGTCAAAATCTGTGGGGCCCACATTATTGGCCAAACGAATGAGGACCCCCCCCCAATTCCCTCCTCCTCAGTAAAAAGCCTGGGGGTCACCATAAACAATGATCTTTCCCTAAAAACTCATGTAGGCTCTGTGATCTCCACCTGCTTTCTTCAGCTGCGTAGAATTAGGAAGATAAGCAGGCTACTTTCTCAAGCAGCTTTGATACAGGTCTTGATAGCCATGGTCCTATCATGTCTAGACTACGCCAATGCAATCTACCTTGGTATACCACTCTGCCTTACAAAACGGTTACAGATGGTACAGAACCAAGTGGCAAGATTGATTTACAAACAACCCAGGTGGCAACATGCCTCCCCCCACCTAAGGAAGCTGCACTGGCTTCCTATTCCCCAACGCTGAGCATTCAAAATTGGCTGTCTGGTGTTTAAATCCCTGAATGGCCGGAGCCCTAAATTCATAGACAGCCTCATTTCACGCTACACCCCTTCACGCAACCTCCGCTCGGCTCATCTCCAACTTTTGATGGTCCCGACCTTCAAGCTGAAGCGCCAAGGGGGTTGTAGGTTTGCAACTCTGGCCCCCAAAATGTGGAATTCCATCCCCCTGGAAATCAGGTCAAGCACTGATCTATTGAGATTCAGGAAATCCCTCAAAACATGGCTGTACATCCAGGCCTACGAATAAACTGTTCCAGGTTCGGCATTTCCTAGTATCAGCGCCATGAAACCAATCGGTGTACGAGCGCTTTATAAAACCCTTTTAACATAACATACCACAACTCCACCCAAATTCAGCTTGCTCACCTGTTATATGTCCTGAAGATGATCTCGAACAATTGAGATCGAAACGCCGTCGAACCCCTACAACATGAGCTCCTCCCACTCTGTGAAATGTTTTTGAGGAGCCTCTATTATTGTTGTCAATGGGATGTCTTTATTTTAATATCACCATCACTTTTCATGTCACGCTTATTTTCACTTATTGTGTGAGCACCTGAATACTATTGTTTTGGAAATAAATATCTGTCATAAACTGACCTACATGTCCCTTTGTACATTGTTCATCGCTCCCTAGAGGAATTTACTTCCTATTCTCAAACATAGTGCCCCCCACAGGGTCACTTTTTGTATGGACCTTTTGGCCACACCAGAACCATTGTTTTTCTAAAACACTTTGCCACCCCAGGTTCACGTATTGGGGTACCCTTGTTTCTCTCTATATACATACCAGATTGGAGCTGCAACTATATGGGGAAGCCAGTATCCTTTAGGCCACACGGGCACTGAATTTGTCATTTGCCCCTCCCAGGGATGCAACAAGTGGTTGTCTGTGTTCTGAGTCTAGTGTTTTGTGTTATTTATTTTGTTTTGCTGAGGGTAAAGGAGGAATGTAATGTTACAGGCCGAAGGGTATTCTGTGAGTACTCCCGGCTCGACTTAACAATGGTTTTGTCCAAGGGTCATGCGTCCCGAGTTGTGAAATACACTGGTGGAGCCGGAGTTTGGCAGTTCTGCACCAGACGAAGTGCAAGTGTGTACACTAAGCCTGGGCGTAGTTCGCGTAGTAGCGCTACGCGAAGCTACGCGAAGACGTCGGAGCGCTACGCGAGCTACGCGTAGCTTCGCGAGCGTGCGTAGCTGCTTGCCGCGCCCGTTCGCGATGCGTTTTTCTTGCTTGGGAACGCGTTGTGGTTGTTCGGGACGCTGTTTGCGTGCTCGGGGGCGCAAACTTACCCATGCGGTCGCCTATGGGCGCGGCCATTTTGTTTTTCACTTGTCCCGCCCGTTCGCGATCCCTTATTTCCTGTTCCGGGTCGTGTATAGCGTGCTCGCGATGCGCATTCCTTGTTCGGGAACGCGTTGAACGTGTTCGCGACGTTTTTGCGTGCTCGGGGACAAATATCGCGCGAACTTACCCACGCGGTCGCGATGGGCGCGGCCATCTTGTTTTACCACTCTATGCTATGGTTCTGGGCCTGCTTTTCTATCCTCCCTCAATATTTGCAATCCTTAGTTTTTTACACTGTTTTTCAATTTTTCTTTATTTCTTATCTATCTCACTCTCTGCTTAAGTCTATATTTTGCATTTTTTTCTACTTTTTACTGTGTTTTTTTTACTTTTCGACTGTTTTATATAACTTTCTTCTTTAAGCTCCTACTTCTTCCCCTATCTTTATTTTTCCCTTCTAACTTTTCTTTTTCACCTCCTCCCACCCCAGAACCATGGCGAAGGGTAGCAGCAGCGGCTCAAAGGGCAAGGCGCGTGCGCCCAATCGCCGCCTGCCTTGCGGCAGACTGCGCCCTGCAGGGGTGCAAGCCCGCCAGCTGTTTTCATGAGGCGGAGGTGGCCGCCCTTGTTTTTTTTATTCAGCGCCACCTCCCCTTGACCTTGGCAGCAGGCGGCAGGCCAGGCTCCGGGTACCCGACCCAGGAGCGTCACCGCCGGTGGGCGAAGGTGCGTCAGGCAGTGTTTCGCTGCTCCGAGGTCCGGCGCACCCATAACCAGCTGGCCCACCGGTGGTCAGACATCCTTGACCGGGAGCAGGACCTGTTGGACCTGCTAGGTGTCGAGGTCGTGGGGCTTGGTGAGTAGCCAATATATATAGTAGTATAAGTATTGTGATTTGTGTATACATTTTTTACAAATAACAAGAATACTGCTGCTTACATTGCAGGTAAATTACGTTTCAAAATCTTCTGTGATTGTAGGACACAGGTGCTGGGCGGTACTCTTACTTTTTTGCAACTTTGCGCTCGCTTGTCATTATTATGTAAGAGTTTACGTTAGAGAACTTCAGTTAGGTAATGCTATTGCTAGAGAGACTGTAGTCCTTCCTTTGTCCTCCTGTCAAATAGTGGTGGATGCATTTGATACTAGGTTTAGTTACTATTAGTTGATAATTTTTGAGCGGTCTGCGTGACGCATCCTCTGTCACTGAGTGCTGCTTACCCCAGTCCTTAGTAGAACCTTTTGTAGTTTGTTTAGTGAGTGGTACTGGTAAGCTTAGCTTAGCAGTGTCAGTCAGCTGCAGAACATCAGACGCAACCAACCAACAATTTGGTGTATGCATTATGCACTTTATGCATGTGTCCTCCTTCTCATCTATGCATTTTTGATGTCAATAAAAAATGGAAATGCAGGCTTAATGAACAATTGGCCCGCCTGGAATAGGTGGGCTAGGTCAGGTGGTACTTAGGCTTAGTTAGTGTTCTGGATTTTATTTGAATCAATCAGAATGGAACACTGAATTAGTGTTCCCAAATAAGTAGACTGTCCGTGAATCCCGCAAGGCAGTAGTCGATCGGATTAGATAGGTCAATTTTATTGCAATTTTTGTTTCCTAAAACGTTTTTTGAGCGTTTTTTTTAGATAATTTATTTGTTTCACAGCAATCATTAATGTTTGTGTCTTTCTTTTTCTTTATTATATCTTACATGATCACTGATCTGCAGCACCCAGGGGCAAGAAGACGGGGTCCGAGTCGGCGGGACAACCACCAGAGGACCGCTCCTCTACCGAGGGCCCTGCTGCTGGTCCCAGTAAGTCCTCCAGTGGTTAATATTAACAATTATATTGCCCTAACTTTTACTGCACCTTATTTTTTCAGAACTATTAATTCTGGCTCCACTCCCTAATTCTATTTTTTACAAAAGATTCTTTGATCTTGACTTGACTATCTGTTTCTAAATTCTGGTTATCCCTGCCTCTAAGTTCTAACTGCCTCTGCTATGAATGTCTGTACTCTGTACTACTAATATTAGTCTGTCGCTAAGCTTGCCCAGTTTGCATTGCCACTCTTTATTGTACGGTTTTGAATAAAACTCAGATTGACCAATACTAATAGCTCTAGCCACTGAGTCCAGTCCTTTCGGTTGTCCTCTTCTAGGCTTCTTAATCTTGAGGCTTTGACAATTACCACAATCAAAATGCCCAACCAGATATTTGACTATTTTTGATAGGATATAGTACATACTACTTGGATTCTGCACAGCCCCATGCAGAACTATGCACAATGAAATAGGATGTTGGTGATGCGAGTTTGGAACTTGGACGTTCCTCACACCTCAGTCAGAAGTGAACCCACAATCCCCTGAACGACTAGCTATAGTGTCTCATTAGGTCCCCGAACCCCCACCCGAAGATACCCAATGATTATGATTACACAACCCAGAACATAACACCCTTTCGCTCACTCACTCGTGTAAGTCCACCACCACCACCACACAAAATACCACAGAGTCTATGTGTATGTTCAAAAGGTTTATTTTCAACTAACAAGCTGTGTATGTATGTTGTTCTATAAAATTCAGTGTACTCCAGCCAGCTCCAACAGCAAAATGCATAAGATTAAAACAATAAACAGTGTTGCACTTGCAACAAGTGCATGATCATTGATGATATATAAGACAAAAGATCTGTGCGAATTCTGGGCGACTCCTCACCGTAGAACGTAGAATTACTGGTTACATGCATCATTCATAAGCTCTGCAAATCTCTGGTTCGTAGAAGGGAATCCTCTGCCTGAGAAAAATGGTGCGTGTTATATAGTATAATGCAAGCATTTCTCAGTCCTGCCCAAAAAGTGTAACATGTTACCTATGGCTAAGCAATACGGACTAACCGAACTCCATAACAAAGTGGCTTGTTTTTCTACCTCTTGTACGCAACGCTCAGACAGTAGCTGTATGTGCTCGTGTGGGCTCAAAAGGCGTCTTACTGTTACTGCACAACAAGCTGCGAGGTAACATGCGCAAAAGACATGAAGCGGAAAATGGTTGCATGGCTCAGGCTAACTTTGCAAAGAGTAGAGTATAGTATAATAATGACCCTAGGGACCTATAACACTAGTAGTGTCTGTCTACTGACTGTACTCTAGTACCCGATTTGGACTATTGAATGTGATTTATAATAATATGTACGTATTAACTTTTTTTCAATCTTGCTAATGAAAAAGAATAAATAGGGGGAGGTGTACAGGCATCTAAAAATGTGTCATGTTTTTATCTAGGCGTACTACCGACCACCAGTGGCGGCGGGGCCAGCGGCGATGTGCGAGCCATTCCGGAGGGGGCAGGAGAAGATGCAGCACCTGCAGGAGCTACAGGGGGTGAGCCAGCAGCGGTGGCGGGCGGTGGTAAGTTATATTCATGACTTATTGACATTGCACTAGCTGGAAGGGTGTGTGGACTTCACTCACTGTACTGTTGTTGAGACTTATTAGGTATGAAGTTGTAGTGAACATTATACAACGGTTAATAAAGAAGACACCCTTTACTTAGAATGAGCAATGCAGTAGCAATAGCATTACCAGCGTGACTTGATGAACCAATGGCCTCTTATATCTGACTCCAACTCAGCTGTGAAAGTTTTATGGAGGAGACTAAAAGTCAGATCAGATGACCTTGATGGATGTGTTGAACAAAAAGGGAAAGAAGGGTTGAAGGAGGAAGGGCGGGCGAGATTTAATATGATGACTGGCAGAGAAGGATACGTTGGAAGCATGGATAGGTGGCTGATAGGAATCAGATGCATGTGTTGTTGAAGGATGGGTGGAAGGTGAAAGAAGAATGGATGCCTGCCTGGGTGGGCGACACAGTATGGGTGGATACTGTGGATAGCAAGAATCATCAGCGGTGTTTGGGTGAAACTCAAAGCCAAGGCAAGCAACGGAGTGAGTGGACGCATGCGTTGTTGTTGGTGAAACAAAGTAAGGTTGGTGGAGAGATTAAGAAGAATGATTGACATTTACTTAGAATGGATGGATGCCTGTATGTATTCATCATAGACAGCATAGGTGGAGACCGTCACGGGATGCACAGTTTTAGGGAATGTTAAAGAAACCGCGCCAGCAGTAGCAAAGCCGATGTGGGGAGGGGCAGGGTGGGGGTAGTAGTAAACAATGTATTACGCGGGCAAATACAGGTAACTTTACTGTAAACATACAAATAAATAAAGTGAATTTCATTGTGCGCACTGCACCGCCAAATGCGATGCAGTGTGCGCAACAAAATTAGTTTCATTTATTTATATGTTTACTTACCTGTAATTGGCCGTAATCCATAGTTTACTACCCCCATCCTGCCCCTACCCACGTCACCGCCCGGCCGAACTCCCCGAGTCCCACCACCGACCGCTACTGACCTTATGTCGTTGTCCCATATAAAAGCAACGATCATTGGATCAGATATATAATCTGCCTTTTTGTAGTAGCCAAGGCACTGTGAAATAATTGAGCAATTGCCCTCCATGTAACAGAGAGAGTATGGCCAGTGCCACCCGTAATAGAAAAATACGAGCTTCCCCACCTGCAAACAGTAGTAAATCAAACTAACGTGAGTCTGCGTCATGACTCGTATGTTTGTCTTGGGTGCAAGCATAGATGACCGAGCTGGCAATGCCAGCTACAACCAGGTTATGTCATTTCGCTAAACTAGAGATAAGAAGAACACTGGTGTACTGTGTACTGGTTGGAGTCCATAGTGCTAGTATAATGCCTGAAACTCCCACAAATGTTAGAGGCCGAGGAAGTGGGAGGATAGATAGATTATTACCACAAATGTTATGTACTGTGCTTCTTGCTAGTGCTACTGTGCCATTATGTGTTGAATTAATTTTGTGTTACTGTTTAGCTAAGAGTACTGGTTACAACAATATTTTTTTCTTTCTGATATAGATGGTACTCCTTCCCAAGACAAACCATCGCGGAAGGAGTTGGCAGCCAGGGCCCGGCGCCGGAAACTGGAGGCCATATGCCAGGAGTACCGGCGGCTGGTGGCTCAGGCGGAGGAGGAGGAGGCGGCAGCAGCAGCTGCAGCCTCGTCCGATGCCCCGGGCCCCAGCCAGGCCCCAACTCCAGCGGTACGGCACCGCGGTCTGGTAGCCGCCCGCCGCAATTCGCTAGCAGCCAGCACTGCTGTCCCCCACCCTGGATGCCACTGCAGGGCATTCCGCAGGAAGATTCTCCTCCGGATGGCACGGCAAGAGGAGCAAATGGAGGAGCGGGTCAAAATCCTGGTGGACAAACACCTCAAAGCCCGCCGAATTATAACATCGAGGACCCTGTTGATTTGCCCCTTTTTATTCCTTGTTTTGGTGGGTGGGAATTGGGCGTTGGGGTTTCGGGACATTCTTTGGACTTTTTTCGTTTTGGACATTGGTTGGGGTTAGGGAGAAGGGTGGGTCAGGTGTGGGATAGTTTATTTTTGTTAGGGTAATAAATTATATTTATACTTAAACATACAATGTTAATGTTTTGTGGGGGGTTACTGTTTTACGAATTAACGTCACATTGGTTTCCTTGCTGCTGCAGGGCCGCAGCCAGTGTTTGATTTAAATAATCTGCCGATGATGATGTAACACAAACAGATAGATGCGGTACCCCTCACTGAGTTATTTGTCCTACTAGTACTGTCAGTCTCTCCTAGTCCATTTATACCTCCCACCAAACTTATCTTACCTGTGATTGATGATGACTACGTTCGGCACAGCGATGGCTGCATGGTTTCCAGAGAGAATGTAGAAGATGCCATGGTTGTGGTGGTAGTAGTAGAGTAGACACTGGCAGTAGCATTTGCTAAAAAATTAAAAAAGAGACAGTCACTTGCCTGAGAGCGACTGTGGGAGGAGTAGTAGAACGAAGTAAAATACAGTACAGAAGACGACTGCCAAACAAACAATATTGCAGTTGCAACTGCTAAAGTCAAATTAAACATAATGGTGGCGGGGACAGCCTAGTCACAAGAAGTTATAAACTGTAGTTGTGCTGTCGAGTGAGTCACTTAACTTAACACAATCGTAATTCGTAACCTTTACTGCTGTGTGGTAGGAGTTTGATGATTAATCCAATCAATGACGGCAATTAATTATGATGTACTACTATTAGCCGGTGACGGCTTGCACATAGACTGAGCATGGGTGGGCAAGCAGAAGAAGCTCCTCGCCCTGCCTTGCAATTGAATTAGTGTTGCTTTCACCACATCTGCCCCAGCAAGCGTGTGATCAATTGGTGTACATTTTATGTAGTCACATCACACCTCAATATAAATCACAGCCCGGGGGAAGAGGGTTAGGGTTTGATGAATGGATGGGAAGGGGGTTTGGGGAAAGGTTTGAGAATGAAAAACAGTACGCATGGACAACAAAAGCAAAGCGCAATCTTGGCAGACGACCATGATCTTATACAAAAAATCTATAAAGGGAGAAAAGGGAAATGCATGCTATGATGATGAAGATAGATAACTTGATGGTTAATGAGTAGTACTTAATAACTCCTACTAGACAATTAGACAGTACAGGGCACCAGTATATTCTATGCAATTTGCCTTGCCTGTAATATGCCCTCAGAGACCCAAATTCCATGTTGTACTGGGCTTACTTGTAAAGATAGCAAAGACAATTAAAACACAGTTGTAGGGATCAATTAGCAAACAAACACACAACACACAGTCCTAATGATTGAAGAGAAAAAAGGATTCAAATTAATTAAAAGATGAATGATGAATGATACTAAAGTTACTGTATTATCATGCTCAAATTGTGGAGTGGAATCTCGTCCTTCCTCTTGGTCCTATCTTCCATGGACGCTCCGCACATCAATCTTGGTGGCCTTCCTGATGCCGATTGGTAAGGTAAATGTGAGTTGTGTCTCCCAGTATAGCAAGCACAGGGTAAAGGCCGGCCTGTAACGTCTAGATGGAAAAACAAAAGGGGTATTGAGAAATCAATGAATAAAAAAAACATCAATTACGGTGGAGTCCAAGAAGAGAAGAGAGAACACTTTCAGAGTGAGGCGGCTTGGATATATCGTGTAGATTCTGTTTACAGCATTAAGCTACAACAACAACAGGACAGAACAGGCCCACCACAGCACCAGCCCGTGACCCAACCTCCATTTACCTTAATTTTTGACATAGCCAGACAAAAGGCATACACAGCAACTTAGCATTTTCCTAATTAAGTGACAAAATCAATGCGCCGCTGTCAGTCATCACTACACTCGACTACACACCACTACATGGACATGTAGGTCTGCTGTGTTTACTACTTTCTTGTTGAATTGTTGTGTTTATGTTTACCTTATGCCACTTCATGAAATGCAGTTATTCCTTGAATCATCTCCGATCCAACTGAATGACTGCGTGCAAAGATAGTATGGTCATCATCATGGTGTGGTACGTGTTGTCCAACTACAACTCAGTCTGTAGTGACTCCGATTAAGTCCATATTCCATATTAAAAAATTGCAACAGATATTGGCCTGCACCTGCAGTAGTAGGAGTACAATTTGGTTATTAAACAACAAGAAGGGAAACATTGACTGTCACTGACTTGAGTCACTTTGTAGATTAACTAGTAGAGTAGAGTTCGACTTCATGCACAACATCAACAACAAACAACAGCTATCGCACAAAGTCTGCAAGCATCCAATGCATTCCATCATTACCTGTCTTGCTCTTCTCTTTGGCTGTCAGATCATCAGATGCCTAGCTCTGACAGTTGTTATTTTTTTTTTACGGGGCAGTGGCCTAATTATTACTCCAGTCCACATTCATTTTGAGTGTTAGTCACTGTTTTGGTTTTCGTCTTATTCTTCTGTGGCACTTTGTCACAGTTTAAGTTGCTTCCCATGGTCAGCACTGTGATGATGGGCCGCGGCCTGGGTAGCGCTCATTGATGGTCATTTGAGTTTGCACAAATGTCAGCAAGTTTCTTCGAAGAGTCTCTTGTCTTTCTCTGCCAAGTACCTTCTGTCCTGACAGTGAGGACCTTTGGATGCCTGCTGAGGCTGTAGCCTTCGGACACTGATGAGTTTCGGCTCGAAAACAAAACGGAGGATAGCTATAGTCTCGTTTCACTTCTTATGGAGGCGGGACTGGTAAAGGCAACATTTCTTGTACTAATGTCTGGCTTGATGGAAATGTACTTGTGCGAGACAGGAAGATGAAGCAGGACTCTGAAGAGTGGACAGTTAAATGCACAGACATCCAACTCCAATAGGGAAATAAAAGAGAAGACGGTGGTGATGGATTTGTTGTGTTGATTTGAACCAGAAAGACAGATACACAGACACATAAAGGAAGGAAGAAAGTAACAATTTGAAAGCCTAGTTGTCAGGGAAGAGGAGCTCGACCTCAAACTCTGGTGGTTCGGACAGAAGTAGGTCCTGTAACGCACTATTTACGTCATCCAAGTCGCTCTCCTCTTCCTGCTGTGATTCACGTATTTTGTAATCCGGTGGTATAAAGTGCTGATTCATTTTGATCATGGTTAACCTCTCCACGCTTTGGGCCGAGAGACTGGTCCTTTTCGAAGTTACAATGGCACCAGCAGCACTGAAAACACGCTCAGAAGAGACACTTGTGACAGGTGAAGCCAGATACTTTATCGCCAGCCTGCTGAGCACTGTCCATTGGCTTCTTTTCCCATACCAATACACCAATGGGTTTCGATCCATGAAGACCTCTGTTGGGTCATCCAGATAGGCCTGGACCATCCGCTCAATGTTCTGGGGTGCTCCGAAGTGCTCGGCCTGTTTTGCCTTTGCATCAGCACTGGACTTACCATACCCCTGCTGTAGAAACCAATCAGTTGCACATTGTGCTGTGGATGATCCTGTTCTTGATGTTATTGTTGGTGTAGGTGACTGCTGGGAGGTAAATGCACTGCCCTCAGGCTCCGAAGTAGAACTTGACTCTGGATGCCCTGTAGTACTGGTTATGGCCTGGGGTGGGGGCCTGTAATTAACAGCCGTTCTCTTTCGAAAATAGTGGCTTCCTTAGCTATCAAAGTTTTGTAGTTGGCAACATCCACTTCCGAAAAGGAATTACTGCCTTGCTGTTCAGAAATACGTTGTACCATGGATCCAAAATTGTGGCACTAATGTAATGTGGTTGTGACAAAATTTTATTTTTAATCCTTGTATTTTCCGATAAGCGAGCGGCTAAGGTCTCCGCCAAATGATATGCGTCTTGTTTGTCATCCACACCTGCGTACGTTTCAGACACATCCTTCAGCTGTTGCTCTAGCATGTGCAACAATGGGATAGCTTGGCCCATAGTACAGTCCTCCCTGCTGACTTCACGTGTGAAGATCTCAAAAGGAAGTAGCATCTCAGTCAGGCATTTAATGAGGTCCCATTGAGCCATCTCAACGGTCATGCCTTTCACAGTAGGTTCCCCTGATGCAGCAGAGCGGGTAGGTGAGCTGGACTGCTCTGAGCGGGAGCAGCGACACTACGTTGAGTGTCCATATACTCCGCTGCGGTCTGATGAAGCAGCACTTGAATCCTTAAGAGGTTGGCTGCTTTTCTCCGGGGCAACGTCCTACCGAGAGAAGAAGTGGTATGTAGAACCACACCACACACTGTTGATAGTTTTCATTTAGTCACTAGGTCCTGAGGAATCGCCAACTGATCTATTAGAGACATTTTATAGGCGAGAAACATGTTGACCACTAAGGGGTAGAGCGTAATTTGTCAGATTAAAACAAAATAGTCGCCCTCCTTCTTTTTACTTTTATTCAGGTTGTGACCTCTCCAGAATAAAAATAATTATAGAGGATTCCCTTACCTGTTTTAACCCACACACCACATCTACATCTTACCAGGCCCCTCACACCCACGGCACCTATACGGCAAGGAACAAAAGATCTCCGATAAAGAGCCCCTTTATGGGTGCCCGTCGAGCATTGCAGCGCCGGCTCGACGAGGAGCAGACCCATATGATGAAGCATGACACCTAGCTTGCTGGGTGTGTGAGGGTCCTAGTTCCGAAAGGAGGTATTCCCCACCTCCCCACCACTCTGAGTACTAACCAGGTGGCCAACTTGCCACCCAGGAACACCGTACCTCTTTTGTCTTCTAGTTCTACCCAGGGCAAGTACGGTGGACCTTTATCAAGCCCTCATTGTCCCCCTTGTTGTTTACTAATCTTTGCATGACATAAGCATTGAGTGGTATGTACAGTTCAAACAGACGATCAAGCATGTAATAAGTTGAGTTCCAACGTGTTGGCACCTCCTGGATGAGCGCTTTGACTGGCATTTTATGCTCACGTTGAATGACCCTCAGCTGCTTCCGGGCTTTAAAAGAATGGTTGAAATGTGTGCATATTCTTCTGCAGGTGACCAGTAAGTTGCTGACTTTGGATTCATTTTTCAAAAAGTCTTGAACAACAATGTTAATGCAGTGTGCCAAACACGGGACCCTGAAATAGCCACCATTGCGCATGGCCAAAACTACATTACTGCCGTTGTCCGTGGCAACAAAACCAATCGTAAGCCCTCTTGGGCGCAGCCACTCAAAGACCTTGGTGTTAAACTCTTCCAAAATGTTTGCAGCAGTATGAGATTTCTCCATGGCAAACATGGCTACAGTTGCATGTTTGCGAGTGGCATGAAAAATCTCTGCAGTATCAACACCAGCAGATATCTGTTCTCTAACACCCGCAAAACAGATCCAGTGTGCAGTGATGCACATGTAATCTGTGGCTTGGCAACTGGTCCACATGTCTGTAGTCAGGTGGATACTGTGAACAGCACTCTGCTTCAAGGCCTTTCCTAGCAATTCCAGCACGTCGTGATGTAGTGCTGGAACTGCAACTCTGGCAAAATAGTAGCGGCTGGGAACATGCCATTTTGGGCAGATGGTTGACACAAATTCCACAAAACCCACCCCTTCAACAAAAGAAAAAGGGAGAAGGTCCAGTGCTAACATTTTAGCCAGCTTCGCATTGTACAAACGTGCTATTGGGTGGTTGCGTTCGTACTGCCCCTCACCCCCAAACATGCTGATAATGGTAGGCTGCATGGTTTTCCTTTCTCTTAGGCTCAACGCACTTTTTGGTAGTGCGGACCTGGTACTTCTTGGTGTCTCCGGCTGACTCTTACTCTTGTGCCACTGAGATGTTGCTGAAGATGTGTGCAACGTTAAGACTGCACTGCTGGGGTCAGGGACACCTTGTGTACCACTACCAGAGAGAATGTCTCCCTGTCCTTCCTCTTCCACCGTGATCGGATCTTCTTCTTCTACTCCTTTATCCCCACCAACACCAATGGTTGCAGTTTTTTTCTGCCGCGAAGGTGGTCCTCCCAGCTGATCAAGTGGTGTTTTTTCAGATGGGTCATTTGGCCTCCGGTACCATAGTTTGTACCAAGCTTACCACGACTAACAGAGGTATTACAAATGGAGCATATAGCAATGTTCTCCTCCTTTTCGCTAACCGTAAAGAAGTCCCAAACTGGGGAGCTTAACTTTGGCCTCCTGCTGGAGGTGCCACTTCCAATGCCGGATGATCTGTAGGGTGTGTGTTGAATTTGACTCTGTGCTGCTGTACCACTACCTACTCCTACAGAGGTGGTGGTTGTGCTGGATGTAGGTCGCTGCCGGGCCTTTGCTAATGCAAATATGGAAGCTGTAGGTCGTGTTGGTGTTACCTGTGGAAGTATGCGTGCTACATCCCTCGCAGCGATTTTGGATAGGGTAAGAATGTTGGTCTCCATCTCCTCGGGGCCGGGAGTGATGTTCGTGATGACTGGCTCGTCGTCACTCATCATCATCTTGCTGTTCTACATCGACCTCCATAAGTGTAAGGCTTTCCGGAACCTTCCTTTTCCCTAGCTTGGTCTTGGAACGTGGCTCCCTCTCAGACTCAGTTTGTGGCTTCCAAGTGGCATCTAGATTATCAGAAGGGGGCTTGGCGAAGAACTTGATGGACTACCCCTCCTTTTCCTTGCTGGGGATTTGGAAGACAATGGATCTTCTGAATGAGTGGCTTCTTCTTCTACCTCTGCATGAGGCTCAATTTCCTGAACTGCCCCTACTTCAGGAGGAACAACAACTACTATTGCGGGCGGTGGTTGCGGCTGTTGTTGTTGACCACTTATCTGCTGTGTTTCCTCCTGCGTTGATTGGGTACTACTTTGAGATAGCGATAAGTTTATCTCAGGCTCAGCATCACTGCTTTCCACCATTAGGCTGGCTACCTCTTCCACACTCATGTGCTTGGGCCTGGGTTGGTGGGTTGGGTCCACTGATGCGGAGGTGCTGCCCCCAGCTTGCCCCCCGGACACCGCTGCTGCAGGCGCAATTATTTTTTTCCCAAAAAAGGTATTGGCCGGCACACCAGACTTCAGTGTCACTTCCTTCTTCTGTTCCTTCTTCTTCTCAATAGCAACTTTGTTGGTACTGGAGGACCTGGTACCTGCTTTCTTTGGGCTCATCTTCTTCAGATGTCAGCAGCACTCAGTTGCAGAGATGTCTGGTCAGGTCACACGTCACGTTGTGTTGTGTGTACAGCAGCAGGATGTCTGTCTGGAAGTGCAACGGGCAATGATGAGAGACACACCTCCTCCTCAGTCTTTGTGCACCTAAAAGCAAAAAAGCCAGAACATCAGTCAAACATAGCACAAATCAAACAAATAGAATATAGAACTTAGTGTGTGGTGGCCTCAATTATTAAATTTCAGAAACTCTGTGAACAACAACACACAGTCTAGCCATTTATGAGACGTTGACAACAAGGCCAGGGCTTTCCTGGCTACTGTGTAGTGCTAGTGTACACTCTGGAAGAATAAGAATAGTAAAGAACAAAAACTAAAATGTACTGGAGCATGTTTGGCCTAAATTTGTGCATCACGTGGGATGTATTATATAGCAGCATCAGGGAGCTGCAGCTGGCAATGGGGATGGATTTGGAAGCAGTAAGACAAGAGGAACAATGGAAAGACACGCAGGCCTATGTGGCAAAAACAGCACACTAATAACTACCACAACAAAATGGCCCCCAGAAACATGGCGACTCACAGGCACAAGGCACGGCAAACAATGAACTCAAGCAGGCCTATATGTGGGCAGACAAAGGATGCCTTATAAAACACACACAGCTTTAATGCAAAAACTAAAATCCACATGGCTAAAAACACTTTGGAAAGTTAGACAACCACTACAACAACACAATTATAATTACACAGTACACACGCAAAAAAGGCATTTATTTAACACACCCAAAAAGTGAAATAGTCAGACCCTCCAAAAAAAACACATTTCGCAATTCAATTTAATCAATTCAATGCCATCCATGGCCTAAATGATGTCAAAATTCCACAGACTACACAGAAACAGTTTTATGCACCCATGGTGACTACCTCTGGGCCTACTGGCATACTGGGCCGCAAGCTTGGAGGCCTATGGCAAAAGCACAGTGGCTGGTTTTACAAAATGGCCGCCACCCACATGGCCAGGCCACCCAAAATAACAAAAAAGTGAAGACAAAGGACAGGACCAGGCAGTTGGAGACTCTGGGCAACTTGCCACCTCTTGAAAAAAATTGTAAAACAAAATAAAAGTGACTCCTTGCTCACCAAACTACATCTAAATGACAACCTGAGGAGTTTTTTGTGCAAAATGAACTAAATCAACATTTTCGAGAAGGTTTTATGATGCTCGAGAGATATTCTTCGCCAGATTGTAAATTCTGCGTGTTCGGCATCGCGATCGTCACAAAAAGTCGTTATCGCGGCGCGAAAACGTACATTGAGCGCGCGAAGAAGATAAAAAGTGTAAGTCCGCGTAGTCGCGCAGTGCGGACTTGCCCAAAGTCCGCGAGCTGAACGCCCAGGGTTACCTACTGGCTGAAAAGGCCTATTTATTTAACAAACACCCAAAAAAATAAAATACCACCCCAAAACCCACATTTTGCAAATCAATCCAATGCCATCCATGGCCTAAATTATGTTACAATTCAACAGACAACACAGAAACAGTTTTTATGCACCCATGAGGATGACTACCTCCGGGCCTACTGGCACACTAGGCCGCAAGCTTGGAGGCCTATGGCAAAAGCACAGTGGCTGTTCACACAAAATGGCCGCCAACACATGGCCAGGCCACCCAGAACAACAAGAAAAGGAACACAAGACAGACAATGCAGGCCTATGGCAAAAGCACAATGCCTGGCTTTACAAAATGGCCGCCACCCACATGGCCAGGCCACCCAAAATAACAAAAAGTGAAGACAAAGGACAGGACCAGGCAGTTGGAGACTCTGGGCAACTTGCTACCTCTTGGAAAAAATTGTAAAACAAAAGAAAAGTGACTCCTTGCTCACCAAACTACATCTAAATGACAACCTGAGGAGTTTTTTGTGCAAAATGAACTAAATCAACATTTTTGAGAAGGTTTTATGATGCTCGAGAGATATTCTTTGCCAGATTGTAAATTCTGCGTGTTCGGCATCGCGATCGTCACAAAAAGTCGTTATCGCGCGCGCGAAAACGTACATGGAGCACGCGAAGAAGATAAAAAGTGTAAGTCCGCGTTGTCGCGCAGTGCGGACTTGCCCAAAGTCCGCGAGCTGAACGCCCAGGGTTACCTACTGGCTGAAAAGGCCTATTTATTTAACAAACACCCAAAAAATGAAATACACCCCAAAAACCACTTTTACCAATTCAAACCAATGCCATCCATGGATGCCCGGCCTACATGATGTTTAAACTTTAAATTCAACAGACACCACAGAAACATGCACCCATGGGTACCTCTGGCTCTAGTCCGGGCCTAGTGGCTGAAATTCCAATCAAAGAAAAACAACTAGGCCCCTGCCGAAACTACAGGCCACAACAATACATTTTAAAAACTATGGAAATCCCCCAAAAAAATGTAGGTACAAACAAGCCCCAATCAAACAAACAAGTACACCAATTCTCCAACTTACTTGTAAAATCTCAAATCCAAGAGTCCTCAAATCCAATCCAATGATATGATGCAGCAGACAGACACAAAAAGTGATCCTTCCAGCTCCAAATCCAAATGAAAGTGAACAGCACATGGACAAAACACTGGGAGGAGCCTGCTGGACAGGAACAGGAAGTTTGAGAATCAGGGGCACTTCCTTCCTCTTGGAAAAAAAGAAAAAGGACTCCTTGCTCACCAAACTACATCTCTAAATGACAACCTGAGGAGTTTTTTGTGCAAAATGAACTAATTCATCATTTTCGAGAAGGTTTTATGATGCTCGAGATATATTCTTCGCCAGATTGTAGTTTCTTCGTGTTCGGGATCGCGATCTTACCAACACTGCCGCCGGAAGTCAGATCGCGCGTCCGAATGACGTGTTCGCGTTCGCACACTCTCGCGGGATCGTGCGGCCGGATTCCAAATCTCGTGGCGCCCGCGAACGGATAGGAAGTCGCGTCGGCGAACGCAGAATCACGGTATGTCGTTACCGCGCGCGCGAGAACGTATATTGAGCGCGCGAAGAAGAAAAACAGCTACGCTACACCGCAAATTGCGTAGTGCACGGTAACTTCGCGTTCTACGCAAATCGCAAAGTTACCGTAACTTCGCAAATTCCGCGAGCGTAGCGTAGTTCACCGCCCAGGGTTAGTGTACACCTCTTATTTGAATGCGCTAAGTAGGTTAAATGTTCAAATTTTGGAAAGGCCAACTCAGGGTGCCATCATTCCGAGGTGGGTTAATTGAGTACAATAAACTGGGTAATAGAAAGGCCAGATATTTACAGTACTTTGAAACAGCATAAGTGCAATATGAAGTTCCATATAAAGTATAAGTTATTGTTGTATTTTATTATTATTGTATTAAATTATTATTGTATTGTATTATTACTTCATAGCCATGGTCCCGCTGGACCAACCAACAGCAGTAAAAGCAGCAAGTGGGCCCTCACCATCAATTAACCTCGCAGAGTCCCTCCTCAGTTAATGTCAACTACGCCACATTGTTCACCACCCTCATTATGACCTCTTCCTCATGGGTGAGGTTAAAACGGCTTGGGACAAATCACTTTGTAATGTGCGCTATCCATTCACAGAAATAAAAAACGAATATTTAATAAATACATTACTAGCTTTTGCAAAAAAGAAAGCCAGATTCATTTAGTATTTTGCACACTGTCACGACAAACAATTTGGGGACGGGGAAGGTAAGGGATTTCTTATTTGATGTGTATTCAAAGGAGAGGGGACACGAGAACAAACAGCCAGGAATTCTTGCTAACACCAATGACCAAATTGGTCTTTAAAATATGAACGATGGATTATTCTTGATAACAAAAAACCCAGGTTCTTTTCTTTTGCGCCTTTCCGATGTATTTCATATTAATTGCCTAACTCTGAGGCACTCTTTTTTTTGGAAGCATTTGAGTAGCTCATTAACCTTTCATCTTACTGTGATAGATGACTTACTTGTCTTGCCTTCTCCAACCTTCACTGCCCTCCCTTCCTCCTTTCTTCCTATTTCCCAACATCAGTAATCTCAAAGAACTGCAGAATTTGGCAATGAAATCTGTTATGAGAACTCCTCAAAGGTTGCATATGACCCCATCATTAGGGGTATGCACTGACTGACAGTCTCCGTTAGGGTTAATGCCCCGGTTACTTACCGGTAATCTTCATTACTCCGAGTATAGTCTTCCTCGCCACATGAGGGTCGTTCCACCCGGGGCCTCTCGGTGTCCTGGGCCTCTTTTAAGGGGGTTTCCACAGAGGATATCTGCAGGGCTGCGACTTGGTCTTCTCCGCACATGTTCATGGAGCACTACCGGGTGGTCTTGCGTGGTTCTCCCCCTGGGGTTTTTGCGGGGGCTGTTCTGGGGGCCGGGTCGTCTGTCCCTTGATTTGTCCCTCTGGTTTGTCCTGTGTTTTCTCCTGTATGTTTGGTACACTGGATTAAATCTGTCTTTTGATATCATATCATCCTTGTCGGTGGTTTCTTCTTCACGATGAAGCCTCTTGGCTTGGGTATGTGCTCACTTCGTTATTCATGTGGCCAGGAAGACTTACGAGGAGGTAATGCCCCGGTTACTTACCGGTAATCTTTATTACTCCGAGTATAGTCTTCCTCGCCACATGAGTTCCCATCCCTCCCTCCCTGTGTGGCTTTCGGCTTCATGTTGATGCTTGGTAGTTCTTAGGCTGAGGGTTGGGCCGGCCCTCCTCTTATAGAGGTCAAGAGTGATATGGGTCGGCCATGTTGGAAAGGGATGGGAGGCTAACTTTTGCTTTGGAGGGTTCTGGTGTGGAGCTGAAGCTCACTTCATTATTCATGTGGCGAGGAAGACTTACGAGGAGGTAATTTTAAATTTCCTACTCTAGCCCACTGGTTGTGGATTGGTGCATCACCCAATAACTGAAGGATCAACTGTGACTTTGTAAACCGAGGAGACCTCTGCGGAGTAGCAGCAAGAGTATTAAAACACAAAAAAACGATCCAGCACTCCAAAAACAAATTCAAATTGCAATGGTAAATGAGAAAAGTGTTCAAAGAATGATTCAGCAGGTCTGATGTCGTTCCAATTCTTTATTCAAAAATCTTCTTAAAAGATAGATTGTAGCCTACGCGTTTCGTCCATCAAGGACTTTTTCAGGGCAAAAAGGTAAGACGTTTCCTCTTCAAGATTCATAGAGGAAAATTTCTATATGGAGACTCGGTTTCCAAAGGAAATATATTAAATCCTTAAGTATTTTTAGCACCAATATGGGAGTCATCCAATGTAATGAATCCAAGCGGTGTTATGGACCATTATTATCTTTGGCCATGTGTAATGAAGCCATTGCTCTTTGAGAGCCGGTGAATGGGCTGCTTGGTGAACGCAATCGGGTCAGAAGATTTTTGAATAAAGAATTGGAACGACATCAGACCTGCTGAATCATTCTTTGAACACTTTTCTCATTTACCATTGCAATTTGAATTTGAATTTGTTTTTGGAGTGCTGGATCGTTTTTTTGTGTTTTAATGCTTGGTGGGATCTTGTATCCTAGGGGACTTACGGGTATTGAGTCTCAGACCCTTGGCACCCAGTTAGCTTAAATCACCTATTACCCCACACAAGGGATAAGTGCAGTCACTATTGCCCCATACCCTATCTCACTGTGTTTAGCAGCAAGTCGGGCTTTAACAAACCCCTGATTGATTGATTGATATTATACACAGAGTGACATCATTATATAATTATCGTGGTAATGGCACTGTAATACATTTGAGTAGGATAATCAATGTAATCATTCAGCTAGCTATCAGAGGTAACTGGGATTGGGAAGAACAAACGAAACAACTGTATGGTCGTATAGAGCTACAAGATGTGAAGCAACAAAGGTGGCTATTTTGATGCTATGAGAGGAAGGTTTTCCAAGTCTAAGCAGCGTCAGGGGTGGTTATTCTAGGGAAGGAATTGTTTATGGTCCTTTGAAGAAGTAAGGGAAAGAATCGATAAAACTAGAGAAAACTACAAACATTATTTTGACAATATAAGGAATGTTTAGAAGGTGCAGGTTGATGTTGGGCAGTGTATACAAGTGAAAAGACTGCAGAAGGTTTATAAAGGAGAAAGTGTTTATCATGGTCCTTTGAAGGTAGTCCTTGTTTCGAGGATTGCAATACAACTATCGAACGGTGGGGTTGGGCTCATGAACATGATTGCCAAATGTGCAGAGCCTTGTGTGGGCAAGAATTGCATAATTGCTAGAAGCTTTGATGGATGAACTGTCAGGAAATGGGGATCAGTTGCTGGTCACTGGCTCTACAAGCATCAGCCAAGGAATATGAGAAGAAAATGGCGGTCAGGTGAGTGTGAAATGAGATGCGAGTGAAAGTGAATTTTATGTTTTAATGATTCTTTTGCAATGTACATGAAGTTTATGTATTTATTTATTTTTGCAATGATCGCATGTAATAATAGTGTTTAGATATATAAGTTAAATAATACTATAGGTCATTTGTTATATAAAAAAAAAAAAAAACAATTTTACCATCAACCTGTGAACGTGATTATTTTACAGGACATGGTAAAACAATAACTTAGCATCAGACCTGTCCTCTGTTCCCATGGGTCTGCAATAGAACACATTGGCTACTTTTTTTTTCACGGAATTTGAGTATCATTTATTCTTAGCGCCTCTTGTTTCTTTTTTACTAGAGGTATTCATATGTTTGCTGCAAAGCAATGTGGTCCGTTGGCTAGACTGCCGACTTTGGTGCTGGAAACCAAGGTTCGAGCCTCGGGGCAAATCACTTAATCTCCCCGTGCCTACCAAAAAAAAAAAAAAAAATGTGTCCTTGTGTAAGTAACCGGTGCTCATGTAAAGCGCTCCAATACCTTCGGGTCGAGTTCGCGCTATATAAATCTGCAAAAACAAAGCAGAAGGCTCTTATACATTCAAAAGTTCAGAATAGGCGTATTCTGTCCACAGGGTTGAAATCCAGGCTGCGAGCTAGAAGGATGTACCTCGGGAGTGACTCTATTTCCTAAACCTGCCTCGTGAAGGCAAAGTGCCATGACCCGGGAAGAACCGCGGAGTTCACACTTTGAATCAATCACATGAAAGCGAAGCGCGTCGCCTCAAAGAATGTTAATCTACCTCCCTGATAATCAGTCTGGTTAATTTGCATAACATATGCAGGGTATATTTATCATTGCGGTGGCTACAGTAAAGAGAACGCGCGAGTATCATCCGTCAAGCAGCACAAAAGCCCAAACCGCTGCATTGTCAAACATCACGTGACCGCCTCTCATCACAAGTGCTTGTCTTCACGGTGTTTGCACCGATGCGCTTTTCATTTTTTTTTCCAGTCCGCTTTTACAAACCGGGGGCGTCTTGAAATGTAGAGGGCAGGTCGAAGCCAAAAAAACATACCATAAATCATTAATGGGAAAGTGGTGCTTGTGATCTGGTGCTGCGTTTCCATCACTGGGTGGGAACCGGCAGGGGAAAACACACTTGAGTTTATGAAGCGTCTCCTGTCGCACTTGAAGTAATTGCTTCATGTTTTCTTTGCTTCACGCGACTGATCACGGCCATCTTTCATGCTTCACGCTAGAACTAGAGGGGAATAAAGCGGAACTCCCCCCTTTTTGATCATGTAGGGGATTTTCTGCATTAACACAACTAAATTGCTCAGATGGTAAATCGAGCGACAATTTTTGACCTTGCCTGGGCAGGCCTACATTCTGTTTATGTGACCTGTGTAAGGACATTTCTGAGGTAAACGTTATAACTACGCTCTAATTCTGCCTCTTTAGTTTTACAGTCCCGCAAATCTCGCGTTACACACGGCTGCAAGTTTACAAGCAGTACGTGTGATTTATTTTATGTCAACAGTAGGTACTTTTTAGAGATTGCCTAAATGGGGCCGCCTAGCTGTGCCTTGAGGCCAATTGAACATGGTCTTTTCCAAAAACAATTAATTGGAGGCTGCCTGTCAAGTGGAGCTTCTCTACCTTTTTGCAATGCAGGTTGAAGATGACTGACTCCACATGCATCTCAAAAAGTAGCAAGTATTGGCAAAGCCAATGGGTCTCGTCTTTTGTAATGAGGAACAAAGCTATAGATAGGCCTTACAAATGTTTTTTGCCTCACATATAATAAATTTAAAAAAGAATAACATTCCAAAGTGGTGGTTGGTGTGTAAGCAAGCACCCATGAGCTTGTACTGGGGGCAATTTTATAATGTTTTCCTTTTAATTTATGATAATAAAAATCCAAGATGGCCACCCTTTGGTGATCAGTGAAGCGACTTATTTACGGAAGCGCCAATGGGCATTTTTCTTTTTTTACTTTAACTTACTGTTCCAAGATGGCTGAAGGCTATTTTGGAACAGTAAAATAAATTTTGTGCTCATGAGTGCGCTGCAGACTGAAAGAAGTGAGTGTGAAACTGCGTGGCCCTTGCAAAAAATAATGTAAAGAAAATGACACAGAGTAGGAGAATGTTAATGGAATGGAAGCAACTGCTAGTGAGGAACTGTAGGTTTGGGAGTGATGGCACAGGAGCAATTTCCAAAAGGAAGCAAGCAATTAAAAAACGATAAGAAGTAATGGTGGAGTTTAGGACAACTGAGGCTGTCAATTAATAATGCAAGGGCAATTGCTAACTGTGAGCGGTCGAGCATCTGTGTGTATCCCAAAAATAATTAAATAGAAAATGCATAAAAGTAAAAGTCTGAAATGGGACAAGAGAATGAGAAAAGTCATGAAAAAGAAGCAATAAAATAAGCATTTGCAAGCCAATAGTTCTTGCTATTTTACTTTGGCAATGCAGCCCTACTGGCTTTGCCAATGGTTTTTGCCAATGTCGTTCTTGGGAAAAACAAAAAAAAGGCTATCACTGATGATGAACGGCATCAAGAAAAATAAGCTATGGAGAGCCCAGTGTGATGATGCATGCACGTGCATATGTCACTAGATATTCATGCGCATGCGTCATGATGTTGCGGCTATTTTTTTGTGGTTTTAATTTATCATTCCAATTCCAGCTTGGAGCGTTAAATAAAAAAACATATAAAAAGGGTGGGAAAGCACTTTTTTTTAGACAAGAGCAGCCCAGCAGCAAATTGCTGCTGCCGCTCCTCCAAAAAAGTTAAAAACAAGATGTAAAAGAAGAATATCACAGGGAGCTGGGGAACAGTGGCAGAGTGGGTGGGGGTAGGAATAAACACTCACAAGTGCTTCGAGCAGTGGGGGCTTGAGCAAGACAGAATCAGGGTGGAGCATGGTAGGTTTAAATTAAAAAGACAAAGAGAATGGGGAGAGGCAGGGGTAGCAATGTGTGAGTTTGTTGGGGGTGGACGGAGAGACCGCCAGAGGGGTCAGTGATTTGGGGTGGAAAGGAGCACATGGGGAGAGCTAGAATATACATGAACTCCCATTGAGTGCCAGAAGCAAATAAAACAAGCATTGGCATAGCCAATAGGTCTCGCCTTTGGGACCTTATAAGTGTTTAGCCATGCAACAGCTGATGTTGTTGCACCAAGGATATTGTACTGCATAACTAAATACTTATAAGGTCCCAAAGGCGAGACCTATTGGCTATGCCAATGCTTGTTTTTATTTGAACTGAGCTTGTGATCTAATATCAAGTCATGGTAGCTTGAAGTCCAATGACTGGGCATTAAAAAAACAGTATTTATTTCCTGCTCAAGTAGTGTTTAACACTAGAACAAGAAGCTTGGTATTAACCCCTTCCATGCTCATGACGAGCTGGACTCGTCATGGCACACAGTGCTCGTGTGCTCATGACGAGTCCAGCTCGTCATGGAACCCAGCACAGGAAATCCCTCTGGTGCGGGCACCAGAGGGATTCCCTTTAATCCCCTAAAGCCTCGGGAGCTGGGGAAGAGCTTCCCCAGCTCCAGAGGCCCCCCTGGTTTCCCTGAAATGACGATCGGCGCGCACGTCGCGCTGATGTCATTTCAGTGAAACTGAAACTGAAATGAGCCAAGAGGCTCATTTCAGTTTCAGTTTCTACGTGCTCAGGGGCTATCTCAGCCCCTGAGCACGTAGAAACTCAGGAGAGGTATCGTTGGAAAGGGAGAATCTCCCTTTCCAATGGTACCCCTCCTAGTGGATCCCTGCTTGGGGATCGCCCCACTAGGCACCAGGGAGGGGGGAGCGGCCCCTTGGGCAAGGGCCTTTGCTCCCCCCATACAATTTTTGGCATGATTAGTCTTTCTGCCCCCCCGGGGGGGTAGAAAGCCCACTAGACACCAGGGATTTTTATGGCATGTTTATTAGGGGTGGGGGCTGCCCAAAACGGGCATGCCGATGCCCCCACCCCCCGGCCACAAAATTAGTCTTTCTGCCCCCCCTGGGGGGCAGATGGGGCAGTAGCCCCCAATCTGCCCCCCCGGGGGGGCAGAAAGCCCACTAGATACCAGGGATTTAAAAAAAAATTATAGTTAGGAATGGGGGCTGCCCAATATGGGCATGCTAATGCCCCCAACCCCCCCGCCGCAAAGGTACAGTCTTTCTGCAGTAGCCCCCAATCTGCCCCCCCGGGGGGGCAGAAAGCCCACTAGATACCAGGGATTTTTTTTAATTATAATTTGGGGTAGGGGCTGCCCAATATGGGCATGCCAATGCCCCTACCACCCGACGCAAAGGTACAGTCTTTCTGCCCCTCCTGGGGGCAGATGGGGGCAGTAGCCCCCAATCTGCCCCCCCGGGGGGCAGAAAGCCCACTAGACACCAGGGTTTTTTTTCCCCTCGATACATTGTGGGGTGGGAGTTGCCCAAGATGGGCATGCCAATGCCCCCACCCCTCCCCCCACGAAATTCCAGTCTTTCTGCCCCCCCGGGGGGGCAGATCATGGCAGTGGCCACCAATCTGCCCCCCCGGGGGTTCAGAAACACCCTAGATGCCAGGGATTTTTTTTTATAGGCCCGGGGTGGGGGCTGCCCAGAATGGGCATGCAAATGCCCCCACCCTACCCCCCCAAAGAAAAAAAAAGACTTTCTGCCCCCTCAGGAAGCAGATGGGGGCAATAGCCCCTGATCTTCCCTCCCTGGGGAGGAAGCAGAAAGCCCACTAAGCGCCAGGGATTTTTTTTTATATAGGTAGGGGTGGGGGCTGCCCAGAATGGGCATGTCAATGCCCCCACCCCAAAAAAAATGCTACAGTCTTTCTGCCCCCCCCTGGGAGGCAGATGGGGCAATAGCACCTTATCTGCCCCCCCCGGGGGGGCAGAAAGCCCACTAGCCACCAGGGATTTTTTTTACAAAGTTCGGGTTGGGGGCTGCCAAGAATGGACATGCCAATGCCCCCACCCACCCCAAAAAAGATGTCACTGTCTTTCTGCCCCTCCCAGGAGGCAGATAGGGGCAGTAGCCCCTGATCTGCCCCCCGGGGGGGCAGAAAGCCCACTATGTGCCAGCGATTATGCTGGCTTTTTTATACGCAGGGGTGGGGGCTGACCAGAATAGGCATCCCAATGCCTCCGACCCCCCAAAAGAATAGCCACAGTCTTTCTGCCCCCCTCGGGGGCATATCGGGGCAATAGCCCCTGATTTCCCCCCTCCCCAGGGCGGCAGAAAGCCCAGTAGGCACTGACTTTTTTCGGAATGTGCCTACCTGTTGAATTTGGTTCCTAGCTCTGCCGGCACCTAGGGAAACCTAGCAAACCTATACATTTTTTAAAACTAGACACCCAGGGGAATCCAGGATGGGCTGACTTGACTGGCTCTCACCAGGTTTTGTTACCCAGAATCCCTTGCAAACCTAAAAATTTGTCCAAAAAACACATTTTCCTCATATTTCTGTGGTGGAAAGTTCTGGAATCTGCGTGGATCCACAAACTTCCACCCACCCCGCGTTCCCCAAAGTCTTTCGAGAAAAATGGTACCTCACTTGTGTGGGTAGGACTAGTGGCCGCGACAGGAAACGGCCCAAAACGCAACATGGACACACCACATTTTCACAGTGAAAACGGACCCTTTTTTTGCAAAGTGCCTAGCTGTAGATTTTGAACCCTAACTCTGCCGGCACCTAGGGAAACCTAGCAAACCTATACATTTTTGAAAACTAGATACCCAGGGGAATCCAGGATGGGGTGACTTGACTGGCTCTCACCAGGTTCTGTTACCCAGAATCCCTTGCAAACCGAAACATTTGTCAAAAAAACCACATTTTCCTCACATTTCTGTGGTGGAAAGTTCTGGAATCTGCGTGGATCCACAAATTTCCACCCATCCCGCGTTCCCCAAAGTCTTCCGAGAAAAATGGCACCTCACATGTGTGGGTAGGCCTAGTGCCCGCGACAGGAAACGGCCCAAACCCAACATGGACACACCACATTTTCACAGTGAAAACGGACCCTTTTTTTGCAAAGTGCCTAGCTGTAGATTTGGAACCCTAACACTGCCAGCACCTAGGCAAACCTAGCAAACCTATACATTTTTGAAAACTAGACACCCAGGGGAATCCAGGATGGGGTGTCTTGACTGGCTCTCACCAGGATCTGTTACCCAGAATCCCTTGCAAACCTAAAAATATGTCCAAAAAACACATTTTCCTCACATTTCTGTGGTGGAAAGTTCTGGAATCTGCGTGGATGTACAAAATTCCACCCACCCCGCGTCCCCCAAAGTCTTCCGTGAAAAATGGTACCTCACTTGTGTGGATGGGTCAAGTACCCGCGACAGGCAAGGGCCCAAAACGTATTGAGGAGACATCAAAATTACCTATCACAAAACAACCTGGTTTTGCAAGGGGGTCACCTGGGTTTTTGGCCCCGGGCTCAGCGGCCATCTTGGGAATCTACCAAACCCACACATTTCTGAAAACTAGACACCTGGGGAGTCCAGTGAGGTATGGCTTGCATGGGTCCCCAAACGTTTTCCTACCCAGAATGCCCTGCAAACCTCAAATTTAGCAGAAAAAATCACTTTTTACTCAAATTTCTGTGTGGGAAAGTTCTGGAATCTGCGTGGATCCACAAATTTCCTACCACCCTGCGTTCCCCCAGGGCTCCCGACAAAAATGGTACCTCACTTGTGTGGGTAGGCATAGTGGATGAAACAGGAAATGGTCCAAATCGTATTGTGGAGACTTCAAAACTACCTATAACAAACTACCTATAACAAAACTACCTGGTTTTGGGGGGGTGGCACCTGGTTTTTGGCCCCGGGCTCGCCGCCATCTAGGGAAACCTACCAATCCCACACGTTTCTGAAAACTAGACACCCTGGGGAGTCCAATGAGGTATGGCTTGCGTGGATCCCCCAACGTTTCCCTACCCAGAATCCCCTGAAACCCTCAAATTTAGCTGAAAAAAACATATTTGCTACATATTTTTGCATGGAATCACCGTGCTGGCACAAATGTCCTACCACCCAGCGTTGCCCTTGTTTCCCCGAGTAAAATGATACCTCACTTGTGTGGGTGTCCAAAGCAGAACTGGCTACAAACGTATTTTTAAAAAAATGTAGCGCTTAGAATTCTCGGTGCTATACCCTAAATCCCTATGTTTTGGGCTCTTCCCAGTCACAGGCCTTTGGCCCACCCACACAAGTGAGGTATCATTTTACTCGGGAGAACAAGGGGAACGCTGGGTGGTAGGACATTTGTGCCGGCATGGTGATCCCACGCAAAAATGTATGGAAAAAGTGATTTTTTCAGCTAAATTTGAGGTATGCAGGGGATTCTGGGTAGGAAAACGTTGTGGGACCCACGCAAGCCATACCTCGCTGGACTCCCCGGGTGTCTAGCTTTCAGAAATGTTTGGGTTTGGTAGTTTCCCAAGATGGCCGCCGAGCCCAGGGCCAAAAACTCCTGGGACCCCCTTGCAAAACCAGGTTGTTTTGTGATAAGTAATTTTGATGTCGCCTCAATAGGTTTTGGACCCTTTTCTGTCGCGGGTACTTGACCCACCCACGCAAGTGAGGTATCATTTTTATGAGGAGACCTGGGGGAACGCTGGGTGGGAGGAAATTTGTGGATCCACGTAGATTCCAGAACTTTCCCACACAGAAATTTGAGAAAAAAGTGATTTTTTTCAGCTAAATTTGAGGTTTGCAGGGGATTCTGGGTAGGAAAAAGTTGGGGGACCCACGCAAGCCATACCTTGCTGGACTCCCCCAGGTGTCTAGTTTTCAGAAATGTGTGGATTTGGTAGGTTTCCCTAGATGGCCACCGAGCCCAGGGCCAAAAACTCATGGGACCCCTCTTGCAAAACCAGGTTGTTTTGTGATAGGTAATTTTGATGTCGCCTCAATAGGTTTTGGGCCCTTTCCTGTCGTGGGTACTTGACCCACCCATGCGAGTGAGGTATCATTTTTATCGGGAGACATGGGGGAACACTGTGTGGTAGGAAATTTGTGGATCCACGTAGATTCCAGAACTTTCCCACACAGAAATTGGAGAAAAAAGTGATTTTTTTCAGCTAAATTTGAGGTTTGCAGGGCATTCTGGGTAGGAAAACGTTGGGGGATCCACGCAAGCCATACCTCGCTGGACTCCCCGGGTGTCTAGTTTTCAGAAATGTGTGGGTTTGGTAGGTTTCCCAAGATGGCCGCCGAGCCCGTGGCCAAAAACCCAGGTGACTCCCCTTGCAAAACCAGCTTGTTTTGTGATAGATCATTTTGATGTCTCCTCAATACGTTTTGGGCCCTTGCCTGTTGCGGGTACTTGAACCACCCACACCAGTGAGGTACCATTGGTCTCGGCGGCTATCTTAGGAGACCTGCAAACCCACACGTTCTGAAAGCTAGACACCGGGAATTCAGGAGGTCAGACTCCGTGGATGCCACCAACGTTTACCACACCAGAATGTCTGCAAAACCGGATATTTTGCAGCAAAATGTCAGTTTTGCACGACATTCTGGTGTAGGTAAAAGTTGGGGAATCATGGGATTGACACATACCTCCCTGGAGTCCCCAGAGTGTCTACTCTTCAGAAACGTGTGGGTTCGGTAGGTTTCCCTATGTGGCCGCCGAGCCACGGGCCCACAACGTCATGAGGACCCACCTTGCAAAACCATGGTCGTTTTGCGATAGGCCATTTGAGGTCACCTCAATGACGTTGTGGGTCCGTGCCTGTCAGCGGGCACCTAGGAGCCTCCCACCGAGTAAGCCACACATTTCTGAAAACTAGACACCTGGGGATTCCAGGGAGGTATGGCTTGCGTGGATCCGCCCAACGTTGATTGCCAGAATCTCTGCAAACACTGAAATTTGGCTGAAAAAAGTCACTTTTTCAGCAACATGTCAGGTTTGCCGTGGATTCTGGGTAGACATTGGGGGATCACACAAGTCCATACCTCCTGGCGTCCCCCAGTGTCTACCTGATCAGAAACGTGTGCCTCACTTGGTGGGAGACCCTATGTAGCCTGCCGAGCCAGGCCAAACGTCATGGGACCCCGCAAAACCAGGTGTTTGTGATAGGCAATTTTGATGTCGCCTCAATACGTTGTGGGCCCTTGCCTGTCGCGGGTACTTGGGCCTCCCACCCGAGTGAGGCACCATTTTTATCGGGAGACCTGGGGGAACGCTGGGTGGTAGGAAATTTGTGTCAGCCCCGTGATGCCACAACTTTACCACACAAAAATGTGTGAAAAAAGGGATTTTGTCAGCAAAATGTCAGGTTTGCAGGGGATTCTGGGTAAGAAAACGTTGGGGGATCCACGCAAGCCATACCTCCCTGGAGTCCCCCGAGTGTCTACTTTTCAGAAACATGTGGGTTTGGTAGGTTTCCCTATGTGGCCGCCGAGCCCCGGGCCAAAACGTCATGGGACCCCCCTTGCAAAACCAGGTCGTTTTGTGATAGGCCATTTTGAGGTCACCTCAATACGTTGTGGGCCCTTGCCTGTCGCGGGTACTTGGGCCTCCCACCCGAGTGAGGCACCATTTTTATCGGGAGACCTGGGGGAACGCTGGGTGGTAGGAAATTTGTGTCAGCCCGCATGATGCCACAACTTTACCACACAAAAATGTGTGAAAAAGGGATTTTTTCAGCAAAATGTCAGGTTTGCAGGGGATTCTGGGTAAGAAAACGTTGGGGGATCCACGCAAGCCATACCTCCCTGGAGTCCCCTGAGTGTCTACTTTTCAGAAACGTGTGGGTTTGGTAGGTTTCCCTAGGTGGCCGCCGAGCCCCGGGCCAAAACGTCAGCTGGGACCCCTTGCAAAACCAGGTCGTTTTCGTGATAGGCCATTTTGAGGTCGCCTCAATACGTTGTAGGGCCCTTGCCTGTCGCGGGTACTTGGGCCTCCCACCCGAGTGAGGCACCATTTTTATCGGGAGACCTGGGGGAACGCTGGGTGGTAGGAAATTTGTGTCAGCCCCGTGATGCCACAACTTTACCACACAAAAATGTGTGAAAAAAGGGATTTTATCAGCAAAATGTCAGGTTTGCAGGGGATTCTGGGTAAGAAAACGTTGGGGGATCCATGCAAGCCATACCTCCCTGGAATCCCCTGGGTGTCTACTTTTCAGAAATGTGTGGGTTTGGTAGGTTTCCCTACGTGGCCGGCCGAGCCCCGGGCCAAAACGTCATGGGACCCCCTTGCAAAACCAGGTCGTTTTGTGATAGGCCATTTTGAGGTCGCCTCAATACGTTGTGGGCCCTTGCCTGTCGCGGGTACTTGGGCCTACCCACCCGAGTGAGGCACCATTTTTTCGGAAGACCTTGGGGAACGCGGGGTGGGTGGAATTTTGTGGATCCACGCAGATTCCAGAACTTTCCACCACAGAAAAGTGAGGAAAATGTGTTTTTTTGCTAATTGTTTAGGTTTGCAAGGGATTCTGGGTAACAGAACCTGGTGAGAGCCAGTCAAGTCACCCCATCCTGGATTCCCCTGGGTGTCTACTTTTCAAAAATGTATAGGTTTGCTAGGTTTCCCTAAGTGCCGGCAGAGCTAGGGTTCAAAAACTACAGCTAGGCACTTTGCAAAAAAAGGGTCATTTTTCACTGTGAAAATGTGGTGCGTCCACGTTGCGTTTAGTGCTGCTTCCTGTCGCGGGCACTAGGGCTACCCACACAAGTGAGGTACCATTTTTTTCGGAAGACCTTGGGGAACGCGGGGTGGGTGGAATTTTGTGGATCCACGCAGATTCCAGAACTTTCCACCATAGAAAAGTGAGGAAAATGTGTTTTTTTTGCCAATTTTTTAGGTTTGCAAGGGATTCTGGGTAACAGAACCTGGTGAGAGCCAGTCAAGTCACCCCATCCTGGATTCCCCTGGGTGTCTACTTTTCAAAAATGTATAGGTTTGCTAGGTTTCCCTAAGTGCCGGCAGAGCTAGGGTTCAAAAACTACAGCTAGGCACTTTGCAAAAAAAGGGTCATTTTTCACTGTGAAAATGTGGTGCGTCCACGTTGCGTTTAGTGCTGCTTCCTGTCGCGGGCACTAGGGCTACCCACACAAGTGAGGTACCATTTTTTTCGGAAGACCTTGGGGAATGCGGGGTGGGTGGAATTTTGTGGATCCACGCAGATTCCAGAACTTTCCACCACAGAAAAGTGAGGAAAATGTGTTTTTTTGCCAATTTTTTAGGTTTGCAAGGGATTCTGGGTAACAGAACCTGGTGAGAGCCAGTCAAGTCACCCCATCCTGGATTCCCCTGGGTGTCTACTTTTCAAAAATGTATAGGTTTGCTAGGTTTCCTTAAGTGCCGGCAGAGCTAGGGTTCAAAAACTACAGCTAGGCACTTTGCAAAAAAAGGGTCATTTTTCACTGTGAAAATGTGGTGCGTCCACGTTGCGTTTTGAACTGCTTCCTGTCGCGGGCACTAGGTCTACCCACACAAGTGAGGTACCATTTTTTTCGGAAGACCTTGGGGAACGCGGGGTGGGTGGAATTTTGTGGATCCACGCAGATTCCAGAACTTTCCACCACAGAAAAGTGAGGAAAATGTGTTTTTTTGCCAATTTTTTAGGTTTGCAAGGGATTCTGGGTAACAGAACCTGGTGAGAGCCAGTCAAGTCACCCCATCCTGGATTCCCCTGGGTGTCTACTTTTCAAAAATGTATAGGTTTGCTAGGTTTCCCTAAGTGCCGGCAGAGCTAGGGTTCAAAAACTACAGCTAGGCACTTTGCAAAAAAAGGGTCATTTTTCACTGTGAAAATGTGGTGCGTCCACGTTGCGCTTTGCACTGCTTCCTGTCGCGGGCACTAGGCCTACCCACACAAGTGAGGTACCATTTTTTTCGGAAGACCTTGGGGAACGTGGGGTGGGTGGAATTTTGTGGATCCACGCAGATTCCAGAACTTTCCACCACAGAAAAGTGAGGAAAATGTGTTTTTTTTGCCAATTTTTTAGGTTTGCAAGGGATTCTGGGTAACAGAACCTGGTGAGAGCCAGTCAAGTCACCCCATCCTGGATTCCCCTGGGTGTCTACTTTTCAAAAATGTATAGGTTTGCTAGGTTTCCCTAAGTGCCGGCAGAGCTAGGGTTCAAAAACTACAGCTAGGCACTTTGCAAAAAAGGGTCATTTTTCACTGTGAAAATGTGGTGCGTCCTCGTTGCGTTTTGCGCTGCTTCCTGTCGCGGGCACTAGGCCTACCCACACAAGTGAGGTACCATTTTTTTCGGAAGACCTTGGGGAACGTGGGGTGGGTGGAATTTTGTGGATCCACGCAGATTCCAGAACTTTCCACCACAGAAAAGTGAGGAAAATGTGTTTTTTTTGCCAATTTTTTAGGTTTGCAAGGGATTCTGGGTAACAGAACCTGGTGAGAGCCAGTCAAGTCACCCCATCCTGGATTCCCCTGGGTGTCTACTTTTCAAAAATGTATAGGTTTGCTAGGTTTCCCTCAGTGCCGGCAGAGCTAGGGTTCAAAAACTACAGCTAGGCACTTTGCAAAAAAGGGTCATTTTTCACTGTGAAAATGTGGTGCGTCCACGTTGCGCTTTGCGCTGCTTCCTGTCGCGGGCACTAGGCCGACCCACACAAGTGAGGTACCATTTTTTTCGGAAGACGTTGGGGAACGTGGGGTGGGTGGAATTTTGTGGATCCACGCAGATTCCAGAACTTTCCACCACAGAAAAGTGAGGAAAATGTGTTTTTTTGCCAATTGTTTAGGTTTGCAAGGGATTCTGGGTAACAGAACCTGGTGAGAGCCAGTCAAGTCACCCCATCCTGGATTCCCTTGGGTATCTACTTTTCAAAAATGTATAGGTTTGCTAGGTTTCCGTAAGTGCCGGCAGAGCTAGGGTTCAAAAACTACAGCTAGGCACTTTGCAAAAAAAGGGTCATTTTTCACTGTGAAAATGTGGTGCGTCCACGTTGCGTTTTGCGCTGCTTCCTGTCGCGGGCACTAGGCCTACCCACACAAGTGAGGTACCATTTTTTTCGGAAGACCTTGGGGAACGTGGGGTGGGTGAATTTTGTGATCCACGCAGATTCCAGAACTTTCCACTACAGAAAAGTGAGGAAAATGTGTTTTGTTTGCCAATTTTTAGGTTTGCAAGGGATTCTGGGTAACAGAACCTGGTGAGAGCCAGTCAAGTCACCCCATCCTGAATTCCCTTGGGTGTCTAGTTTTCAAAAATGTATAGGTTTGCTAGGTTTCCCTAAGTGCCCGCAGAGCTAGGGTTCAAAAACTACAGCTAGGCACTTTGCAAAAAAAGGGTAATTTTTCATTGTGAAAATGTGGTACGTCCACGTTGCATTTTGAGCCATTTCCTGTTGTGGGCACAAGGCCTACCCACACAAGTGAGGTACCTTTTTTATCGGGAGACTTAGGGTAACACAGAATTGTAGAGCAACTGTTATTACCTATTGACTTTCGATGCATTTCTGCCTTCCAAATGAAAGACAATGTGTAAAAAATAAGTCATTTTGATAAATGACCTATAATTCTCATGCTAGTATGGGTACTCCCAATTTCGTAAATGTCTAAATATCTACTGTTTCTAAAATCTACATTTTGTTCCCATTTCAGAAATACATAGGTGTCTTTCATAACAATTTTTCCATGTATACATTTTCCCAAAATAATTGCTATATACCCGGTACATAATAAAAAACCATTGCAAGATGCTGCTCAGTTATTGGCTCTGGGTTCGTCGGGTTCTTGGTGAACCTAAAGTCCTATATATCCCCACAACCAGAAAGGTCCAGCGGATATAACGGTATATTGCTTTCAAATAGCTGTCATAATTAGAAGAAGTTACAGGTGAAAACGTGGACACAAATTGCTGTTTTTTTCAACTAATTTTCAATTTTTCCTTTATTTAACTTTTAGTTTCTATAAGGAAAACTTTAAGGATCTACACAAATGACCCCTTGCTGAATTCAGAATTTTGTCTACTTTTCAGAAATGTATGGCTTTCCAGGATCCATTATTGGTTTCATACCCATTTCTACCATTAACTGGAAGGAGGTTGAAAGCACAAAAAATAGCAAAAATAGGCTATGTCCCAGAAAAATGCCAAAACTGTGTAAAAAGTTGGTTTTCTGACAAAAGTCTGCTTGTCCCTGAAAGCTGGGAAGATGGTGATTTCAGCACCACAACCCCTTTTTTGATGCCATTTGCAGGGAAAAAACAAGACGCTTTCATCTGCAGCCCTTTTTTCGCATTTTTCCTAAAAAAACATAATTTAGCTGTATTTTGGCTAATTTCTGGGTCCCCTCCAGAGGAATCCACAAACCCTGGGTACCTTTACACTCCCCATCATGTTAGAAAAAAAGGACGCAAATTTGGCGTGGATACCTTATGTGGTCAAAAAGTTACAGGGGCCTAAGCGCGCACTACCCCAAATAGCCAAAAAAAGGCTTAGCACAGGGGGGGAAAAGGCCTAGCAGCGAAGGGGTTAAACATGATCCCCAAATTCTGAATTCTGAAGAACCTCTAATTTTTTTTAGCTGAAATCACTTTGGTGTACAACTGTAAGGAAATGTGGCAGCTTATTTGCATTAAAGACTAATTGTTACCATTCAAGCGGACAATACAAGAATGGAATAGTTTAATGAAGGTCATCTGGAGTGTGGGTAGAAACTAAAACCATTGGGAGCTACAGAGTACAGGCTGGCACTACATAATGATATGGGGGTTAAAGTAAACATTTAATGGTTCACGTTATCCCAGGAAGATGACGCGGTTCTGCCAGCATTGAAACCTGTGACCTGCAGGTTAGACTTCGATTTCAAAAGTAATGGTGACTTAACTCCCTGACCTAACAGGAAGGACTCACAAAACAAGGATGCCGGGGTAGAATGGAGAACTGAGGAAAGAATACAAGGGGACGGGATGGGTGGACTGAGGACAGAAAGAAAGAACACAGGAGGAAGCAGACTTAGAAAGCACTGGGGTCATAGGAAATAAAAGAAGGACGGGCATAGTTGGAAGGAGGCAACAGAAATGGGTGGCCGTCTGCAAATCGAGATGGAATGAGAGACAACACCACCTCTGAAGGGAGACACACAAACAGGAAAGGACGGAAGGGCTGAGGAGTGGAAGGAATGCGCGTGTGGCTGCGGTGACAATGAAAGAATGGCTGCAATGTACACACAGGCGAGAGAGAAATGAACTTTAACAAACAGGCCGGCACACAAATTAGAGACCAGAGAGAAGGCTGCCGGGACTCACTCCCTCAAGATCCCTCTTCAAAGCGGACGAGGCTCTAATGCCTGTCCCTGACTCACCCGGCAGCGGGGGTGCGGTGCACTGCAGAGTGGCCTGGGGGATGTCCCAACCCTGCCAAATGTGGTCTGCTCTGACTGGAACCTGTGCATTAGAGCAGCTGCAGGGAAGGTGAGCACATCGCTGCACAGAGGACATTGCTGCAGCCACCAGCAGTGCAGGTTCCAGCCGAAGATCTCAAGCGCGCGCGCCTCGCGCTCACAAGTGGGGGGAGTGCGGCCGAGAGCAGGGACGCGCAGCGTTTCCCTTGCGGGAGCGAGCTCGATAATTGCAACCAGATGGCGCCGCTCGCTCCCGCAAGTGAATCGCCAAACGTGCACGCGTTGCCATTGAAGGCAATGCAACGCGTGCACGTTTTAGGCTGAAAAGCCGAATTGATGGCAAAAGGTCTTTTTGCCTATGCAGCGCATGCGCGCTGCGTAGGCGAGACCTAAAAAGTAGTTCCCTGATGTGGAGGGGTACAAGTCACACAATCAAAAGGATGGTAAAGAAACTATGCTCTAGTGTAGGGACAAACACAAGAGGAGGAAGGAAAGCCATTTAATAATATGCAAGCAAATGAGATTAACAAGAAAAGTGACCAATGAAAAGCAGTGTGCGGACCCAAATGCCACTACAACTATTGGTGTTGTCCACAATAGGATTTCGACAACAGACAGCTAAAAGCTGTCCATATGTGCAGCCTACATTTAGTCCCCTCACATCAGCAGTGGAAGCATACAAGTCAGCTAATCTTAAATAATGTAAAGAGGGGATGTTCCACAGCTGGTACTAACCCAAGAATATAGAGAAAAGCCATTGATTAAGGAGCAGGGAACTGAGATAGACAAGAAAGCCATTCAATCATGGGCAATGGAATGATCCAAACATGATTCTATAAATATTGTATTTAGACAATAAGTAGACAAAAGACAAAGTTGTCTTCAGACAAGACCTAAAATTAGGAGTTCCCCTTGCAAGCATTTCTAGGGAGGGGATAGAAGCCCAATAAAAGGAATCCCTCTGCTTGAAAGTAATTTCTACTGAAGCTTCTCCAACCATGTTGAACTGTAAGAGCCGCCCATATGCCAAAACACAACAAATACCCTCATCCCCTCACCCCACAAGAGATAGCTCCCTTCCACCACCACACTACTGACGGCCCCCTTCACACTACCTCATTGTATAAATATTTCCCACTTGTCCTCCCTCTACTCGGCAATCTTGATTGATACAGTCCCCCCTCACCACCTCTTAGACACTCTTGCTTCCTCCATTTTATCCCCCCTGCGCTCCTGCTTCAAGCCATCCCCCCAACCATCTATGGCAAATCCAGCTGCCCCTTCCTCCTTTCAGGAGCAGTAATAAGGGGTAGAAGTAGCCATGCCGTGTGAGAGTGAGGAGCTGCGGCTCGAAGTAGCATGAGAGTCAGGATAGGCCAAACATAAAGGATGTTTTAAAAAAAGATTGAAGTTATGTGTTTCTGTCTGCATGTGTTTGTGCATGTGTGCCTGTGAGTATGTGTATTCATATGTAAGGAGTATTTGAGTTGTGCCTACTGTCCATTGTAGCAAAATGCTGGCCCTTGCACTATGATGATACTTCTTCAAAGCTTATGGGCATCTACGGTATGATGTCGATTCCCACTCTGGTAAAATGCTGGCCCTGGTACAATGGTGATAATTCTTAGCACTTGCTTGCATCCATGGAAGGGTGCCCATGACTCACCCATGGTAAAATCCTGGATTCCAGTGTCGGTAATTGTTGGTATATTTGGGCATCCATGGCAGAATACCCATTGCTTGCACTTGGTAAAATGTTGATCCTCACATAATGGTGGTATTTATTGGCAACTTCTTGGCATCCATGCCACAATCACTGCTTCTGGTAAAATGCTAGTCCTGGCACTATGGTGGCAATATATTTTTTACTACATGTTTAAACATAGCCTGATTTGCTAAATAAGACAAGTGCATATTTTGAAATGTGTAAATTCCTAACAAGGGAACATATTACCGCAGTAAATATTTTGTTGCTAATGATGTTTTTGTAAGTTCAATTTCAATGAAATCATACATCATTAAAACATATATGTGCAAGCTAATAAATACAACATAGGCATCATATTAAAGAATCTGCAAATGAAAGAAAAAAACAGACTTCACAAAGTAACCATCAGTAAGCTGTGTCCAATTCCCTTACCTCCCCAAATATGTTATTCGCAAAGTTACAAAGAAGGAAAGGAAAAGACAAAACGAGTGAAAACAGAAAAAAACTACAGGAAGCAAAAAAATAACAACAGAAAGTTTTGGGGGACATGCTCTTTGTGTTAAGGCATAAACCAGGAGTACTAAAGAAGGGTAAGTCAGTTGCAACTCACTAATAGTACTCCCACATTTACTGCTGCAGTGCTACAACTTGAAGTGGTTCACGTCTACTTCAGCCAAGTCTTGGAGCAAATCACACAATGCAGGATCACTCACTAAAATGGCAAGGGTATCACACACAAATCATGGACATATGCTATAAAACTAGTAGCACAAAGCTCAACACCTAGAAAACATATTAAAGAAAAAATTGTGATATCATTTTAGTCATTGGAAACACCCATGTACACCATATTGTACAAATGTAGGACATATTAAAAGATAAATGAACTAAAAATCAAATTAATTTAAAAATAGTCATTTACATTTCGATATTGCTTAAATCATGTGCATTGGATTTCACAATTATTAAAATATAAAATTACACAAATAATAACTAAAACTATACAAGCACCCATACAAATCACATTATATCACAATATGAAAAATATTAAAACATGTAAAACAATGTTTCTATAGCTGTAAACATTGCAGCCATCTATAGCAATCATATTATAAAAATATAAACTTAAGACGTATGTAAAAAAGTACGAATCCTACCAAAAATCTTCATACACTGAAACATATCATTGCACCTGGCATGCCCCCCCACACACACCATAACATATCTGTTAATGAGGACCGGCCGTTGACCGCAATGAAGTGGGTTATTACTATTCTAACTCCACACGCACTTTCATAGTAGGGAAGGTTATAAAGCGGGCCAAGGCAAATCTAACTGTGCTTCTAGGGCCCTATTTAAGAGAAACTAACGCAGCACGGTGCCGCAAGTCATTTTGCTGCACCGCGCTGCGTTAGTTTCGAAGCACAGGGATGCGACATATTTACAACAATATGTCGCATCTCTGTGCTTTTCCCTGCACTGGCGCACAAACTGCTGCCATGCGGCGGCGCAGGTACCCTTGCACCATGGTGCAAGGATGCCTGCGTCGTGGGGAGATTGTTTTTGTGCAGGAAGGGGCACCTTTCTGCACAAAAACAATCAATTGAGGTGATTTCCTATTCCAATGCATGCTGTAGAATGCAGCACGCATTGAAAGAGGAAAAAAACAAGGAGAAATTAAAACATTTCTCCTCGTTGCACCTCGCTACGCCACCCCTGAGGTGGCGTAGCATTCTGACGCATTTCCAGGTTTACGATTGCTCGTAAATCTGGAAATGCATCAGTGGACATGGGTGTTGTGTGGGAACACCCATAGCAACAGCCATGTCACGCCCTTAACACAAAAAGTGTTGCGTGACAAGGGGCAATATTTACAAGCACACGTAAAGCCACGCAGGGTGGATTTACGTGTGCTTGTAAATATCACGCCGCAGGTTGTGCTGCCGGTGTGTCACGCAACGTGACACATTCGGCGGCGCAAGGGGCTTGTAAATAAGCCCCAACGTTTTTTGATACACTCGCTCGAAAGTACCTAAACACACTACTGTGACCAGTCCTCACAACACAGCAGTCCTCACAAAGATAGTGTTTATCAGGTTCTGACAAGGATAACCCAAGCTGTGAGGACTGACACACACACACACACATACACACACACACACACGCGAAGGTGATATCTGGTTCACCAACTTTTCACATTCTGCAACTTTTCGAGGATCTGCGATATTTTGCAGCTGATCTGAATTGAGGCCAGCTCATGAAGTACATCCTATATTTATGTGCGTTGAGTTTTAATGTTTGTCAGATGTGTTTAATTTGCTTCGGGTGATGCCTGTTTCCCTATTCTTTTCAATTCGTAGTTCTACTTAGCCTAGGCTAAAATCTCTACCTTTGTTATATAGAACAAATATTTGGTGGTGTACATCTAACATATACCCACAAAGTCACTTATAATACATTTACGGTCACATTTTTTATTGTATGAGTCCACACCTGCTCAAAAAAGAGGGTATCATATTGTACTCCTACTGCAACGTGCAAATCTTGTGCCCAAGTTAGTGAACTGAATCTACATGGTTATTTACAAGTAGGTGTAAGCATAAACCTATGGGTGCATTGATCTCCGCATGTAGATTTACCTTCATAAACTGGGCCTAGAAGTAAATGAGGCATAATCCAGAAGTACTACTGAAATTCAGGAGTAAACTGAGAGTGCATAGAGGCATAGAGGTGTCAGCTTTATAATATGCAGAGATGCACTGTATATGCCATTTCACACTGGAGAAATAATATTGAACAAAAGAGTCATATGGCTGTTTCAGGAGGACTCCTAGAAAGCTTTGGCTACCAAGTTACGTGAATAGACAAATGTTATAAATGTACACCCATGCACAGGAATATGTGTAAAGGCATAGATTTACAATGTTTATTTGTTAATTGAGCCTCATATTTCTAAAATAAATATAAGGGAACCTTATCATTCAAGGAATTGAATTCACATATTCAGTTTTGCTAATGCCAGTTACACTGTTAAAAAAAAGTTTTAACCTACCATTGCTATCTTTACTTCTTCATCTGTGTACAGTACACATCCGCAGTTCTGTAACTAGGACCTTACTGAGCAAGCAGAGCTTAACCAGAAAGCACATGAGCATACTTTGCACACCAGAGGCACATTTAAATGTTTCTGAATATATTTAAATACTGCATGACTATGAAAAAGGTGAATTAAAAAATAGTTATGGATGAAGAAAAAGCACAACTTACAGAGAAGGTGATGGACAACTGTAAAATAAGGCATAATGCAAGGCCAAAATCTCATCCTTACCAAATCTCTCAACAATCTAATGAAATGTCTTGCAAGTCTTTAAATAATTACTACCCCAGCCCTGTGTTAAAATGAAACTGCCAGGGATTGCGCTGAGGGGTACAACAATGATGATGGTTGCTTGGAGGTCACGAGACATGATGGAGAAGTTGCACCCTGGCTCCAACTTTGGCTGTGGCAACAGCTGGAATTTCATTGTCACACCCCTCTTTAGCATGCAATTGAGGCTAACTGCTGCAGAATGAGGTGTGGTGATGTTCAGTCTGATCGGTTGCACTCAGCAACTGTATAGAAAGCTGAATTAGGTCTACATCGCTAGACCTAAAGCAGCCCACCTGATCTGGCCCTGAAGCTGAGCAGAAATAAAGCTCAGCCAAGATTAAAATACTGAGGGCCCGATTCACAGAACTAACTTAAGACAAAATCCTAAACTTACTGCCATTTTGGTACTCACAGAAGGCACTTACTCATTTTGGTCATTCACAGAAGGCACTTACTCATTTTGGTATTCACAGAAGGCACTTTCTCATTGATGAGTAAGTGCCTTCTGTGAATACCAAAATGAGTAACTTACTCATTTTGAGTAACTTACTCATTTTGAGTAACTTACTCATTTTGGTGTTCACAGAAGGCACTTACTCATCGATGAGTAAGTGCCTTCTGTGAATACCAAAATGAGTAAGTGCCTTCTGTGAATACCAAAATGAGTAAGTGCCTTCTGTGAATACCAAAATGGTAGTAAGTTTAGGATTCTGTCTTAAGTTAGTTCTGTGAATCGGGCCCAGAGTAATTATTTGCTTGGGGGATGGTAGCAAAGAGCAAGATGGCTGAAGGATACTGCCAAATTTCAGGGATATAGAGATTCATCAGACATTTCCGGTAAGCCTGAGAGGATGGATTTCTGAGACGTTGGTTCTAAATAGAGGGCAGCTACATCTCGATTGGTGAATAAAATAGATTGTTTTGAGAGCAGGAACACTAGAGACGCAAACTCACATGCACACCACAATACAATGAGACCAGAAGTGAAACTGTGTTGGAGTGTATCTGATTGCCCAGGGTTCAATCAAAGGTGGAGAGGAGACACAGCCACTGTGAACCTAAATTTCATAATTTTCATCTAGCTCCATGACGATTCAAAATTATGGTCTTACCATGATTAATGATCTTTTATTATAATTTCAAACAAATTGCCTATCATATTTGACAAATTTTGTACATTGGTCACTCCCAATGGCATGCCTAATTTCATTCAAATGTTTTACAATTTATTTCAAAGCATTCCTTTTTAATTGTTTTAAAGCTGAAAGCAAGAGAAAATGTTCAAAATGGTATTTAGCGTTCACAAATCGCCCATGTGGTGTCCAGGGACTGCACCACTTTGAGAGCCAAGGGATCAGAAGCTCATAGGAAGAATTAAAATGAATGGCAAGAGAAAGAGTAAACTCTTTTACGAGGCTCACATGCCTCTTTGAACCTAGTGTAATTCAGGAAGGTGGACACTGAGATCCAGTTGCAGAGGGCACTTTGAGTGGCTTCTTCCCTCCAAACCTTGGGTGACCAAAGTAAGATGAAGCAGATTTCAACAGGATTCTATGACTATGACTGATCAGTACTGGAGGGAGTGCGCCCCAAACCACCTGACTAAATTACTTTATTTGGATGTCTCATGCCATCAGTGCGAGGGTGTGAATAAGTGTGTTCTGATAACACCTTCCAAACGCCTCTCTTTCCCCATCACTTGTACCATTAATAAGGGTCTTCCCTTTGTGAAACATAACATAACAAGTGTATTTATAAAGTCTATAATCACTCAGAATGTCATCTTGACATTGAAATAAGAGATGTTTATTGCTACCCAATTCATTTGGTCCACCTCGGAAGGATGAAAGGTTAAGTGGACCCACCAGGATTCTAACCTGTGACCATGAGCTCAAGCACAGATACCTGCATCAGAGGCATTAGTCCACCAGCTCCAACTCTCTCTCTCTTGCTTTATTTAATCCTCCTCCATCCTTAATTATTCCCTCACTTCCCCTCATGGGGATATTCTTTTCAAACAGTCTACATTAGGTTTTGAAGGAGTGGGTCACTTTGTGGCCTTTTGTTTATTAGTGATTTGCTGATAGACTGAAGTTTTGAATAAATGCAAATAGCATTCATTCTTAAAGCAAGAAACTGCCACGTTAAAGGCTTACCCAACAATCAAACTCAACCACATCCCATCGCCCATTAACTGCATTACTAACTACAGTGATACATGACCACCAGTTCATTTCCAGAGAAGATTCAGTCAAGCTGTGTTATGTTATGCATATTTTTAGAGCACACTATCACCCATGAGTGCGTCCTGTTGCTGCGCAGATGTGAGCGGCTAGTGTGTGGGGAGAGGACTTACTCGAAGAGCGAAATCTTCCGCTTCTTGCAGATTTCATGAAGAGAGGAGAAGTCTCTGATTTGAAGTGGAAGGTCGTTCCACACTTTAGGAACAATTTAAGAGAAGGCTCGACCTCCAGTTCTGCTTCTGTAATTGTGAGAAACCTGTGCTAGTAAGAGGCCGGCAGAGCGGAAGCACCTAGATGGTTGATGGAAGTGATGTTTAGGTAAGCAGGGCCCATGTTGTGTAGTGCTTTGTATGTGTGGGTGAGGAGCTTGTACTGTGCACGTTTGTGTATGGGGAGCCGTTGGACCTCCCTCAGGTGGGGTGTAATGTGTGTGCTGTGTGGGAGTTTGAGGATGAGCCTGGCATCTGCGTTTTGGACGGTTTTCAGTCTTCTCATAAGATGTTTGGTGATTCCTATGTATAGAGAGTTCCCATTATCCAACCTGCTGGTGATGAGGGCTTTGATGATTGTCTTTCTGGTGGTGCTATTCAGTAGCCACCTGTAGATTTTTCTCAGCATTCTCAGAGTGTTAAAGCAGGATGAGGTGACGGCATTGACCTGGGCGGACATGGTCAGTTTGTGATGGGGATTTGTCAGGGGGGAACAGTATAAGTTGCGTGTTGTCAGCATAGGAGAGAATATTGATGTTGTGGGTGCAGATGACGTCAGCCAGTGGGGACAAGTAGACGTTGAAGAGTGTAGAGCTGAGTGAGGAGCCCTGAGGTACTCTGCAGATGAGTTCCCTGGGTCTGAAGTATGGTGAAAGGTTGACTTCCTGAGTTCTTCTGGTCATAAAAGTGCAGATCCATCAGAGGACAGGTCTCTGAATGCCAATCTCGTGCAGTAGTCTAATGAGTATGTGGCGGAGACTGTGTCAAACATGCAGAGAGGTTCAGTAGGATGAGGGTGGCAGTTTCTCCTCCGTCTAGAATTTTACGCGGGTAGTTTGTTGCTGTGATGAGAGCTGTCTCCATGCTGTGGTGGGTCTGAATTTTGATTCGTGGTGTCAAGGAGCTGGTGGTTGATGAGGTGGTTGGTGAGGCACAAATTGGTGGCTTTTTCCAGGACCTTGGCTGGGAAAGATACGAGGGAGTTGTTCTGGTAGTTAGTGAGCTTGGCATGGTCTGCTAAGGGCTTCTTCAGCAGGGCATTGACGTCTGCGCGCTTTCAGCTTCCGGGAATATTGCTGTGTTGATGGAGGTATTGAGGATGGGAGGGATGGCTTCCCTGATGGGGGTGAATCCTTTGTTGAATGTGTGGTGAGGGCATGGGTCTGAAGAGGCCACAGAGAGGATGGACTTCACAATTGTGGTGTTCTCGTCTGTGGGGAGGGCATTCCATGTGGTCAGGGTGTGTTCTTTGGACAAAATTGGAAGAATATGTATATAAAGAAACTGGAGGGACCAGGGCTTGAGACAGGTCTAGCATACGTGCCCCTAGGTTAGATTGGTAAAACAAGAAGTATGCAGTTCATAAGGGGGGAACTCAAGGTTTGTACAGAATGGGGTGGGGGCTTTCTCTTTTTAAGAGCAAGGGCCCTCATGCTTAACTCCACTCAACTCACATCGGCAAAAAGAAAAGATCTCCGGCAAAGAGCCCCCCTGTGGGGTCGGTTGGGCATTGCAGCCCCGGACCAACGACGAGCTGCCCGATGATGAAGCATGACACCCCTTGTGATGTGTGAAGGCCCTTGCTCCTAAAAGGAGAACCCCCCTTCTGTACAAACCTAGAGTTCCCCCCTTCGGAACTGCAGTCTTACTTCTTGTTTTACCCAAATATACATATTTATCTAGGTAAAACAAGAAGTATGCAGTTCCTAAGGGGGGAACTCTATGTATGTTCCGCTCACTAAAAAAATGCAGCCACCTATTGTTAATTAATTAATACAACACACACACATTAGTATGATTATCATATAAAATGTGCATATAACACACAAGTGCTTAGGGTACTAAAATTATGCTGGACAACAGTGATTTTCTACCGAAAGCTCAGTCCAAACTAATAATTTACATAACAAGTGTGGGCCGTATTTACTACACTTCGGAACATAGTTGACAAAAAACGGAAACAATGCTTAAAGATGGAAGTGGTCAATGTTTTCCTAAAACTTAACTGGCAACTCCTTGATTCCTCTAAGGAGAAGGCATTTCTCTCCAAGTTAGAGGGGTAATTCCTATGAGGTCTTACAATTTTAAACGAGGCAAAACCAGAAAGCCTTTGTTTGCATTGTTTGCTTTACGAGAAGGCGCACACCATGATGATGACGTTTTTATAGCGTCTTCTACGTCTCTACGTGCAAATATCTTATCTTGGTTTAGACTAGGTATGAATTGCTATGTTAAAGGAAAGAACCAAAATGTGTGGCATTGATGCGACTGATGTTCAGCTTTCGGTTTTGTCCTTTGGTTTATTATGGATTTTCCATTCAGCCGGTCTCTAATCCTTTATTTTCTCCTCAAGTGCTCTCTGCACCATGCTCCATGATGCTTCAAATATTTGTCATTATGATTATGATTTGTTTTTAAATTTCAATTGCTAAAATGTACCCATCATATTAGTCAAAATGCATTCCTTTTCACACCTAGTGGCATGCTTACTTTCGATGTCCTAAAATTATCACAAGGGTTTTACAATGTATTCAAAAACCTTGCCTATTGATCTTTTGTAACGGTGACAGCATAGAAAAATGCACAAAACCGGTATTTAGCTTAAAAAAATGCGACTATCTTGCACTTTTACTTGTATTTGATGCCCGTTTGACCTTATCCTCACCACAACTAATTGGCGATTTTCCCTAAAATTACCATGACACCCAGGCATCTTCTCTACAATGGACTGCATCAGATATTAATGAGAATAGATTCATTTAAGTCTCTTAATGAGAACGCGGGAGGAAGGTTTTTGACAGCCTTGTGTGATTGATGTCCTCAAGATAAAGGCAAGCATGGGCCCGGTTGGTCAAAGTTGTTTCCTAATTTTGTATATTATCTATGTGCATTAAAGTGGAACCCTTCTATCTCCCTCTACAACATTTGGGGTGTCAAGGGAACTTCTGCACGTTATTGTACATTTATTCTAACTTTTTTATGCTACCTAAATACCGTGGAAACCTTTGTTGAAAAAGTCTGTGAATAGACATAGAGGTCTCACTTTGTTGGTATTTACAAAATGTGTATGTCCGTACTGCTTTCAGTCCTGTAATAATGCAAATTATGCCAAATATCCCACTGTCATAAGAACACATTGCAATTACAAAACTCCACAAACACTCATACTTGAATCAGGAATGTAGGATTCTGATTACATTTTTTTGCACACTTTCTTTCCACTTAGGAATGCAAAGGTTTTTCAAAATGACCCAGAATTTGTACACATAATGTAGAGTCTGTAATAGCTTTATGTATGTCTTGAACTATGTAAACATTCTAAGGTGCACTCTGTGCCCAAGGGTTCCCGATGTATATCACCTGCTAGAAAGAATTGTGCATTGCTGGAGCTCCTAGACCCAGTCTGCACCATGTACAAACACTTAGTAAAATAACTAATGCTTTTATGACACACTTTACTGCACTATAAGTATTGACAGCTCGTTCAACATCGTTACCATGGCAATCCCTTGTCAACGCTTTTGACCCTGTTCATCGATGCCACTGTAGAGGGTCTGAAAAGCGAAGGTATCCTTCTTTTGAAATTATGTCAATGAAGGGTTCATACCCCAGAGGGGACAGTTTCAGAATGCTAAAGTAATGGTCGATTAGCTCTCAACTAAATATCTTCAGATTATTATTATTGACATTTACATTAACTCTGTTTATTGATTTTGCCATTTGTACGCAGGATTAAAGGATATTTAGTATCATATAATTCTTACATAAATCATTTGCAAATAACACAAGCACATTGCAAGTTGTTGAAATCCATTGTGTTCCCACAAATTAAGACTTATAAATGTAGGCAATGAGGTCGGGTATGCCAATAACTGAGAATTGACAGTCATACATCAGAACACTAAACAAGTTAATAGACAACAACTCGCCGTGATTCCAAAGTATTATAATAACATACTGACTGATAAAGATATATGTAATTCTTAGTAAGTGGGGAGATTAAAAACGTGGTTTACACCTATGATCCTGCTTTCCTTTCTTCCAGGTTTGTCTTATTTCCCCATTCCAGAGTTTTCGTATTTCCATAAAATGTTGTCCCAGAGGTGAGCACACTGCCTTGTACGTAGACATGTTCTCTCCTCTGCATGTAGTGAAAGACTTTTAGACTTGGCCCTTCTGGCAAAATCACAAGCCCTGTATCAATAGGAGGGGGTGTTTAGACTGTTATGGGCATTGTGTATAATTTGGCTAAAACTAGTGCCAGATCTACGCATCTGTTACCATTTTCCCATATTTTAGGTTTGGGGAACAGCCCATTGGGCAAGCCTTCTGTGTAACAAATATCTAGGGATTATAACCTGAGAAATAGTAACAGAAATATGAAAGGCCAGTTGATTTGAACCAAGTGAATGGTTTATGCCAAGTAAGCTTGGGCACATCCAGAATCACCCTAAACTAAATTGCATCAATCAAATGGAATTATATACTGTCAGAAAGCTTGTTAGGACAGTTCATGATTACTGGACCAATTTGCATATTTATTGAGCTTGGTATCTGATTCATGCTATCCGTGGTCTAGAGACGTTCTAGAAAGCATAGGTTACAGACAGATTTCTAGTCAAGTGAATTTCCTCTGGACCCAGAATTTATGAAATCCTTCCTTTTTTAGAAAGTGGGTAGAGCTAATGATATTCTAATATTGACTATTGCATAATGCATAGGGCCTAATTAGGATGTCGTTCGGAGTTTCCTCTGACCGACATCCCTGCGGTTTCGAGACCGACGACCTCGAATCGGCGGTCCGAAACCGCAATTACGATGCGACCGCAGACTCCGATTTTTCTATGGGAGCTTGTTGCGCGGTCGGAAAGCACAAGCTCCCATAGGAAAATGGGAGTCACTGCAATTCCCTGCACCGTGTGGCAGGCACTTCACCTCACCATAGGTACTCCCTCGGACCCCAACAGGAGGCCACGGTAGAAAGGGGCCCTGCTAGGGGCCTCCAAAGCCGCTTCCCGACAGGCTTTCCATGTCGGAAAGCCCGACATGGAAAGCCTATCAGAAATGCCATCCGTAAGGGATTATGTTTCGGTTTACGACTGGCTGACGGGCTCCTTGAGCCCGTCGGAAGTCAGCCAGAATGACTGGCCAGTTTGAATTCCGACCGCCGTAATCGCAATACGGTGGTCGGAAGTCAAACCAAGGATGTCGGTCGGAAAGCCTCCGACCACAGTTTCGAAGGCTTTCCGACCGACATCCTAATTAGGCCCTTAGTGTTTCCTCTACATACCAACATCATAGAAAGAAAATAATTTGCTTATGCCAGCTATTTACTACCAATGGCTGGTAATTCACAATAGGAAGTCCTCCTTCATTCTTACTATCCTTCCCACAATATCCCTTTCCAGGAACCCTAGTCCTCTGCGTCTCCTTATGCTGACCACATACTGCATGTATGTCCACAGGCATTATAACTGGACAGTCTTCAGTTCTTGCACACATACTATTCTATTTTCTTTGGTCAATCAGGGTCACCTTTTACCCCCAAACCTTCCCTAACTCTGGGATCTCTGCATTTCAACATGAATTTATTCCACAATCTTTCTTCGAGATGCACACCAAAACTGCAGATATTTAAACAACCATGCAAAAGCAGTAGTATTAATTGCAACTGCTTCCCATGGCTTCAGTATTCTCTTTAAAATAAGGTATTTTTCCAAAACAGCGATTAGGATCTCAGTAGGCATCCATTCAGCCCCTTTATAGAGATATCATATTAATTCTCCTCTGCAATATTGGCCATCATATATGGGAGGAGGGTTACATTTACTATTCTATCGCCAGTCCAACAAACATGGGGAACATGTGTACATTGGGGATGTGAGTCAGATTTAGGTTTCTAGCACCAGTCTAATAAACTTTGGGGAATGTGCATATATGAGGTGTGGAAGGGGGCCAGAATCACTACCCCCAAATAAGATAAGCACACATTAAAATGTATTTCTTTAATGAGAAAAAAAAATTAAACAATTTTAAAATATATCAGTTATAAAAAAAGTTACAAATAATTATTTAAAATACACATGGAACCTAATAGAAAAGCAATACAATCTGTTATGATAGTGAAAACATATTTTCACAGAGCAAAAATTATTTTACTTTTTGAATAATTATAATTCAATATTTTGTTTATAAAAACACTACTTAATCATTCCTCCAATATATCCTAGGACCCCAATAAAAAAATAATAAGTATTTTTTAAAGCACACCTATAATAACTTATTTCAATATGCCTAAAACATTAAACATGTTAAATAAAAAATACAGTTAAAAATAAACACAATAGATTAATCAATTAATACAAATGCTTATGAATTCAAAATGGATTTAGAAATTACAAATAATTTCCAATTAACAAATTACATAGTTATTAAATGAAACAATTAACAACAATGTTTATATGTTTAATTAAAAACTACTCACCCAAGAACCCAATAAACCCCTTAATCCAAAATGTAAAATTATTTCATAATTTTAATATTTCTTACATTTTTACACAAAAATAACATATAATATTAAATATTTAACATATGAATCAATTAACATTAAAATAATATATAATTTTAAAGAACACCACCCACCCAATCTGATAGTAAATCCAGTTCTCTAAAATTAAATTATACATTACTTTAATATCTTAATATTTCTAAAAAATAATTATAAATAGATTTCGCAGAACATAAATAATGAAATAAAACCAACATACAACAAAACAACATAATAAAAAGGATTTTATAGTAAACAATATTATAAACTGGCATTATTGAAAGAAAGTACAAAAATCTAAACTTACCTTCAATATTATTTGTCCACTGTATTCTTTGAAGCCACTATATTTTGACCACAATATTATAGTCAGATAATTTTGTAGTTGATATTTAGGTAGAGTACCTTATTTATCATATAACTATTTGTTATTAACCATGCAATTCTCTCAATTGAACTAGCACCTGAAACAAACAAGTCTTATGTGTGCACGTTACTAACCATCAAATCTGTTTTTCATACAAAGCTGTCTGTTCTCTTAAGTTAAAAATATTGAAATAGCTGCACTTATCCGTGGGTTAATAAACAGTGCACCTTGTTCTGAAAATACGGGGTTGATATCTATCCCATGTGGAATCTACCCCTCATTCCCTTCAATTTGTTTTGCAGGTGCTGCATTGTACATTTATTAGCTTAGGGCCATATGTATCAATGTTAGGTTTTGCGATTTTCAAATAGCAAATTTTTGAGAATCGCTATTTGAGAATCGCAAAACGCTATGTATGTAGGATTTGCAATAAATTTTGCAGATCCTACATATTCCTTAATTGCGAATCGCAAATTGCGATTCGCAATTGAGAATACCTCCCCATTCATTCCTATGGGCCTCTAGGCCCATAGGAATGAATGGGAAGACATTCTCAATTTGCGATTCCCAATTAGAGAATCGCAAATTGAGAATGCAATTTCAAGTGTGCCAGGGTGTCAAAGGACACCCTGTTGCACCTGAAATGAGCATGTGTGCACATGTGGCGCACATACATGCCCTAAGGGCATGTGTGTGCGCCACATGCCACTTTGAAAAATGCAAAAATGTGCATTTTTGAAAGAAATTGCAAATTACCATCAACCTGTAGTTGGTAGTAATTTGCGATTCCTTATGCCATATTCGCACAACTTGGGTGCTTCATACATTCCATTTAAGGAATCGCAATTTGCGATTCCTTAAATGCATTCGCAAAATAAGGAATCACAAATTTTGCGATTCCTTAATTTGCGAGACAGTTGTGCTTTCATACATAGCACTAGGCCAAATTGCGATCACAAACGCTGAAATTCTGCGAATTTCAGCATTTGCGATCGCAATTCGCCTTGATACATATGGCCCTTAGATGTTTGTATTTAGGCAACACTTTTTAAGGACATTAAAAAACAGGAAACAAGATCAAATATCATTGTTTGAACTTCGTCTGCTTCTTCAAGACATGAGCATCTTTAAATTGTCTTATATTTTGTACTTCTTTCTATACACTAATAAATTAATAAAGTTTCATGTAGCAGCCACTTTCTTTATTATAGTTATGAGTAGATACAAAAATAATAATAAATACATATCAGAAGTGCATGTCTATTTATGGATGGCATCACATACTATTTTTATCAATTCTCATACCTCTTATGTTGGATTTCAAACCCAGAAACATATTATATTTCTTTCTTTTGTTCACATCAAGCTGCTTTTTTACTGATCAAGTTTGCGGACTAGAAAGGAAATGAATGTCACTAAACATAGCACTAGAAATCAGCATTTGTCAAGGTGAAGGAAGTGACTCAACTAGGGCCACCCGGGTCAATCGCGACCACCTCTCACCCTTCCACACAAATGAAGAGTTGGTCAGACAGTAGAGAATGCAAACCAAAATCGGTCCTCAGACCGTACCAAAGACAAACCAAAATAGTACCATATCCACAAAGAACCAAAACAAACTCACCTGGTGCAAACAGGTCAAACAAATTTATTCTTCACTGCCGACTCTTCGGACCAAACGGTCAGATCCAAGGGTTTCGCCGTTCAGGACCCCAGTCGGGATGATCGCTGGGAGAGGCACCAACCGGTCAGACAGACGGGGCAGCTGCGAGTTCAGGAACTCTCTCGTGCAGGTATCCCTGGTCCGCCCGTCCGACCCGATGTGGCCCCGACCTCCCCACCCGTTAGAGGGCGAGGATGAGTCACCCGATGGGGTCCCTGTTCGGGCGCCAGATGAAGGAAGTGACCCAACTAGGGCCACCCGGGTCACTCGCGACCACCTCTCAGCCTTCCACACAAATGAAGAGTTGGTCAGACAGTAGAGAATACAAACCAAGTATATTTATTCAGGTACACTCGAGCGGAGTCCAGTCTGACCAGTCTCCTGGGATTGCTGCAGAGGGACTGACTTCAGCAAGCATGGTGATACATTATGTACAGTTCAGAACCAATAAAGACACGCCCTGACTGGAAATTTCCAGTTGGAGGCAACTAGACAAAGAAGGTACAGAAGGATGAGTTCCGATCCTGAGACCGGGCACACGCTATCTTAACGCCAAGGTCGTTTTGCCTGTGCCCGCCGCTCTAGAGGTGGGAGCAGGCCTATCTAGTGGGAAAGGTATGCGCTAATAAGAACAATGTATTCATTAGTACAGCAGGGCTCAACCTTGGAGAAACGAAAACTATTGCAGCTGCTTTCAGCAGGGGCAGAGAGAGGAGTTAGTTTCGATCATGGCTCAAAATGGCGGCTAAACATAAAATGGTGCCGCGAATGCTAACTTAAGCCGTACAATGCATAAACAACACAGCTAATACATTTTTATTCCAACAAAGGTGAATGAAATGGAATAATGGAGTAGTATTTGAGGGTCCAGAGAAACATTGTTCGGTTTAGAGAATAAGTGCTGTAGAAGAATACATTTGATCAGAGATGGGGTGTTGGAGCTTTTAATATGAAGGTAGGGAATTTGGTGTGTCAAAAGGATTTGTCTGAGTTCTCAAAACTGGCAAAAGTCTTGACGTTGTATATATTAATGCTCCGAAAACTGAAGAAGTGAGAGTATGAAATATTCTCAATTTACACAAGAAAAGTGCTGAGGGAAATCTAAATTGTGAAATGCTCAAAGAAAAAGCAGGTGGAGGAAGACATATTGATTCTTTAAAAGAAAAAGAAGTTGTAAGGCTCTAGGGGAAAAGAATAAAAGGAAATATAAAAAGCCTGGATTTCTTCATGGATATGTACTCAAATGGCAATGTAGCTGGGTCAATACAGAACTTAGAAACCCACCAAAGACTCTGTGTGAGCCGAGGAGGAAGATTAGCAGTTTGCGTTGATGTTCAGTATGTACAAAAGAGTCACTCTGAGAGCGTTGCTGAGTGCGGCACCTCCTGAGCTGCTCTGGTGTTTCAACTCAAGCTTTCTTGGAAGGGTGTTCCGTAAGTTAGTTGGAGCACCAATCTTGCAGGGCAGCGGCAGAGTCGCAAAACACTGAGCTAACTCAAGGATGTCTAACTTGGGATTCTTTTTCTACTACCTGGTGAACAACATGGATGCCAGAAAGGAGTTGTGAATCAGCCTTATATTATAGCCCTATTGAAGATGGCTGGTTGCCCATGGAATGACCGGGGAGGTTTCCAATTCAAGAAGGGGTTGAGTTCTTTGTGTTTGGCAGTTTCTGTAAGTATCATATATAAGGGACTATTTTCAAGTGCAGGAAGCATCACAGTGCGTTAGTTCCCTATTTTACATCACATTCATCAATTTTTCTCCCAGAGTCTTGTTACTAGTTTTTCCCTGTGGTTATTTCTGGCATTCTTTGCTTGGAGTTTGCTTGACTCTTTATTCCTTCCTAATGTCAAGGGGAGTTTGATGCCTTGCTCATATTGCCCAATACAATCTTCATCTTCAATCAAGAGCTACAAGATTAGCAAGCAGGTTTTTCCCTCTCATTGTGTTTTCTTTACTCCTATCAGGGCCTCTCTTAAGGTGACATTTGACAGCATTCAGGTATAGCATTTTGTACAGGGTGGCACCCTGGCTACCCGGAAGAGTCACCCTCTCCACAGGCAAACAAAGCGACTAAACAGACCTTTCCAGCTTCTAGTCCTTAAGAAATATGCAGGCTTGTGTACTCATGCAACTTATGCATTACATGAGTTCCACGTTCTTCATACTAATACAAATTAAAGACCAACTAGGAAAGTATAGTGATACAATTCAAAAACACTAACCCTTTATTAGTTGGTCAGTTCAATTCATTGTTTTGTCATATCAAAACCTTTGGAACTGTGAGGCTTAGTTCCTCATCTGTCTAACTTTTTTTAAATATCCGTTTATAATATGCTATAAGCTCTTATTTAACAAACTGTCGTTCTTAATATTTATAATTTTAGTGGTTTCAGTAGAACCCTATTATTGCTGTGTTATAGTTTGAATTAAAAGTAGATAAAAAAATGATTTTGATTAGTCTTGCCTGACAATTCTAATCAAAATTATAGAATTACGGGAGATGCAACATGATCTTATGTAATATATCAATCATCTCTATGAACTCAGACCTCCACTAATGAGCTCACCTAATTCCTATTAATTTAATCTACCACAAAGAAACTGGAGTAAATGCATTGACTGGTTTCCTTGAGTACACAAGACTAATCCCAATAACCAATACCACTAGACTAATCACTTACCTTGGGTTTTGGGACAGCCTGCTGCTCAGCGCAAAGTGCTTCAACACCTCGTCTGGGGCAGTAACGGCTGTATAAATGCAATTACAAAAGATAGTATATTTATCTAGTGAAACTGATATATTTAAGTAGTATGTATCAAAGCATACCTTTCAATTATTGCGCATTACAATCCACTCATCTGAGGGTTCCTTCAGTAGAAAAGCCAGTATTTATAAAGGCTGCCCCTTATCTACTAATGTATTCAAAATGACCTTCATCTTCCAAATGTGTATGAGATCTCTATGGTACAAGATGGCTTTCCATACATGTCTGTTGCATAGGAACATCTCAAGAGCATCACATCATCTCTATGATACAAAGTGAGCAGAACTGGATAAACATACTCTTCTTCGCAATTTCAGTTAACTATTAAGATACAACTGCTGAACGTGAACAATTGAAATGTCTTTCTCCCCTTCTCAATGCTGCACCCAAGTGCTTAATTAGTTGGGAGTGGCACTTACTTTTCCTAAACAAACTTCTGTTCCTGAGCGCGAGAGAGTAAAGCACAAATGAAGAAGGAAGAGAAAGGTTGGAAAACCGTAACAAAGAGAGAAAGCAGGGATGAAAAAGAACATGCAGAGTGAGGTAAAGAGACAAGGATTATCTGGTGATGGATTAAAGAGGCATGAGGTGGATTCAAGACTATGTAGCCTTGGTATTTGGCACCATGACCTTAGATAGCACTAGCCACAGACTTCTCAAATAAAGCTTTGGGCATGGGACTTATTCTTTTACAAATTAAGCACAGCTACATCCTAACATAAACTTATAGTGTGTTCTTTCACCAACATTTGCACCAAATTTATAATATGAAGCCAAACAAAATTACTCTTTTCACATATTCCGGTACACTTTCTACAACTTCCTGCAACCTCATTCCTAAATGTCATCTTTTGAGTATGGTACTGACTTTCCAATTATAAAGTAACTCAAGCTTGCTCTCACAGATCTCATATTCATTTAGACCTTTTGCATCATCACCTAAGTGTCACGCACTCACCTGGTCAAAACCACGGAGATGACACTGAAACCGAGGCTGAACCACCGACCCCACCCAAGGACAAAGCATACAAAGGAACTGAAACCTTTGATACACACTGTCCTCAAGGGCGAAGAGGGGATGTGATAAAATAAGAAAAGAGAGACTTGCAGTACTGGATCTGCTCCGCGGCTGTACGACACTGCATAACAGGATTTGACACTCCTGAGACCTTTGGTGTTTGTGAGGTAGATATGCACTGGACCAGGGCCTCGGGTATTGTGACGATACAATACACTGAAAATAAGAGGAAGCAGTTACCATCAGTTAACTAACAAACCTCATTAGACAAAGATCATACTTGACTTCAGTAACATACACTTACAGTCTCCATTCAGAAACATGGCATTAGAGCAGAATAACCAAATTCACCGATTGGAGTTTCTGGCACTCCCTAGAAATCACTTGAAATACAGATTGGAGATTCTGGCACTTTCAATAAGTCAAAATGAAACACACTGTGTAGTTTCTGGCACTCCCAAGGATCACCTCAAAAATGCACATATCAAGGGCTCTTATGTTGTTCCTCTTGTCACAACGGTTCATCAGAGTAACACGGGCATAGGGTCTTAAGTTCTTGCGCTATTACAGTTCAAGCACCAAGTTCACAAGAAGTGTCCGGAGCGTGGAAACACATGAAGTGCTTGAAGAAATCATGGGGATGGCCTGGAGATAATGTCTAAAGTCTTGAAGGTGCTTATCACTAAGTCTTGCCTACACTATATAAGGATTAGTGAGCATTAGCCTGATATCAAGGCCATTATTTAAGGGGATATGGCGTAGGGCAGCTTGCTGCGCTTCCCTACAGCAAAGTGAAAGGGCAGGAATTCACCGTATTTATGCACTATGGTGCATTCCTGTCCTTTCCTCTTGCGCTTGTGCCATTTTGGCAACCTAGCGCCAATGCAGGCACCCTTGCATCATGGTGCAAGGGTGTTTGTGTTGTCAGCAGGATTGTTTTTGTGCAGGATTTTGTGCACGATTCGCATCTGGGCACGGCTTATATACCATGTGAGGACACCAATGGATCTAGCTGGCTCATGTGTGGCACGTGAAGCACGTGGTAGACTGGAAGGTCCTCAACTACCCCTAAAGGAAACATGTGTTAGTACAATAGTTTGACCCTTCAGGAAGGGCAGGTGCAACTTGGCAGATGGAACCAATTAAGCAGGAAACTAACTTTTGCTCAATTGTGTACAATGGAAAACCACACCAGGGTCCTAGCAACAGCGGGTGCAAGGTACTCTATTGGTTTAAGTGTTATGGGGATATTCTTGCCAGACTCAAGTGCAATGAAACCTAGGGCTCTGGGGAGTATCAGCCACAGTATCATAGCAAGCCATTAAATGCCACAGGGGTAATGTAACATGGGCCCTGCACGCTAGACCCACTACACAGAGGGCAAAGGAGGGGGTGCAGGAGGGAGTCATGACACTGAACACTGAGGAAGTTTTTTCAAAAATATTTTGCCCCTCTGCACTGTTCATGAGCAATAATGTTTTCCTTTCCACCCCCAGATTTGCTCCAAACATCTTGGAATATTATCCAAACATTTTTTCCTGTTTGCCCTCTTCAAATTGGGCTGCCCTGGACATCTCAAGAAAAAGAATGGACCACAGCATTTCATATTTTGATCCTCAGAACTTAAAACATAGTTGTACAATACTTACTTCGATAACCTACGTACTTAATTACAAAACAACACTGGCATTCAAAGCAACATGCAGTGTTTTACACTCAGTGTAAAACCTAAGAATTCCTTAACACCATACCCTAGGCATCTAAAGCAGTCACCAGAGAATAAAAATCACTCTAGAGATTCAGTCTACTGGGTTTCAAATTGATGCATGGACTTGCTCTCTGAGCCACCATCAAACAATCCTGCAACCTTTTACTTTTCGAGACAGCCAGTACAAATGTGTCTTTATCAACATTCAAAATGGCACCAACTGCACGTGTACTAAAAGCCGTTGTCAGAAACGAATAGGAGTTTTCTTGTTTGTCAGTTTTTTTTTAAAGTTGTTGAGAAGAAACACATGAGTTTACTTGTACGTAAGTCTACCGCAAAGCATCGTTTCTTAACTACTGAACCCACATACAACTCAATGTTAATGTTAATGTTAATGTTAATGTTAATGTTAATGTTAAAAATAATTTATAAAGCGCACGTACACCAGGAGGCTTCATGGCGCTGTAGGAGGCTCCAAATGCTATCCGGTAGAACATCAGTCATAGGCCTGTTCAAAAGCCATGTTTTGAGAAACTTCCTAAACTGCAGGAGGTTAGTGCAAGACCGTATTTCCAGCGGAAAAGAATTCCACAGTTTAGGGGCAAGAATCGCAAATCTGCGGCCTCCTTGACGCACCCGCTTGAATGTCGGAGTGTCAAGAAGTGAGAGATGGGCAGAACGTAGGTTACGTATGGGGGTATGTCTAGAAATCAAGCTGTTGATGAAAGCAGGACTATTGCCATGCAAGGATTTAAAAATAAGGCAGCCAGTTTTAAAGGCACAGCGCTGGGCGATAGGGAGCCAGTGCAGTTTCTTCAGCAGGGGAGTTGCTGATTGCCATTTAGGTTGTTGGAGAATCAGTCGGGCTGCATGGTTTTGGACCATCTGAAGCCGTTTGAGCAGATAGAGAGGCATGCCCAAGTACACGGAGTTGGCGTAGTCAAGATGTGACAGGACAGTGGCTATTATGACCATAATCAAGGCTTCCTCAATTGGATTAATACCCACTTGTACCAGTAGCAAACCACTGGCAGAAAAGCTTCTGTTGGCCAGCTGCACAGCCAGCTGATGAAAAACATGACATCACACGTGACATACGTATAAAATCAGGAATCATAAGTTATATACTCAAAAAACATATGTAGGATTTACAAGTATTTGCCATAAAACATAGCTTGACACAACAATAATTTATTTAAACCAATTTATTTAGGCGATTTCCTGCACAAACACTGGAAACTAATACTTTGAAATATTCAATTATGAAACGCAATACAGAACATGTAACGATTGTAAGAGTAGAAATTTTAGCAAACAGAGTTTTTTCAACGTTTTCACGTGATATAAAAACAATGTTTATATATATATATATTGAAATTTGGACATTTGCCTCAAAGTTGCCAGCAGCCCACTGGGGTGTTATTGTAAAAAGAAGTTCCAGTCCCAGAATTCATTATGACATTGACTCACCTGAGTCCTAACCTTGATTTAAATAAAGGGCGTTCACTGGATGTTCTGATTGTTGGTATTCTGTGGGGAGCAGCATAATCTTTGAAGAAGGGCGTCAGCCCGAAATGCGTCGGTTGCTGCAGACGCCGGTGCTGCCTGCAACCTTCCTTGACCTGACAACGCCGATGGGGAGTGTGCCTCGCTCTTGGGCAAACTGTGGTTTTGAATATTTACGGCCGATCCGGCCGGGGGGCGCACTGCCGCCTATGAAGCAGTCCCGCTGCTGTTTTCGTGATAGCGCTGTGGGCCAAACAGGCGAGAGGCAGTATGGAGGAAGGAAATGTGGGCATACCGAGGATTTTTGAAATTTGGACATTTGCCTCAAAGTTGCCAGCAGCCCACTGGGGTGTTATTGTAAAAGAACTTCCAGTCCCAGAATTCATTATGACATTGACTCACCTGAGTCCTATCTTTGATTTAAATAAAGGGCGTTCACTGGATGTTCTGATTGTTGGTATTCTGTCGGGAGCAGCATAACCTTTGAAGAAGGGCGTCAGCCCGAAACGCGTCGGTTGCTGCAGACGCCGGTGCTGCCTGCAACCTTCCTTGACCTGACAACGTCGATGGGGAGTGTGCCTCGCTTTTGGCAAACTGTGGTTTTGAATATATATATTTCAAACCTAAATCTACCTTCTTACCCACCATGAACCATGATAATATAGATACTTTTCAGGAACTAATGGGGAAGGAACTTTTAGAGTTTAGGCAAAAGAACTGGTCAAATAAAATGAGGAAATTTAAATTCAACCTAACTTTGTCCCAGAAAAAAGCAATGCAAGAACTGGCAAATGACAACAATATTGTGATCAGACCCGCCGATAAAGGGGGTAACATTGTTATTTTATCTAGGAGATGTATATTGATGAAGCAGTAAGACAATTGAGTGACACCAATACCTACACTAAATCTGACAGAGTAGAGTACAACAACAGCATTACCATGATTTGGGAAAAACTTAGTGAGTGGAAAGATAAAGGGCTAATTGAATGGGAGGAATACTGCTACTTGAAAAAGGATTTTCCCTTCCTACCTGTATTATATCTGCTTCCTAAGATTCACAAAAGTAGAACCAATCCCCCAGGCAGACCCATTATTTCCTCAAGAGGAGGTGTTCTAGAGAATCTTTCTCGGTATGCGGACCATTTCCTAAGGGAATTTGTTATCACCTTGCCCTCGTATGTGAGGGATACCAAGGATTTCTTGGGTAAAATTAACAATTTACAATGGGAATCTGATTTTCTTCTTATAACAATGGACGTCAATTCACTGTACACAGTGATTAACCATGACCAGGGAGTGGAAGCTTGTGCTAGGTTCCTAAAGCGGAAACACATAAAATTTTGGAATCATTCACAGATGATTTTAGATATCATTAGACATTGTCTGACCAACAATTACTTTATGTTCCATGGCGATATCTTTAGACAATCCCTTGGAACTGCGATGGGCACGAGCTTCGCTCCCAGTTTTGCGAACCTCTTCATGGGAGCATGGGAGGAGGATATCAAGGCAGACACCAACATGACCAACCACCTCACCAGGGTTAAGCTCTGGCTCAGGTACATTGACGACCTGTTTGTTGTCTGGCAAGGCACCAAACAGGAAGCCCAACTCTTTCTTGAGAAACTCAACAACAATACTAAAAATCTCACCTTTACAAGTACCATTAGCAAAACTCAGGTGGAGTATTTGGACACAAGGGTAGAGATAGTCAATAACAAAGTGGTGACAAACCTTTTTCGTAAAACTACTGCAGGGAACACACTGTTGCACGCCATGAGTAGCCATCCTGAAACATTGAAGTGGAGTATCCCCTATGGGGAATTACTCCGTGCAAAGAGAAATTGCAGCACGGAAGCAGGTTTTCTCAGAGAACAAACCGCTATGGTAGAGAGATTCAAGGACAGGGGATACCCCACATGGGTTCTCAGGAAAGCAATAGAAAGAACTAGGCTGGTCAATAGAGATGTGATTCTTGAGAACACACAGCCAGCAGAGGATGAGGGTAACGATACAGAGACACGCCTGATACTGACATATAATGGGAACTCGGAACAAGTACGTAAGAGCTTAACACGTAATTGGAATTTACTCAGATGTGACCCAGTAATAGGGAATACCTTATCTCTATGTCCCACAATCACTTATAGGAGAGGACGTAACCTTAAAGATCTATTAGTACACAATGATCTACCCAACAACACAGGGGAGAGGGGTATCGATTTACAGGGTTTCTTCCCCTGTGGCCATTGCAAGGCCTGTGGGAACAGCCGCATGCAAAAGGAATTCTGGAACACAAGCACTAATAGGATGGTCAACATTAAACAATTTCTCACCTGCAGTAGCACATTTGTAATTTATGTTTTAGAATGTCCGTGCAATTTACGATATGTGGGAAGCACAACACATATGGCGAAAAAAAGAGTCCTTGAACACATGAGGGCAATAACCAATAGGGACCAGCAGTATCCAGTTGCACGACATTTTGAGGCTGAGCATTTCTCTGATCCAAAGAAACTGTCATACTATGCAATAGAACAGGTCTTGTCCAACAGAAGGGGAGGCAACCGGGTACTGAAATTAAGACAGAGGGAGTCAAGACACATTATAGGAATGATGACCCGTCAGCCCAACGGGCATAACATTGACGAAGAAATGGCTGTACACCTGCATGACATGTAGACAGCAACAACATGCCACTAATGTTTACAATGGTTTAACAATGGTTTATGTGCATAACTGACTTGCGCGAATTGTATTTCACTGTAAATATTTTACACTGTGTTTTTATCTTTCACAGGAGGAAAGGAAGGGACCATGTCTGAGACAAGTGGCACAGTGATCCCTACCCTTTTCTTCAGCTGCGTCCCAATCACAGATAAGATCTTTATCAATTTTAACAATTTGTTTGTTTTATAATGTCACTTAGGGTTAAATGGATAGTAGGGGACACAACACAGAGGGCGAAACGTACAGTGAACCCTTATAGCCTAGACGTGTGCTGTAGTTGATATTCCATCATTTAACTGTACTTTATAATCACAGGCACATTTGACTTAACTTTAGACATTCACCTAGAGGCATGATCATGCTATTATATCACCACTATGGTGCGGACACATAACTTGACCACTATTAATGCCACTATTGGTTGCAGAAATATGACATGCGTTGCCGGACAGTAATATGACCGGAATTGCCTTTTGGGTGACACATGTGACCAGAAGACTAATGGGCCCTACAGGTAGAAATTATTTCCAATATGGAGCGCGCATACATACCTGCCAGGTGCAACCACGCTACATTTATCTTGAATGATACGAATCATATCAATGGTTTGGGCAGTGCGTGATGTGTCAGGAAAGCAGTCCGCTCTTTATGCGCATTTACACACGTCAGGCTGATTTACGCAGCGTCCTAATTTTGATGGATTAATTTGATTAATTTGAATGATGTAAACTTTATTAGTGCAAACATTACGCGCAGAGAGTGGTTCAACGTTTTTGCAAACTCCAAAATGGCGCTTACACAATGTAATGTTTTGACGCTAAAGGACACCAGTCCGCTTTCTATGTACATGGTTTAAAAAGTATGTAAAGCATTTCCTGTGTTGTGCCCGTTGTGTGAACAAGCCCCTTGAGGGTGAAACGCATCACGGCGGGTTTATGAATCAAATAAACCCCTCTTGGATGTAACCTGGTTTGGACACTTATTTGCTCCGAGAGCGCGATTGGAACTCCGTTCGTTGTGTATATTGTTATACCGGCCCACTCCGCCGGCATCGCGCCACCCCTCCAAGGGCTACAATCTCTGAAGGAGTTACTCGTTCTGGCATATATATATAAAACTTCTTTTTTTCACCATCTCACGGAGTCAGTGCCTGTCTGTTCGCCGCCGTCAGGATTGGAGTATAATATGATAGATCCGCCGGGATCTTGCCACTGACCCTCCTCGGTTTGGTGCTCTACGTGTCCGGTAACCTGTGGTATTATTCTCTGGAAAAGAAAACGCAGAGCCCCCCGGAGCCGTAATCCTGTGACTCGATCGCCAGACACATCCTTCTTCCAGACGAGTACCCTGTTCCTTACGGAGGCCGGAGGGCAATCGGAGATTCAGGTAAGCCCGCTGGGGTAGTTTGTGAGGTGATTACGAGCATAACAGAGTGGCTTATGGGAGAGGTAGTCCCGTATACATGGTAACGGGCAGTGAGTAAAAAAGAAGATATTCGTATCCTACAATGGCTGCAGAGTGGGAGAGAGAGCGGGAAGAGGCAGCAATAGACATTTTCAGTGACACTGACAGCAATGTTACATCTATGTCCTTGGCAACTGGGTCGGCCGCACAACAGCCAGTAAGTGACATTGTAAAAATCATACACGAACTCGAAAAATTGCGAAAAGGAGAAATTGCGAAATGGTGGGAATGCAAATCGCTTCAGCGATATCTGGATGTGGGACGAGTACCAAGGGGCCTAAGAATTCTCATAGCACCTACTTATGAAAATGCAAACCCTGAGATGCTGAAAGAGTGGGCGGAAAACAGTGCAGATTCATCAAAGAGAATGCTACAAATATTAATCAAATATGCCACAAGTGACCGAGCAGAAATCCTTAAAAAAATAGAGGCTTTATTCAATGAACTGGAAAAATTACCCAACAAAGATGAGATTGGTAAAATGATGGCAGAAATGAAAACGAGGCTGGTCAAATATGAGCAATCCATAAAAGACAGAAAGGCTGTCAAATTCCAACGAGACAGAAATGACTACATGAGCGGAAAAATGTATACATTTTCGAAAAAAATTGAAAACATACGCCGTCAACAATTATCGGCAAATTCAGATACAATAATAAGATCAACGGAGCCCAGTGGGTCTGAACTAAGTTCGGAAGTGGAATCAGACATAGAGACAACTGGTACAGAAAAACAACGAAAAACCCCTTCTGTGGTGCAAGAATTCGGTTTTTTACGGCTAGAAAGACTAATGAGCCTGCGGCCACGTCCGCCCAGACCAGAAAGCAACTATACGCCCAAAAATCAAAAAGGAGGAGGAGAAAAGACAGACGCTGGGGAAAAAGACACACAAAACCAGAACAAACGGCCATACAGACGAAACAGACGACGATGAATACTACTAACATAGACTTTTCAAACACAGTCATTAATCTAACCAATATGGAACTCACTATCGAAGAACAAAGAATCCTCGAGTTAGGTCTCACGTTCTGTGCAAAAAACAATTTTGACTATGTTCAAACAAGAGTGGACCTATTTCAATTTGTAAGAAAGCTTAAATTACAAAAACATTTTTTTCATGCTGCCAAACAAAACATTGATAGTAGTGGTAATGATGATACCAGTGACACTCTCACGGTGGGAGACATGGCTCTTCTGCAAGATCTAGTAAATATGGAGGAAACATCAGATCAGGAAACAACATCTGAATTCGCAGTATCAGCTGGTTTGGACATAAATAGTATGGTGCGGACACCTTTCAAACCTAGATCAGTGTTCACACCAATGATGCCAAAAGATGGGTTGGATATCTTCGCCGAAAATGTGATAAAAGATCTGAAAGATTTAGCAAACAAAAGTAGCAAAGAGTTCTCAAGTACCAATCAAAATAAGATGACTAAATACAATGAACTCATTGATAAAATCAAACAAAGACAAGATATAGTGGTTCGTTGGTCGGACAAAGGTGGTAATGTCGTTCTTTGGCCACTGGAACAGTACAACAAAGAAGCGCAAAATCAATTGCAAAATAGAGATTGTTACAGCCGAGTAAGTCCGAATATCATTGTAGGAATCAAAGAGAAGTTCCACAAGGCCTTATATGAATGGAAAAGCATGGGACTGATATCGAAGCAAGAATTTGAGTTTCTTAAAACAGACTATCCAGTGACCCCACAGTTGTATTTAATTCCAAAAATACACAAGAATCCATTGGAACCACCGGGTAGACCAATCATCGCAGCAATAGGAGGACTGTTTGAGAATGCGTCTAGATTTATAGATCATTTTCTACAGCCAATTGTATGTGAATTACCTGCATACATAAAAGATACGGGGGACTTTTTAACCAAAATCTACGATGTGTCTTGGGAGAGTGACTACTTATTGATGTCATTGGATGTGAGCACTCTATATACCAGCATTAGACATAAGGATGGACTCAATGCTCTCAGTTATTATCTAGGCAAAAGACCTATGTGTTTGTTTCAACACACCATGATGCTGGTGCAAATGGCACAAATGTGTTTAGAGAATAATGTGTTTATCTTTGATAATCTAACATATAAACAACTGCAGGGCACTGCAATGGGTACTTGCTTCGCCCCCAGCTATGCTAATTTGCATATGGGCTGGTGGGAGGAGCAAGTACTCATGAAAACACAAAGTGATGAATTTGATAAAAATGTGGTACTCTCACGTCAGGTACATTGACGATATCTTTATCCTGTGGCAAGGGTCTTTAGAAAGTGCCAAAACCTTTACTGAAGAAATAAATAACAACTCTCTTAATTTGACTTTCACATGTAACACCAGTGATAAGAGCATACACTTTCTGGACCTAGAAGTCTATGTAGAAGATGGTAATCTGCAGTCAAGAACTTTTAGAAAGCCTACAGCAGGTAACGCAATACTTCATGCGCGCAGTTTTCATCCAACCACATTAAAGGAAAGCATACCATACGCAGAATGTCTGCGAATGAAAGCGCAACTGTAGCACTACAAGAGGCCTAGAAGAATCTACTAGTGATCTCTGCAACAGATTAGAACACAGAGGCTACAGTTCAGATACATTAACGAAAGCCAAAACCAAAACAGCTAAGGTATCTAGAAAAACACTTCTCTTTAAGAATTCAGACAAAACTGAAAAAGAGAATGAACAGAGGAAAAAATTGACACCCCTAGATTAATCACAGGTTTTAATGTTTATCATGCCAACATACGTAGAATAATATACAGGCACTGGAACACTGTACGCAATGACCCAGTCATAGGTCCCACCTGCAGAAAAACACCACAAATTACTTTCAGGCGAGCAAAATCATTGCGACAGGAAATAGTCAACAAAGCGCCAGTTATGGAAAAATGTTGTACCTGGCTTAAAGCAGCTAAGGGCTTCCATAAATGCACAAAGTGCAAAGCGTGCAAACACGGTGTAAACACCAGAGAGGTTCAGATGCCCTTTCGACAGTCACCATATATAATAAGAGGCAGTTATACCTGCAAATCAGATTTTGCAGTTTATGTCATGTACTGCACGTGTGGCAAAGTGTACGTGGGAAGTACCATCCACCCAGTGCACGTCCGCATTTTGCAACACCTTAGGGCTATCTCCAACAATGACCCGTCCTATCCAGTTGCCAGGCACATAAACACAACTCACAGGGGTAAGGCGCAGGATCTGTCCTTCTATGTGGTGGATACGGTCCCAAAAACCCCAGAGGAGGTAACAGACAGTTGGCCCTCAGAAGGCTAGAATCACGCTACATCATCCTCTTTAATTCCAAAATTCCGAATGGAATGAATGCGGATGAGGCCTTAAGTGTACATCTGTAATTTGCCTTAGCTGCTTGTCCTGCTCGAGATCCAGTCTCTGTAACGTTAGGTCACATTCACTTTATTTTTCAATTTTGTTTACTTTTACACTGTTTTTCACTCACTGTATGGCCTCCCCACATGTACATAGCATCCACTCACCTAATGATAGGGATGGATTTTAGTCACTAGAATAGCAAGCTTCTGCATCTCATGCCCACTGGGGCATGAAAGATGCATCTCTAGGCATCTTTGCCTTATATTCATCGCAACCATGTACTATATGTATATACATTTTCAAATATTAGGGTAGAGCGCGTGCGCCCAGCTGCTATTTAATTTTATTAAAAGTCAGCGTCTTAGCTTGCAATTTAGCTCTTTTTGACTTCATCCAACCTGCCTTTGTAACTTTATGGTGATATAGGCAACGCTATTTTTTCCATTTCTATACATGATGTCAGGGAAGATGTCATTAATGTTGGATATTTCATTCGTTGTTTTTTTACTTAGTTTAAATACATTATAATGCTGATAATGTTTTGACACATTAATTGTAATTCAGTTCTTTCGTTTTTATATTATTTTATATCACAAGTAAAATGCACTGTCATGTGTGAATGGCTATAGGAAACTTCTATATCCATTGTAAGGCCGTGGTTGCTGTGACAACCCTGTGGAAATGGTGCATATAACATAGTTCATTAGAGTGTACCTGATGTAGTGATCAAGGCGGTACGCCGCCGAAACGCGTCTAGGTCGATTGTATGGATTAAAAACTTCTTTTTTCACCATCTCACGGAGTCAGTGCCTGTCTGTTCGCCGCCGTCAGGATTGGAGTATAATATATATATATATATATATATATATATATATATATATATATATATATATATATATATATATATATATATATATATATATATATATATATATATATAAATAATATTTTCAATAGGTTAATTTCACCGTGACATGTGGCAGACTAGTGTTCTTTCATACCTTCACACTATATATCAAATACACACTGCAAACTTATACATTCAGAAAAATAAGCACATTTTGAGCTCTCGTCAGCATAATATTTAACCATCCAATGCGCAAATATGTTTGCTTGAGTACAAGTATTACCGAAGCCTAAGATTAACTAACTGTTACTTGTGTTTTGTTTATATATTGTAATGTAGAAGCATTTCTTGCTCTTTGCTCTACTTGGCAACCACTATAGAATCCTTGATAAGCGCCTGTGCGCCCGCGCACACACGTAATGTTGTGCCTTCAGTGGTGTACAATCAAGGGCATTCAAATTGATTTCGGGTTTTGTAAAGCTCAATGATCTTTAACTGTCTAGTTGTGCAAAGTAAGATGTACCGTATGTTGCGATATAATGATTTACTTGTGGTTTACGGTATAAATCTACTGGCTTTGTATTTCAATAAGACTGGGTCTCGCCTTTTAATTTTTTACTATTACTGACATGTCTATCAGAGGAATAAATGTTCAGTTATCCCTTGCGCACTTTAATATTATTGAAAGACTGTATTACGTTAAATTAACTCCTTCAGCAGTCATCTTGTTGAGGTTTAATGGGGCAATTATTGTTTATTAAAAGTTTCCCAGGCGCACAAGAGGGGTTTAATAAGTACTGAAAGGGAACTACCATTGCCACTTTTCCTTGCAATTACCTCAAAATTACTTACAAATCAATGCAACAATTCTTTGCTTTTTTTAAATGAAAGTGTAGCTCAGAGGATCCAAAAGATTTAGTTAATGAGTTCGCTTTAGAGAACAGCTAAATAAACCCCAAATTATAAGTGTAACTAAGATTCTGGGCTTTGGGGGCACCACAATGTTTATTGGAGCACATAACTGGATGGTAAAAACACATTTCTTCAGTCTTACCCACTCTCAGGTTAACCTGCGGCACCACATTTTCTGATTACTAAAATTCCTTAACCATCTAAAGTTTAGACAAAATATGCAGGGTTATAGATTGGCAGCTGTCAAACTCAGGGTTGTTGTTTTCTACTCCACCAAGGGGCTCCTGTGACATCATATACCCAACAAGAGCATCACTCATGCTGTCTAAGATGTCACATTCAATTGGGAGGTAGAAAACTCTATGTTTTGACAGCTACCCATATACAATCCTCTTTCCTTAATCGATTGGGTCAACTGTCCATGGGGAGGCGAGCCATGGGGAGCCATGCACAACATGGCTTCACCCACTAGATTACTGGTCGTCCTAGCTGTACCTTAAAAATAATTTACTTAGCATCCCAGGGCCAGTTCTATGATTTTTGGGGCCTGGCCAGAAAGGGAAAGTGCAAAGCCCCTCTAATTTGTATGTGACCTGACATCACAGGAATTGACATCACAGCAAGTGCCATCAATTCACTATTAATCCTCTGCCATTCTTGAAGCAACTTTGCAAGAAGCAACTTTGCTGGTGTGGGTATCAATAAAACTAGAAAATAATGCTAGTAAAATAAGTGCATGTATTTTGAAAACACTATTAAGTGGAAATATATTGTATTAGTAACCCAGGGTGAAAAAACTTGGCTGAGGTTTCTGCCAAATTTATATCTCTACTTCAATGTTAACAGATTTTTCCAGATTAGTTCGTTATCATGCATGTATGCAGTATTTATGTAGTGCAAATGTAACCAGGGCTGACGCTGAAAGGAAGCTGAAGATGTGCAGGTGTATGTAGAGATATCATTCCAGATCATCAGTGCTTTTTTCTTTTTTGCACTTCTTTGTCTCCCTTCTGAAAATGTCCTGGCTGCAGGTGTGCATAGAGCCACTGGAGATGGTGAACTTTTAATCCAAGTAAGCAGTGGTGTCAGTCATGATGGATTTGTAGATGATGCAGCTGGTTTTGAAGGTGGAATGGGCTGGCAATGGCAGCCCTTGGAGCTCCATTAGAGTGGGATGTATGGTCATATTTGCTCAGGAACTGAAGAGGCATACTGTATCATGTAGAATGGTCTTAAGGGGGGCAAGTGTGCACAAACATTTCAAGATGGTTTCCTACATACCCATTGAGGTAGGATGTGTGGCATAGAATGTTTATGAGTGAGAAAGACATGAAAGCACTCAAAACAGTTAAAAATAGCTTGAATTTTAGTTAAGGCATCAGTCAAGTCACTGTAAATTAAGCAATGGGATCTAGTGAGATAAATCAGAGTTTTGATACATTTACCTTTTTATATTATAAAGCACTGGTTAGACCTAGGAAATGGGCTGTGGAGTGCTGTACTAACAAAGGGTTCGCTCTGTTAGCAATTAGAATTCTGGGATTTTTCAACCGAAACTTACATTCGGAAATGGGAAACTACCAGAATGCAATGATAAATAGGCTAAAAGGGTCCAATGGCATGTGCCCTGCACCATGGCTACAAGACCCCTATCCATGCCCTGTGCAGCCTTTAAAGCTGCTCAAACTATTTATTATTATACACTTAGGGGGTTCCAGAGTACATTTCCATTTGTAAATTAGCATGATGCAGATTGAAATGAAAATTGTAAGATATATATATAGCCTGTCACCTACACAAAATGAGTTAGCCCAATTCTGAAGCACACCTGGAAAGTGTCCAAAACAATTCTGTGAGCCTGTCTCACTAAGAGGCCCTTATCCTTCATCCTCACTGTGCAGGATTATGGCTGTAAGGCTCAGGAGAGGGAGGGCAGCCTTCTTCAGATGCAACTTGGCCACTATTTTACCCACATGGTCATTATTTTCATGTCGAAGTCCAAAGAATTGGATAAAGGAACAAATGTTTTCTATGTTTTCTACAGAGGGACCAAGGATGACCTGAATATGGCTGTTCCCCATTGTTACTGGGCTGACCAAAACAACAATGGCCTGGAATGCTTTCCTCAAAATTTCCAGGGGCTGGAATTTATTCAAACATTTCCACTTCTCAGTTTTTTTCTTCTTGCAGTGAAATTCCTTAAGTGTAATGGGTATGCCCAGATGTGGACTTCATGGCTCACTGGGCCACGAGATGTAATATGTACCTCACTGAGAAAGCCTAACAAGGCTGAGACCAGTCTGGAGTTGCTTGCATTTTCCAATGATAGAGAAATCAATGACATGATATGGCTGGACTGTTTCTATCTGAACAGGAGCAATTCTGAATTGCATAAGGTCGATTTCTGACCGTAGCAACACATTGAATAAAAAACATGGGCTGGAATCCTCCAATCACCTCCTCTTTTTCTCAGCAGAACAAAAGAGCAAAAACAGAACTTCTTGGGATGGAACTACATAGAACAAAAATTGTTTGGTTCCTCTATGAAATGGTATACAGACTATGATATAAATAAAAGAACAGAATATATTAACATACCTGCCACCTATAAACTTAAAATCATCTCCCATGCTTCTGCCCAGTCAAATCGTTTAATATTGTATCAGAAATATTATCACCTTCACCTTCTTAAGCTACCTCACAACAGTCCAAACAACTAAGTGATAATCTTCCTCAGTTCTTCTTCAACAACATTAAACTTATATATGACAATATCTAGCCACACCTGATAATCTTCCTAATAAAACTCACAGCGTCCTAACTGTGAATACTTTAAACTCATTCACACCAATTGATTGGGGCAATCTTGATGTCGCTGTATGACTGATTTGTGCCCAGCTAAATTCGTGAAACTTGTTTCCTTTTTCTCAAAACTCAACTGCTGAACTTGCTTAACTTTATGGCAAGGCATGGAGGCTAATAATATGCATAACATGTTATTGGCACCCAACACACAGCAGCAACCAACTAGAACGTTAACAGTAGAATTAGAATCTTAACAACTTCTAATCAAGTATAAATGACCCCAACATGCAGCCACCTTCCATTCTTTGTTGCTATTCTATCACAGATATGTAATTTGCTTGGGGTAACAAAATATAATTGAGATTATTTGAGGAGTTAATAATTAATTTTAAATATTTCTGAGAAATATTGATGAAATTGATAAATATGCAGTGGGAGGTGGCTTTAATGGGTGCGACTGTTGAATTTTGATTCAGTAAATGATTCAGCTCTTTTTGTCACTGTAGCTGTTTTAGAAGATCATTTCTTCAAAATGGAATGGGTTAAAAAAGGTTTTATGTATGAACAAAGCGGCTTGATTGTTTAAGTAATTCAGTTATGGGAAGCAGTTAAGAAAGCGTAAGGGCTCAAAGCAGGTTAGCAATTCTATACGGGAAGAAACGCCGGATGGTAGATGTAAAGTGACGCACAAACGAAAGAATATATTTGAAAGCAGGGATAGAATTCCAACAATGATAGGACATGATGGTCTTCAAGGAAAAAGGAAACGGGAAACTCATTTGGCGTTGCAAGACAAGGCTATAAAGACCACTAAGAGGGGTCACAAAGTAGTGGCTTGTGATGAGTCATCTAGTAGTGCTGACATAGAGGTAAGTTGTTCCTCAGATTTGGAGGAGTAAGATCAGGACAAGGTGATGCAAAAAGGCGAAGAAAGGAGACAGGTAAAAAAAAGAATGGTTATTGGATCTGAAGGGTGAGATTATGTTTGATCTTCACCTTATTCAACATCCTTTGTCCCTTCAGTGGACTCCGGCTGATCATGTGGCCCAATATCTGGAATATTGCATTAGGGATAAATGCCTAAAGAAGTAAGAAATTGGCTGAGATCTGAGTGTCCAGGTCCCCCATTGAGTAATAAGGTTGTTTAGAGACCTGTACTAGATCCAAAAAGGATGGCATTTTTAACTAAATCAGGATGTGGACCATGGAAAGGTTTGGGCAAAGGTCTTAAAAGTTGTCAGGATAGGCTGTTGAATGTCTTTGGCCCTTTGACAAAGAGTTTTGAAATGTACCAGGATGGATATATGAATAAATCAAAAGTGAACATTGAGGAGTTGCACCATTGAATGCAGAGGGTTGTTTGTTTACTAGGCAATTCAAATGCTGCCCTTTGTATTGAACAGAGGAAAAGCATCCTCATGAAAATTGATCCAAAATTTGCAGAAATGGCAAGTACAAAACCAGGATATGAAGCCAATGGGTTGCTTTTTGGAGAGGAGTTTGTTAAAGACATTGTCAGATATGTTGGAACTTTTAATTATATTTAGAAGGTTCAGAAAGATATGATAAAGGTTTTTGAAGGGGCCAGGAGAGTGCAGGGTCGACTTACCGGCCGTGGATATGGAATAACATGAGCTTCGTTCTCATGAGGTTTTAGACCCTCAGGACCGTTTCAAACTCCAGGATTTTACCCACAACGACAGAGAGGGAGAGAAAGATCTACAAGGGGTGACAGAAGGGCAAAAGGTTCACAAGGTATGTTTGGTAAAAGACCCTTTATATACCCCAATAAAGCTGGGTGGTAGATTCACCCACTTTTTGACATGATGGATGGAAACAGTACAGGGCTATCGAATAGATTTTGTAAGAGTACCAATTCAGGTGGGAATACCAAGGTCTCTGAGGTTCTCAAGGAACTTAGAGGATCTGGTCAGTCAGGAGGTGAATGCACTTTTGGAGAAGGGTGCAATACAAAGGTCTCAGAGAGATTCAAGAGGGTTTTGTAAGCAATATATTATTGGTGGAAAAGAAGGACAAAGGGATGAGGCTTGTGATAAATGTGAGGGAATTGAACATCTGGGTGCAGTATAATCATTTCAAGATGTAAGGAATTCACTTGCTGAGAGGACGCATACCTGACAATACAAATATGTCAGGAACACAGAGATTATCTGAGGTTTCAATGGAATGGGGTTATCTGGAGGTTCACTTGTCTCCCATTCGGGTTGACATCAACTCTGTAGTGTTTCACAAAAGTAATGAGACCAGTGATGGCATGGCTGAGAATGAGAGGTGTTCATTTGTTAGTATATTAAGACAATATTCTGATCATGGCAGAAACCAGGGGAATGGCACAGGAGCAAACGGAGTTAGCCGTTCATGTTTTGGGGGACCTGGGTTTCATTGAGAACAGGAGGAAATCATGTTTGTTGCCGAGTCAGGAGACGGTATTTTTAGGCTTTCAGATACGGATATTGGAATGTGTATTGAAGTTGCCAGTGGACAAGGAGAAAAAGATTTGCAGCGAAATCAGGAGAGTGAAAGAGAGTACTTAGTTCACTACGGCAATTGGCGAGACTTTTGGATTTGCTTTCCCCTTCAATTCAGCCAATATTTCCAGCTCTGCTATATTGCAGAGCATTGCAATATTGGAGCCTCAGCATCTTCGGATGGGATGAGATATCCTCAGAAGATTCATTTGAATGTGGACACAAAACAAGAATTGGATTGGTGGATAGAAAATTTAAATGCTTGGAATGGAAGGTTCATTTTTGGGGAAGCCCCCGAATTGGTGATAGAATCCAATGCCAGTTTGCAAGGATGGAAAGCAAAATGTGGTCCTTTAACAACGGGGGGAAGTGGTCTTTTCTGGAAAAGGAGATGCATATCTATTACCTGGAGTTGTTGGCAGGGTCTTTTGCTGTGAGGAGTTTTGTCAAAAATCGTGTAAAATGTTGTCTTTTGTTAAAAATGGACAACGTGTCAGTCGTAAGGTATGTGAATCGGTTAGGAGGTCCTTGGTTGACGGTCTGGCAGATTTGGCAAAGAATTGTTGGCACTTTTGTCTAAGTCAGAATATTATGGTGCAAGCCCGTCACATTGCAGGCTTGAGCAATTCAGAGGATGATTGGCATTCGAGAAATCTGAGGGATCCCAGTGATTTAATTTTGAACAGAGAGGTGTTCAGGGCTTTGGAGATCAGATGGGGTTCATTCAAGATGGAACTGTTTGCGAACAGATTGAATACTAAGCTTCTGGAATTCTGCAGTTGGAAAAAGGCCCTGAGGTTAAGACAGTAGATGTGTTCCTACAGCATCTGGGATCAGCATGCAATTTGTGTTTCCTCCGTTTTCCATGATACAGAGGCTGGTAATGAAAGTGAGAAGAGATCAGGTGAAAATGGTGTTGGTGGCTCCGTTTTGGCCGTCTCAAGTGTGGTTTCTGGATGTAATGAATTTGTTGATCATTGATCAACCGGGGTGTGCAAAATTGTTGGTGAATCCAGTGGGGAATATCATGAGCTGGTGCAACAGGGTCAACTGCAATTGATGGGTTGGATGTTTCAGATGAGTATAGCAGGTATCAGACTTATCGTCAGAGGCTACGAAGCTCATCAAGGGCTCCTAGGCACCGGGTACTACAAAGGCTTATAGATTTGCATGGAAGACATGGGCATGTTGGTGTGCTAGAAGGGATCTGGATCCCTTTTCAATTTCTGTGGTTAGTGTTGGCAACTATTTGATGAAGGTCTTTTTAGGAAGGGGTTCATGTACAGTGAATTTAAGCAGGTCTACTATTTCAGCAGGCCATGAAATACCAATAGGGCAACATGATGTGGTGAAGACATTGATAAGGAGTGTGTGGTTGAAGGTGCTTCCAGGCCCAAAGTAATTATCTCTTCGGGATGTTGATTTTGTTTTGAAGGAACTGTCTAGTTGTATAGACAATAATTTTTGTCCTTGAATGAGTTGTCCTTAAAATTAGCTAGGCCACTCTGTTTGATTTCTTTCAGAAGAGTGTCAGACATAAGGGCTTTGGAGGTGTCTTCTAAGAGTTATGTTCCAGAAGGTGTGTAGTTTTACATTAAGAACTAACAGTATGTTTAGAACAATTTTGTACCCCACTTTGGGGGAAAATGAGAAATTGTGTGTAGTAAAGAAGAGAACTGGAAGTTTGAGAGGACAGGAAGATTCCCAGTTGCTGATTTCTTTCAGGTATCCGTATAAGCCTATTTCATGTCCCACACTGGCGAGGTGAATAAAGGAGGTTATGAGGAAAGCAGGAATTAATGTTTTTAGATTTGGGGCACATCGAGCAAGTGGTGCTATGGCTTCAAAGGCATTTTCAGTGGGGGGAAGTCTAGGAAGCATTTTTGCTTCGGCAGATTGGGAAACCGATTCTGTGTTTAAAAGGTTTTACTTTAAACCAGTATAATGTGCTGCAATGAATGTTATGGCGAGGCATTGAACATGCAAAATATTGGCATCCATGCCTTGCCATAAAATTCTGATTTTCCATCGGAGGGGTGGGTAGAAAATCATGATTTTATTAAAGACACTGAGGCTAATGTTATCCCTCCATAGTAAGTTTCCCACCCTTAAACTCTATTTTTATATTTACAGGAAATGTTTGAGAACAGCAGTGAAGTTCAAAATATGTTGGAATTTGGCTATAGGAAGATCACAAAAGAAGTTCATATGGTGGATCTTGTTAAAAAAAGAACTTGGTTTACTCTCAGCAAAAAGAAGGAGATGGCTGCATGTTGGGGCCATTTATACTTGATTAGAATCTTATTAAGATTCTAATTCTACTGTTAAAGTTCTAGTCGGTTGCTGCTGTGTGTTGGTGGCAATAAGGTTATGCTTAATAGTAGCCTCTATGTCTATAATAAAAGCGTGATTTTCTACCCACCGCTGCTGTGGAAAATCTGAATTGTCCTTCAGGAATATATTTTAATTAAATTCAGGAATGCATCAAAGCCTGACTCCTTAACTAATCACTTCTCTTTCTCTCAATTTGCGCTACTAATATGAAGCTAAGTGTAACTGCGCTCAACAAATAAATGTAGCATAACTTCTGTTTTATCTGTAGACCTGGGTGCATGAAACCCAACCCCAAGCTCTGGTACCACTGCAACTACTGCACTATTGATAGCTATGCTCCAGAAATGGACCTCATCCCCTGGACCCACAAGCAATGGACCTGCCTGTGTTGTGTCCTCAGGGGAGGGACAATGCCCGCCAGCTACCCAGGCCTCGCCGCACAAGTCCAAAGGACGTAACAACGATGCCAGAGTCCCTGGTGTAAGCAAGGTAAATTTACCTCCACCCCAGTTCACTGGCTGTACAGTAAAATATGCCCCTAATTTCAGCACATTGGGCCCATAACTCAACAGGGCCACAGTGCGACTGCACTTGCAACACTACTGAAAGCAACTTCTTTCAGAGAGGCATCTTCTCCTGGCCCTTTTAGCCATGGTCCAGTGCTGCAGCATCCAGGACAGGATGGACCTCTCCTGTACAACAAAGCTCTGGATTATAGCTACGAGGCCCTAGGGAGAGTAGCAATAGCGTCATGAGTCCTAATGCAAACAAAATAAACCCCACCACTTGCTGGCCAGAAAAAGATAGCCTTAATTTGGATACCGGGTCACTAACATCCTCAAGCCCAGGTGCCACTACACGTGCATCACTATTGATAGCTACACCTAAGAGGGTCCTGTCTCATGGGATTCGCAGTCATGGCCCAGAGCTGTGAAGCTCTCCTGGGTCTCGCAGCACTTGACCCTGGCTGTGAGACTCAGGGGAGGAGGGCCTCTCAGTGGAGCATTGATAGCTACACCCCCAAGAGAGCCCTGCCTCATGGGTTTCTTAGCTGTGGTCCAGCACTGCGAATCTCATTGTAGGGCTACCTCTCCCAAGACCGCCGTACTTGCAGTGGCGGTCCAACCACCACGACCTCAGCAGTCCAACCAGCGTATTACGAGATTGTAGGATTGCTGTTGGGAAGACAGCTTGCAAACCGCTGACACTGCCAGCCAGTAGCAAATCACTGCGGCGGCGGTCAGAGGAAAGCAGCGGTCATAGGGCGGTATAGAGAAGTTCACCGCTGTCCGAATTACGAGTTGGCTCTCCAAAGAGCTGACCGTGGTGGTGGGACCACCTGCTTCGAGTCAGTGGAATCAAAGTGTCTGGGGTGCATACTCACCCAGTTCCTGTTCTTCCCTTCAGACTCCTACATGAATCCCTTTCTCCAGGTCCCCCCTTCAAAGCAGCATCAGTACCCCGCAGAAAACGACCCTGTTGGCACCAAAGTCCAGGAAAGTCAGTTTTGTACCACATACCCATTGACTGGACTGCCCACATATGGGTCAGACTCCAGCAGTGGGTTGGTGGTATTTTTATACATTTATCATGCATATGTGTACATTCGACACGTGCAATCGAAAGATACACACATGCATCGATTAATATGGACAAACACTGACCGCGGCCAGGAAGACCGTCGGCCCATCGGAAAAAAGCTCGTAATATGGTGGGCGGGAGACCGTCGGTGTAGTAGTGTTCTTCAGTCTGCAGCGGTCGGACCGTCAAACTCGTAATCTATATTTCATTTACAAAATATTGATTTAGGAAACATCGTTCTATGTAATATTGTGTGTAAGTGTTATTTTGGTGGTATTTATTGCAGTGTGTTTGGTTCTATATGTTTATGATTTCTTTTATTTGTGTTTTTAGTTAGATAATTTATTAAACATGAAATTGTTGCGATTTGTGCTCTTAATTGTATTAATGTATAAAAAATTATGGATTTATATTCTGTTTATTTTAGCAGCTGATATTGGGTTCTTAGGGGATTATGGTGGGAAGATTTAAAAAATATATATTTTTAAATGTATATTTAATGTTAATTATTTTAATTATATGCATATTAATATTGTAAATGTTTTATTTTGTTACATTAATAATTTGTATACATAATTTATAATGAATTAAAATTTATGTTAATTATAATATATTTTGAAGTTATTTTATAGTAAATATTTAAATAAATATTTATTAAAAATACAAATTAAAGATATATAAAATAAAATTGAGTATAATACAACAATACATAAAAAATTAAGTTGTATGATTTTGTGATAAAAAATCATAATTAAAATATTTTTATCTTTTATATGTAGAAGAAATAATGTCATTTTTAAAAATTGTATTTTTTATTTTTATTTTAAAATTGGTTTTATATGTTTTTATTTTATTATTTTTAATTTTGGATTATGATATTTTTTATTTTATGGTTCAAAGTTTAGAAATGGTATTAAAGATTGAAAATAATATATTAATATATTAATTATGACTAGTGCTAAAATATTTTTTTCATGTTAATGTTTAATAAATATATAGGTTTGTAGTTTTGGTTAGTGTCTTTTTAAGAACGTTTTAGTTTATTTCATAGTTTTAGTCTGTAGCAGCTTGCTTTAGATTGTAGTGGAAATAGTAATTTTCATCCCTTTAGTGTCCAAAACCTTCCCCAACTTAGTATAGATTAGACTGGGAATATTAAATGTCACCCCTTTAGTGTCCAACACCTTCCCCAAATTGGAATAGATTGAAGTGGGAATAGTAAATGTAAGCCCTTTAGTTTCCAACACCTTCCCGATTTGGTATCGAAAGGAGTGGGAATAGTATATGTCACCCCTTTACTGTGCAACACCTTCTCCAATTTGGCATGGATTGGAGTGTGAATAGTAAATGTCACCGCTTTAGTGTCCAACACTTTCCTCAAATTGTTTTAGATTGGAGTAAAATAGTAAATGCCACCCCATTAGTATCCAACACCTTCCCCCAATTGGTATTCATTGAAGTGAGAAAAGTAAATGGCATCCCTTCAGTGCCCAACACTCTCCGCAAATTGGTTTAATTTGGAGTGGCAAAAGAAAATGTCACCCTTTTATTGTCCAACACCTTCCCCAAATTGGTATAGATTGGAGTGGTAATAGTAAATGTCACCCCGTTATTGTCCAACACCTTCTCCAAATTGTTATAGATTTGAGTGGGAATAGTATATGTCATTATTTTAGTGTCCAACACCTTCCCCATCTTTGTATAGATTGGAGTGGGAATAGTAAATGTCAACTCTTTAGCGTCCAACACTTTCTTTAAAATGGTTTATGTTGGTGTGATTATTTAGTTTTATCATTTTAGTGTAGAATCTTATGTTTAAATTGTATTTGTAAGTAGTAGAAAATAATCTGTGCTTTTTAATTAGTATTCTTGGTGTTTAGAAAAAAAATAGTTAATGTTTGTAATAAATAATATTTTTAATTGCATATTTTTATAGAATAAAGACGTAACACATTTTTCTATTTTTATGTTTTCAAATTTTTCCAAAGGTTTTTATTTAGGGTTTTGAGGGTAGAGGGATTTAGGAGGGAGGTCTAGAGATTTGTTATAGTATTATGGATTTTTATATGTTTAGTTGTATTGAAGGAGGCAGGCATCAGAAACAGTGCCCTAAACTGGCTGTCCTCATTCCTAGAAGATAGATCCTTCCAGATAATGGAAGGCGAGCACTTTTAAGACGTCCTACAGGTACCATGTGGAGTCCTACAGGGAACCGCCCTGAGTCCCACATTATTCAACCTATACATGCAACCTTTGGCAAAAATAGTGCAGAAATGTGGTCTATCCATCGTATCATACGCAGATGATACCCAACTGGTATTATCGGTGAAGGAAGGTCCTCGGTCCAATCACAACCAAATGCCCCCTGCATGAAAAAAGTATAGGAATGGATGACCAGGTGCAGCCTGAAATTGAATGGAGACAAAACAGAACTAATGTTTCTGGGAAACAATTCTGTGTCCAGAGACATCATTAGTTGGCCACTAGAACTAAGCAGTCTCCCTAATCCTAAAAATTCCATAAAAAACCTGGGAATGTGGCTAGACCACAGTCTTTCTATGGAAATACAAGCCAAAAAACTGGCAGCCACATGGTTTGGGATACTCTGCATGATTCGGAATATTTTAACTCTTATCCCTGAACAGACCCGGAAAACTGTGGTTGAGGCCTTGGTGGTGTCCCGGCTAGACTACAGTAACTCCCTCTATCTGGGCTCCCCCAAATATGTAGTGAACAGGCTCCAGGTGGTTCAAAACACCGCAGCTAGAATACTCCGTGGCATTCCCAGACAAGATTCAGCGAAAACCTCACTGGAAATACTGAACTGGCTTCAGATCCAAGCCAGGATCAAATTTAAATCTTTATGTATAGCCCACAAAGCCATAAACAGCAAGGGTCCTGCCTTACTGAGAACTCTGGTCACTCCATATGTTCCTGGTAGGTCTCTGAGATCCTCCTCAGATCTACTCATGAAGACAACAAGAATAAAGAGATCTAGATGGGGAGAGAGATCTTTTTCACATTTGGTTCCCAGTCTGTGGAACTCGTTACCCAAAGAAATGTGACTGTTAAGAGATGAACTATTTTTTAGGAAAAGATTAAAAACATGGCTCTTCCCCCAATAACTCCCTTTTTCCCTCCCAGCACCTTCTGCTCAGTGCTGGGAGCCTTTGGGTAGCAATGCGCTCTATAAATCCATAAACATAAACATATTAATAGTAGTGTTTTTCACCAGTGTGTAGTTTTGGGTTTTCAAACACTGTTTCAGTAATTTATCATTGTTTTATGTTACAAATTTTATGATGATTAAGTATAACGTATATGTGTTTCTGGGATTGGAATGTGCTTTATGGGTGGGTTTTCTTGTTTACATGTTTATGTCAACAAATGTGTCCTATGGGCATTAGGAGTTACTGTTTTTTTGTGTTTTTTATTTTTAAGGAAATCAATTTTGGTTTATAATAAACCAATATTTTAAACTCTGATTTCCTTTTTTTTGGTTTTCTAGGAGTGTTTAAATTTGTAAACACTTTTTCTGGGTTTTTTTAATGGTTCCTAGATACTTGGAATACCTTTGATGGATGTCTTTTGGATCTGTTTTATTTGTGCTTTTTATGGTGGCTCTTTGGAAAATCTTTTCCCTGTTTTTGCTGGACTATTATTTTTGATTACATGGATACAGAGGACAGTCTGCAGCTACAGTACAGTAAGTCATATTTATTTTATTTCTTGTGGGTGGGAAATGTCATATTTTATTGTTTGTGTAAATATTATGTGATTGTATTTTGCAAATGTGTGGTTTATGTGTTGTATTTATTTTACGTGATGGATTGAGTTTATTTTTTGAGCTTTTGGGTTGATTAGGTTTTCCATGTAAATAATTTATATATTATTTTATTATCTCAGAGCCCGATTATGAGTTTGGCGGTCCGACAACTGGACCGCTGTTGCGGGGGTCAGGAGAACCGATATTCGGAACGCCATATTACGATTACACCACCAAGGTGGCGGTGTTGTGTTGGCGGTGCCAGGGCAGTGGCATGCTTCGGTTCATAGAGAGCCTGAAGCATATGCAGCTGCCGTGGCAGTGCCGCTTGCAAGCTGGGTGCACTCTGTACCATGCACCATGGCGTACATGGCACACAGTGCACCCAGGACAGTGCAATAAGTGGAGGGCCTCATGCACATTGCCCAATAGCCCAAATCAACCCTGGGCCCTGTTTGGGGCCCCTTCCCTGCCTTTCTGCCAACCTTTTCATGGTGGTGTCCCCACCATGAAAAGGTTGGCAGAATGCACCGCCTCCCATCGCCTCAGCTTTCCCCCCCGCCACGGGATTCAGGATCCTGGCGGTGGTGAAGGTCTTATGGTGGCCCGCCTCCATGGTCATAATTGGGCAGTTGGACCACCGAGGAGGCAGGGGTCAGACCACTACCGTGGGTTTCGGCCGTCTTCGGGCCATCATACTCTTAATCAGGACCTCAGTCTGATTTAACATTGGAGTATTAGTTAATGTTTAGATAGACTTTACTAAAATATTATGTTTATTATTTATATAAAAAACGGTTTGTCATGCTGGTTTAGATTTTGTAATTTTTGGGGACTTTTGTAGGTTATTATTTATTTTATAGATTGCTTTCGGCTATTATTTCTAAGCGATATATTCCTTTGTTGTTTACAAAGATTTTGACTTTACATTGCAGCATGTCGTACATTCTTTTGGTTTGTTTGCTAAGATTAGGTGCAATTTGGGTAGCAGATTGCTCCATTCATAGTTGTTGGAAGCTTTGCTCTTTTTGTAATGCTTCTATAAATTTATAGAGTGTAGGTTGGGTTCTGCCTAGTGTGGATTGGAAGGCACTGTGCCATACTTCCACTACATTGTTTGTTTTGGTTTCCTGTGCCAAGGTGCTGTCATAGACATTCCACCATGGTTTTTTGGATTTAGGTTGGCATCTGTGTACAGAGCAATTCAGTCTGCCAAACCAAGTGTCTTCGAAATAATCTATTAGGGAGCTTAATATGTCTTCATTTTGTTCGTAGAAAGGACTTTCTATTAATAAATTGCAATTGTTAGCTCTCTAACAGGGACATAGCCTAGTGCTATCATTTTTTTTATTTCAAAAGCAACTTGCCTGTTTGTAACATATTCTATGATTAGTGCAGATTTTTGTAGATGTCTCCATATTCTTTGATTGAATTTATAGTTACAGCCTTGTATGGCTGTATGGGGGTGCTTTTTAAAATGGTTTGAATCATGGCTTGTTCAAAGTCTATTATTATTTTTGTGGGTAGTAGTTATTTGTTTTTATGTTTAATGTGGTTTAAGAGGTTGTAGTGTGCTGCTTTGTTTATTTATGTCAATGTACTTTCTTGGTTGTAGGTGTAACCTGTGTGACTTAGGGCCTGATTACATGTTTGGCGGTCGTGGAGGGGGCCACCACGCCAGCGCCCTGCTCCAAGACCGCCAAACCTGTAGTCTGGCCACCTGCCTTATTCCGATTGGAATACAGGTCGGGCAGTCCTGCAGCAGCGGTCCCACGGCGGTGGCTTTGAAAGGCTCATATCTGAGCCTTTGAAAGGCACCACAATGGGAGTGCCACAGCGCGTTCCTGTAAGTCATGGACTATTAAGTCCATGCCATGCAGGAACTGGGGGTGCATGCATACAGGGGGACACATCTTGTGCCCCCCTGCATGCACCCCCTGGCCCTGAGGCAATAGGGGACCCTGTTGGGCCCCCTTAGTTTCCTCACTGTCACACTTTTCACTGTGGCAGTGAGGAAACTCGTAATATGCTTACCGATGCCACAGCACCACCACCACCATATTGAAGCCTCAGACCGCTGTAAAACCGCCAGGGATCGCAGGACATGGAAGTGACTTGGCAGCCTATGTCTTTGAAATACCTGGGTATACACATATATCATACACTGTCGAGAAGACTTTACCTGGAACATTAAAAGCATACTCTCTGGACTGGAACGCTCACTCCCTTTTTGGTGGAAAATGCCACTGTCCCTTGTGGGCAGATTAGCCATCAGTAAAATGATTATACTCCCTAGATGCCTATAGGCATTCAAGGGCACGATGCGCCTCCTGCCCTGATCCATATTTTGGTGGATCGACACCATACTCATTGAATTAATTTGGGATGGCGAGTGCCTTTGGATTAAATTGAGTACACTTAAGCTCCCATACGGGGAGGGCAGATTGTCACTCCTTGACTTTGAATAATATTATATGGCCTCCCAGCTACAGCATCTTCTGCTGTGGCAGGTGGTAACCCCCAACAGGGAGAGGACTCTTCTGTTGGGCTCTCAACTCACAGGAGAGTTGGGTCAGCACATTTGACTCTGAGACGTGAGTTTCCACAATTCCCAGACAGTGCTATGCTTATTAGCACTGATGTCTCACGTCTGGGAAAGTTTCTGTAAATATGCAGTGAGAGGCACCCCTTTTGTGTCTGCCATGGAGCTATGGACTCACCAAGTTCCTGAATTCAGAAAAAAGTAGCAGAGACTGAAGAATGGATTGAATGGGGTTGTTGGGAGCTGGGGGATCTGTATGAGGGGCAGGTGTTTATTATGTCTGAAGAGGTCTGAAAAAGAAATTCTGATCAGTCCAGGTTTAGTTGTGCAACGGCACATTGATGATGGACAGGCTTCCCATGGCGAACCCAAGAATCAGAGTGGGTGTGAGGTGCACTCCTGACTTTAGACTTTTCTATAACTTTTTATGATTTTTGTCTTATGGGGCTACACCAAATGTATGCTTTTAAACATACATGGACAAAAATCTGTTACATTATCAAGTGATTAAACTTGAGAGCAGTGTGCACAGTGCATTGTAATATATCGCAACATTAAACACATTCCAACAATATTATCTTGCTGATTACCATTTTTTATTCTCTAAAGTTCCTATTTTTTTTCTTATTGCAATTCATAAACATAATTCAATTTACTTGGTATTTATACAATATTGAATCCACATTCATCTTTGTGTGTACAAAGTACAAAGAAAACAATACAACAATTTGAATTGTCAAGCCTAATGCATTTCGGGACTCTGTCCCTTCTTCAGGGGAAATTCTGGAAAAGATAATATAACATGCAACAATGTACAATCTCATTTCAACATTTATCATCAACTGACTTTAGCTGTGTATTTGATTCTAGTTATAGGTTAAGCAACCACTAATGAGTGCTCATCTCCCTTACTTGTTGCTTTGACACCCTTGCCTTGCTGCCAATGAAAAGGGCAGTCCAAAAACTCCTTTGGTTTGCGTGCTTCTTAGTAACTGTAGTGCTCATGTCAATAGTAGTCATGCTGTTGTCACAAAGTGATCAGTGTATCGATCTTAGTCACCTCTGTGTTTAGTTACCATGCCACCTTGTTTGTAAAAATTCATAGATAATGAATCTGGCCCCTGTGCTAGGCAATATCTTAAAGTGACACTAGTGGTTTTTGTGTCCTGCCCATCTGCTTACTTTCTTGTCTCTGTGTGAGCGCATGCTTCAACAGTGTGGATACCTCCTGGTCTACTGAAACAAGAAAACCAAAATACCTTCAGACACATAGTCACACAATCTTGTGCGCATTAAAAAAAAAACATGATTGCTCACTGCTCTTACTTGAATAATCCTGTTTTTACTCTCACCGATATTCAACACTCTGAGTTTTCCTCTCGTATACCAACTGCTGTCTGTAATCAACACAACGATTATGTACTAAACCTAATTATCAAGACAGATACCATCAGATGACAACCGTCACAGTGACTATCGCTTACCTTGTTTTCTCTCGCTCCCTTTATTCCGACATCGACGCCCTCGCTAGTCCGATTCTGGTTAAATGCAGAACCTTAAACCAATGGTACTCGAAATTAATGACAGACTGCTCCTTATCATTCCGAACTATAGCTGCAACGATCGCCATGTTGAAATACGTGATTCTGCATTCTGAAGTCACACTCGAAATCTAACCCCAGAATCGCACACATTAAACACCATTGTGGGACTACAAGAGGGAGGCAGATGTGTCTCCTTCAATAATAAAGTGATGTTCCAAGATAGGGTACATGACCCCCTGACAACATGTGCTAATGTGAACACGATATTGGTGGCCTACTTACAGACCTGGAAAGGAGCAGGATACTGGGGTACCACAAAGGGGTCTAGCAATGCTAGATTTTACTTGCTACAATTTAAAATCCTGCATCATGCCAATCCAACCCCACACATATTTATCAAAATTTACCCATCGCAAATTGGGGACTGTCCTAGATGCAGGCAGTCTGCAGCAGACCTCCTCCATATGGTATGGTCATGTCTGACAATTACTATCACTGAGGATCGACTGCTCTTTAAAACATTGCATGGCTCCGGACCACATCCAAGTTTAGCATATTATGACACATAATCTCCTGAAAGGTGAACTTGAGCCACCCCTGGAACAGTCCCTGAGCACTGCATCATCCTAATGTTATCCAATTAGACATGTTGTTTCAAATGTGGGGCACAAGTTTTCTTTTATCTACTGCTGGGTGTATCATTGTTACTACAGCAGTAATGTCCAGGATAATCACCAGCTTGTTACATCTCTCAAGTGCAAATGTTGCAATCACTGCTTTGCTATTTGTCAATGTTCAAGAAATAAATAAATAAAAATAGGTTAGAAAAGTGGGCTAAGTAGGTTGGACAAAATCCCCTATAAGAGTTCCCAGCCTGTCAGCTGCTTTTAAGATGGCTGCCACAATAAGGAGAATGAGATGGTTGGTGACTCATGCTCTATCCAATCTACCTGACTTGCAATGTGCAGTGATATGTATTCTAGTATTGACATGTTTGTGGTTTCAGGGTAACCATGGTCATTGTATCCTGGTGACAGGGGACCATGGGTTCTGGAATAGACTGTGAGTGGGGAGAGTGTGGTGACAGTTCAAGGGGAACTGGGCAAGGAAGGACACTGTCTTGCTTGCTCCAAATAAAGTATATTCTACTTTACATGCGACTCGATCCATTTATCCTACAATTTGGCAACAGAGGATGCGGAAGAAGTAGGGATATTTCCACATCACGCTGAGAAGGGAAGTAGAAGTTGGAGCAAACAAAGGGGTATCTATGAAAAAAAGGTCGCCCACGTCGATGTGAAGAAACTAGACGAGTGGAGTTCGACGTGCTGAAGTTGATAACTGGACCAGATAAGTTTATCCACCGTAACTTGGGAGGATTAAGGAAAAAGAGTCGGAGCATGAGGCAGGGCTAGCAAGGAGTGTGCGAGACATTTCAATGTGATCGTTTGGCTGCAGTCATTTCCTGGCAACCAGCCTCTACGTTCGCGGGAGACTTCAGGAAGTCAGGCAGTGACGACGCATCAGCTTAGTGGAACGCATGACGTAAGTGACGGCCATCTTGATTTTAGCTGTTTGCTGCGTGGCTGTTACGAGGAGAGGAAACCGATCGTGAGCACAGTGTATGTACTACTGTGCACGTCGACAGTGATACGCACACTCTGGCTGGAATGTGAGGAGAGGAATGAAGCAATTGCAATTACTGTGCGCATCTACAGTGATGCACACACTTTAAGGAAGGCAAATTACGGTACTGTTTCTGGATACTACAATTATTTCAGTGATAGAGTGGTGCGGGTTTTCAGTGATTCGCACACTATAGAAATTATAGGTGCAAGTCTTGGTGATTTGCACACCTGATGGCTGAATAAATATGGTGCAGATGTAATAAATTTAATAGGATTATTAAGGAAAGTTATTAAGGAAAGTTACAATAGCATATACAGTTATTTAGGGAAGTAAAGCATTTATTAGTTTATTTATTAGTAGTTTTTAATTTTTTATGCACTTGAGACATGCGTGCTCAAGGTAGTGGATTAACTCCACCTGTACCGTTCCTTCCCCGTCCTCGAGAACCACAATTGAAATGGCCGGACTGGAAGGAGTACTTCATTAACTACATTTCTGCCTTACAGGAGGAGAATGATGAAGAATTTCCACCATACAGGACAAAGAAAATCCTGTTACTTAGTCTTGGTCCTGAAGGTATTAGAGTATATAACCAGATGGAGAAAAAGGACAGACCAGGTAATAGGACAATTGTGTTTGAGGATGCATTTAATGATTTAGATACACATTACCATCCCACGGTGTGTGTTGCCATCGACATATATACTTTCTTTCAAAGAAAACAAACAAATAAAGAATCAGTGGAGGACTGAATAAATTAGCAATAGCTTGTAAATTTGTTACTCTACACGATGATCTCATTAGGGATCAGGAATTAATGCATTCAAGTAATGAGAGCATTCAAGAGAAGTTGAGGGTGTATGGGGATTCATCCTTGAAAGAAATTGTAGCTTTGGTAAAAAAAGCAGAAACGTCCAAATGGTGTGCTAAGGCAGCAGTAAAAAAGTGTGGTATGGATGAAGTGGTGTGTAAAATTCCGCACCCAAAGACGGATGGTAAAAACTTTGTGGAACAAGGTGGAAAGAAACCAGGGTGGAAGAGAGGCACTGAGGTAAAACACGATGTGGTGGATAAACGTCCTATATGTTTCAGAAGTGGGAAAAAGGGCCACATGGCCAGGGATAGAAATTGCCCTGCAGTTAGATCCAAGTGTGCGTTCTGTGAGATTGTGGGACATTTCGCCAAGGTTTGCAGGAGGAAAAACACTAAGAGTGAAAAAAATTGGATGTGTGATGGATAATGAAGAAGGTGTGGTTGAGGAAGAAGATTCATCTGGTGAAGATGGTGTCCTTAATGTAGAAGATGCTGTTTTAGATATTGGTGGAAACACATCTAAAAGAAACCCAGGTGCGATTTGGTAATTGGTGGGGTTTGTGTCCAAACTGTAGCCAACTCAGGATCTCCATATACAATAGTTCAAGGGTCTGGCTGGAAGGATAAATTCGCTAAGGTATTGGGAAATGAATTACTGTCGCCTGACATTCATCCAGCTACTTTTACAAGTGAAAGGATTCCTATGGTAGGATATAGAGAGTTGGAGTTTGAATTCAAGGGTAGGACCACTCAGGGGAAACTCTTTTTGGCAGAAAAGGGTCCATCAGTATTAAGATGGATGGATCAAGGTAATTTGGGAATCGCCTTAAATCCTAACAGCGGTGAACAGGTATTACTGTTGGAAGAATGATTGGAACAAGATGTAGCAGACATCAAAGCACAATTTCCAGAGGTTTTTTTAGGGGACATTGGGAAACTCAGTGGATTTGTTTATAAAATCATCCTCAAGGATGGTGCCAAGACTGTGATTCATAAAGTCCATAATATACCTTTGAATATAAGGGAAAGTGTAATGAAAGAGTTGGAAGTATTGGAAAATAAGGGAATAATAGAACATGTGGACTGCGCTGAATGGTTGGCCTCTTGTTAGTGGCACGAAAACCTGATGGCCGTTTGCGCCTCTGCATTGACTTGCGCGAATTGAACAAGAATATTGTGATTGATAAGTTCCCTCTGCCAAAAATTGAGGAATTGTTGTCTAAGACAAAAGGTATAAAATGGTTTTCAACCATAGATTTGACCTCGACTTATCACCAGGTACAGTTAGATCCTTCAAGAAGGAATTTAACAGCATTTATCACTCCCTTTGGGTGTTATCGATTTGTGCGCATGCCGTTTGGCCTTGCGTCAGCGGGTGCAGTGTTTCAAAATCTTATGCACAAAGTATTCAAGCGAGTGGAGGGGGTGACATACTTCCAGGACGATATATTTAGTGATGGGTCGAGACAAAAGTGAACATGATTGCAGATTGAAAATGGTTTTGGAGAAGCTGTCAGAGAAGGGTCTTACAGCAGAGTTAAGGAAGTGCAAATTTGCATTGAATTCAGTAGCTTTTCGGGGCCATGAAGTTAGCAGTAAGGGTATAGCTCCAAAGAAAGGACACAATTGAGGCAATTAAAAATGCTCCTTCATCAACTTCAAAGGATGATGGAAGATCATTTCTGGAGTTGGCAGAGTTCTATGCCAAATTTGTGCAGAACTTTGCCATGGAGACTCACAGGCTAAGACAATTGCTGAAAGTGAGAGTGGAATTTAAATGGGATGAAGATCTACAAACGGATTTCGAGAGAATCAAAACAGATATTGTGTCTGCAGTCCCTTTGCAGGGATTTGAAATTGGATCTTGTTGTCTTGTAATCACAGATGCTAGTGGTAAAGGATTAGGTGCAGTGTTAACTCAGATTTCTGAGTTAGGGGAGGAACACATTGTTGCATATGGGTCCAGGTCTTTGTCTCCCTCTGAGGAAAGATTTTCGGTTATAGAAAAAGAAATGTTGGCAGTAGTCTAAGCAATGGAGAAATTCAGGCAGTATTTGTGGGGATCAAGATTTGTACTCCGCACGGATCATAAGCCTTTGATTAAAATCCTTACGGCCAAAGGTATCATTAAAGCTACACCTCAAATAGCCAGAATGGCATTGAGGGTACTGGATTATGTATATGATGTGGAGTATTTGCCTGGGAAAAAAACAGGTTGCGGATTATCTGAGCCGATCTCCCTCACCCTGTACTGGAATGGAGAATGGGGTGTGGGATAACTACAGTGTAGCAGTGGTAGAAGAAAGTGATGTAGCTATTATCCTAGATGAAGAATGGAAGACCAAGTATGAGCAAGATGAGCATTTATAAAAAATCAAACAAGTGGTTGTAGAGGGTTGGAGTAACAAAGGTGCGTTGAATGGAGAATGCAAGAAATTTTGGGAGATCAGGGATGAATTATCCATTAGCGTTTCAGGCTATGTGTTAAGCGGAGACAGATAGATACCCCTGAATAGTTTAAGATCTAGAATTCTAGAAATATGCCATGAGGGATATCTAGGTATTGTCAAGCTTAAAAAGAGAGTGAAATTGTTCTACTGGTGGCCAGGAATGGATGTGGACATTGAAAGATTTGTAAGGGACGTTGTAATATGTGCGAATGCAGATAAAAGTCAAAATTTATTAGAACCATCCTTTGGAGACCATAAGGAACCTGTGGGACCTTGGGAAGAGCTGAGTGTGGACATTTTGGGACCCATCTTGGATGGGTGGGGCACCTCCAAATATGTTATGGTGGTTGTTGATAATTATTCCAAATGGCCAGAAATTGAAGTGTCTGAGACTACAGATGCTAGTGCAGTCGTATCCTTCTTACAGAAACTGTTTTTAAGAGAAGGTATTCCATAAACAAAACTCAGTGACAATGGTCCTCAGTTTACGTCTGAGAAACATGTGAAGTTTTTAGGGGGTAATGGAATTGTTCAGAAGAAAACTCCTGTATATCATCCGCCTGGAAATGGCGTTGTTGAACGCTTTAATAGGGTGATTATGGGTAGCATACAAGCGGCCATCAGTGCAGGAATAGGCTGAAAAGAGAAATTGATTAATACGATTTCGGCATACAGGATTATTCCTGTGATAACTGGTTATAGTCCTTTCAAAATTCTCAGGGGTAGAGACTCTTTAACAAAAGTTAACAAGACTTGGATGAAGTTGAAAATATGCAGTACATGGTCTCCTGCAGTTGTGAGAAGCAACCTTGCATAAATGCATGAAGTATACAAGATGTATTACAACAAAAAAATGGTGTGAGAGATGTGAAGTTAATGGCAGGTGATTGGGTGAGGGTGAAGATGGGTCAGAAAACTAGGAAAGGAGGGAGCAGATTTTCTGATCCAATGAGAGTGAAAGAAGTATAGGCCAAATCGGCTTTGTTGGAAGATGGGAACATCTGGCATTTCAGTAGGATGGCAAGGTGTAATACAATTTTTAATTGCCAAAAGGATGTGGAAGCTCAAGGGAAGAAATATAAAGGTATGGATTGGTGGTGGGAAGACACTGGTAAGGTAATTGTACAGAAGGAAACCAGTGCTTCAACTAGTGGGGTTGCTGAAACATATGTAACTGTACAGTCTACTAGAGTGGATGTAGTAGATGGAAGTAATAATTCTAAGAGCAGGAAGAACTGTTATGCTACCAAAGAAACATACTGACTTTGTTCTGTAAATTTTTATATAAAGAGGGGAAAGGTGGGTTGTGACTGTTATGGACATACTATGTTGCAATTCCTCCTAAATGTGTTGAAGTCTCTTTATATGCAAATCTTATGTTACTGTAGTGCAATTGTATAACTAGGTAGCTATATCCTTGGAAATGGTCAGACAATTGTATTGTACTGATAGAGTAGTCCAATGAAACAATGGTTGTTATATTAGTAATTGTATTCTGTCTTAATTTTTATTGTAAAAATTGTAAAAGGGAAATGTGTTGTCTGGGTAACTATGGTCATTGTATCCCGGTGACAGTAGCCCAAGGGTTCTGGAATAGAATGTGAGCGGGGAGAGTGTGGTGACAGTTGAAGGGGAACTGAGCAAGGACGGATGCTGTCTTGCATGCTCCAAATAAAGTATATTCTACCTTACCTGCAACTCGGTCCATTTATCCTACAACGTTCTCAGAGCTCTTTCAAAGCACCTCTCTTCTAACTTCCAGTTTTTGCTGGAATCTCGGCAGTGAGCGACTCACTGCACTCCTACTGAAATTGGCATAATTGGTTACATTAGGGGAATCACAGTTACAACTACCAGAAGGTATTAAATTGTTAAGTAAAAGCGCAGGATATTTGGGTAGGGACATTACTCAGAAGGAGTCATCTGGCACCCATATGCAGAGATCTTTGTACCTTTCGGACCACAAATTTGAATGCTTGCAGGAGCAATGAATTTGTTCACCCTTCAAAGATCAACAAAATTAGTTAATTTGAATGTGTTGATGGACTCAGCTGTTCCTTGATTAGGAAGCAGGACTCCATAAACCATGTGTATTAGCCCTGTACCTTTGTTCCACTTATCAACAACAGGAATCCGTCATCCAACATGTATTCTGCAAAAGTAAAACTAATGCAAATGCAAAAAAGATAGGTTTTCAAATCAGAGCTGTTTTATGAAGTATGAAAGATTATAATGCGGACTGTGTACCCACTCCCTGTCTTCCTTTGTAAAAACAAAAAAAACATAAGAGGAATTGTGTGTATTTTAGCTCTGCTTATTTCCACTACTTTGGAACTTTGGAATATGCAGAGGGATATCTGCATTCCACCTGCTCTCTGCCTCACAGCAAATATATTTTGATATTGTGTGTGTCTGTGAACCTGGAAGTAGGTGATTACAAAAATAATGAAAACATTTAGGGGCAGATTTACAAGCCCCTTGCGACAACTTTACGCTGCCGCTGCGTCACTTCTGTGACGCAGCGGCGTCGTAAACAATGCGCCACGTTGCGACATATTTACAATGTGATGCATCTAGGGAGATGCATCACGTTGTAAAGCCCTGCGCTACATTATACCTGCGTCAGGTATAATGTATGCAGGGTGGGCGTTCCCACTCAGGAAAGCCTCGTAAAAGTGACACAGTGAAATCTACAAGATTTCACAGAGTCACTTTTACGACGCCACTGCGTCAAAACCTTGCGCCTGCTTGAAGCAGGCGTAAGGAGTGATGCCGCATTTTAGGAATAGGCATTCCTAACCATCGCTGGAGTTGCGTCGTACTTGCGACACAACTCCAGCAATGCGCTGCCCTTACGCCGACAAGATGTGTCACGCATCTGTCTATCCTTGCGCCACGGTGCGCCGCATAGTAAATGCGGCGCATCCATGGTGGCGCAAGGGTTTTTTTCCGTGTCGCAATTTAACTGGCGCATCCCTGCTAATATGCAGGGATGCGCCAGTTCTTGTAAATCTGCCCCATTTACTCTTTACAGGACACCTATTTTCCCATAATGGCTCTTGGGAAGTGGATGTGGGTGGAAAATTTCAGCTTCCAACTAAAAAATGTTCGAGTCCTATTATGCTGAGATCGCTGTAACTTGCCCAATGCGTTTTGCAGTGGGCAATTTGCATCTAACAGTCCCAAAACTAGATCCCCAAATTCTAGATCCTATCATACACAGGATTATACAACAAAACACTTGTCATTTATTATCCGAAATAATCTTTTGGTGGCCGGAAGAAGGGGTAGGGAAAAATTAACCACTTGTAAATGTTATTAGGATCTCTTATGTTGAGACCAGTGTCACTGCCTCAATATGCTTTAAAATCTAATATTTGCCACATATTTTTCCAAGCTTTAGACAACCCACAGTCTACTTTGAACCTGAAAAGGGAACAGGCTTAAAACAAGTAAAGTTCACTGGGACTAAACAAATGCTGTAAAGTTGTCTCCATGCCCCAGTGTATGAGGTGTTACCTTCCACCATTCAAAGGTTTTGTCCAGTTGTTGGATATTTAGCCCAGATTAACTAAAGGCTTGTATTGCCCTTACGTCATGCGAGTTGACACAACTGCAACGTAAGCCCTTAAGTGGGATTTACTATGCCGTGCAAAGCCAACTTGCGTGGCTCTGCGTACCATTGCAAATCTGTAGTAACACAAGGCAGCACAAGTTGCTGCCTTGCGTTACTTTGCCCTGGGAAGGCATTCTATGGGTGAACATGGGTGCTCCCATGTATCCAACCATGGTTTTTGGTGCATTCCCAGATTTACCAACAATAGTAAACATCGAATGTATTAAAATGCTTCCCAGGGTAGGCGTAACGAGGAGAAATATGTTCATTTCTCCTCGCTTTTTCCGCTTTCTACTTGTGCTGCATTCTGCAGTGCACATAAAAAGAGGAAAAAGCCTCAGAGGATTGTTTTTGTGCAGGTAGGTGTCCCTTCCTGCACAAAAATAATCATGCCACCTTTGCACCATGGTGCAAGGATGCCTGCGTTGGCGCTAGGCTACACTCAATGTGCCAGCGCACAGAGAAAGCAGGAATGCGCCATATCTTAGTAGATATGGTACATTCCTGCCCTCTCCATTTGATGCAGCACAACAAAGCAAGTTTTCTTGCTGTGTTGTGCTGCGTCAAATGTTGGTAAATATGCCCCTTAGTTCCTTCCAGGAAATCACAAGTAAACAGGATGAATAACACGCTGTGAAATCAAGGATAGCCACACGCTTCCTCAAAGGTAACAGGCCCACTTCACAATACAAAGTAACTACACTAACCTGTCTTTCTTAAATCTTGTTGCTTTGGAGATTAGTTGCGTGACCCATAGTATATCTCACAAGAATATGGAATCTACACTCTGGCAAATCGGTGTGATCATCACATATCTAGGGTATTTTTGTTGGGTCCTCACCCACAGGTCCCACCTGTGGCCTGCTTCCTCGTCGGACCCACACCCCCAACACCTAGTGTGAGTGGTCTGGCTTAACGCATTTGTAAGCGGAGTACTTAAACTATGGCCTAGGGATTAAAAGTGAGTTAAAATTGCCTGCCAGATCCTAATTTGTATATATTCAAAAGGTCCTTAGGCAAGGTTAAAAGCAGTGGGATTTCACAAGGGTATGATGGCCCCAAACATCTTAGGTTGACATATTTCAGCCATTAAAAATGCCCAGTGAGTCTATGGGCTTTCTTCTGGACCAGTATAGTATTTTGAATCCCTACATGGTGTGGTTGCTCATTCCAACCAATCTTACATGCAGTCGTACACAGTGCAATAAAGGATTCCTAATCTTGGTTATTTAACCATGCAACAAAACTGAGAGCTGTAGTTTTGTCACCCTTCCATACCACAAAGATGTTGTCAATGAAGCGTTTCCAAGTGGAAATGTGTGCATGGTAAAGGTTGTCACTGTGAAAATGTATTTCTTTCCTAAATCTTAAAAATATAGCCCTGCTATGCTTGGAGCAAATATAGTGTACTACAGTGTATTTTTAATTTTTTACGCCACAATACTCTACGCCACTGTACTGTACTTTAACCCACTCTATGCCACTCTGCTCTACCCCACTCCACCTGATGCTATTCCACTGTACACTACTCCAGTCTACGCCACTCACCTGTACTCCACTGCACTCTACACCACTCCGCTCTGTGCTATTCCACTGTACGAGACTCTACTCTACGCCACTATACACCACTCCACTCTGTGCCATTATACTCTATGCACTCCACTCCATGCTATTCAAAACTACGCCATTCCACTCTACGCCACTCTACTGTTCACCACTGCACTCTACGCAACACCACTGTTTGCCACTTCACTCAACGCTATTCCTCTGTATGCCACTTAACTCTATGCCACTGTACGCCACTTCACTCTACACCATTCCACTCTACGCCACTCCACTGTACGTCAATCCACTGAACGAAATTCCACTCTATTCCACTCCCCTCTAGGTGATTTCACTCTATGCCACTTGACTCTACACGACGTTTCCACTCTACATCACTTCATTTTGTGCCACTCCTCTCTACGCCACTCCACTCTATGCTATTCTACTCTATGCTACTCAACTCTGTGCTATTTCATCTTTGCCACTCAACTCTACACTATTCTGCTCTATGCCACTTGACTCTACACCCCTCCACTCTATGCCTATTGACTCTCCGCCCCTCCACTCTATGCTATTCCACTCTATGCCACTCCACGCCACTTGACTGAGCTTCTATATGCCACTCCACTGCCCTCCCTATTTCACTCTACACCTCTCCACTTTACACTATTCTACTCTATGCCACTCAACTCTATGCCACTCCACTCTATTCCAATCCACTCTATGCTATTCTGCTCTACGCCACTTCACTCTACACAACTCTACACCACTCCATTTTATGCAATTTCACGCTACACCATTTCACTCTACACCACTTCAGTCTATTCCACTCCATTCCACTCTATGCTATTTAACTGGATGCCACTCAACTCTACGCTATTGTACTCTACTCTACACCACTCCACTTTACACCACTCTAATGTGTGTCACTCAAATATGTGCAACTTCACTGTACCCAACTTCACTCTATGCCACTCCAATCTACACTATTCCATTCTACGGCACACCACTCTATGCCACTCCACTGTACAGTATTCCACTCTACAGCACTCCGCTCAATGCCACTCCACTGTACATCACTTCATTCTATGCCACTCAACTTGACACCACTCAACTCTACGCTATTTCACTCTATGCCACTCCACTCTATGCCACTCCAGTCTATCATACTCCTCTCTATCCCACTGCACTCAACGCCACTCTACTCTATGCCACTCCACTCTACGCTATTCCACTGTATGCCACTCCACTCTATGCCACTCAATGTACACCATTCGACTCTACATTATTGGACTCTACACCACTCCACTTTATGCCACTCTATTGTATGCCACTTAACTCTATGCCAATCAATTTTACACCACTCCACTGTATGTTATTCCACTCTATGCCACTCCTCTGTACTCTACTTCACTGTATGCCACTCTACTCTACGGCACTCCACTCTACGTTATTCCACTCTAAGCCACTTGACTCCATGCCACTCCACTCTCTGCTATTCTACTCTTCGTCACTCCACTTTATGCCACTCTTTTGATCACCACTCCACTCTAAGCAACTCCACTATACACCTCTCCATTCTATGCTGTTCCATTCTATGCCATTCAACTCTACGCTACTCTATGCCACTCCACTCTATCATATTTCACTCTATGCCACTCCACTGCACGCCATTCCACTCTACACCACTCCACTCTATGCCACTCCACTGTACGCCACTCCACTCAACGTCATTCAACTGTACTCCATTCCACTCTAAGTCATTCCACTCTACCCTATTCTACTCTACGCCACTCTGCTTTACGCCATTCTACTGTATGCCACTCCATTCTACGCTATTCCACTGTACACCTACCTCTAAACCCTAAACTTAATATTTAATTTATTCTTTTCCTTTTTGCGGGGCAGAAACCACCACCAACCCCCACCTTTTTTAATTGACTCCTAACCTGCCTTCCTAACCTTCCTTTACCACTTTCCACCCCTAAACCCTAAAATTATCCTTACCACCCTTTGCCACTAACCACCCTTAAACCTTAAAGTTACCCTTACTACTCTTTACCACTACCCATCCCTAAACCCAAAAATTGACCTTACCACCCTTTACACCTACCCACCCCTCAACCATAAATTTACTCCTACCACCTTTTACCACTACCCACCCCTAAATACTAGAATTACACTTAATACCTTTAACCACTACCCCATGTTCAGGCCAAATGACCCAAAATAACCTTAGACCGATCACCAACCTTACATTCCTAGCTAAAACTATTGAGAAGAATGTCATACTCCACCTCATCCAACACATAGATGAATTCAACCTCCATGACCTATTCCAGTCAGGTTTCAGGAAAGGCTGACTTATCGGCAGCATTTGATACAGTAAATCACAAAGTTTACTTGAGACACTCAAGAACTGCATTGGTATCAATGGCACAGTCCTTAAATGGTTCATGTCTTATCTAAAACATTGTGCCCAACAAATAAAAATCAACAGTTGTCTCTCAAAGCCTGCTCCAGTTCCACAAGGTGTACCCCAAGGCTCAATCCCCTCTCTCCAGACCTATTTAATCTCTTTATGGAACCCCTCACAGTTATCCTGAACCAATCAGGGGACAAATATCACCTATATGCTGATGACACATCAACTCTACTACAAAATAACATCACCAAGAGACATCTGTCACCTAAATTTCACACAAAATAAGATACAAACTTGGGTAAACACCAGTCACCTAAAACTGAACCCCAACAAGACTGAACTTCCACGCCTCTCCTCAAAAAACAATCCATCACCAATCCAAGACTGGTTCAAGAATTTGGACACAGTAAACTGTTCTCTTTCACATTCTTACTCTGTAAAGTCCTTGTGTTTCACCCTGGACAAAAACATGTCAATGAAGGAACATCAGAAACTCAGCCAAAGGTGAGCACTTGACACTAAAACAACTCAAGAAAATCAAACCGTTCATTCCCCCCAGCGATCTTAAGACAGTAGTGCAATCACTAGTCCTCTCGAAACTTGACTACGGCAATGCCATCATCACTGGAACTCCAAAAACCCACCTTGCGCCCTTAAGAGCAACTCTAAATGCGGTTTCTAGACTCCACTCAGGGATCAAATGGTTTGATCACATCTCACCTGCCCTCAAGAGTCTCAATTGGCTTCCCATTGAAGGAAGATCCACCTTCAAGACAGCTTGTATCACTAACAAAGCTGTTCATACAAAGAACAAAAAATACCTAGAAGCCAAACTATCGAGAGCAGGAAGAGGCCACACACTAAGAAGCTCCAACCCACTTCTTCGCATACCGCCAAAGATGAAGAAGAAATCATAGCAGAAGCGCTCTTTCTCAGGAAATGCTCCTAGGATTTGAAACTGACTACTCAAGGATCTCCGCTGCAATGCCTCTCTCTCCTGCTTCAAGTGAGACCTCAAATCTTTACTGATTAACAACTACTTCGACACGCAATCAAAGTGAACTAAGGGGCATATGTACAAGGAGTTAACGCTGCCGTATCGCGCCAATTTTTTGATGTTACGACGGCTTATTTTTTATCGCCATATGTACAACTTGCTGCTAACCGCGGGTAGCGTCAGTTTACTGGCGATATCGTCCGTTTTTCCGATCGCCACTTCTGTTACCGATAGCTAACGAAAATGAGATGTAAGGTAGGCGTTACCGTGCAAAAACTGCCGCTAACCCCACTTCGCGATATTTACAATGATCGCACGGTCCGGCGATACGTTAAAAAAACAGCCGCTACGGCCTGTTAGCGGCTGGTTTCTAAGACCAGAAAAAAGGTGGTCTTAAAAATGGAGATAAAAAAACAAGACATAAGGGAGAGTAGCCCAGAGCCACATTTGCCAACCTACTGATGCCATGGATGTACTACTCAAGCAGCTTGGAGCACCAAGAAGACCACAACAACCACGGCCACTGCCCCCACCCCCAGGACCACCACGGAGGCAGCGCCAAAGAGGACAGCGGGTCTATTGTGAACGCATCACCCTGATAGACCTAACGCCAGAGGATGTGATAGCCCACTACAGGCTGAAAAGGTCCTCCATCCTCCGCATACTGACCCAGATAGCCCCCAGGCTGCAGGCACCAACACAGCGTAGCACCAACATCCCTCTGCAGACAAAGCTACTAGCAGTGCTGCACATGTTGGCCTCAGGTACCTTCCAGTCAACCATTGCCAGAGTTGGGGGAGTCTCCCAGTCATCCTTTTCAAGGTTCCTCCCAACTGTCTTGGATGCCATCATCAGCCTGACGCCACAGCACCTACGCTTCCCCAACACTGCGCAAGAACAGCTTGACACCAAACAAGGCTTTTATACCATTGCTGGCTTTCCGCATGTATTGTGGGCAATTGACTGCACTCATGTCCTACTTGTGCCTCCTGCGGACACTGCACACATGTACCGGAACAGGAAGCACACACACTCCATGAACGTGCAGGCAATCGTGGACCACCGGGGCTTGTTCACCAATGTCGTTGCCAAGTTTCCAGAGAGTGTGCATGACTCCTACATCTTCCGGCAGTCCATCATCAACCAGCGGTTTGAGAATAGCACATATGGAAATGGACTGCTTGTTGGAAAGTACCAACTGAACACACTACACACCTCAAGTCCACAATCATGTAGCTCACAAATGTGAGAATGCACATGTAGCAAATGTCATACAACATGCCTTGTAATATGTCAGCCCACCATACACAAGAACCCAAGGGACAGCGGTCACTGGGGGTAGCTTTGTAGACAAACTTCCATCAAAGGTCCTGCCCCTCCGTCACACATCTGCAAATGCTGGGAGAGGTGGGAACCAAGTAGGTGTGATAGAGGGTCAGGACCTATGAGGAAAGTGTGAACATAAGCCTGAGTGTGGTGGAGGTGTTCTGCATACTCAGGAGCTTGCGGAGCAGAGACTGTTCCATGCCGGCACAGAGGGCGTGTCCATAGCCAGTCTGCTGTAAATGAGTGTGTTGGTGACTGTCTATTTGGACTTGGGGGGGATCCATTTGGAGCTCTTACAGAGGATGCGGAGGGTGTGAAAGTAGCTGGAGGCGACGGCGGTGACTTGTCGGTACATGGAGAGGGAGGAGTTGAGTATGATGCCCAGGTCTCTGGCGTGGTCCGTGGGGGTCGGGGGGCTGCCGAGGGCGGTGGGCCACCAGGTATTGTTACATGCCGCTGGGGTGGTTCCGAGGATGAGGACTTATGTCCTCTCCGCGTAAAGTTTCATGCAGCTGTTGCTCATCCAGGTCGTGACTTCCTGCATTCCTTCCTGGAAGTTGAGTCTGGTGGTGGTGGGCTCCTTGGTGAGGTAGAGGATGAGCTGGGTGTCCTCGGCATAGGATACTATGCTGAGGCCGTGCTGTTGGACGATGCTGGCGAGGGGGGCCATGTGGATGTTGAAGAGTGTTGGGCTGAGCGTTGATCCCTGGGGCACTCCACAGTTGATTTTTGTGGGTTCTGAGAGGAAGGGTGGCAGTCTGACCCCTTGGCTTCTGCCGGTGAGGAACGATCAGATCCAGTCAAGGGTGGTTACTTGTATGCCGGCGTCATGTAGTCTGCCCGCTAGTTTGCGATGGGAGACAATGTGGAATGCTGCTGACAGGTCGAGTTGAATCAGGGCTGCGGTGTGGCCTTGGTCGAGGAGGGTGCGGATGTTGTCTGTGGCAGCGAGTAGGGCGGTCTCAGTGCCGTGGTTGCTGCGGAATCCGGATTGAGACGGGTCCAGGATGGCGTTCTCCGTGGCTTAGCTGGTGGGCTTGGTGAATTCATGGATGACATTGAAAAGGTCTTTGGAGTTGGTGGAGTAGGCGACGATTTTGTTGTGGATGAAGGTCCTTTCAGTGCTACAGATGCGTTGGTGGTATTTCGTCATGGCGTTCTTTTAGGTGGTGAAGTGTACGGGTGTCTTGCTGTGTCTCCTGTTCTTCTCCAGGGGTCTGCAGGTGCGTCTGGAATCTTTGAGGTCAGTGGGGAACGAGGCGGCTTTGCTGGTGCACTGTCTGTCGGAGTTGCGTAGCAGAGTGAGTTTGTCTGCACAGTTGGAGATCCATGTTTGGAATTCCCTGGCGGCGCGTTTGGCGTCGGCTGCAGCGGTGGGTGTGTTGCAGTTGAGGGTGGATTTCAGCTGCTCCTCGGTGACTCAGCTACAGTTCCTTGGCGTGGAGCGAAGTGCGGGTCTTGCCGGCTTGGGTTTGTGGCCGAGAAAGTGTACGCAGTGGTGGTCGGTCCAGGGGTGTTGTGTGGTGTGGCTGAAGTGTACGCTGTTTCCTCCTGTGAAGATGGGGTCGAGGGTGTCTCCTGCCTTGTGGGTCGGTGTGGATAAGAGTTCTTACTGTCCGATGTTGGCGAGCTCCTCATCCGGAGGGTAGTGGAGTTGGGGTCGTTGGTGTTGTTGAGGTGGAAGTTCAGGTCTCCGATGATTATGTAGCCCATGGAGGCGATGGTGTGGGGTGCGATGAGGTTGTTGATGGTGTTGGCGAAGCGGTCCAGGTGTCCGGGGGTCTGTAGGCAAGTGTGCCCTAGAGTGTGGAGTTGGGGCTGGTCTGGACCTAGAAGTGCAGGTCTTTGGTGGCGGGTAATGTGTTGCTGGAGGTGGAGAGGCAGAGGGAGTTTTTGTGCGCGATGGCGAGGACTCCTCCCGGGTGGTTGGGGTGGTCCTCCTTCTGGATCTTGTATCCGTCCGGCAGTGTTAGGGTGATGTCAGGGGCAGAGGAGGTGGTGGTCCAGGTGTCTGTAAAGAATGCGATGTCGGGTGAGAGTGTGTCCCGGAGGTTCCAGATTTCCACGGTGTGTCTGTGCAGGGAGCACATGGTGAGGAGGATGCATCTTAGTGCGTTAGCGGTGTTGGTGGCCGTGGCGGTGGTGAAGGTCTTGCGGCAGTGGTGGCAGGAGAACTGGCTGTGGGTCGTGTTCAGTGTGGCCTGTTGGCAATTGTACTCCCTTCCGGGGTTGAATGCGAGGACGGCGGATGAGTCGTAGTGTTAGACGTTATGAGATCCAGGGTCCCTGGAGCCGGTTGTGGTCGGGTCGCGGACAGACGCAGATGAGCTTGCCTTTTGTGCACCTTTGTTGCACCAGCGGTGCAAACGCGCAGCCGCTGCCATAACATAGGGTAGGGGGAAGGGACGAGCAGCTGGGAGGCAATGTAATTTGCATTGATGCCAGTCAATTGACTGAAGCTACACATGACAAACCCAAATTACCTAAGTAGCACAAATCACACACCCAAAAATAGGAACTCTGCAAACACAGCATGCACAAATACTAATGGACACATCTCTCCATTATATGTCACAGGTGATCAAGGATATGCACTCTCTCCATGGTTGATGACACCCCTCAGAGCCACAAACACCCAGGCACAGAGACAGTACAATGTTACCCTTGGACGCACCAGGTCCATTGTGGAGAGAACATTTGGCGTGCTCAAGTCACGGTTCCGGTGCCTCGACATCTCAGGTGGCAGACTGCTGTACAGCCTTGAACTAGTGTGCAAGATCATCGTGGCATGTTGTTTGCTGCACAACATATGTGTCCGCACTAATGCGCCATGGATTGAAGTGCCGGATGAACCGGACAATCCTGAGGATGACCAAGAAGACGAGGCTGATGCTGCCCGCACCCCAGCTTCTGCTGCAGGAACAGCACGAATGGACAGAATTATCAACAATTTCTTCACATAAGCACGTCAAAATATGACAAACCTTTTTTTTCTCGACTGTGCAAAATGCACATAAGCATAGTTTGTGCAATAAAACATCACAACACCAAAACCTTGTGTGCATGTTCATACTCTGCATGAGTACATCCATCTGACAAGTGAAAGTTAAACACTGTGCGGTTAGTAATGGGGAATTGAATGTTTGTGGGTGGGTATGTGTTTTGGGGTCAGAGATGATTTTGAGGGTGTGTTTTGGGGTCAGAGATGATTTTTAGGGTGTGTTTTGGGGTCTGAGATGATTTTTAGGGCGTGTTTTGGTCTCAGAGAGGAAATTTCAGCAAATACAGTTCATCTGAGGAACAACTTGCACTTAGCGTCCCGGTTTTTGCCGCATTAACGCTAACGCGATAATTTTTTCATAACCGCGGTTGAAAAATATAGCTAAATAGATGTCACAACACGGAATATTACCGCAAAAGCCAATTTGCCTGCAGAAAATGATCGCAAAGTCAAAAAAAGGGCCGCAAACACGCAGGAAGTGATGTCAGCATGCATCCTGTTGCCTGGAGGAGTCCTGTGCACTTTCACTTTCTCTTTTGAGCACACTTCTTGTGACTGTGGAGTGTGTTGGAGGTGTTTGGTGTTGTGTGCTGCTGAATTTGGATTTGAGAGTGTGGTTGTGTCCTGTGAACTGTCCCTAGTGTACCTGTGAAGTCTTGTGTACTTGTCCTTACTTGTTTTTTGCGTCTTGTACTAATTGTTGTCGGGTGTTTGTCCAAGGGGTATTTTACATTCTTAATAGTTGTTGGGGTATATATTTGGGTTTCATTTTTTAGGAGTGGGTTTAGGTGTGTGCTGAGAGATGGTGGGTGTGGGTACGGAGGGCAGGATGTCGGAGGGGGCATTGGGGGGCTTCCTCTGGCTAGTGAAGCACTACCTGCCCTTGATGATTGAAAGTGGGGGTCGGACCCTGCAGGGCTATGCGGTACATGTGAGGAAGGTGAGGTGGGAGCATGTGAGGAGCCAGATGCTGCGGGTCTTCGGTGTGGACAGGACTGTCCGAGAATGGGAGCATCGATGGCAGGATTGCGTAGGCCATGAGGGTGACATGTTGGACCACCTGGGAGTCCTCATTGGCCAACAAGGTGGTAAGTACAACATCAAAATAGTTAAATGAACACTTATGTTACAAATAAAAAATGCTGTCTGTAACACAATGGGGTATATGTACAAGAAAGTGGCGGAGTGAGGCATTCGACATCATGCCTTCATGCCTAACGTTTCCACTGCAGAATCGCAATGCTGCACCATATTTACAAGCATATGGTGCAGGCTTGCGTTTCCACCAGTGCTGGTGCAAAATTTTGCAGTGTAGTGCCAACGCTGGCACACTTGCACCATAGTGCAAGGGTGTCTGCGTGCAGGGCAAAGTTTGTTCATGTACAGGAAGGGTGACCTTACTGTACATAAACAATCCAAGCCATTTTGCTCATTCCATGTGTGCTGCACAAGGCAGCACATATGGAAAAAGCAAAAAGGATGAGGAATAATGCTTTTCTCTGAGTTTTGCTAAGTTAGGATCAGCTTTTCCCTAACCTTTAATATTGGCGCTGCCTCCTATGTACGCTGCCCTTGTACCTCGGTATAGAGTAACGTTGTATGAGATATGAAAATTTCAACATTTGTCATATGACATCTCCAGCGTGTCATACACCATCAATAGTTGTGATACACCCTTGTGCGATCTCCAGCGATGCTATTGTCAAAAGAGCATGGAGAACATGATGTTGTTGGGGGAAAAGGGGCCTTGGGAATGTGTCACACAAGTCGTCTGTGCAAAATGTGTGAATGTGCAAGCCTGGTTGTCTTGTTTGGCCTAACTCTGCATTATCAGGTCTTGTGGGAATAACAGGCAAAGTAGACACAATCATGTATGCAACAAGAACTGCAACAGTACAGTTACAGAGCATTGACATTGATGGTGATGAATTTGATGATGAATAGGACACATGTGTGAATTGTTTTTTTGTTACCAACACACGTTTCGTTTTATGTCTCACAGCTGGAAGACCACTCATCAAACAGGAGGATATCGATGCCTTCAGGGACCCACAGTGCCACTGGTGAGTTCATCCATTAAATGTTGTCAATGTTGTGAGAAGTTGGCCTGGCATATGCTGTCCACTAATTATAGTGGGCACCTTGCACCAGTCCAAACAACCCCTTATTGGAGATAGGTTAAAGACAACCTTTATTGAAAGCTATCCTAGTGGTAGCTATGGAGAGCAGCCTTCAGGCTAAGTCTTGAAGGAATGTAAAGCAGCTTGTTTTACCAGTCTATAATCTCTTGAGTGACCAAATGAAAGAGGACCAAACCAGGTATATATTCAAAATATATGTATTTATTACTAAACACACCCCTCTAGTCTCTTTATGAGGCTAGAGTTCGAAGTACATACGTTATAAGTTAGTTATCTACAGTAATAGCACAAATACACGTTTGAGCCCCAGGGGCGTACCAAACCATATACCAATAAAGTGGTATAAGAACCACGACTGAGCTAGACACAAGGCCTAGAGCCTGTAGAAGTGCTTGGACCACAAGGAACCACCCAAGGCAGTGACACAGGGGACCCACGGGGATGCGTGCAGTGTATGAACACAGCCGCGAACCACCGTTAACTTCTATGGGGAAAGTCGCGATTAGAATTTAAAAGAAAAGGGACACTTAGAGGAGGACTTGGAGCAAACCCTTTGAGAACTAGGCTGTTCTAGTGTCAATACCCACGGGAGCACCGGAGTACTCGAGTTACCTCACCCAGGGGAGCCGGGTGCATAGGTGTCTTTCGGGGTCGGGTTTCGTCGTCGCTTGGAAGGAAGGCGATGAGCAGATGCCCACAGATGTCGAGTGCTTCAGGTAGGTTGACGGTCGTCTTGACTCTTCAGCCACGAGGTCCAGGAGGCGTTGACGACAACCAGGAGCTGGATTCGAGCTGTCCCACGACGTCTGTCGATTGCAGGGGTATCGGTGACCAGATTGGACCCAACAAGCCTTGGCAACGGCAAGTCTCGTGGAAATGGAAGAAGGACGATGTTGCAGACCAGCAAGGTCTGGGGGACTCACCCAGTGAAGATAAGTCAGGGCACACCTGGAGCAACCAGGGAGCCCAAGCAGAAAAAGATTGGCCTTCGGGAGGGCCTACTAGCCAACAGACTAGCGACCGCGAAGGAGCCTTGAGACGATGCACGTGGAGCTGGCTCACAGGACACTCGTGGAGTGGAGGCCAGTGATCTTTGGTGCAGTTGGTGCTGGAGGCTAGGGCTACTCGGAGTCCAAAGCACGACTTCATGGGAGACCCAGAAGAGGATGCACTTGCAAATGCGATTGGTGTCCAGGGGTCACGGTTCCACATTACCCACGACAGCTACGGGCCTCAGCTTTGCTGGGGACTCAGGGCAGCCTCGGGGAAGTCTGGAAATCCACCTCTGGTGATGCAAAGACTTCGGCGTCCGACGGGAGCTTCAGCAATGCAGACCGGACAATTGCTTCTTTGGTGCCTGCCAAACAGGGGAGTCACTCCTTGACCCCAAGGGAGATTCTTCAGTCCTCTAATCTTGAAGTAGAGCATCAAAGGTCCAGGATTCTGTGTCAGAGTTTCGTCCAGGTAAATCTAAAGTCCTAAGGACTGGGTTCCCCTACTTATACTAAGGTAGGGGGTTGGACATACTCTGTGGCCCCACCTATGGGAGGGCCAGGGCAGAGGGGTGGTTGCACCCCTTTCCCTTTGTCCAGTTTCGCGCCAGAGCAGGGGCTGGAAGCCCCTGAGCCGGTTTGAACTGGGGTATGCACAGGGACACCAAGTGTGCCCCCAGTGCAGGATTTCAAAGCACCCGAGAGTGCTCCCGCCCAGCCCCAATACACACTATCCTGTCTGGGGAGGTGGTCACACCTCCCTGGGACAGGAAACCTATTGTCCAGGCCTCCCCTGCCGGAGTTTCGGTCAGCAGCAGGAGGCCAGACTCGTGTCTGTGGCAGCGGCATCCATTTTGTGATGCCAGGGCTCTGGAAAGTCAGTACCGGGCATACCGGTGTGTACATGTCTTTCCCTCTAGAAGGGTGGAATGCTAACCCCGCTGCCAGAACTGGTGGGGGGGGTAGTATTCCAAGTTGTTTGACACCAAACACGACATGTTTCCGTGCAGCCATCTCAAAGTTAGCATTTAACGCGAGGTTATAATGCGCTTAAGAGTATATGGTCAGTATATGGTCAGGCACTACAAACATCATCAGAGAAGGGTCTCCGAACGCTGCAGAGGGGCCCTGCTCATGCAGGGGCACCCTCTCACATAGGAACCACGCACTCTGCCTTCAGGATTGATAAGGCCTGCCACAGGAGTGACTTATAGGTTTATATGTGTGTATGTATTTAGTGATATAGGTAGCCTATATCACAGTAAGGGGTGCATGCACCACCTTACCCAGGCTGCAGTAGCAGACCTGTGGTGTCAGTTTGGATGGCCTTCCAGGGTGGCACAATACATGCTGCAGCCCCTGGTAGGCCTCTGAGGTACCTATGCCCTGGGTACATAGTATACCATATACTAGGGACTTATAAGGGCACTCCAGATTCCAATCAGAGATGTGCCTAAGGCACATGGAAACCATTTTAAAGAGGAAGCAGCTAGGCTGGGGTTCTGATTAGCAGGGCCCCAGCCAGACTAAGGTCGAAAAACAGTGAAGCATCAGCAAAAAGTGGGGGTACCCATGTGAAGCAGATCCTACTCTACTACAAATGTGAGATGTGATGAATGTCTGGCTCAAATCATGTCCTTAGTACTATGCAGTATGGGTGTGTATCACGGTGACTAGTCACAATATCGAAAAAAAAATATCGACTGGACAGAGTATCGAGTTTTTTATATAGAATGGACAGAATATCGAATTGCAAAAATATAGTGGTGCAGAATATCGAAATGCAGGTAAGAAATATCGATTTCCAAAATATCAAAGTTAGTAATATCGATTTTTTTTAGTGTTTTAAGTGTTAGTATATGTGTTAAAAGTATGTATTATTTTTGTCATGTATGTTTGAATTTTGTAAAAGTAATGAATTTTATGTTAATTATTTTTTGTGTAATTTAATTCCGTAGCGGGTTGTGGGTTTATAGGGGAATAGGGTGGGAAGTAATTTAATTATAATATATATTTTTAGCATTATTTAGAATTAATTAATTATACGTTTAATATTATTTGCGTAATTTAAGTCTGTAGCAGGTTGTGGGTTTATAGGGGAATAGGGTGGGAAGTAATTTAATTGAAATTAATTAATTTATTATTTTATTACTTAATAATTTAATATTTAATAATTTATATTGTTAATTAAGTTAATCAATTTATTACTAATTAATTATAAATTGATTAATAACAATTAATAATTAATTGGTAATTATGTTAATTGTGTATTTTTTTATTAATTGGTAATTAATTAGATATTCATTATTAATAATTAATTTGTAAATATGTTAAGTGTGTACTTTTTTATCAGTGGGTTGAGGGTTGATAGGGGAGTAGGGTAGGAAGCACTTTATTTTTATGTATTTTTTATTATTTGTTATATTATAATTTTTTAAAGTTATTTTATAGTGTTAATTGTGTGAATTAATTTAGAATTCAGTGTTATTTATATTGTTAATTGTAATTAGTTAATTAATTAATTGTTAATTAATTATGTTAATTTATTAATATGTTACAATATTGTAGGTAATGTTTATAGGGGAAAATGGTGGGAGGTAAATTAATTTAAAAAAAATCTTAATTGTTAATTAATTTTAAGCATATTGCAGGAGTGGGTATATTAAATTATTCCCCTACGCTATCCAACGCTTTCCCTACTGTTGCACTCACTGGAGTGGGAATAGTAATTTTTACCCTCCCGCTATCCAACGCTTTCCCTACTGTTGCACTCACTGGAGTGGAAATAGTAATTTTTACCCTCCCGCTATCCAACGTTTTCCCTACTGTTGCACTCACTGGAGTGGGAATAGTAATTTTTGCCCCTCCGCTATCCAACACTTTCCCTACTGTTGCACTCACTGGAATGGGAATAGTATTTTTTACCCCTCCGCTATCCAACAGTTTCCCTACTGTTGCACTCACTGGAGTTGGAACAGTAAATTTAATTACTCCGCTATCCAACGCTTTCCCTACTGTTGCACTCACCAGAGTGGGAATAGTAATTTTTACCCTCCCGCTATCCAACGCTTTCCCTACTGTTGCACTCACCGAAGTGGGAATAGTAATTTTTACCCTCCCGCTATCCAACGCTTTCCCTACTGTTGCACTCACTGGAGTGTGAATAGTAATTTTTACCCACCCGCTATCCAACGCTTTCTCTACTGTTGCACTCACTGGAGTGGGAATAGTGATTTTATCTTTTACGCTTTGCAATCTTTTCAGTATTGTTAAATTTAATGTATTATATATAATTTATTTTTATATTTATATTATAGGTTTATTTATATTTATATATATATGTAATTATATTTAAAATTATGTTTTTAACATTTAATTATTAAAAATATTGATTTTTTTAAATATTAAGTTAATATATATGTAATAAAAATTTTAAATGCATGTTTATTTTTTGTATTAACTTACATTTAATATTTATTAATTTTAAGGTTATTTAAGTATTTTTAAGTAAGTTTTACTTAATTATATTTATTATTTCATTAATTTTACATAACTTTTAAGACATTTAAAAACTTTGATATTTTAGCAAACTATATTATTTACAACGATATTTAGGATTCGATATTTTTGTACTTACCTGTTTGTAGATAGGAATTCGATATTCTGGTAGTCGATATTTTGTCACCGATATTTTTGTAGGTCAATATTTAGCTCCTCGATATTCTGTCAGTGATTCGTGTATCACATGTACCTTGACTCCAGTGTGATGGGGTTTCGTGGAAGTGTGAAGGGTGTACAAATCAGTAAGTCAAGATGGAGCAATGCATATGTCTTCCGGATATAACTTTGCATATCCCCAGTCACTCATACCCATGCAATGAATATCAATGTGTTCTGTCACTACAGCACACGCATGGGGATTCCAGAGCGTACAGACAGGAGAGGAGACATGTGGTGGCGTTGGTGATGAGTATGACCAGACATGGAATGCGTGTACATCCTTGACTGAGATGACTGTGCAAGTGGGCCAGATCTTGCACAAGGAGGTAGTGTTTTTCAGGTTGTGCGGGGTCAGACACAGGTCTGCACAGTACTATCGGATGTATACTGAATACCAGCTTTCCAAAATTTGCAGGCCGTAGCTTTAAGCTGAGGCTACCAATGGCACGTTCCCCCACCACCTAGCAAAGATAGGCCTATGTATGTAATTGGCATGTATTGGCACTGCAATGGTGTTGTCAAGCTGTCTCCTTGGGCTCATTCCCCTTATTTGACTCATGGTCAAATGTACAAGCCCCTCTCGCCGAATATGTGACGTTACCCCACATGCATTTTCCAGGCATGCTTTTACTCCACATTTTTTACTCCGCAATACCTTTTACAACGCATGGCTTTACAACGCGTTCATTACAATGCATTCCCCATTAAAACGCAATTACTATTCTAACTCCAGAGAGGCGTTACTTTGGGGAATGCGTTGTAACAGTTTGCGGTGTACAGCCCTGCGCTTTTAAATTTTCAGCAGAGTAAAACATTTGATTTAATCCATGTTTGTCCCGATCGCCAACACTATGTCACCTTTTGTGAAGTTGTGGTGGCGAGAGGGGCTGCGCCTCATGTACAAGTCAGTGTTCAGCCACTTAATGTTGTTTTGCCATGTGTGATGCTGGATGCAGCACCAGTGAAAGTGACAGTAGGGCTTTTCCAGGATTGTCCATATGCATGAAGGGACACCTTCCTACCCATAAACAAGCCTCACCTGCACACAGACACCCTTGCACTCTGGTGCAAGGGTGCCTGCGTTGGCGCTAAGTTGTTAAACCTAGCACCATCGCAGGGGGAAATGCAAGGCTGCACCATATTCTTGTGAATAGGTGCAGCTTTGCATTTCAGAAGTGGTGGAGCGTGTCGTTAAGCCAAGGAGGCTAACAACACTCTCCGCCACTTCCTAGTACATATCCCCCTTTGTTTATTTACAGGAAGGGACACAAACCGTGGCATTTTGATTTTTCCATGTGTGCTGCACAATAATAATTAAAGTGGGTTAGAGTAGAGGTTGGTGGTATACAGTGAAACCATTTATTTTTGAGAATAACATTTCTTCTTTTGACTTTATTATTAGTGCGCATTTGGGCCTTTCTCACTTGTCTGAATTGAGCTGACTGACTTGACCCCGCACATGCGCAGAGGAGAAAGAATAAGGAAGGATGAGTAAGGATTTGTCACGGGTCCAAGGCCAGAGAAGATGTGCCCTGGGAACATGAGGGTGAAGAGTTCATATGAAGAAGACTTATTCATGAAGTTGAAACATTTTGTATTAATAAAGTTCGGAGATTTATGGGAAAGGAAATGATTTAATAAAGTTTGAGGGGATGGGTTTAAAAGACAATGGTTCAATGAAAATAAGTGAAATGTAAGCATGGTGTGACGATCATCCCCCTCGCCTGACCAATCAGAGTTAGTCTTTATGAAATTGAAACATTAATGGGTGGTACATGGTTATGGAAAGGTATAACTGAGGTAGTTTTAGTTAGTTAGTTAGCAGAGGCGATGCAGAGCTCGGGATGCTGTCGATGCTGTGGGTGGTGCTGAAGCTGTGAGACGCTGATGAAGAAAATCGAATGCAGAACCATCTATTTTAACTTAATTGGGTTAGAAAGAAGATCGCGGAAGAACCACGAGGAGGAAGAGAGTGTCAGAGAGGGGTGCAACGCAGTCGTCGGTATTTAGAGAGGTGAAGTATCCTGTCCTGATTCCTGTCCAGAAGTCTTTGTCTCCTGATCTATCCCGGGGGACCCTTACCAGCCCTTTGGCCAGGGGGTTGGTCTTCACACCATTCTTGGTAACTATAAATTCATCATATTGATAGATGTTCTTCTCTCTCTGTCCTCTCCTTTCTAAGCATAGTTATTGTGTGAATCTGAATTATTATTACTTATTGAGTATTGATTGAATTGACACTCTTGCGAATGAGGGTGTTTGTACTGAAACTTTGAGATGGTTCACATTCCATTAATTTAGATAAAGATTTTAAAACTTCCTGAGTCTGTGATTATTTACTTTAATTAAAGCATGTTAAATAAGTTAGGTTAATTATCACCATCAATTAGTTCCAACTAATGGTCCATCGACCAGAGGAAAGAACTTTTGATCAGTGAAAGGTTTAGTTAGAACAGAAATATAACTATTCCTGAAACATGAAATCTATAAACTACAAGCTCCAGCGGTCTACTTGGTATTAGTGAAAAAGGTTATATGGGCCCAGGTGAGTATATGGTAGTGGAGTATCTGTTGTTAGTACACCGCTGGATCAGTTTTCTGGTAGCAGAGTTATGGTTATTATTGACTAGTTTGGTGATAAGTATAGATTATTGATTATTGATTTATGTTTAACAAAAAGAGTTAGCGTCTTGTTTTATGTTGTCTGAAAAATTCCCGGGGAATGAAAAGCGGGTGGCGATAGAAACCACACTGCAGTGAGGTTACTCGTCTGTTGGAATAACACTGAGAAGCTAGGTAGGGCTGGCAGTGTTAAAGTAGGGACTATTTTCTGCGTAAAAGTGAGAGTGATTGATAGCAAAGAGTTCGCTAGTGAAACTTTAGGCGTTATATCACCTAGAAAGGGTAACCCTGAAGGAGTAGCAGGTTCTTCCAAGCTAGATTGACAGCAAAAGGAGTTCGCTGGTGAAACTTTGGTCTCAAATTTCCCAAAACGGGTGACACCGGAGGAGTAGCAGGTTCTCTGGAGCTTGAATGAAGAGTAAGCGGAAGGTTTTACTCGCAGTGAAAATAAATAAACTATCCTTTGATTTAGTGGAACAGACAGAGTAGCGAATGTTTTTATGTCGTTAATAACAAAGAATTTTAAAGAAAATATTGAGAAATACGTTTTCGTATTACCTTGTAAAGGGAGGGTCAGTTGCTGGAGTTATACTGACGTCACAGTGAGCCGCGCTGGGATTGGTAGAAACAGCGGGCGTGTGACAGGAGCAGCCTTGTTAAGGAGGGGTCAGTAGAAAGGAGCAGAACTGACATCAGAAAAAGGCCGCGCTGGCATTGGTCAAAGCACGAGCAGATATGGTGAATCAGATGACGAGTTGTTAGAGCATATTTTAATTAAAAATCCACCGCCGTATCACGAAGCAACTAGTAAGGACCCCAAGTGCACCAGTAATGGGAATGCCATTGACCCCACAGATTTTACATGATACGTCATATAACAGAGTATTGCAGGATAATGAAAGAAATGTTTTAAACAAAACTAGAGAAGAACTAGTTCAGAAGATAAGTTAATTAAATTTGAATACTGAAGCTTTGACAGTGCCAGTGACCATTGGTCCAGTAATCCCGTTGTATGGAGATAAAAAGATTTGCCAGAAACCACAACCTGTGACAATTCCATTAAATAGTCCTAGGAAAGAGATAATAATTACAGATGATCAGGTTAGTGAAAGTGAGTCAATTATTTCATTAATGGATCTCCCTAATGTGGAACCTTTGACGGAAACTCCAAAAAGAGTTACGCCCATGAATTTGAGAGAAAGAAGGCCTTTGGTTCATACAGGAACTGGAGGCGCAACAGTAGTTACCTCTGAAGATATAGAAAGATGGGCACAGGAAAGAGATAATCAGAACCCAAAACCAAGAATTTTAGACATCAGCAGATTGAAAGTGGAATTGGAAGAGATGATGACAGGATGTGTGGGCACAGAAAGATTGAATGCTTGCAATGAAGAAGAATTATTATTTTTATGTAAGAACATAACCAGGAGAGCAAGGGTATTTCATGAGAAATTGACTGAAGTTGCTTCAGAGATTGGAATAGACATAGGGAAATCAAAGTTGTTACAAAAACCATATCGAGTTGACTTTACTGATAAAGATTTAGAAAGTGTAAATGCTTCTGGAAAGAGACTACAGATAAAGGAATTAATGAGCATTTTGCGAAAATGGGGAGACATTGATAAATGGAGAATTAGATGGATAAGAAAGAAAGAGGAAGTACAAGCGAAAGAAGCAGCAGCTGCATTTCCAGTAAGAGAATCAAGCAAAATGGAAAAATTGTGTCCAATGAGAGAGGTTCCCGGAGGTGGATATGTTCATGTTCCTTGGAGTAGACAAAATATTTTGTCATTTACAAATGATTTTCCAAAGCTGAGAGAAAAACCAGTTGAATGGTATAAACAGGTAGAGAGATTTGTGAAGGTTTCAAAGGTTTTATTGAAGGATTTGGATGGTCTATTTGATATAGTGGTACCTGCTGATTTATGGACGGAATGTAAAATTACAATTGACTGGCCTAATGAGGAGTATGCTAGAGATGCAAAGACAGGAGCACCCTCGGAGGAGGTGATGAAAAAGTATCACCAAGTGATTACGTATTTGAAAGGGAAAATTCCTCCTAAAGAAACAGACTGGGTAAAAATAGATAGAACAACTCAGGAACCAAATGAATCTGTACATGCATATTATGAGAGGTTATTACAGGTGTTTAAGCAGTATAGTGGTTTTGAGAATATCGGTGACAAGGATATGGGACATTTTGTGTATCGGTTTGTATATGGTTAGAAACCAGAGATTAGTCAGATGATACAGCAGCACATGTTGTGTTGGCAAAGCAAGACAGTGGATGAGATTTTAAAGTATGCAAAATATTGCGGAGATGACATTGAGGCCAGGCGTAGAAAGCTAAAGGAGAAAATGATGTGGGCACAAGTAAAATTGGCAGAACAACAAGAAGAGAAAACAAATGCCCAAAATAATAATCAAGCAAAAGAGAAGAGTCAGAATGATCAAGGAGCGAATGGTAATAAATATAGGGGACGAATGGACAGAGAAGAAGCAAAAAAGAAGTTTCCTTGTCATGCATGCGGAAAGCTTGGACATTGGAAGAACGAGTGTAAGAGTACTCAGAATAATAAGAGTAATAATGGGCCAAATCAAAATTTGATCCCACAGATGCAGAATGAAGTACTTGTGAATCAGCAGCAGCAGGTAGTTACTCCACAATATCAGGTGCCACCAGCTCCTATGCCAAATTTTGTGAATCATCAGAGTTTCAGTGCAAACACCGGATTTCAAGGAGAAAGTGATAAGAATAATAGAACAATTACACAATATTTGTTGCAGAATGATGAGGAAAGTTCGGATTTCACACAATGACGGTGCCTGAGGGGGGAGGAAGAGCAGTGCGTGCTTGGCGCATCCTTGCCGGTAGATCAGTCAGGTCCATTTGTTGATGGGAAAGTAGAAGGTAAAGACATTACTTTCCTATTGGATACTGGTGCTACTAGGTCTACTGTGAGAACAGCAGTCATCCCAAACCTACCCCTCTCGGGAGAATCAATCCAAGTTGTAGGCGTGTCTAACCAACAGATTAGAACCCCAATCACAAAACCAATGGAGGTACACATTGGAAACTTCAAAGAAATGCATCGGTTTGTAGTTTGCGATTGCAGTCCTGTAAATCTGTTGGGAAGAGATCTATTGTGCAAGATGAGCTGCACAATCTATTGTACACCAGATGGTGTCGCTTTCCAAACCCCTGATGAAGACGTTGTATACAAGATGATGTTAGCCAAACAGGGAACGGAAGTAGATGAAATGTTTTCACTAGTGACTGAAAATGAATTACCAGAAGAATTGAGAGCCACAGTTAATCCAGAAGTGTGGGATTTTACAGGAAAAGACATTGGGTTAATGACAAATATAGACCCAGTTAAAGTGACAGTGAAAGAAGGTGCAGTGTATCCAAACACCCGACAGTACAAGATGAGTCCAGAAGTAAAAGCAGGAGTTATTCCAGAAATTGAACGAATGGTTAAACAAGGTATTTTAAAAGAAGTGATGGGTAGTCCCTGTAACTCGCCAATAATGGGACTGAAAAAGCCTAGCGGAAAATACAGAATAGTGCAGGATTTACGAAAAATAAATAAAATTGTAGTGCCATGTTGTCCAATAGTGCCAAATCCAGCAGTGATCCTTTATCAGATACCTTGGAATGCAGGTTGGTTTACAGTAATTGATTTATGCCAAGCGTTCTTTTCTATTCCTTTGCACCCAGACAGCCAGTATCTTTTTACGTTTAAGTTTGAGGATCGTATTTACGCATGGTGTCGAGTTCCTCAAGGGTACACAGAGAGTCCCTCAATTTTTTATCAGATTTTGAAAAAGTGTCTAGAATCATTGATTATGCCTGGAAAATCTGTTCTGGTGGCATCAAAAACACGAGAAGATTGTGTCACAGACACAATTGCATTACTGAACCATTTGGCTGAAGGAGGACACAAGGTGTCTCCAGAAAAATTACAGTTCTGTCGACAAGAAGTTAGATACTTAGGGCATAAAATAGAAAGAGGAGTTAGAAAAGTGACACCGGAAAGAATAAAAATAATCAAAGAAATGCAATTGCCACAGACTCAGAGAGAAATGAGAATGTTCCTGGGAGTGGTTGGGTACTGTAGGTAATGGATTAATGGTTTTTCTATGTTAGCGAAACCTTTAATACAAATGACCCGAAAATGAGCAAAAGATCCGATTGATTGGAATGATGACTGCATAGAGGCATTTGTGAAAATACGAAATTGTTTGTGTGAGGCTCCTGCCTTGGGCATGCCTGATTATTCAAAAGATTTTGCGTTGTTTTGTTGTGAGAGAGAAAATTGTGCACTTTCAGTCTTAACACAAAGACATGGACTGAGTCGACGTCCAGTGGCATATTTTTCACCTACATTGGATCCAGTGACGTCAGCATTACCTGGCTGCTTAAAAGCAGTAGCTGCTACTTGTATGAGTCTGGAGCAGAGTGAGTCGATAGTGATGGGACATCCGGTAAAGGTTTATGTTCCACACTCAGTTGAGATTCTTTTGACAAGAACGAGAACACAACATCTCACCCCTAGTCGATTGACTAAGTATGAAAGAGTGATTTTGGGAGCTGAGAATGTGACAATGATAAGGTGTACGATTATGAACCCAGCTACCCTACTGCCAGACCCATGCAATGAAGAAGTGAGAGATGAGAGTGATCATGATTGTTTGGATGTAATTGAGTTATGTACGAAGCCCCGGCCTGATATAAAGGAGAGCCCTTTGAAAGAGGCTGACCATGAGTTATTTGTAGATGGATCCTGCCTCAGGACACAAGAAGGAGGATTAAGTGCTGCATATGCTGTTTGTAAGATATCTGGGGTGATTGAAGCATCCTGTTTACCTGGAGTCAAATCTGCACAAGTAGCCGAATTGGTAGCCCTAACCATGGCATGCAAATAGGGGAAAAATTAGAGAGTAACCATATTTAGGGACAGTCAATATGGGTTCGGGGTTGTGCACGATTTTGCCCAGCTCTGGATGCAAAGGGGATTTCTGACTTCTTCAGGATCTCCTATTAGAAACAGCAAAAATGTAAAGGATTTATTGGAAGCATTACAATTGCCAAAAGAGATAGCAGTTGTAAAATGGCTGCACATCAGTCAGGAAATGACTATCTGATTGCTGGCAATAAATATGCTGACTAAGTGGCTAAATACTGTGCCAAAAATACAGTGGCCAATAACAGAAAAATTGAAACGGGTGAAACCAGATGCCAACTTATGTTTTTCTCAGTACCAGAAACATGGGATGAGATTAGACAATTGCAGGAAGAAGTTGAGGAAAAGGAAAAGGAAATTTGGATAAAGGCAGCTTGTACAAAGAGACCACATGATGAGGTATGGGTGTATTTAGATGGAAGACCAGTCATGCCAGATTGTTTGCTTTCAAAAATGGCAAGAGTGTATCATGGAGCAACACACATAGGGAGAGACTCAATGATCAGACTATTCAGACAGAGTTGGTACAATCCGAAATTCAGGGTAGTCGCAGAGAGCCTTTGCCAAAGATGCCTAACCTGTCAACAGCAAAATCCAGGTAGGAAGACAATAGTTAGTTGGGGAAAGATTGGAAAGGCAGAAGGACCCTTCACCAGATTACAGTTGGATTTTATTGAGTTGCCCCCTAGCAATGGACTGAAATATGTACTTGTCATAGTATGCCTCTTCTCAAGATGGGTGGAAGCATATCCCACTCGAAGAAATGACAGTCTTACAGTTGCTAAATTGTTGTTGAGGGAGTTAATTCCACGCTTTGGTTTTCCAGTCACTTTGGAATCAGATAGAGGCCCTCATTTTAATAATGAAATAATTCGATTAATCTGTGCTGCATTTAACATAGAACAAAAACTGCACTGTGCTTATCGTCCAGAGGCTTCTGGAATAGTTGAACAGTTAAATGGCACAATCAAGTCAAGACTAGGGAAGGTGTGTGCATCCACAATGCTGAAATGGCCAGATGCATTACCTCTTGTATTGATGGGTCTCAGAAGTATTCCAGACAGAAACGCAGGAATGAGCCCACATGAAGTTCTCAAGGGAAGAGCAATGAGACAAGCATTCATTCCTGGAAATAAATTAATGAATATAACTGATGATCTGGTATTGGACTATTGAAAGGATTGGCTGAAATGGTGCGTTCTGTCTCTCACCAGGTTGGAGAAGACGCAGTTGAAAGACAGCCAGACCAAGCACATGATTTGAATCCTGGAGATTGGGTGCTAGTGAAGAAACACGCAAGAAAGTCGTGTCTAGCACTAAGGTGGGATAAACTGCGTCAAGTCATACTACTCACTACCACAGCGGTGAAGTGTGCAGGTTTGCCCAATTGGATTCATGCCAGTCATACCAGAAGAGTTCCGAGCCCATCAGAACAACAAGAGCAACCACTGAGTGAACAAAAAGCGTCAGGAGTTGTAAGCTGTGAAATTGAAGAATCTAGAGTGATAGATTCTGAAAGACAACCATATGACGAACAGCCAGGTACAAGTCAGGAAGAGTGGATACCAGTGATTGAAGTAATTGATGATGCTATTGAAACAAGAAGAAGAACAGAACTGAAAAGACAGGAAAGTAGTCAGGAAGAGACAGGGAAAGAAGAACACACTCAGGTGAAAATAGAAAAAGACTTTCAGGAACCTGAGGAGGGAATAGTAGAAGAACACGTTCAGCAGAAGAAGAAAAGTTTGAAATAAGACCTGAATAGGATCAGATAGAGCTAGAAGAACAAGTTCAGGCAGAAAAAGAACAGTTTGAAATAAGACCTGAACAGGGTCAGATAGAATTAGAAGAACAAGCTCAGGAAGAAAAAGAACAAAGTACGATAAGACCTGAGCAGGTGGAAGTAAAAGAAGGTTCAAGCACAGAAAACAGAGAACGAGAACAGATTGTGCCTAGATTAAGTGAAATTAAAAGAACTTTGAGAGGAGATAAAGAAGGTGAAAGTGCAGTACAAATCAAAAGAATCAGAAAGGGAGACAATTGGCCTACTGGAGTAAAGAAATTAAGATATCATTTGAGAAAATCAGAAAAGAAACCAGAACAAGTAAATGAAATCACAAGTCAAACACGATCTAAACAAACCTTAGCGAAAATAACTCGAAGAATTCCAAGATTGAGAAATGTAAACAGAAGATACAAGGCTCCTGAATGGACCTATGTAATACTCGAAGAATTTGAATCCCTAGATCTGAGTGACGAAACAGAAGAAGTTCATGTTGCACAGATTGATGAAAGCAAATTGAGGCCTCCTTAAGAACGAAAAGGAAGTCAAATTAACAAAGAAAGGATAAGAGAAAAGAAATTTTCTCAGAAGTAAAATGGCAGAAATTGAAGTTACCGAAAGATCAAAACGTGGATTGAAAAGAAAATGTTTTAGATTTTGTTTTTGTAGTATTTTATTAGTAGCATTGGTATGGTTATTCCTAACAGTAGGAGTACCTTTGTTAATGAAAACAAGTGACAAGAATAATACAGAAACTAATGTTAAGGTAGATAGAATAAAAGGAACTAAAATAGAAATAGGGGTAGAAGATGAAGCAAATTATCATAATGAATCAGACTATAATACGTCCTCTAACGTGTTTATTAAATTGTTATTTCAATATGTTAGTACTATGGAGATTGATAATTGCTATCTGTGTATGAAGTTACCCTCATCAGTATCAGAAGGGGTGACGTATCACCATATACCTTTAACATATGGTGTGTCATGTAGTATTTTATCAAGTCTATTTTATGCTACAGGGAGACTTCAGTATTTTTATTCAAATCTAGATGTAGTATTTTCTGATTTACCTATTAGAAAGAATATGAATCCAGTAGTTAGTAGTAAAAATGCACAGTTTATGGGTGAATTTTTCTTAACAATGAGTTCAATAGATTTAGTTCAGGCACATAAAGATAATTTAACATGTACATTGAGAAAAGAAGAAAAAGATTTTTGGGATTTAGTAGAAGAGAGGAGGCAGGATTTAATAAAGAAAGCAACTGAACAGAAAACCCATGTACCTCCATGGGCTGGGAAAGAGGGAATCTATGCAAATGGCAAGGCTCATGCTGCGATGTCCCTGGATTTTGTGAAAAGGGGAAAATTCTGCCTCCATATATTAAAGACAGATTATAACAATAATTACATTGGTTCCAGTGAATGTGAACACAACTTCCTAATTTTAGGAGGGTGGGGACTAGAAGGGGGAACTGATCCTGTATTTCCAGGAGTTTATTATGTTTGCGGGAACAATGCATATTATAGGTTACCTGCAAGATGGTACGGGAGCTGTTACTTTGGAATAGTTTTTCCAAACATATATATCATGTGGACAGAATCAGTGGAACCAATGGAAATCCTAATGGACTAACACGTAGAAAAAGAGCTAGTTTTTCTGAAATTGTTGGGGATATTTTTAGTGCATTGATACCCTCAGTTGGAGTCATTCTTAATTCACAGAAAATGTGTAAGTTATCAATCATAGTTGATCGTCTTTCTACAGATACTGCAGGAGGATTCTTAATGCTTAACACAGAGATGGTTGCAATCAGGTCTATGGTTTTACAGAACCGTCTTGCTCTTGACATATTATTAGCAAAAGAAGGTGGAGTCTGTGGTATGTTGAAAATTCAACATTGTTGCACTTACATTCCAGACAAGAGCAGAGAAATTAGAGGATATATTGAAAACATTACAAGAATGCATAAAGACTTGACCCAACTGGAGGTTGACAGTGTGTGGGGAAGACTAACAAAAAGTATAACATCAATAGGGAAATGGTTTGCTGATTTTGGGAAAAGTTTCCTAGGTCAAATAATAATACCATTAGTCATGATAATAACGGTAGTGATGATAATAATGATTACATATAAGTGTTGTAGAAAAGGAAGGAGAGGAAAAATACATTTTGAAAGAGAAGGAAAGGGAAAGAAACGAAAAAGAAAATATGATGAAATACAGTTGGAAGAAATGAAAGGCAAATTATACAAGAAAATGAAGGATTTAGAAGGAAACGAGTTGATTGATGGAAAATTGAGAAGAGAAATAGAGAACTGAGATGTGCTAAAGTTGGTATCTGGGATGGGATGGGTAATTTTGTGATGGTTTAAGATACCATCAGAGAGGGGATTGATGGAGCAAGGACTCGTAAATGAGACCTGCTCGGAAGCAATCCTCTCGTTTTAACTTATTAACGAATTACTAACTATGTGTTTGTAATTAATAATTTGCATTTTAGAAAAGACAAGCGGGACAGTGAAGCTTGCATATGTGTTTACTAACCATAACAACATGAACGAAGGACTAAAACGCACTCTAACAAGGGATCTTTACTGCGCATGCGTCTACTGCATCTACGTAGTATGACGTACTAATGCTTGGAGGGAAAATCTTGCGCCTGCGCAAAAGATATTAAAATGGTCCCTTGAAAGTTCACATGCATGGCACCTGCTTGGCTGAATAGAAAATAAGTTTTATACTAACGCAAATGCAGAAAAGGATAATAATAATTAAAGTGGGTTAGAGTAGAGGTTGATGGTATACAGTGAAACCATTTATTTTTGAGAATAACATTTCTTCTTTTAACTTTATTATTAGTTCGCATTTGGGCCTTTCACACTTGTCTGAATTGAGGTGACTGACTTGACCCCGCACATGCGCAGATGAGAAAGAATAAGGAAGGATGAGTAAGGATTTGTCACGCGTCCAAGGCCAGAGAAGATGTGCCCTGGGAACATGAGGGTGAAGAGTTCATATGAAGAAGACTTATTCATGAAGTTGAAACATTTTGTATTAATAAATTTCGGAGATGTATGGGAAAGGAAATGATTTAATAAAGTTTGAGGGGATGGGTTTAAAAGACAATGGTTCAATGAAAATAAGTGAAATGTAAGCATGGTGTGACAATCATCCCCCTCGCCTGACCAATCAGAGTTAGTATTTTATGAAATTGAAACATTAATGGGTGGTACATGGTTATGGAAAGGTATAACTGAGGTAGTTTTAGTTAGTTAGTTAGCAGAGGCGATGCAGAGCTCGGGATGCTGTCGATGCTGTGGGTGGTGCTGAAGCTGTGAGACGCTGATGAAGAAAATCGAATGCAGAACCATCTATTTTAACTTAATTGGGTTAGAAAGAAGATCGCGGAAGAACCACGAGGAGGAAGAGAGTGTCAGAGAGGGGTGCAACGCAGTCGTCGGTATTTAGAGAGGTGAAGATCCTGTCCTGATCCTGTCCTGAAGTCTTTGTCTCCTGATCTATCCCGGGGGACCCTTACCAGCCCTTTGGCCAGGGGTTGGTCTTCACACCATTCTTGGTAACTATAAATTCATCGTATTGATAGATGTTCTTCTCTCTCTGTCCTCTCCTTTCTAAGCATAGTTATTGTGTGAATCTGAATTATTATTACTTATTGAGTATTGATTGAATTGACACTCTTGCGAATGAGGGTGTTTGTACTGAAACTTTGAGATGGTTCACATTCCATTATTTAGATAAAGATTTTAAAACTTCCCGAGTCTGTGATTATTTACTTTAATTAAAGAATGTTAAATAAGTTAGCTTAATTATCACCATCAATTAGTTCCAACTAATGGTCCATCGACCAGAGGAAAGAACTTTTTGATCAGTGAAAGGTTTAGTTAGAACAGAAATATAACTATTCCTGAAACATGAAATCTATAAACTACAAGCTCCAGCGGTCTACTTGGTATTAGTGAAAAAGGTTATATGGGCCCAGGTGAGTATATTGTAGTGGAGTATCTGTTGTTAGTACCCCGCTGGATCACAGTGAGCCCAGCATGAGAGGGTTCCTTATTTCCAAAGCATTGTTTAGGCACGGGAAGGTGCTGATTGAGGACTTGCACTTTAGGATAAGTCCCTATTGCCACCACAACTTCACTGAAACAGACATTGTGATTCCAATAGCGGGTGGTAGATATGTGCCATTACGAATCTTCATCTATGTGAATATGGTGTGCTCTATCTTGATATGTGACATGCAATGACCCCCATCACAACACGCTTTGTCCACCCCATAGAGTGTGACTAGATCTGGCAAGTGAGACTTGTTATCAATGCTAAATGGAGACACTACTTGTGGCATGCAACTGACTTGGACCTATTTCCACACATGCCTATTGCTATCATGTACGGAGGGCAATGTTGGGATATTGCTAGTAGGTTGTATTTGAGCAATGAGGGCATGGCTAGTTCTCACATGCCCAGTCATCTCACTGCCTATCTGTGACACAGTTGAACATGAACATTTGTCATATGTCCCTCGGTGTTCGTTTGGATGGATTCACTGTTCAAACATTATTGAAGACTTCTATACCTGAATGGTCATGGGAAACACACATCTGTGTAACTTAAATATTTTAATTTGCATGTGCATTGTCTTTGGTGAAGACTGGCACAGTACTTGGTTAAACAACCCCCACATTCCATTGATGCCCAGTGGAGGGCCTGACAGAGTCCTTTGGGGGGAACATGTCCAGAGGAAGAGGCAGAGTTCAGTCAACAGGCTGATTGCAGTGTCTTTAACAACACAAATTATGGCAGTCCATATCGAGGTCCAAGGTGAGTGTTGCAGTGTTAAGCTGAGGACATTGGAAGCTGATGTTCTGGGGCATGATGCTAAGCACAGATCCAAGACAAAACAGTCCATTTGGCATAGATGAATTCTACCTCTTTTTCTTTGCAATAATGCAGAATCATCAACATCTTCGTCCTCTGATGTGTCATGTGCCTCCCATGTGCGTGGTGGTAGATTGTCTGCGGCACTGTGAGGCACTGACACATCAAAGAGCGGAGATGTGGATGTTGAAGCAGCAGCAGCATTCATCTGTGCCAAACCTTGATGCAGCACTGATGAGATGAGCAGCTGCAGGGCATGAAAGATTCCAGCAACGTGCCTGTGGTGTTCAGCCGTGGCTGCCATTTGCGAGGCTTGCATCCGCTCCATGTTCTCCATGATCATTCGCATGTGACGCAACTCCTTGCTGACATCGCTGGAGCCACTCTTACTGGACAGTTGTTCTTGTCTCTGAGTCAGTGCTCCAGCGATGTCAGCCATGGAATGCTGGAGAGCATGGAGCGGACTGTGGGTGTCTGTGATGGTCTGTAGGTGGTCCGAATGGGACTGAGACACCCACTTAACCATCTAATTTGGCCGCCAGGCTGTCAAACCCCACCCGCACCTGACCAGCCATCTCCTCCTGGACCTCTACCGCACGACGTTGAAATGCCAGAAGTGGGTGCTCAAGGTCCTGGGAGACAGCTGTGGTGGTCGGTGCTTGCTGCTGGGTGGTTTGTGCAGGGGCTGTAGTTTCCACGACGCTGCTGGATGGCCCTGCTTCCGGAGATGGAGTGCTAATTGAGTCGAGCAGATGTTGGAGTGTGTCCTGGTCGGTGGTTGCGAGGTCTTCCTCTTCATCATTGAAGAGTGGGACAGGCTACTGTACAGGAGGTGATGTTTCTCCCTCTGCAATGTAAAGGGGAGATGCAGTTGTATGTGTGTTTCTAGTATGATCATGCATTGGATAAGTGTACGAGCAGATAGCATGACAATGTACATTCATAATGTTTAGGAGGAGATGCCTATTATATGGTGGATAGTTTCATTGTACATCACGGATGTGACGTTAGAGTTGTACATTATCATCTCACAGTTTACAAGTATGCCAAATGTGAGTGACCAATTTCTACGCACATGCAGCACCAGTTGTGTCCTCTGCTCAGTAGTGACTGTGATGCAGTTTGTACCACATTGTTATCAATGTTGATTAGCTCAGATTTATGTGTCTGTGCACTGCATTGTGGGAGAGTCACACCTACTCAGTATACCCTGATACTTTTTAAAGATTGTTTTTGGAGGAGTGGATTGCATGGTGCCACACCTTGCTGTTGGCAATGCAACATGATTGTTGTTGTGACATGATTGGGGCTATCCCACTGTTGTGATCTGGGTTGATGTGATGTGCCACATGGTATGGGCAGGGAGGTATGCTTGATTTGCCATGATACACACAGTGTAGATACTTTTTCATTTTGTTAAGTCAAAGGGAGTGATGACATCTTAATGGATGCATGTTGAGCTGCAGGTATGGTACAGCTTTGGGTTTACTGCCCCTTATCCCTTTCACCCAGTGACCCTTTCACTTATGTGCATTTCCAGTGGTGAGGTGTTGCAAGCTTGAGGAAAAAATGGGTCTTGGTCACAGTTGGGACACTTGTGCATTGTTGGCCAGCAGATGTCTTTCTTACATCAGGGGTTGTATGAACACGAGGAAGTGACAGAGTGTGACCTGCTCCTTTGAGGATGAACTCCACACTCATCCACTTCAGTGACCGTGGACTGCACCATGTTAACATGTTTATGATGCAGGCAGGCATTTCATCATGCACTGTCACTTGCCTTGTCAGTGTGGCTCACAGACAGGCAATTCTACTGGGTAGTGCACATGTGCATGGGTTTGGTGCGAGAATGTTAATGTGTGAGGAGGGACCCCTTCAGGCACATTGGCAATGATGTACTAATTGCTGTTTCTATGTGTGCTGCTCAATGCAGTGCACATGTACATAGAAATAGCTTTGGCTCTTGTGATTTCTCTTGTGTGCATGGCGTCATGCATGTTTATCCATGCATGCATTGCTTGCTGCCCTCCTGTTGGCTTAACCGTTGCGAGTATGGAGCAGCGTGACTTTCTATTGTTGTTGCAGGCTGAACAGACAGTAACAACACCCATTACCCTCAATGTTGACACCACGTGTAGTGTGTAAGTGGTCCTAGATTTCAGGGCTGTGGATTTCCAAAGACTTATTAGTGCTGCTCAGGCCCTATCACCCCCCCCCCACATCACATCATGTGCGATTGGCAGGGTGATGTGTGTTTGTGAATATTGCACACAGATGCTCACATGGATGATACATGCTGTACTATTTCTGATTTTTTTGCTGCCGGGGTTTGTGTGCAGTTGATAACAGTCATGACTGCATATTTGTTCACTGACACTGTTGACTTTCCCAAAATACTTGTTTACATGCACATCAATGTGTAATGGGCAAGTCACACCAGGACTAATGTATAATACAGTTTTAGGTATGGCACATGTGTGCACTTGAGAGTAGAGGAGTGCATTTTAAGCTGAGGGGTGATGGTGCCATTTATCAATTAGACATTCTTTTGTGCTAAATTGCTATTCTTGATTGGTGTCATACTTGACTTGTCATACTTCTTTACAGGGAATTTTTACTTCTGTGAGTGTGGTACACAGACAAGACATGTAGTGAAACATTATGGTGACTCATTCCTGATCTGCGTAGTCCATGCACTGTACTGTTGAGGGCATGTCCCCCCTGCTTGTGGTATGACATCACCTTTTGACTCAACTGTGCTGAATGTGTGCATTGTGGGATATGCACCTTTTAGCAAGAAGGCTGCATGATTACTATGTTGTGGCGATGCATGTGTTTATGGTATGCAGACTCACTCCATGCTTTCTCACTTGGTGTACACAGGGCTGCATCTCATGAAAGAGCAAAGTGGCACATTGCCTGGAGATGCGGCAGGCTGGCAATATGGCCCCCTTGCCTCAACAACACGCATGTACGTTTTGTCTGCACAGGGCTGCATCTCTTTAGGCAACAATATGAGGAAGCACTGTGAACGCAACTGATTATGTGCATGAGTGAGCATGCCACAACCGATGGCAGCACACATGCACCATTGTGCAAGCAGCAATTTTTTTATCGCCGTGACGCTGTTGTTAACGTCGACAACTATCGCCATGTAGCGTCGGCTTGTACATACGTCGCTAACGTGGCGATAGTTTGCGGCGGTACGCAGCGATAAAAAAATTGCCGCTAACTAACGTTAGCGATAGTTTTCGCCAGTCCTTGTACATCTCCCCCTAAGTTTTCCCAAGCTCCAACCCCCATCGACTGGATCCCTGATGTGGTTGCCTGACTCACTCTTTATGACTGCTTTGACTACCTTAATGCTATATTATTTTATACTCTTTTGTTGTCGCTTTTTTTGACTCACACGAATCCTTGCTTGTAATTCAAGTAAACGTATTCACATTAACATGTAAAGCACTCTGACACATTTGGGTCTAGCTAGTGCTATATAAAACTTCAGAATAAATAAATAGTAACTCTAAATTTAGCCTACACATACTTACCTTACCAATGCTTACTGTGCATGGTAAAGGCATTGCAGGGGTAAAGGCTGTGAAATGAAATGAAATGGAGATTTATAGAGCGCAAAGATTCACCCAGGGGTATCATGGCGCTTGCTCAGCACAAGACATACCGGACCAATACAAAGCAGCCTCAAAGATTGAAAAGCCACTTCTTTAGTGCCTTCCTGAATGGCAACAGATGAGTTTCTTCCTTTAGCCGCACCGGAAGAGAATTCCAAAGTTTGGTCGTGCCAACCAGAAAGCTCCTGCCACCCCAGGCGCACTTTATAAACCTTGGAACTACAGGTTGTGAGAGCGTGCTGAGCGAAGCTGGCGGGCAGGAACATAAGGCAACAGATTCTGTTTGAAGAATGCCGGCCCTTTATCATGTGTGGCTTTGAACGCAATGCAGAGAGCCTTAAACTCAATCCGCCTTTCCACTGGCAGCCAGTGAAGCAATTTGAGTGCTGTGGAGGCCGATTTATGGTTCGGGATATTCAACAATAAGCGTGCTGCAGCATTTTGCACTATCTGCAACTTATTGAGGCATTTTTTACGAAGGTTAATGAAGAGACCATTACAGTAATCGGCTCTAGATAATACAAGAGCCGAAACCACTAATTTCCTCAACTCAACTGGGATAAATGGAAAAATCTTTCTCAGTATTTTTAAGGTGTAGAAGGAGGCAGATGTCACCTGATTGACGTGGCCCTCAAAGGAGAGCGTCGAGTCAAACGTGACCCCCAAGTTTTTGACCTTATTTTTTGGATTGGGAAGAGACCCTAATTCTGCGGGCCACAGAACAGGGGTCCAAAAGTTGGTGTGGTTGCCAAAAAGTAAGACTTCGGTCTTACTAGCGTTCAACTTCAAACAATTCGAAGACATCCATTCCCCCACCTGACGGAGACAGGTATGGAACTGTGCCGCTGTATCGTCTGGAGAGCCTGACACTGAGACCACAATCTGAGTGTCATCTGCGTACGAGATAGCAGAGAAACCCAGAGATCTTATTAGCCTAGCCAGTGGCGCCACATAGATATTAAAAAGGGTAGGGCTCAAAGACGAGCCCTGTGGTACTCCACATGGCAACCTAAATAAATTCTTATTCAATTAGCCTGTTGCTGGTAAGTATAAGGGCACCTTAAAATAATATCCTTCGATTACATATTTTTGCCTCAACGAGCTACGTAGTAGAACCCCAACAAACCGTCCTTACGCTGAAAGATTCGGCCAATTATATTCATATACTTGTCAGGCGACAACCTTAAGTGAACCTATGGGAGCTACTTACTAAATTTATAAAAGAAGGGAATCAATTTTGTTTCAAATAGTTTTCTGGGATTTAAAAATAGGTACAATTTACCTACAGTAAGTGAGACTAGAATGATGTTAAATATTGCTTGCTAAATACTTTAGCATACATGCTAAATGAAAAAAAGGAGAAATGTGAATAGGACTTTTGTTTTATTTCAACGGTCTTACATTATCCATGAAGCGAAATCGACCCATCCAAGACACCTGGGAACCTTTTCTGATGAGCTCATCCTGTGTCCGTTTCGACCTCCAAAACATGCAAACAGCAAATGCCAACAGAGCAACGAAACACAATTTTTTCTACCATGAACCAGCAAAAAACACCACGAAACTTAACACCGCTTCCCCTCTGTTGGCAAAGTGTTGCCAAGCTCACCAGCCTGCCCACCTTGTATCAGTTAGCAACTGAGCCTGCTGAAACGTCAATGGAAAAAATCCATTTGTGGCCTAAAACCCCTTTAAAAGTATTTAGATAAATTAAAGCTGTTTTTCATCCTTCGATATTACAGAAGAACAACTTTAATTAAATCTTAGGAGTAGGGGGAAAACAGTACAAGGAATGAAGATTTTTGTTTCCTAGGAATGCTAAGCTGCACCGTGGCCCCGGGCTTTGTTTGTGGCCTGTCATTCCGAAGGAGGTGAGGATGGATTATGACTGCCCTGCGGGTCCTGAACAGAGCACCCCTGTAGGTAGAGCAGGCCTTTCAGGCTTCTGATCAACGGAGCTGAAACAAAAATGCGGGAGTGCTCTGTTCCCACGTTCTCTGACAGCTTCCTGCTGCAGATAGCGTGCTTTAAAACCCTCTTATGCTCTCATTATGCTGCCCAAATAATGAATAACTCGCCTCCCCCGCTCTTTGATATGCATGGACAGATATTATTGGTCAGAAGCAAATGGGGCCCAGCTATATGCTTAATCCTCACAATTATAAAATGATATAGTGACGCATTCCTGGGAGGGTGATTGTATTTTTAAGACAATGAGGGTATAAGAAAGTGCCTATTAGGCCATATTTTTTTTCTTCTTTTCTTTAGTTACTCTGAAGTCCTGCGGCAAAATGAGATGCCGTGACCTTGAAAAGGAAAACTTCATTTCCGAAGGCCATCACGAGCCCTCCCCTGCGTCTGCGGATGACAATTATGCTTTTGGCAGAGGGGGGGGGGGGGGCAAGGTGACAGGGTCTCTCGTTCTGAAAACAAGGGTTGTGGGCCGAGGATCTGCTGCTGATAAGCAGGGGCGTAATGAAGACCCCTGCAGCCCCTGTGAAAGTATCCCCAAACCCTTCAGGGGGCCCATATCCTTCAGGGGGGCCTCATTCAGCCCAAGGCCAATGCATATCTGCGATATATGGAAGACATAGGGGTCCCTCATCAAATTTCTAAGGGAGGGCATCATTTTCCGTTTTGCCACTGCTGATAATGACATTATGTATGTGTTTCCTTTCAAATACTCGGCTGGAATATTCTTGAATTTTTGTTCTGAACTATAATACAACCCAACAAGAAATTTCAAATGGCGGAACGGCACACCAATTCATTGTGTGGCCTCTCAAAATGGCAGCCATCTTCTGATAGAAATACCTGCAGGAGGGGTGCCACAAATATGCATGTTACCTCGATCAGTGTTAAGTGGCTGTGCATCAAATTGGCTGGCTTGTACTGTGAGATACTGAGCACTAGGTCGTTTGTAATTTGAAAAGGAGGGCACCAGCACTTTTCAACACTGGTGTAAATCTTTTAATGTGAGAGTACCGCCATCTCTCACTAGCAAGCTCATACCCTAGAGAAGTGCTTGCCCCACTTCTGTATTTGCATTTAAAGCGGGAAGGGAAGAACTAAAAAAATAAACAATTTCTGATTTTGGGTTCTGCTTTGTAGATGGTGGCTGACTGCAGATACAGATATGCTAACAGCTTGTAATGGGGTTTAGTTTAGAAATGTGAATGGAAAAGTGAGAAATACAAACATTTCGAAAGACAAGTGAGAAAATAAACAAACATGAAAAGTAATAAGCGGAAAAATACAACAAAAAAGTGATGGACCAAAAATATACTGAAGGCAGGGGCGGCTCCTCCATGTGGGTGGAGGAGCGTCGCCCCACTGCTTTCTCGCAGTGCGGGAAGCAGAAACATAAAATGGTATTATAAATACTATTTTATGGTTCTGCTTCTGCACTGCGAGAAAGCAGAAGGGTTTGGTTGGGGTGGGCGGATCTCCTCTATGGTAGGGGAGAAGTGGCTTTCCCACTGCTGAGGGCGCTGACTGTTCGGTCGACCCTCTGGGGCCGACCAAACCAGTCATGCACACTCTGCCTTTTCTCCATGTAGGCTGCATGCAGCCTACATGGAGAAAATGGCCTCCCCATAGACGCCTGGCTGGTCGGCATCCCGACCAATCACAACGCTGCCCTTGCAGCGTTGTGATTGGCTTAGGGGAGGGGAGGGAGGCTGCCTGCTTCCTGTTCAGGAGAGGAGCAGAGAAGCAGAGACGACGCAGGACCTGGCCGGCGAAGGTAAGTTAACATTGTTTTTTTAAATTTTTTATTAAACCTCCCCGCGACCCTCTCCTCTTGCGACCCCCCACCCCTCCACCCGCTAGTTATGCCGGCCGCGACTGACTGAAGGTGCTAAGAGTGGTGACTAGGGGCAAGTGGGTCTGAAAGGGAGGTATAGGGGTTAGAGGGAAAATAATATTAAACATTGAGTCAGAAGTATCTGGTGAAGGGAGTCAGTAAAAACAAGTAAAGCCTGCAGGAAGGATGAGTTCAAGTACAAAGCATGATTGAGGCAGAGAGAAGGGTAAGATGGTACCGGTCCGCCTTTCCATACTGAAAGAAACATAATGAGGGACCATGTGAAGTGGATGGGATGAAAGGATAAGTAATATGTGATTAATTTTTGTAGAGGAGTGATTAGAAGTATAGAGAGTTTGGGGCTAAGGGTTTCAGGACCTCATCTGTTTTGTAAGCAAAAGCGGGGTTGCATTAAGAAGTAAACTGGACAAGGTGTCAGCAATGAGTAAATAATCGCTATTGGAGAGGTGGCTAAGGATGCAAAGTTGAAAAGAAGCAGAGAGAATAGTAAGGAGGTACAAGGACGTCCCCCTATTAGGCAAGTTTAAAAGTGTAAAATAACTAAAGGAGTAAGGGCCACATGTATCAACCTGTTTTGCATTCACAAACGGTGCAAAACGCTAAATTTGACCGTTTGGAATGCAAAATAGCCTTTCACTATGTATGAAAGGCTTTGGCAGTTACTTTTTAGGTAGCACAATTTTTTGCAATTACCTAAAATTGCGACTCTAAACAGGGAATCGCAATTTGCGATTCCCTAAGCACATGTACTTAGCATTTCCTAAATGCAAACTGGGCACAAAGTTGACTCCAAGTTGATGGCAACCAAGTGCAATTATTGAAAATGCACAAAAAATGCATTTTTCAATGTGTAATGTACCTTAGGGCACATGTGTGCGAATTACATTTGCACATCTTTTTTTTGGGGTGCTTTAGGTGGGCCTTAGGCCCTCGGGCACTCTTGGTTTTGCATTTCCTAATTTGCAATTACCAATTGGGTAATCACAAATTAGTTAATGCAAAACCATTCGCACCTATTGGAACGAATGGAGCAGCATTTCGTAATAGGGATTCCCTAATTGCGATTGCGACTCTTTAGGAATCGCTATTAGGGAATCACTATTTTCTTACACACCATTTTGCATTTCCTAAATAGTGATTACCTAAAATTCGCCAATATAGGGAACGCAAAATGGAACTTTGATACATGTGGCCCTTGGTGAAAACAATACACATGTGGAGGATATATAAGCGTAAGTAATAACGGAACTTCTCTAAGCAAGGGAATGAGGTATTATATATACTATCAAAATCAATATACTCTCTGGTTCCCCTAAATGGACTAAAAAAGAGAGTTGGGTCGCATTTAGAGCTCATATCTGTAGAGGAAACTACTGACTATTTGTACTTTGCGTGCTTAACAGGTAGCGATGACTCCAAACGGAAGAGAGGCACTTTTGTGCTTTGACTTTGGTTGAAAAACACGAGCAGGCAAAATTGTATTTCAGCTTTGACGATAAAATGGACTAATTCCCATGAAAGGGAGTGGTGTGACGGGGTGTGACATCACTTCTTTCAACACAATTTCTAGTGACATCACAGTGTTACGTGTGATAATTAGACCAGTCACCCATATATTTAGAACTTGTTCCTTGAACCAGACATGCCCTACTGACCATAATAACAATAATGAATGATGCAAGTCAACAAGATGTGATGGAAACGTTCTGCTATGTCACCCCAATTTCAATGACGCAACAATTTGTGGCACCACATGGCACTATGAGGCTGACCACTGATCCAGCGCAACCCCTAAATTCCTGTTGTCAAGGACCAAAGGAAATCTCGTCATGCATACATTTCTTTATCAAACAACGGGGCCCATCACACATTACCCATAAATGATCCCTGATGATTGGCGCTGGATTTGGGGGGTTTAGTTTGTCAGTTTTATTAAATACTATACGTCACATCAATACCGTTTATGTCTTTCCTAACTATTAGTAATTCAACTTTTTCTTCTTCTGGTCGATGGACCATTAGTTGAAGAGTTGATGGTGACTATGATTAACTAAACAGTTTAATATTTAACTAAATAACCACAAAGTAATTTCTTCAGTTAATGATTTTATCTTAGTAATGCTCATGATGAAATTGTCAGTGCACATACAAGATTGCATATAAGAGAACAAATTATCAAGCAATGTAATCAAAATAAATCATCTACACCGATATGAAAGCAATGCATTGGAAGGGGAAAGAAGGTACAGCATAAATACTTGCAGAAAATATATTGCAACTTTAAGCAAACAAGGAGGGCAATACCCACCAAAGAAATAGGAAACCACTTCCTTGGCCGAGTTGTGGCAAGAGATCCCCAGAGACAGGCTCGGAGGACAAAGTTAAACAGGACAGATGCAGCAGAATTTTCTATACTAACAACTAGAATTAATCTCCCACTTAATCTACCTCCTCGGTCGCAGTCTCCTCCCCAGCACTCCCGCAACGTTCTCGTACCTAGAGTTCTCTGATTCTGTGCAGGACTGCTCTCTATGTCTTGGATCTCCTCTATGGGTTCTGTTCTGCGTTCTCTCCTCTCTCCTCTCTCTCCCTCTAATTCCGTCTCGTCTCCTCTCATCTGGTCTCTCCTCTGATCTCGACTCACTCAACTCACACACCCCCATTTGGGATATCAATTATACCTTTCTGCTTAACTCACTATCTTACAATGTTGCATTATCGGTCGAAACTCAGTCTGTGATTGGTTGTCGGAAATTATACTAGGGTCGTCCCATTCAGCTCTCCCCACCAAATCCATCCTATACCGGTTCTAACAAAAGAAGGATTTAAGACCAATGTATTCATATAATTCTAACATTCATAATTATACTTTCAGCAACAATGTTCATTATAATGTCCGCTTTCACGTCGTATTGCACGTAGTGATGGCTGTTCCCACAGTCACTGTCGCGTCTTGGCACATAAACAATAAGACACAGGTCAACATGGCCTTCACATGAATTTCATCATCGGGTACACTCAGCAGTCTGCGCGTAGGCAACCCCTCCCGGCACATGCGCACTCAGGACCGACTAGGCCAACCGCATGCGGGCTTGAACGAGAGGAAATTTTCATGCAGGCCCAATCCCGTACTAAAATAAACAAACACAAAAGAATATTAATTTGTGAAATAAAACCCATTATGTTTACCTCCCACCGTACTAATGCCCTGTGTTAAATAAATCCTAGCGAAAGCTATTAGCTTAAAGCAAACTTTTTATTATTTTTGCACAACATGCAAAATGTGCAATGTACAACACAGCATAAACATGTATTAGTACAGTTTTCCAAAGCGCAAACAGTTAATACGTACTCATGCCAACATGTTTTAGCATAATATGTAAATTGCGTTTGCCCCCTGTGTACATGTGTGTATCCGGAGTTGATTAGTTCATGCAATTAATACATTATTATGGAGTTATTTAACTTCGTGAGGAAGTATTTTACAAACCTCACTCCATCACCACTCATAAAAGATTGCGCATGTAGAACTCCAATAATGCCTCACATCCACAGGTTGCCCTAAGCTCTTAAGGCATCCACTAATCAAATCCATCCATAAGCTCACTGGGCTACCAAAATACCCATTGAACCCTTTTTAGGTCTCGCCTAGTGAACGCAGCGCATGCGCTGCTTCGCCTTGGCGAGACTATTGTTGTCGGTTTTGCTAGCGAAGGGAGACAAACCATGTGCGCGCCTGGACAGGCGATGTTCACACGCATGGCGTCTCCTCTCTGCTTCCAGCTAGCGGCCGGACATCCGATGTGCACGCGCACCGCACGGCATCTCTTTTGCTCGCGGGCTTGTTAACTTTGTAACTGAGCGCGGCGCCGCTTCACGGACACCGCGCTCAGTTTCTTTATATATTTCTTAACTTTAGCACTGAGCGCAGCGCCCGCTTCAAGGACACCGTGCTCAGTGTTAAAGTTAAGAAATATATAAAGAAACCGAGGGCAGTTTTGTCTATTTATTACAGGGCGCGGGCTGGCGGCTTGTTTTACAAGCTGTTAGTTGCGTCACGTGCCACTATCGGGGCTTGCAGGGTACGCTCAAACCCGGTGTGGAGGCTGCGCCCTGGTCCCGCCTTCTGCGGAGGCTGGTCCAAAACACCCTCAGACCCAAGACCTAATCGCCTTCAGAAGACTCCTCAAGACCTGGCTCTTCGATCAGTAGCAGCACCACCCCCCTCTTCCCCCAGCGCCTTGAGACCCTCGCGGGTATGTAGTGCGCTTTATAAGTGACATGATTGATTGATTGATTGATTGACCCTAGTTCCAGGTTGCTGTGACGAACCGGCTGCTCTTCCTCCGGTTTTTTTATTCACAGGCTTACTTTGGGTTTATACACACATTGTTCTTTTTGGCTGCTGGGTGGCACAGAGTTGTTTGTTTTCTCAGTCCAACAAAAGTGGAATTACCAGGCCGGTGCTGGCAGGAAGTGCGTGGCTTTCGTCCCTGAATGCGACATGCGTGCGGACTGGTTTCTAAAGACTTGTATTCCTGATGGAGAACCGTGAACGGGGGAGTACTGGCGCGTATTTTTACCGACTGCTGCAGGCCACGAAGTTGAGTTCGTCGGCTCCTGCACAGAAGCGCCATTCCTTCCCTCAGGGGCTGCGAGCTGAAGAGATTGGCAGGCCCAGGCCCGCTGAGACCTGACTTCTTGCTGAAGCTTGCATAACCCTCCCACAGACAACTACGTATTTGGAAAGTCTAGAGTCTCGCAAGTACCTGGCCATGTCACACACGGGTGCGACCAGAGGTGTCAGGCACGTAGCGTTGGTCACCTGCCAGAGGTGGAATTCTGTGTCTGACTGTTGTCGTAAAAAACTTAGTGCGACTCGGCCATGTTGGAATTTAGCCCGCATGCACCTTGCCGCAGAGCTGCCGTAACTCCATAATCCTCACCTGGAGCGGTTAATCTTTGTGAAAGCTCCTGGTTTTTGCCTGCTGACTTAAGGGCTGGTACAACCTTCCATCCCTAGACCTTCGATGGCTTTATATGCATATTTAATGCCCTCACGTATTTAGACGATTCCTGTCAGTCCTGCAGGAAGTGCGCAGCTCATGTATACTTAATGCTCTGAAAACGGCAATCACGTACACATTATCCTTCTCAGTATAGATTTGCCCTTTTCTTTTTTCGCTCTCCCTGTGCTCATTACCTGTGCATTGTGTGTACTTATATTTTTCTGTTTGTTTGGCTATCTCTTAATCACAAAACAGCTTATTTTCATTTTATTTTTTTAAATAAACAAAACCTCAATCGCCACTCTTAGTTTTTAGATAATAGACCATCTCTACCTAGCATTGAAGCACTTTCTTTCTTATGGAAGACTTCTGGCGGGGGCCTTTTACTTATATAATTAACTACGCCAATTTCACGTATAAATAGAATTGTATGGTCTTCTCGTTATTTCCAGTCTCTTTATTCTGGTGAACTGAAATGGGAGCCTGTTGCACCAGTCAATAGCAATTTGTGCTGCAAATGTTCCCTTGTCACTCGCTACACTTTTCAGTGACAACTTTATTTAGAATACATTTTTTTGCTTCAGTAGCCTCAGTTGTCATCTATTTAGTTTAAGTTGCCCTAGTGCTCAATACTTTTTTGGGGGGCACTAGTTTATTTCAATATTTAAGTAAGTCTCTTGTTGTAAATAGAAATTGGCCCAACACTTTGGTTGAGGGTTCTACAATTGTTAGCTGCTGTAGGTTAACATTTTCTATATTTCTCTTTCTGCCTACAATCTGTGGTGAATCACCACAAATGGAAGGCTCATTATTGCCCCGATTATGTAGTTGCATCTACCCTACTATTCTATATTTCTAGTTATTTGTTCTGAGGAGAGTAGTGTTTTTCTTCCAGTTTGAGGTGGGAGCCTCAATCTGGCACTGGATCTGTCAGCATGGCCTGCCCCCCTTTGTTTTTATTTTATTTGTTTATGCTGTGTTTCTTTCGAACCCAGATTTTTTTGTTGTTGTAGTTTTTGGACAGGGTTCATCTCGAACCCTGATCCATTTTTTAGGTCGAGCCTGGGCAGCGCATGCGCTGCTCTGTGAGGCATGCTGTATTGGAGTATGGACTTGAAGCTCCGCCCATATTTTTTCATTGGCTTGTATTGTATTGTAATTGCATTTATATAGCGCTTACTACCCCATACGAGGCATTTGTGTCATTGTCCTTTGTAAATGTTGGCTTCTGATTTGTTAATAGGCTTGTTAGTCCCTCCTTAGTACCTCCTTGTCTTCATTTGTATCCTCCCATGAGGACTGGCCATTTTACTTCTGTTGTTACCTTGTATGTATTATTTAGTCTGTAAGCACTATTTTCTTTAATGAGTTTCTCATACTGCAGGCACGACATGCTTTCCTGCAACATTCAGGCGCCATGCTAGCTTTCACTTTCCAAGCAGCGGCTGCTTCTTTGGAGTGAATTAGGTCTCGGATTAACACGAGTTTGAGCTATTGGCATTGTAAATGACAATGCCTTTTATTTATGTGTTAATTATCAAAACATAAATAAAAAACATTGTCATTTACAATGCCAATAGCTTAAACTCTCACAAATGCGAGAACTATTGCATTGCAAATGCTTGTTGATGTATGTCTACACGTCTAAATTCGAGGATCAGTACCCAGCATCCTAGCCCAAGGACTGATCACTGCATCTCTCACTTCTAATACGTTGTCAAGTCACCCGCTCATCTCAATGACAAGTGGACTTTTCCATGTTCATCACAGATATTGCATTCCCCTCCTCAGGTCCCATCTATCTGTGTTGGGCAATACCATCCATCTCCAAACATCCGCCGACTATGTATGACCTATTCATGGAAAAGGATGTACACCTCAACAGAGAGATTCTTTCCTCACTGAAACTTCGAGACCCCCACTTCATCTTCCTTCAGTGCAAAAACATCTACAATGCCAAGATACTACAAACAGAATTGCTGGCCCTCACCCACCATCCCACAGCTAATTAATGCAACCACCACAGACAACCTCATAAGTTGGTACTGTACATGATGTCAAAACCACACTATTGAAAAACTCCAGACCAAGATACCTTGATAAAATACCATCAAATCTCTGGCAAGCCATGGTTGTTCAGAGCCCTTCAAATATTATTCCCAGCTCAAGTGATTTCCTACCTGTCACAAAATTGCCTCCTTAGACACCACCATTCAAGCCCGCACAGAGGAATATAACCCCCTGCTAACCACCAGAGTCGAGATACTCACCACTACATATCATGGCCAAGAGAAAACCATAAACCTACTAGACCTCTCCACAACTTTAAACTGATCACAGGTCTTGAGCACCCTTGCTCACACAAGAAAAAGCATTTGCATCTCGGTGAAGAATGCAGTTCATCCTGAAACTTAATGCCCTAAATCAGCAAAATGACAAGCAGTGCCTTATACCACAAGCGTGTCCTGCAAGGGATTTTCCCCTAGCTGCTCCTTCCACAACAGAACTCACTAGTCCTCACTCTAGCCTTATCCTGCCATGGTTATTGTTATACGATCTTGGTGAGTCGCCTCACTATGACTATTTCAGAGGGTGAAAAGTCACACAGATATTTTAATTGACAACCTGCAAAGACCCAACTTTATTACCCCTACCAGGAATTCCCATTAATGAACAAATGTGCTTTAAAGTCGTCAGCATTACATGAGCATATACTAGGGTACTTGACCAGAGTGTCATTGCTTCGGTCAGATCCCTTAAACATGTGGAGTCTTCTGTCTGAGATGTACAAATGTCCCCATTTACACACAGCTCTACCACCTGGGCCCATATATAGTGTGCTCTGTACCTGTTTGTGCCACGGTGCAGCCTTCAAAAGGTGTGCCTGGCGCAGACTGGGATAGTGCACCCTTTTATGATGAATGCGCTGCTCCCAGAACAGCCGTGAACTAGCAACCTGCCTGTACTTTCAAGAGGGGTCAGAGATCCCCCCGTATGCGGGTGCACTCATCTCTACAGTGGGGACACATTTTAAAGCCAGCCCCCCAGAATTAGCATAGTTGTTGCCTGTGTTTCTACTGCAATGCACATCTCTACAGTGAGGGCATATTCTATTTATTTATCATGTCGCCAACATGTGCCCATGTTATTCACATATATACAATGATACCTACTGCCCCTTCTGATGGTGCTATTGACATACACTATCAGTAACAGCATCCACAGGCGCTCCGGCTAAGTTACATTTTAATCAAGGTAAGGCTATTCTGAAAACCCTAGGCCGCATCAGATGTTTTGAACGTTGACGTGGTACCATCAGTGCAGAGAGATTGCTCAAGGCGTTGTAGGGGTATTTCATGTAATGCATTCTCGCCCTATTTAATTTTCCACTAAAGTTAAGGAAACAGTAAACAGTACTTGGCCCAGAGCGAAAAAGAAATCCCTTAATTGCATCCCCTGGTTTTAGTCTGTTTGTCTCTTGTCAGGGATGACGAAAGAGCTGGTGGGGAACTGACAGACCAATTGATCTTGAACACACGCGCAGCACAAACAGGGTGCTTGTTGCTTATTTACACGGCGTGCTAGATGTATTTACCTTGTCTTACATGTACTGTTCGAGCGAGGCCTTCTCCTCAAGTGCCCTATAGAAATGTTGTTCTCAGTATTGCCAAGTTTGGCCAACTTGACAGATGTGCATTTTTAAAGCAGAACCTACGGACAATTTAATGGGCTTTTAAAATTACACTGAGTAAAAACATACTTTTCCAACTTTTAGACCAAAGTAGGCATGGTATATTTCACTGATTGGAGACCTTGATGTGGTTATTCATTTAAAGTAATTGAAATACTTAGCCCATCTTGTAAAATAGCAAATCGTCCAAGGTCATTTGTGATCGAAATTAATTAACCTGTGTTTATGGAGATGACATTTTTAAACCTATATCCCTTTGTAAACGAATACAAAAACAAATTGCTGTACCTTTGCCTTCTAAGTGTCATTTGTTAATCAGACCCATGTGAATTGAATCAATTATATCAGGCCACGTTTTAAGGACAGGCCTTTTTTGGATTTGTGCCTATTTTATTTCTATTTATGCATTTTAAAACATTTAATTATTTGACTGTTTTTATATTAATTGTGTGTGTTTTAAGTCGTGTATGTCTTTTATGATCATCTAGGAAATGGTCGATTAAAGATTATTTGAATCTGAATTGAATCAAAGAAGGAAAAACAAATGAAAATAGAGCCGAAGAGCACTGTATAGGTGATGTGGCTAAATAGGTAACTGGCCTTGAACTCTAGAGACCTGGGTTCTGAAACTGGCTTTTGCAAAGTCTCATTCTTGGTAAACTACTGCAAAGCCCTGTGAGTAAAAACTGTTCATGGATGTCATTTAGGGGTCAACAGAGGTAACAGCTGCCTCAGAGGTGGCAAACGCTGTGCCAAGAGAAGAAGGTAAACAGTACCACCAGGAGTACTGCTTACTTATCCAGCGCTAAGTGGGACATTACACTCTCAGTTGGGTAACATAAATACATTCAGCAGTGTCACACTCGTAAATACATCATAATGAAACACGTGAAAAATACAATTTTTTTTTAAATGTGTTGCTATGGTTTATTTTTATGAACAAGTCACCTCTTTCCTTCGCAAGTGTGATCGTTTCTTACAAGTGATCCCTTTGATTTAGCAATACACTTTCTCTTTGAATGATACACTAGGCTTCAGCAACATCACTTATTGTGATCTCAGAAGGATCAAGGTCATGTGGCATTACTTCCTGGGATTCAGAGTCAAAGGTCATATGATGTCACTTCCTGTGATGTCATTGAGGACAAAGAGTGTGTGTGATGTCATGTCCTCTACCTTTGCCATCTTGGTGAATTGACATCCATAGTGCAGCTACAAGATTGTGGCACAGCTTGTGTGTGGCGCATGTCCAAATGGAAAGGCCCTAGTTAGAAAGAAATGTCAACTATTGTCCTTCTGCACTCTCAGGGCAGCAAGTGTGGGGCTATTGACAGTCACTTGTTTTGAAGAATACAGATTGACAGTGTTCGGTTAAAACCTCATAGCCCCCAGATATTGTGGGGAAATCAACCTTAATGAGTTGTAGAAAAGCCCTGTGAAACCCCTCTTTTTAGAAAATGTAAGTTCTCCCAATGCTGGCATTATATCTGTCCTTCAATCACTATTGTGTCAATTATTTGTTGTTTTTCCTGTAGTATGTCCAGAGGCACCTAGAGACAATTTGGTGCGGTTGTGCACCATTCACATGATCTAGGACATTTTTAGGAGTCACAGGGCAGACAGGGGTATTTGGGCTCAGATTGTCACAGTCTGAGCTTTTTGTTGCCGACGAACATGAGCTTATCCTTACTATTAAGCCCAAAACTGAGCACCAGGTTTACCCCTTTAACACTTGACCCTCAGAACTCAATAAACCATCCAAAGAAGTTAACAATCCAGTATTCAATCTGTAAGTAATTTGCTAAGTCACACACTATACTGTGCTGTACATAACATTTCAAAGGCCAACATTTATTACTTAGTATTTTCGTAATACATAATACTCTCCATGTTTTGCTAGAGATGTGACTTGACTTGTCCCATGGGGACAACCACGAGGGGCACCCATATTGCAAAAAGACCTGAACAGTGTCTGGGGCCTTTCCTGGGGGTCCACATCATTGTGTGTCTTTGCGGAGGCCGACCTGATATTGGCCAGCAATAGTGAATACTCTCTGCCCATTTGTATGGGCTTCACATTCCATTTATTGTGTCCGCGGTTCCACAGTACCTTCGCTCCCGTTTTGATTTATCAGCAATGTAGGCAACACTTGCAGTGTTCGTTGGTTGGCAAGGCAGCACCTATCTGTTTGTTCTGCACAATACACAGCCCACTGTGTGAGGAGGATACTGTCCTTGCCCTGACCCAACTGACTTGTTTGTGCAGGTGTCTATGGCGCCTGTCCATTTATCCAGGTAAATGTATGCAGCACCAGTAAAGGAGGCTGGCTGTGTTGTGGTTGTGGTGTTTGCGGTCCAGTGGATCTTGCATGGTTTGGTCCTTCCTTAGGGCCAATCTCCAAGCCCACCACCCAGACAAGGAAGGTGCCCATCCCTGGTCAAAATGATGAGTACATAGAACTTGATCTGGTGCCTCCGATGATGCAGGGTTTTCCCCGGCAATCTGGTTCTTCTTGCAGGAAAACCGCGGTTTGTGGTTTGGATTTTTCTAGTACCCTGCTTTTTCTTGGTGCCGGGCTTCTTCAGTGGAACTCAGGCAGAGTAGAGCTGCACAGTAGTGTCCATTGATGGGAGTACATAGTTCAGTTTGTCCTAGGGGACACTTCCGGACACTCAGGCATCACCCCAGCAGAGTGGTGCAAGTTCTACCCTCATTGTGCAGCAGATGGCTTTTTTTCATCCAGCCTCGGCTCCTGCACTCCCCCTCTGCTTCTTAGCAATGTCTTCCTTGTGCAGGGGCACTTCTAATGCCTCTTCTGACACATCAGCCAGCTCTCTCCCTCGCATCAGAATTCAGGCAGTCCCTCCTGCAGCATTGTCAAATTCCCTCGATTTCTGACCCTGAACCTGGCAAGGAACAGTCAGAGGTCTCAGAGGTATGGCCTCTGGGTATCTGGTGGCATGGCCCACCAAAACCATGATAAATCTGTTGCCTAAGGCAGCTGTCGCGTCCAGAGGCCCAACAATGTCTCTAATAACAATTGGCTTTTTGAATTAGCCTAATTCAGCCACTGGATTGACCATTACCAATCGTATCTTAGACCAGCCAGAACAGTATTTCTCATTAAGCATTCTGCTGTTGGTTGTTTGGTGTATCATTTTGCCTCTTATAACATAGAAACAAAAGCAGGACTATAATGACGGTTTCTTTGCCATCTGTTCTTTGTTTCATATTAAAATAAAAGCAGGACTATAATGGATGGTCTTGATAGCAAGGAAACATTCAGCATAGTCTTGCTTCTGTTTCTACATGGAATGAAACCTGGGTCTTGCAGCTAACTCACAGAATGTGAAATAACAGTATTTCAGGTTTGAAATAACATAGGATGCTGTGTGCTGCATGCCAATAAATATCTCAAGTAATACATAGCACACATCCACATACACAAGACCATTGCTAATCACAAAGTTCACTTCTAAATTTACTACAGCCCTCCTGGTGTCAAAACAGGTGTGAATTTACTCCAGCCTTGGAGTATGCCAAGTTCCACATATGGCCACTCAGAATACTAGTGCACATTCATATAGAAAACAATGAAGGTTTATTAAAATAACAGCTCATTGTAACTAATGTTAAATTAATTAAACTATTCCTACATTTAAATTATATATATATATATATATATATATATATATATATATATATATATATATATATATATAATGGCGACGATGTAATAAACGAAATTTATGCACTTACAGAGTGGTCCGTGTCCGTATGTGGAGGCATCCTGGAGGCAACGGAATTGCGAGATATATATATATATATATATTCACTGAAAAAACCATAGGTTTCAGACACGTTATAGTTAGAAATTAGCATTTAAAAAACCTTTGAAATTCACTGAAAAAACCATAGGTTTTAGGGACAGTTATAGTTAGTTGGACATTTCACTCGTACAAAACCATAGAAATTCCCCCGTTATAGTTAGTTCAGCTAACTATAACTCGCGCCCCGCAATGCACTGCTGATGACGTCACATATTACATCACCCATGACATGGTCAGTGACATCACTGATGACATCACTGATGACATCATCCATGTGATAATTTCATGCATCTTCTCACACCCTAATATAACTTTTGATACACCCACTCTAAATTACAGACTGCCATTCTCAAAACCATACACACTCCAATACCAATAACTACATACCCACTCACTGATTCTTAGGTCTACACACACACATCTACTCACTCACCTGTACAGTCACTCATACTTACAGTCACTCAGTACAGGACTATCGTATGCACTCATACACCTATATAAACACTCACAGACCGCCACTCATCTATAGAGGTACTCACACACCTAGTCAGTCATGCAAAAAATTAATCACACACCCATCTTTCCTCGCCCTAGTGCCCAAGATCAAGAGAACCAGAAGTGGTGGCCGTTCCTTTGCTTATAACTCGGCCAAACTCTGGAACTCTCTTCCCTCCACCTGCGGGCTGAGCCCAATCTGCTTCTCTTCCGTAGGCTCTTAAAGACTCTGCTCTTTAACAAACTTGTATAGTTTTTATCTCTCTTCCTGCACCCGCTTGTCCGCAGCGCTAGGACGCCTCAGGGTAGCTACTGCGCTTAACAAATGGTCTTTTCATTTCATTTTCATTTCATTTACTCACCTATACAGTTATACACACACCAGCTCACTTACTCATACAAATACTAGCACATTCTTATGCCCTTATACAATAACTGATACAAGCACACACACATCCATACAGCCACTCTCACAATCACACACTCTCACTTATAGCCATTTAAATACTCTAACACACTTATATTCTGCCTTTTACATATGTAGTTACTCGCACATATACCACTGAGATATACATTCACTCACTAACACACCCATACACACACTCACCCACCCAAGCAGTCTATCACAGATGCACTCTTGAAATCATGCACCCAGTGAATCACCCACTCACACATCTATGTACAGGGTCACACACACCCCACCCACACAAACACTCAGGCAGCCATACAGATACTCAGAGAACCAATCAATAACCCATATAGACACTCATGTAGCTATTCGCAAATCCATGCATCCACTTACACACCAACAAACAGACGGATACAGACATTCACACAGTTTAGTCACTAACCCATGCATTCAGTAAGATACGTTTAATCACTCACTTGTAGAGTCAGTCATGCACGTACTAAATCATCCATTCAGACACTTATACACCCACTCATTCTTCAATACGCCTTTCCCTATATATATTAAACATATTTAAGCTTTAAAGAAACACACAGTCACTGGATGATGTCATCAGTGATGTCATCAGTGATGTCATTTGAGATGTCATCAGTGATGTCATTTGAGATGTCATCAGTGATGTCACTGACCATGTCATGAGTGATGTAATATGTGACATCATCAGCAGTGCATTGCTGGGGCGCGAGTTATAGTTAGCTGAACTAACTATAACGGGGGAATTTCTATGGTTTTGTACGAGTGAAATGTTCAACTAACTATAACTGTCCCTAAAACCTATGGTTTTTTCAGTGAATATATATATATATATATATATATATATATATTCACTGAAAAAACCATAGGTTTCAGACACGTTATAGTTAGAAATTAGCATTTAAAAAACCTTTGAAATTCACTGAAAAAACCATAGGTTTTAGGGACAGTTATAGTTAGTTGGACATTTCACTCGTACAAAACCATAGAAATTCCCCGTTATAGTTAGTTCAGCTAACTATAACTCGCGCCCACGCAATGCACTGCTGATGACGTCACATATTACATCACTCATGACATGGTCAGTGACATCACTGATGACATCACTGATGACATCTCAAATGACATCACTGATGACATCACTGATGACATCATCCAGTGACTGTGTGTTTCTGTAAAGTTTAAATATGTTTAATATATATAGGGAAAGGCGTATTGAAGAATGAGTGGGTGTATAAGTGTCTGAATGGATGATTTAGTATGTGAGTGACTGACTCTACAAGTGAGTGATTAAATGTATCTTACTGAATGCATGGGTTAGTGACTAAACTGTGTGAATGTCTGTATCCGTCTGTTGGTGTGTAAGTGGATGCATGGATTTGCGAATAGCTACATGAGTGTCTATATGGGTTATTGATTGGTTCTCTGAGTATTTGTATGGCTGCCTGAGTGTTTGTGTGGGTGGGGTGTGTGTGACTCTGTACATAGATGTGTGAGTGGGTGATTCACTGGGTGCATGATTTCAAGAGTGCATCTGTGATGGACTGCTTGGGTGGGTGAGTGTGTGTATGGGTGTGTTAGTGAGTGAATGTATATCTCATTGGTACATGTGCGAGTAACTACATATGTAAAAGGCAGTATATATGTGTGTTAGAGTATTTAAATGGCTATAAGTGAGAGTGTGTGATTGTGAGAGTGGCTGTATGGATGCGTGTGTGCTTGTATCAGTTATTGTATAAGAGCGTAAGAATGTGCTAGTATTTGTATGAGTAAGTGAGCTGGTGTGTGTATAACTGTATAGGTGAGTAAATGGGTGTGTGATTAAGTTTTTGCATGACTGACTAGGTGTGTGAGTACCTCTATGGATGAGTGGCGGTGTGTGAGTGTTTATATAGGTGTATGAGTGCATATGATAGTCCTGTACTGAGTGACTAAGTATGAGTGAGTGGATGTGTGTGTAGACCTAAGAATCAGTGAGTGGGTATGTAGTTTTTGGTGTTGGAGTGTCTATGGTTTTGAGAATGGCTGTCTGTAATTTAGAGTGGGTGTATCAAAAGTTATATTAGGGTGTGAGAAGATGCATGAAATTATCACATGGATGATGTCATCAGTGATGTCATTTGAGATGTCATCAGTGATGTCACTGACCATGTCATGAGTGATGTAATATGTGACGTCATCAGCAGTGCATTGCGTGGGCGCGAGTTATAGTTAGCTGAACTAACTATAACGGGGAATTTCTATGGTTTTTTACGAGTGAAATGTCCAACTAACTATAACTGTCCCTAAAACCTATGGTTTTTTCGGTGAATTTCAAAGGTTTTTTAAATGCTAATTTCTAACTATAACGTGCCTGAAACCTATGGTTTTTTCAGTGAATTTCAAAGGTTTTTTAAATGCTAGTTTCTAACTATGCCTACAGAGGTAGGACATGTGAAGAAAGAAGAAAAACGCACAGAAAGAAGCAAAAGATGTGCAGAAAGAACCAACAGAGGAGCAGAAAGAGGCCTTGTTGCAAAATCATCCTGTGCCCACAACTTTTTCAGACGGGTACTGGTGGTAACTGACTCTGACTAACCAGAGCCAGTGCTATGCTAAAAGACACTTAGAATACAGTGAAAACACCTACATACACTAGGGAACACTATGCGTTGGGGTACCCCTGTGATTAGCATGACCTCCTCTGCAAGTCCCTAGTACATAATAGGGCAGGGGATTAAAACTACCTCTTAAAACGCGCTACAGGGTGCGTTTGCACAGTGGTGAAGGGAGGGGGGCCTGAGGTGACGTGTGCAAACGCACTCCGTGGCGCGTTTTAAGTTGCGGATTAAGTCCCCTTGAATCCTGAGGGTCCCTGGGGCCCAACTAGCCCCCAGGTACCTACAGTTAGGACCACAGAGCTGAGTTGCAGAGACGCGTTCCGAGGCCACGCACCTTTTTTCACCTCTCTGCAACGCAACTCTGTTGTGCTTACTGAAGGGACGTGGTGGGCTAGTTGGCCCCCAGGGTCCCTCAGGATTCAAAGGGAATTAATTCCCCAACTTAAAACGCACCACAGGGCGTGTTTGCGCACATGTCACCTGAGGCCCCACCCCCTCCCTTCACCACTGTGCAAACGCGCCCCGTGGCGCGTTTTAAGTTGGGGGATTAGGTCACCTTGAATCCTGAGGGTCCCTGGGGCCCAACTAGCCCACCAGGTACTTCCAGTAAGCACCACAGGCCTGCGTTGCAATGCCTGTAACAAATTGTGCAGGTGTGTTTAGGTAGTGAAGAGGGTCGTGCTGGGGGTAGTGTTTTAGGGTTTAGGGTAGTGCAGTGGTGTTTGTGTAGTGTAGGGGGTCATGCTGGGGGTAGATTTAGGGTTTAGGGTAGTGCAGTGGTGTTTGGGTAGTGTAGGGAGTCGTGCTGGGGGGAGTGTTTTAGGGTTTAGGGTAGTGCAGTGGTGTTTGGGTAGTGTAGGGGGTCGTGCTGGGGGTAGTGTTTTAGGGTTTAGGGTAGTGCAGTGGTGTTTGGGTAGTGTAATGGTCGTGCTGGGGGTAGTGATTTAGGGTAGTGCAGTGGTGTTTTTGTAGTGTAGGGGGTACTGCTGGGGGTAGTGTTTTAGGGTTTAGGGTAGTGCAATGGTGTTTGGGTAGTGTAGGGGGTACTGCTGGGGGTAGTGTTTTAGGGTTTAGGGTAGTGCAGTGGTGTTTGGGTAGTGTAGGGGGTACTGCTGGGGGTAGTGTTTTAGGGTTTAGGGTAGTGCAGTGGTGTTTGGGTAGTGTAGGGGTTCGTGCTGGGGTAGTTTTTTAGGGTTTAGGGTAGTGCCGTGGTGTTTGTGTAGTGTAGGGGGTAGTGTTTTAGGGTTTAGGGTAGTGCAGTGGTGTTTGTGTAGTGTAGGAGGTCGTGTTTTAGGGTTTAGGGTAGTGCAGTGGTCTTTGGGTAGTGTAGGGAGTCGTGCGGGGGGTAGTGTTTTAGGGTTTAGGGTAGTGTAGGGGGTCATGCGGGGGTAGTGTTTTAGGGTTTAGGGCAGTGCAGTGGTGTTTGGGTAGTGTAGGGGGTCGTGCTGGGGGAGTGTTTTAGGGTTTAGGGCAGTGCAGTGGTGTTCGGGTAGTGTAGGGGGTCGTGCTGGGGGAGTGTTTTAGGGTTTAGGGCAGTGCAGTGGTGTTCGGGTAGTGTAGGGGGTCGTGCTGGGGGGGTATTTTAGGGTTTAGGGTAGTGCAGTAGTGTTCGGGTAGTGTAGGGGGTCGTGCTGGGGGTGGTGTTTCAGGGTTTAGGGCAGTGGTGTTCGGGCAGTGTAGGGGGTCGTGCTGGGGGTGGTGTTTCAGGGTTTGGGGCAGTGCAGTGGTGTTCGAGCAGTAAAGGGGTCGTGCTGGGGGTGGTGTTTCAGGGTTTAGGGCAGTGCAGTGGTGTTCGGGCAGTGTAGGGGGCGGTGCAGGGGGTGGTGTTTCAGGGTTTAGGGCAGTGCAGTGGTGTTCGGGCAGTGTAGGGGGTCGTGCAGGGGGTGGTGTTTCAGGGTTTAGGGCAGTGCAGTGGTGTTCGGGCAGTGTAGGGGGTCATGCTGGGGCTGGTGTTTCAGGGTTTAGGGCAGTACAGTGGTGTTCGGGCAGTGTAGGGGGTCATGCTGGGGCTGGTGTTTCAGGGTTTAGGGCAGTGCAGTGGTGTTCGGGCAGTGTAGGGGGTCGTGCTGGGGCTGGTGTTTCAGGGTTTAGGGCAGGGCAGTGGTGTTCGGGCAGTGTAGGTGGTCGTGCTGGGGCTGGTGTTTCAGGGTTTAGGGCAGTGCAGTGGTGTTCGGGCTTAGTAGGGGGTCATGCTGGGGCTGGTGTTTCAGGGTTTAGGGCAGTGCAGTGGTGTTCGGGCAGTGTAGGGGGTCTTGCTGGGGCTCGTGTTTCAGAGTCTAGGGCAGTGCAGTGGTGTTCGGGCAGTGTAGGGGGTCTTGCTGGGGCTGGTGTTTCAGGGTTTAGGGCAGTGCAGTGGTGTTCGGGCAGTGTAGGGGGTCATGCTGGGGGTGGTGTTTCAGGGTTTAGGGCAGTGCAGTTGTGTTCGGGCAGTGTAGGGGGTCGTGCTGGGGCTTGTGTTTCAGGGTTTAGGGCAGAGCAATGGTGTTCAGGCAGTGTAGGGGGTTTTGCTGGAGGTGGTGTTTCAGGGTTTAGGGCAGTGCAGTGCAGTGGTGTTCGTGCAGTGTAGGGGGTGGTGTTTCAGGGTTTAGGGCAGTGGTGTTCAGGCAGTGTAGGGGTCTTGCTGCGGTTGATGTTTCAGGGTTTAGGGCAGTGCAGTGGTGATCGGGCAGTGTAGGGGGTCGTGCTGGGGGTGGTGTTTCAGGGTTTAGGGCAGTGCAGTGGTGTTCGGGCAGTGTAGGGGGCAGTGCAGGGGGTGGTGTTTCAGGGTTTAGGGCAGTGCAGTGGTGTTCGGGCAGTGTAGGGGGTCATGCAGGGGGTGGTGTTTCAGGGTTTAGGGCAGTGCAGTGGTGTTCGGGCAGTGTAGGGGGTCATGCTGGGGCTGGTGTTTCAGGGTTTAAGGCAGTACAGTGGTGTTCGGGCAGTGTAGGGGGTCATGCTGGGGCTGGTGTTTCAGGGTTTAGGGCAGTGCAGTGGTGTTCGGGCAGTGTAGGTGGTCGTGCTGGGGCTGGTGTTTCAGGGTTTAGGGCAGTGCAGTGGTGTTCGGGCAGTGTAGGGGGTCATGCTGGGGCTGGTGTTTCAGGGTTTAGGGCAGGGCAGTGGTGTTCGGGCAGTGTAGGTGGTCGTGCTGGGGCTGGTGTTTCAGGGTTTAGGGCAGTGCAGTGGTGTTCGGGCTTAGTAGGGGGTCATGCTGGGGCTTCAGGGTTTAGGGCAGTGCAGTGGTGTTCGGGCAGTGTAGGAGGCGGTGCAGGGGGTGGTGTTTCAGGGTTTAGGGCAGTGCAGTGGTGTTCGGGCAGTGTAGGGGTCGTGCAGGGGGTGGTGTTTCAGGGTTTAGGGCAGTGCAGTGGTGTTCGGGCAGTGTAGGGGGTCATGCTGGGGCTGGTGTTTCAGGGTTTAGGGCAGTACAGTGGTGTTCGGGCAGTGTAGGGGGTCATGCTGGGGCTGGTGTTTCAGGGTTTAGGGCTGTGCAGTGGTGTTCGGGCAGTGTAGGGGGTCGTGCTGGGGCTGGTGTTTCAGGGTTTAGGGCAGGGCAGTGGTGTTCGGGCAGTGTAGGTAGTCGTGCTGGGGCTGGTGTTTCAGGGTTTAGGGCAGTGCAGTGGTGTTCAGGCTTAGTAGGGGGTCATGCTGGGGCTGGTGTTTCAGGGTTTAGGGCAGTGCAGTGGTGTTCGGGCAGTGTAGGGGGTCTTGCTGGGGCGCGTGTTTCAGAGTCTAGGGCAGTGCAGTTGTGTTCGGGCAGTGTAGGGGGTCTTGCTGGGGCTGGTGTTTCAGGGTTTAGGGCAGTGCAGTGGTGTTCGGGCAGTGTAGGGGGTCATGCTGGGGGTGGTGCTTCAGGGTTTAGGGCAGTGCAGTTGTGTTCGGGCAGTGTAGGGGTCGTGCTGGGGCTAGTGTTTCAGGGTTTAGGGCAGAGCAATGGTGTTCAGGCAGTGTAGGGGTTTTGCTGGAGGTGGTGTTTCAGGGTTTAGGGCAGTGCAGTGGTGTTCGTGCAGTGTAGGGGGTGGTGTTTCAGGGTTTAGGGCAGTGGTGTTCAGGCAGTGTAGGGGGTCTTGCTGCGGTTGATGTTTCAGGGTTTAGGGCAGTGCAGTGGTGATCGGGCAGTGTAGGGGGTCGTGCTGGGGGTGGTGTTTCAGGGTTTAGGGCAGTGCAGTGGTGTTCCGGCAGTGTAGGAGGTCGTGCAGGGGTCGGTGTTTCAGGGTTTAGGGCAGTGCAGTGGTGTTCGGGCAGTGTAGGGGGTCGTGCTGGGGGTGGTGTTTCAGGGTTTAGGGCAGTGCAGTGGTGTTCGGGCAGTGTAGGGTGTCGTGCTGAGGGGTGGTGTTTCAGGGTTTAGGGCAGTGCAGTGGTGTTTGGGCAGTGTAGGGGGTCGTGCAGGGGGTGGTGTTTCTGCGTTTAGGGCAGTGCAGTGGTGTTTGGGCAGTGTAGGGGGTCGTGCAGGGGGTGGTGTTTCAGGGTTTAGGGCAGGGCAGTGGTGTTCGGCCAGTGTAGGTGGTCTTGCTGGGGGTGGTGTTTCAGGGTTTAGTGCAGTGGTGTTCGGGCAGTGTAGGGGGTCTTGCTGGGGGTGGTGCTTCAGGGTTTAGGGCAGTGCAGTGGTGTTCGGGCAGTGTAGGGGGTCTTGCTGGGGCTGGTGTTTCAGGGTTTAGGGCAGTGCAGTGGTGTTCGGGCAGTGTAGGGGGTCGTGCTGGGGCTGGTGTTTGAGGGTTTAGGGCAGTGCAGTGGTGTTTGGGCAGTGTAGGGGGTCGTGCTGGGGCTGGTGTTTCAGGGTTTAGGGCAGTGCAGTGGTGTTCGGGCAGTATACGGGGTTGTGCTGGGGCTGGTGTTTCAGGGTTTAGGGCAGTGCAGTGGTGTTCGGGCAGTGTAGGGGGTCATGCTGGGGGTGGTGTTTCAGGGTTTAGTGCAGTGCAGTGGTGTTCGGGCAGTGTAGGGGGTCTTGCTGGGGTAGTGTTTCAGGGTTTAGGGCAGTGCAGTGGTGTTCGGGTAGTGTAGGGGGTCGTGCTGGGGGTAGTGTTTTAGGGTTTAAGGTAGTGCAGAGGTGTTTGTGTAGTGTAGGGGGTCGTGCTGGGGGTAGTGTTTTAGGGTTTAGGGTAGTGCAGTGGTGCTTGTGTAGTGTAGGGGTTCGTGCTGTGGGTAGTGTTTTAGGGTTTAGGGTAGTGCAGTGGTGTTTGTGTAGTGTAGGGGGTCATGTTTTAGGGTAGTGCAGTGGTGTTTGGGTAGTGTAGGGGGTCGTGCTGGGGGTAGTGTTTTAGGATTTAGGATAGTGCAGTGGTGTTTGTGTAGTGTAGGGGGTCATGCTGTGGGTAGTGTTTTAGGGTTTAGGGTAGTGCAGTGGTGTTTGTGTAGTGTAGGGGGTCATGCTGGGGGTAGTGTTTTAGGGTTTAGGATAGTGCAGTGGTGCTTGTGTAGTGTAGGGGGTCGTGCTGGGGGTAGTGTTTTAGGGTTTAGGGTAGTGCAGTGGTGTTTTTGTAGTGTAGGGGTCATGTTTTAAGATGCAACGCTCCAATACCTGACCAGTCTGCACTACATAAAACTGCAAACAAACTAAAAATAAAAAGTGTTTTGCACACTTTTGTCATTGGGCTATATGTGGGCTACATCTGGGTAATATTTGTGCTACATTTGGGCTCTTTTTTCACTGGTGTCCATCTTGGAAGACTTCTTTGTTATGAAGTTTCCTAATTTCCTCATTTACTGCAGTCTCCTCAGTAGGAAATGCTTTCAGTTTTTTACTTTGATTCCATCAAGAAGGCATTCAGATGTGTCTCACATTTGCCATAAATTCAGAATGTTAGCACTCTAGTTGCTCATTAGATCACTGTAGTAAAGCTACTGCTCACCAGGAGTTAACTGGAAGTCTGCTGCTGGTATTGAAAGTTATTGTTTTCAGAATTTTCTAATGAAATAGAAGAGGATTTGAGATCTCACTTAAAACATGCCCTAATTTTTCTTTCTGCAACACTAACCATAATTTCTATTTCAAAAAGAACCCCTCATTTTGTTCCTTTTTAAATTAAATGTTTTAAGTGTTACCAGTTTATTCCAATCAAGATGGCTTCAGGTGTGCCATACTTTTGTCATAAGTAAGGCTGTTAGCGCTCTAGTTGTTCTTTAGAACACTCTGGGAAGCTGCAGTAGAACACAAAGGCATCAACTGGCAGGCTGCTCCTGTTGAAATATAACAGGAAGATATTTGAGATCACACTTGAAACATGTCCTAATTTTTCTTTCTACTGCACTAACCATAATTTCTATGACAAAATGAACCCCATCATTTTGTTCCTTTTTAAATTAAATGTTTTAAGTGTTACCAGTTTATTCCAATCAAGATGGCTTCAGGTGTGCCATACTTTTGTCATAAGTAAGGCTGTTAGCACTCTAGTTGTTCTTTAGAACACTCTGGGAAGCTGCAGTAGAACACAAAGGAATCAACTGAGAGTCTCTGCCCTTGTTGGATGTACATGTTTTACTGAGAATGTCAGACTTCATTCTCACATGACTGAGAAAGATAATGTGAATTTACAGAAAATATGCTCTCATTTTAGCTTCTGGAGCACCTTCCAAAACTCTATGGGAGAAGCATGTGAAAATAGTTTTCTCTCAAACATGATTCATGATATCCCAGCAGAAGGTTTTTCACAGGGTAAAATCACCTTAGAACACACCACAATTCCTGAAATTAGTATGGTACCATCAACAAATGAATTCTAATGTAACTAAAATCTGTTATCACCCTTTATAGTTCTCCTTTTGGTAACCCTCAAAATCTTTGATTCACTACAATGCATTTCAATGGGGTACTATCATTTATATTGGTCCCAAGATGGCTGCCAGCAATTCCAGGATGAAGTGCTGACAGCCAATCAGATCTCACGATGACATGTGTGGTTAGGCTCCGCCCAGATATATATGTGTTTTCTTTTCAAATTTCTCAGGAACTACTGAACGGATTTACACCATTTAAGCAAAAGGCACGACACTGAACCAAGGGCTACCTCTTTGCCAAATTTGGTGTAATTCCGTTCAGCAGTTCGGGCTGTAGCTGCGATGAAAGGTTCCTATGGAAAAATGAATGGGGAAAACACGTTTTGGGACCCCCCTTTTTTCTCGGTCCCCACTTGACGAATCACCCCGAGATTTTCAGGATAGGAGCGGACCGGAGCGCCCCAACAAGTTGGAAACTTTCGCGAAGATTCGTCAACCGGCCCCAACGTTATTTCAAATAGAATGTTGCGGATTTCCTATGGAAAATAGGTCCTAACTATAACTATCTACTGGCGACCGCCAGTAGATAATATATATATATATATATCCTCAATCCGTTTCGCTGCGTGACAGTAATGCACTATCAAGATACAACGAAGATAGTAGTTCAGGAAGTTTGAGCAAGGCGTAACTGCCGAAACGCGTAGCGTGGAAGCACAATAAACTTCCTGAACTACTATCTTCGTTGTATCTTGAGAGTGCATTACTTTCGCGCAGCGAAACGGATTGAGGATTTTGTTTACCGGGTGCTCTCACGGTGCATGCACCACCCTCCACGGGTCCGTGGTCTCGACAAGAGCAGTTTGGAATTGGATATATATATATATATAAAGAAGGGGTTACACCAGAGGAATCTTAGGGGAAGCAGAGCGAAGGTCAGAGGCAGTTAAAAGGTCACAACTTTTGGCTACTAAGGCCCGACTATACCTAATACCAACCATGAAGATGGGGTCATAAGGATGATCACCAACTTTAGTGAAAATTCCCATCAAGTGATACGAATATGCAAAAGAAATTGGCACATTCTACCAACCGATAATATAATTGGCAAGGTGCTTGCCCCCTTTCAGCCGATTACCTACAGATGCAGTCCGTCGATAAAGGACCATCTAGTCCATAGTCATTATAGGGCCAATCCGACCAAGAAAGGCAAGATCACTGGCTTTTTCCCTTGCATGAATTGCAAAGCCTGTACATTTAGCAACAAGGTAAATGGTTACAAAGTGATAAAACGAGGCACCGTGAAAGTGAGGAAAATAAGCAAACTGTTAAACTGTAATTCAGAATTTAAAGTCTATTGTCTGGAGTACCCTTGTCCCAAACGGTATATAGGAAGCAACATACATTCCACCAAAAAGAGAATTTTGGAACACATGCGGGCAATTACCAATAAAGATTCGAGTTACTCCGTGGCCCGACATTTTGAATTAAAACATAACCGTAACCGCGACCTATTAAAATTCTTCTGCCTATATCAGGTATGAAAACATAAAAGAGGAGGGGACAGGGTAAAAAAACTGCGCAGTTTAGAATCTAGGTACATTATAGCACTGCAAATGAGGGCCCGCGAGGGTTTGAACAATGATGAGGAATTGTGGATGCATTTAGGATAATCTGACTCTAGTACTGGACATCTTTTCACTTTATGTCATTTACTATGGCATAGAGTGATATTATATGCTTCCTTTCCCACCAAGAGCAAGGATTCTGCCTTTATAAGCTCTCCCCCACCCACGATTTGGCCAATTCTGGGCGTGAAATAGGAATTCTGCTGTCATTAACTCCTATATATTTACGAGTTGGCCCATTCAGGGCGTGAATGAAGAATCACTTTTGAAATGTGAAATTGTGATTTCCACTAAATGTGCAATATTGAAGGACACTGTGACAAACCGGGCATCATTCTAATTATAATGTATTGGTTTTGTGCCCATTTTGTTGTTTGCACAGGCTAGAGTTTATTAGTGATTAGGAAATGTACATACGACTTTGTCCCCTGCATTAATCATGTAAGTTTGGAATCACACTTCGACTTACACTAGAACATATAGGAGCCATGCCTGATTGCAATATTCATGCATTTTCAATAAGTATGATTTTGGTTTTATATGACACAACACGTCCTTTATGAGATTACATTTTTTGATTTTCTGAACAATTGAATGAATTGTGCTGTCTCTCTCTAATAACGAACATGCTCCAAAATGGCCGCATTGTTAAACACAGGATCTTTCCATTTGTAGAGGCCGTCTTTGATTATGATGAATGATTGAAAAAAATCTTTTCTTACGTAATGTAATCCGTTTTGTTTAAATTGTTAATGAATTTTGAACTACACTGACATTGAAAAAGGCGTTGAGCTGAAATGCATCTGTCAGTGCTCTGTGACTCTCTGATTAAAGCACTTTGCAATAATTTCACCCGTGAGTGCACCTGTTACTGATTGAGTTACCTGCTCGTCGGAAGCTATCATTCATGTTGCGGCTCACCACCGCTGGGAATGCACCCGGGACAAATGGTGCGGTGGAGGGTGAAACTTTGTGACTGTGGATATAAATATTACAGTTCTATATATATCTTGTAGCTAGGGTTTCCAGAAATGGGAATTCCTCAGAATTTTGCCCCTTATAACTTTGCACCCTTGTGATGGATCTCCACAAAACTCTGTAGGCCTGTTCTTCCTTCTACATTGGCAGATGATGCATTTCGCAATGATTGGTGGAGGGGTAGGGGGCAAAGAAAAAAAGGAGAGTCCCAAAACAGGTCTTGACCCCCAATTCATGTTATATAGACTTTTTGTATTGGACTTAGTGCCAAAACGGCTAAACGGATTTACATAACATTTTTCAGTGTTAGACATTGAGGTGCGCAGATGATCGTTCTGGGTACTAAAGCTAAGCAGGGTAAGCATTTTTAAGCTGTAAGGCATTGTAACTTAGTGATTTCTGTTGTCGCTGTATTTCTCTGTAGTACCACGGTATATAGCAATGATAAGTCATTAGATGATTGAAAAAGACTGCCTTTACAAAATTTAAAGGCAGCCATGTTGTTTTTAGGTACTGTTTGGCAGTGTTCTGTGTTACGTCTTAAGATTTAGGTAAGTAGCTAGTTTGCCATTTTTCCCCTACCTATTATAAATTCAGTTAAATGGTAATAGGTAGGAAAACATATTTATAAGTTTCAAAATATGTTTTAAAAATACAGAGTACCACAGTAGTACCTCAGGAGCACTGCCGTACCAAAAAACAAACTTAAAAAAAATATATATGTAAAAAAATTATAATACACTATATTTTACAAATAGAGTGTACTAAAGTGTATTTCCTCTTTTAACATATATAAATATGCACAGTCTACAGAGTAGCATGGTGATACCTACAAATTACTGCGCTACTTGAAAAGAAGTTCACAGTTCTCCCTAGACTGCTATAAAAATATATAGAAAATTATAAATAAATTCACTACCTATTACCACTTAACCAAAGTGGTAATAGGTAGTGAACAACAATAAAACCTAATACTTACCTATATCTAAGACCCTAACCCAGAACGCAGCAAAATGCTGACCACAGAACGCAGCAAAACTGTGATAAAAACTTCATGGTGTCCTTTTACCTTTGGCAGACTTAGAGGGTCATTACGATGGCAGGCGGACAAAGTCCGCCCGCCACCGCAACGGCAAACGGGACCGCCCGCAAGAGATGCGGCGGTCCCGCCATGGGTATTAGGATGTCACCGCTTCGGTGGCGGTGGCATCCCGTATTGTTCACATTGCGGCGGGCGGTGCTGTCAGCAGCACCCGCTGCAATGCGAAAAACGTATGTTGTGCATTTGAATGCACAACGTGACAGGCACCGCGTGGTGCCTGCCACCTTTTGCATTCAAATGTGCACCCCCACCCCTCCAAAACGCTGGGGGCCCGCTACGGGCCCCCAGAATCAAAGACCACATGCCTTTCAATGGCGGCGACACCACCATGGAAAGGCTGCTTTCTGCCACCATCCTAATATGGATGGCGGTGTCTTGCAGACACCGCCACCATGTTAGAGCCCTTTTCCGCCCGGTCGACGAGTCGACTGGCGGAAAAGCGGCAGACGATCTTTCCGTCCGCCTGGGTCCCCACCGCCATTGTAATATGGCGGGGGGAAATGTTATGCGGGCGGACGTGAATGGCGGGCAGATCACCACCTGCATGTACCGAGGTATACTGCGACTTTACCGCGGTATACCGCCAGACAATATATAACTACGTTTTTTAAAACGTATAACTTTAACAAAACTTACACAATTCACACATACTACCAAAAATTACCATTTGTACCTCATAATTGATGACATTGATGGTCTTAACGACCGAATAAAGTTTTATGATGATGATGGTATATTCCTGCCACATTACACCTGCATCCATACACACTTTCACATTACGTCTGTTTCAAATAACACACTCCACTCTACGCCACTATACTCTACGCCACTCCACTCTGCGTAACTCCACTCTATGTCACTCCACTATACGCCACTTTACTCTATGCTAATCCACTCTACGCCACTTCACTCTACTCCACTCCACTCTACGCCACTCCACACCACTGTACTCTATGCTACTATACTGTATGCCACTACATTCTGTGACATTCCAGTCTACGCCATTCCACTGTACACCCCACCACTATGTGCTACAGCACTGTACGCTATTCCACTGTATACAACTCCACTCTACAACACTATAAATTATAAATGTAAGTTACAACTATAAATTTAGTATTTCTAATGTTTGTGTAGTTTAAGTTGGGTTTGTATATAAAGAAGAAGTAAAGCTTTTCTAGCTATAACTAATCCTTAACCTTTGGCTTTTTCATTGATATATATGTGTGTGTGTGTGTGTATATATATATATATATCTATATCTATCTATATATATATATATTGTCTACTGGCGGTCACCAGTAGGTAGTTATATTTAGGACCTAGTTTCCATGAGTAGAGGATTTTTTGTTTTGAATATAACTTTGGCGCAGTTTGACGAACCTTCTCAAAATTTTCAAAACTAGTTTGCCAGTCACTTCAGCTGCTGTCTGGAAAGTTTTAGGGTGATCAATCAAGCACGGGGCATGGAAAAAGGGGGAATCCAACAATGTTTTTCCCCATGCAATTTCCCATAGGGATTTTAGACATGACTACAGCCGAAACCGCTGAATGGAATTATGCCGAATTTGGCAGACAGCTAGATCTTGGTCCAGAAATAATGCTTTTTGTAACTTGGTGTAAATCTGTTCAGAAGCTTTTGGAGTTATTAAAGTAAAAAGATATATATATCTCTAGAGACACTGATCCACCATGGCAGATCTGCAGAGCCATGCGGCAAATGCAATGCAGTGATTGGCTAACCGCAATCTGGAAGGAAAGTTCATCGGGACTAGGTTCCCAGGCGTAAAATAAAATTTAAAAGTGAAAGAAGGGGTCAGGGTAGAGGTACCTGACCCATGGTACCGATGGAGGGGTCTGTGAAGGACCCATCATGGACAAGAAATTGTCCCAAATTTTTTTTTAGCGCATGAGGGTCAGAAGATCTACCACAGTGCTCAGCATGACCTCCTGTGTGCTCCCCGGCAGATCTGCAGATCCAGACCCCAATTAAAAAAACACATACACCCACTCACTAACCCACAAACCTACTCGCTGACACACTCACACACCCACTTAGATACCCACATAACCACTCAAATACCCGCTCACACTGATACAGCCACTCACACACCCACTCACACAACCATTTACATGCCCGCACAACCACTCACACACCCATACAGCCACTCACAGATCCATAAAAACACTCATATACCCACTCACAGAAATACTCACACACCCACTTACATACCCACACAACCACTCACGTACCTACTCACAGACCCACACAGCCACTCACACACTCACTCACTCACACACCTACTCACAAACTCACTTACACACCCAAACAACCATTCACTCACCCACTCACACACCCATACAGCCACCCACACACTCACAAACCCCCAAATCTACTCACACACCCACTCGACCCACACAGCCACTCACAAAGGCACTCACACACCCACTCACACACTCACTTACAGATCCACACAACTACTCACACACCCATACTGCCACTCATAGACCCAAAAAAACTCAAGCATCTACTCACAGACCCACACAGCCACTCACATACCCATTTACCCACCCACAAAACCACTCAAACACCATTCAGCCACTCACACACCCACTCACAGACCCATAAAAACACTCAAATACCCACTCACAAACCCACATAACCATTCACACACACCCTCACAGATCCACACACATACTTCCACCCCCACTTACACACTCACACAACCACTCACATATCCTCTCAAAGACCCATATATCCACTCACATACTACCTCACACACCCATATAGCCACTCACATACTCCCTCACAGACCCATGAAGCAACTTACAGACCCTGAAAGTCACTCACACACACATTCACACACCCACTTACACACCACCCACACAACCACTCACACACCCATACAGCCACTCACACACCCACTCACAGACCCACAAAACCACTCACATACTAACTCACAGACCCTCAAAGCCACATGCACACCCACTCACACCCCCACTTATACAACCACTCACATATCCACTCACATACCCATAGAGCCACTCACACACTCATACAGTCACTCACACACCTACTCACACACCCACACAGCCACTCCCACACCCACGTAAATACCCACCCAGCCACTCACACACCCACTCATACCCATATAGTCACTGACATACCCACACAGTCACTCACACAGGTACTCACACACCCACACACAGGCAGTGATACACTTATAGAAATTGCAATAGCATAATTTGGATTAAATGTGTTGTTTTAGTATTGAATGTGTTCTTTTAGTAAATTGAACTTCACTAAAAAAACAAATGTTACAGGGACGTTATAGTTAGGAAATAGCATGAAAAAAACATCGAAATTCACTGAAAAAAACAAAGGTTACAGGGACATTATATTTAGGAAATAGAACTAAAAAAACTTAGAAATGCACTGAAAAAATCAAAGGTTACAGGGACGTTATAGTTAGGTTCAGATTTAATGCACATAGAAGCATAGAAATTCAGCAGTTATAGGTACATGAGCTAACTATAATTCACCCCCCATACAATGCATTGCTTATGACCTGATCTATTACATCACTCATGAAATGGTCAGTGACTACTACCTACAGCCTACATACTGTGGTTAACACTTTAGAGAAAGCCCTTCTTCTGAAGCAAAACAATTACATGTACATAGCTTAATAGCTGGTGGACAGAGTCTTCTATGTTAAGTAGGAATTTTCATGCTGAGATGATTCTATCTATTAACTCAAAGCTGCTTAAAATACTTAGTATACAGCATGTAGAATCGTTGCCTTGCTGGAAATTTTTTCTGCAGTACCAAAAAGACTTCTGTGGAACATAATGAACACAAATCGTCAACTATCACCTACACAAATACTCTTTAAAAAAAAGATGCATAACATGTATAAAACCTCTACACTTATGATGCATTAGAAGCACATGCGTTTTGTAAACACTTACACCCATTAGCTGGGCACAGGCTGTACAAAAGTAATATGGCAGTTACCCACCACTATTTAAACTATAAAATAAACTAGGACACTGATTGTATGATGTCATCAGTGATGTCATCGATGATGTCATTTGAGATGTTATCAGTGTTGTCATAAATGATGTCATAGAACATGTCAAGAGTGTTGTAATATGTGAGGGTTCACTGATAGAATATTGATGTAACAAACATCGATGTTCTACATATCGAAAAAAAATATTGACTGCAGTTGCATTAACAGGTAAGTACAAAAATATCGAATCAAAAATATTGAGGTAAAAAATATAGATGTAAAAAATATTGATTAAAAAATATATATAAAATAAAATATTATGTGGTAAATATAAATATATTAAATATTAATATTATTTTAACAAAATAAATTACATTTAATATACGTTTTAACTAAATATAACAAATAAACTTAATTAAAAGAATATAAACACACTAACATAAAAATGTATACATATACATATATTTGCTTTAAAATAATTTAGTAACTATTATCTTTATTTAATTTTTAAACTTTAAAATTATATACAAATAAAATATATATATATCAATAATTTAAAATAAAAATAAAACATTCAATAATCAATTAAAACATTAAACTATTAAAGAAAATTTAAACTTACATTTCCCAATACAATAAGTGCAACAGTAGGGAAAGTGTTGGATGGCGGAATAATTAAATTTACTATTCCAACTCCAGTGAGTGCAACAGTAGGGAAAGTGTTGGATAGCGGAGGAATTAAATTTACTATTCCAACTCCTGTGAGTGCAACAGTAGGGAAAATGTTGGATAGCGGAGGGGTAAAAATTACTATTCCCACTCCAGTGAGTGCAACAGTAGGGAAAGTGTTGGATAGCGGAGGGGTAAAAATTACTATTCCCACTCCAGTAAGTGCAACAGTAGGGAAAGTGTTGGATAGCGGAGGGGTAAAAATTACTATTCCCATTGCAGTAAGTGCAAAAGTAGGGTAAGTGTTGGATAGTGGAGTAATTAAATTTACTATTTCTACTCCTGTGAGTGCAACAGTAGGGAAAATATTGGATAGTGGAGGGGTAAAAATTACTATTCCCACTCCAGTGAATGCAACAGTAGGGAAAGTATTGGATAGTGGAGGGGCAAAAATCACTATTCCCACTCCAAAGAGTGCAACAGTAGGGAAAATGTTGGATAGCGAAGGGGTAAAAATTACTATTCCCACTGCAGTGAGTGCAAAAGTAGGGTAAGTGTTGGATAGCGGAGTAATTAAATTTACTGTTCCAACTCTAGTGAGTACAACAGTAGGGAAACTGTTGGATAGCGGAGGGGTAAAAATTACTATTCCCATTCCAGTGAGTGCAACAGTAGGGAAAGTGTTGGATAGCGGAGGGGCAAAAATTACTATTCCCACTCGAGTGAGTGCAACAGTAGGGAAAGTGCTGGATAGCGGAGGGGTAAAAATTACTATTTCAACTCCGGTGAATGCAGCAGTAGGGAAAGTGCTGTATAGCGGAGAGGTAAAAATTACTATTCCCACTCCAGTGCTTGCAACATTAGGGAAAGTGTTGGATAGCAGAGAAACAATAAATACTAATAAAACTTAAATAATTGAAAAACCCCAAAAATATTACACAATTTAAAAATTCATAAAAATAAATAAACAATATTTTAAAAATATAAAATTAAACATATTAAACATATAAAAAGAACACATATTATAATATTAATTACATATAACAAAAACCTGTAAATAATATATAAAATAAATGAATAAATACATTTATAAACAATAATTATTTAAAAGTAGCGCATATTAACAAACATAAAAATTATTTAAAACATAAATGTATTTATTTTATTTCCTACCCTATAACACCACAACAATAGCAAAACACTTCAACATTTTTAATAAGTTATTTCCATAATTAACATAATTAATAATCAATTTAAACAATCGTATTAATAAAAAAACATTAATTGAGTACACATTCTTTAACACTATAATATCCACAACACACACCTAAATTAAACTATAAAATAATAAAACACAATTAAATATTCTTTTTAAAAGAAAAACTATTACTATCAACAACTAATAATTAAATATTTAAAAATGTATTTAATGCCCACCTTTTACCCCTTTAAAAGTAAAAACAACACGCAAAAAAAGAAACAATTACACTAAATAAATATCAAATAATTAACATTAATTAACAACTATATAATAATTAATTAAACACAAAATACTTACTACCCTTTACACCTATAAACACCACAACACACACCTAAAATTAATTACACAATTACCATAATTAATTACCAATTAACTAATTAAAATTAATTAACAACCAATTATTAATTAATAAATAATAAATTACTTTGTCCATTTAACACTATAACATCTCAATTAAACAAATAATAATAAATAAAAAATATTCAATACATGTTATATAATTAAATTACTTCCCACCCTATTCCCCTATAAACCCACAACCCACTACGGAACCAAAAATGCAAAATTCAAATAAAAAAATATAAATAACTACTAAAAATAATCAATTCATTTTATATAATTAAATTACTTCCCATCCTATTTCCCTATAAACTCACAACCCGCTACGGAACTAAAAACACAAAAATCAAATAAAAAAAATTAATAACTACTAGAAATGTAACACATATATTAAAAATATAAACAAATCTTATACAAAAAACATACATCACATACATATAAAATATATACTAAAATACATAATATTAATAAAAAAATCGATATTTTTAACAACTATATTTTTGCAAACGATATTTTACACTTCGATATTTTTACCATCAATATTACTTACCTAAATTCGATATTCTTGACCACGAGAATTTGTCTGTCGATATTTCTGACCCACGATATTTTCAACTCAATATTTGTGTAAATCGATATTTTTGATTCGATATTCTGTCTCTGCACCATATGTGAGGTCACAAGCAGTGCATGGTAAGGGTACAAGTTCTAGTTAGCCTTGCTAACTAGAACTGATACATTTCTGTTTTCTTCAGTTCAAAACATTAATGTTGTCACCTGCAAATTCTCCTAACTATAACCTTACTTTAACCTTTGAATTTCTAAGGTTTTGTTAACATAAAGCAATATTAAATTACATATGTAATCCAACCTGCTGCTGTGTGCATTGGAGGTTGGTCACAAGGCCTGGCCTGTGGCTTGTTAGGCCCTGGGGACTCCATCCTCCAGGGCCACTCATTTAAATAAATGGGAGGGAGGCCACACGGCCTCCCTCCCCGAGCAATGTTAAGTTCTGGGGATCCATTCTCCCAGGGCCTCTGAGGCGGTCCGCGCGCCCCCCTCCCCAAGCCCTGTTAAGCCCTGGATACCCCATCACCCAGGGCCACTCATTAAAATAAATGGGAGGGGGCGCACAGCCTCCCTCCCCGAGCCTTGTTAGGCCCTGGGGATCCGATTTCAATAAAGGGGAGGAGTGCCACACAGCCCCCTCTCCCCGGTCCGCAGGGCCTATGTTAAAGGGGAGGGGGCTTTATGACCCCCTGCCCGAGCCGTTATCAGCCTCGGAGAGCCCATCCCTGGGGCCCTCATCATATAGTTTATGTGGGGAAGGGTGCCATGTTGCCATATGAGCCCCCAGTCCTAAGCCTCCAGGTGGTCTGGGAAGCCCACAAAATGGGTTTATATGGGGAAGAGGGCTGTGTGGCCCCCTCCCGAGCCTCAAAAGACCCCGAGGAGCCCACCCCTGGGAATGAAATTTAACGAAATGGGGATGGGGACTCTTGGCCCCCCTCCCCAACCCTCTAAAGGTCCCAGAGAGGCCACCCCCAGGGCCAAGATGACTTAAAATGTGGAGGGGGCTGCGCAGTTCCCTCCCCAAGCTGCTATTTGCCCCGGGGGCCCCATCCCGGGGTCCCACCTTTTTTAAAGGTGGGAAGGTGGGTGCCCTGGTGCCCACCCAGGGCACCCACCATATAGTAGTTGGGGGCTCTGGGGGCATCAAGGCCCCTGCAGCCCCTTCTGGCTCCCTGCATGCAGAGGGCCGACACAGCTTCTGCCCGTAGGGAGCAGCTCATAATGCTGCTCGCTCCGGACAGCGCAATTCTTTGATCTGTTTCCCTGACTGCTTCAGTGCGGACAGAGAAACAGATCAAAAGGCTGCTCCCAGTGGGCAGGAGCATTTTCAAAGTGAACTTTTTGTTTGCTCCCGCTTGGCAGGAGTTTTGAAAATACTCCCACCAAGCGAGAGCAATCACAGGAAACTGCTTGAGTGCCGGCCCCAGGGATGGGGTCCCTGGGGCCTTTAATTGCTCAGGGAGGGGGGGTCATGTGGCCCCCTCTCTATTTTGTTAAATTGCGTCCCCGGAGGTGGGCTTTCCGGGGCCTTTGAGGCTCAGGGACGGGGCCCCTCTCCCCATATTTGCATCAAACAGAATAGGTGGTTGCCCGGGAACGTCCCAATGAATGCCACCTTGACTCAGAGTAATGCAAAGATGTGCTTTGCACTGCTTTGAGTTACTTTCAGGCAACTGTCCAGTACATAACAAGTTTTAAAAATATCTTGCGCTGATTTGCGTCTCTTTTGTGATGCAAACCCAGCACAAAATGTTTGAAATTCTGGGTCATAATTTTTAACAAAATATATTACATGTTAAATAAAGAATAAATGTTAGCTAGGATGGGAATTGCTTTTAAATTATTGTTCAAAAACTAATATATTTAAAATAATACATTTAAATTAATTAATTATTTAATGCACATTTAATTTGACCAGTTTTATTTTATTAGATTTAGATTAAAAATAAATGCATAAAATGTATTTATATAACATATTTTTAATAATTGCTTTTAAGAATAATAAACTTTAATAATTTTCTCGATACTTTACCTAGGGAGATCTTCGCCATGGTGGCGGAGAACTGAACCTATGTGTGCAAAGTTACTTGTAGGAATTTTTCTCTCGTAAATTCTCTTGTAGGAGGCTCCAACACATGATTTGAGGGGTTGGATAACAATAATGACTTGTATTTTTATATGGCGCCTGATGAGCTGCCAAAAACTGGTGTCTCTATTACACAAGTTATAGTATTTCACGTCAACAGCCTACCTGGTCTCAAACTGATGCCCTGCCCAGGGACGTAGCTACCATTGGTGCAGCAGGTGCAGTGGCACCGTGGCCCAGTGCCCTGAGGGGGCCCATTGAGTGCTGATAATTGCTGCACTTTACTACCCCAACAGCAGTCACCGGGGCCATTTTCCTTGCATGCGCCTGGGCCTGTGGCATCCTTGCTACGCTACTGGACCTGCCGATCACTCTTTAGTTCAAGTATTGAACGACTGTGTCATTGAGCTTTCTAACAGTTGATAGTTCCACATCTGAGGGGAGTGTGCAGAAGTCAAACTGCAGGTATATAAATAACCCTACTTTGTTAACTATCCCATCCAGGGCTTTAAGTGGGATGAAAAAACTGGGGGTCTCTCAAAGGGGCGTGGCCAATGTCAATAAGGGCGTGGCTTAGAAACACGGAAGCTAAAAATCTGTGCTTAGCATAGTGTGCCGCCCAACTCGTATTTTGCTGTTTCTGTCATTGCAAATAAGTCATATCATACCTACAACAAGTCAGGACAATTGTTGTTAGTTGTGTACGATAAATAAGCAGCAACTGTGGCTTGTTGTAAATAATATTGAAAAAGCTTCCACTTAAAGCCCTGGTGACACCAGGACAATGTTGCCGCTCCTGAGGTTCAAGAAGAGAAGGGAAATCCAGAGAGAAAACGACTCTCTAAAGGATTTCCCTCCCCCTAAAACACTCACCTGGCATGACGTCATGCCGTAACTGCTCCACAAGGGAGAAGTGAGCAATGTGAGCACACGCACATCATGTGCCTGCTGTCACTGCAGTCCGGAAAAAAACAGACCGCCTGTGCCAGGGCACAAAACAGAGCCCGATAGAGACCCGTTTCGAGCCCCCTTCAAAAAACTGCCGGAGCTCAGCACCGGTGAGATCCTGCCCACTTAAAGCCCTGATTCCATCACACTCCAATCACCTTTCGTCCAGTATGCTTTAACCATACACGGCTGAAAGATAAGATAACGTCAGACTAACGTGAAAAAAATCTCCAGCCGAAATCGGTTGTGTCACCCACCAGGCTACTTCAAAAGCTTGAGAGGTATGAAAGTGCAAGCGAAATCAGAGCAATTGCAAAAAAAATGGCTTATTGGATAGTAAAAGATGTCTATAATTATTTATTCTTAAATTTATTTCTAAAGCACATGCTTGCCTAAAAGGCGTAAAGTAGGCCCACTTTTCCCCTGGGTACCAGGACTTGACGAACTTCAGATAGCTAAACCCTGTGCACATTTAGGATTAGTAAAAATAGTCACACGCCATCAATTAATGGGAATATCAAACCTTTCAAAGCAAAACTTCTGTTATTTATGGTTTACTTACTTCTATCCTCTAAGTTTTGTGCAGTCTTTAAGCAATAGTAACCCTCAGCAGTGCACAGGCATATCGCAAGCATTCTGGAATGTACAGATGGCTTTGTGAATCGGTCACACACAGATTTATTTTTGTCAAATGTCTTCGGGGCATATTATCAAGAAACGGCGTTAAAATTATCGCCGCTTTAGCGGCAGAAAACTTACGCTAAAGCGGCGATAATGGGCTTGATAATATGCCCTTGAGAGTTCCAATAGAAGCCCATGTTCTGGTGTCAACATGGGCTTCTATTGGAATTCTCAAGGGCATATTTTAAAGCCCATTATCGCCGCTTTAGCGGCAGTTTTCTGCCGCTAAAGCTGCGAAAATTTTAACGCCGTGCTTGATAAAATGCCCCTTAATTTTTTACCCCCGGCCCTGGTAAGGGGCGCCGAGCTTACTCAAACAGCACTGGCTCGAGAGAGTTTTTTCACCCACCGGATAGTGATGGTTAAATGAGGCTCAACACATGTTTGGGCGCAATCTTCTGACCCTCTTTCTTGAAGTCATTGACTGATTAGCAAAGCAGGTGCCTCGACTAATTGGGACCAGCAGTAGTCAAAACATGTTCAGATCTGGTGAAGCCAAAAATGTCATAATGTGAACACTTTGGGTCCGCGCCCTTCAGACATTGGTCGCTTTGAGCCAGACCTCGTCGCCATAGTTGATTTAAGTCTCTTTCAGGTTTGAATGATCCCACAGGAGTGGTGCACAGTACTACCTTTACAGCAGGGATCGGCTCAAAAGGAGTATATCTCTGGGATCTAAAAGTCAATCCAGGTGCTTGCACACTTCCTGCATTCTCACAAGCAACGTCTGCTGCTAGCTGCAAACTAGCGCATCAGCAGCGTAGCAATTCACTTTAAAATTTTTGGGGTTCAGGTGTATTGATATGGACTACATACAAGCCAATAGACATAATTCAGATGGGAGATGCATGAGTTGTATAGCCAAAAATGGCGTTCTATTAGATTTTGCCTGGCTAAAATATGCAAGTCAGTGGGAAAAATAAATCCCCCCAATTGTTTCTTTTTTAAATCGCAAAATCTCCCTTTTCCTGTTTCCAAAAGTGGCATATATGGAGCTAGTTCTGGGAACTTAGGCCCAGATTTACTAATATTTGGCACAACACAACGCAGCTAGACAACTTTCTGCGATGCGTCAAATGGAAAGAGCAGGAATGCGCCATGTTTACTGAGTTATCATGCATTCCTGCTATCTCTGTGCGCTCGCGCACTGAGTGCTGCCTAGCACCAACAGAGGCACCGTTCCACCATGATACAGGGACACCTTCGTGCGCAAAACAATCCTTACTGGCATTTTCTTCTTTCTACGTGTGCTGCAGAATGCAGCACACGTAGAAAGAGGAAATAACGAGGAGAAATAAACATATTTCTCCTCATTATGCCTTTGTTGGATGGCGTAGCATTTTGATGTATTCCTAGGTTTACTATTCTCAGAAAATCTGGGAATGTGCCCACATCCATGGGTGGATGTGCGGGAACACCCACACTCTCCTCATGGAATGCCTTCCCAACGCAAAGTAACACAAGGCAGCAACTTGCGCTGCCTGGCATTACTCTAGATTCACTAAGCCACGCAAGGTGGCTTTGCGTGCTTAGTAAATCTGACTACAGGGCTTGTGTTGCCTTGCGTCGTCTTGCATGATGCAGTGGCAATGCAAGCCCTTAGTGAATCTGGACCTTAATGTTGCCATTTTTATTTATGCTACGACACTGACCCAATGACCTGAAACAGCAGAGTCAGGAGACACTGATTCTACCCTTCATAATAATAATATTAAGTATTTTATAATTGCAATAATATTTATTAGACAGGCAGTTGATAGCAATAGTGCTGGGCCTATTATTCTGCTTGGCTCTGAATCAGGGCAGAAAGAAGTGAGCATGCTCTGGTGAAAGACATGGCTCGCATAGGCACAATACTAGTTTGAGGCAACCAAGTTTGCTCAGCACATCCACCCTGCTCTTCTGTCAAAGGTGATACTGTGACTTGTGTTGTATCTAGGGAACTTCATGGCTACAAGCGGTATGTGAGCATCTCAATTCAAACAAGGATTGGCAAGGCACAGGTTGTATGAAACAAACACATGGTCTGATTTAGATCTTGGCGGAACTACTGACGTCCCGCTGCAGTGTCGGTTCCAAGTTCTTCATCAAGCTGACAGCAGTCCGCCCGCCGTATTTAGATGTTGCGCCAACAGAAGGTTGACCGCTGTGGAGGCGGTCTTCTCTGCTGGCTAACAGCAGTCCATCACCATCATACCTGCCGGTTTGCGCCGAGCCGATTTAGATGTTCCCATTGTGCTGGCAGTATTTTGGCGGTGGAGTCCTGCCGGAGTGAGGCCATGGTGGTGTGGAGAAAGGTAAGTACTACTCATCATTATCTTACTACACATATATGCTGTGAATGTGTCATAATGTGTATGTAGGTAATGTGTAATTCCCTTTTTAACATATAGCATTGCACTCCAACAACACACACACTATTGAATGTACACCCACATACAGCACCACAACAATGTATTTGTGTGTCAATTCAGGTGTGTTCATTTAACCTTGATAAGTTGTAAAATGAACACGACTGCATTGACCATGAGAAAAAAATTAATGTAAGAGTAATGCATAAATACACGAGGCAACAGCAATTGTCAACACATGTTTTATAGTAATGCAATGGTAAAAGCAGCTTACCTTGGATCCCAGCAACAACAGACTTGTTTGCCGTCGTGGTGCATTTGAAGCAGCAAAGGGTGGAGGACCTGTACAGTGGGGTTAAAGACGGAAATGGAAGTGGGAAACAGTAAAAAAGTTAAGTTCCTACCTCATTTCCTTTGATTCCACCAACGCAAAGTAGGAGGCATTCCTGCAACAGTTCCCTCTATGGAAAGGCACATCATAATCGGGATGGCAGGAATCTTGCCTGTACGCCTCTGACAGCTGCTTCTGCCTCTGACGCCGTCGACACAGGAGCAAGATTCTGGCAGAGGCAGCGGGACTCCGACGGTCTTCCCTTCATAGACCCAGCAACATCTAAATATAGCGGGTGGACCGCCAAGTCGGCATGCGGGAAGACTGTCGAAGAAGTGACGGCAGGACCAGACCCGCCAACATCTAAATCAGGCCCATTGTCTAAGAGGCAAAATTATATATGTTTTTTACAAAAAAGCACACATTGCACCAGTAGTCCCTAGAACTGAAGGGGTCTTCTTATTGTGTGGGTGCACACATTGTGCAAGAGCAGAACGCCATCACTCACAGGCAGGTAAACCTGTGGCTGAAGTGTGTTGACCCAGTGCTCCAAACTGTATGCTGTGGTAGACCGAAGGAAAATGTGAACACTACATCAGTCCAGTGGATGCAAGAGGGCTGATTACCAGCCCTGGGTAGTAAGTATGTGTAGTATATACAATTTTTCATTAAAAATGAAAGGTGTTCATTAACCCCAAACCTAATAATAAAAAAGCAATTGGTGTGGGTAGGCGTTATCCTCCTATATCTTAAAATGAGACAGCCTACGTGATGCAACTATCAAATGCCCGACTGATGTCTACTTTAATCAAGCCCTGCTTATTAGAGTCTCCCTTCTGATATGTCAATGCTTGCTTTCCGTCAGAAAATCCTGTACTTGTGTACTGACCATACACATAGGGCCTGATTGACAAATGGCCTCCGCACTTATGTCGGAAGCCCCGCCGTGTTGGAGTCAAAGCATTTGAGGCAGAATCTCCAAATAAGAGGCCTCCACCACCAGTGCGGCGGCCCTTGTGAATCAGGTCTATATTGTCCGCGCGTTCTCAGGGGACGCGTAGATTGTAAATCAATAACAGCTTTGAAAAACCATAGCTCGGGGAGGGAGCGACAGTGATTATAAACTGGGTGCTGCACTGTGGAGGACATATATTTTTCTGTGTTGTATCTATATAAGCCCTTCTTTTGATGCCTGTGTCCAAGACATTACAACAATGCACATACCAGCACAGCATACATTTTTTCTCTGCTCTGACACCAGCCGGCCACATATTCTACCCACCTCTTAATCTCTACCCCCTCTATGGTAGCTCCAAAATTTCAAATGCAACTATGGAGAAGAGGGGAGCGCAGCAGCATCGGGCGGGCAGCCCCCAGAAGTGCCTCTCCAAGCCCAGCAACAGATACCCAAGACCAGCACCTGTAATGCTCTCTAAGGAGGGTGTCATTCATGAGTCATCGGCGCAGATTAACAAACATTTTTCCCTAGGTTTGTGTCACAAAAGTGACGCAAAACCACCTAAAATGTTTTTTTTTAAATTTACTTTCCAGTGCAAAACTTATTTTGCGCTACTTTGCATTAGTCTGTGTCAAGGGGGTGTTCCAACCTCCCATGCCTTTTGAAGCAATACCCTATCTACTAATAATAGCAGACAGGGTTTTGTGTCAAATAATAACGCCACTTGAAAGCAGGCATTAAAAATGAAAAATGCATTTATTTCCCCTACCTTTTTTTACTTTTTATGTATGCTGCACACATCCGAGTGGGAAAAGTTTAAAGATTGTTTAGGCATAGTATTTTGCACTGGAAGGGCACCCTTCCAGTACAAAACCTATGCTAGACTCATGCAGACACCTTTACACTATTGTGCAAAGGTGTGTGTGTGGCACTAAGCAGCCTACATCTGCCCCAGTGCTAGGGAAAGAGGAGGAGAGTACCATATCTGTGTAGAAATGATGCTTACCTGTTCTCTTCCTCCCATCCAACACAGCGCAGCAGCTTTGGGTGCTGTGCTGCATTGTGTGAAGCTTTTGTTAATCTGGGCTGTCATGTTTTTGTAATTTGTCTTCCTGCCTTGTTTATGTCTGTGCAGGCCTAGATCCAGTCTAGGAAGAAGAGGGTGTGGGAGGCTCATTGGATTTCACTGGAGATAGCACGTATGCGCTAACAGCAAAATCTATTGTTAGTAAAAAAAAGTTTAAAACGGCCTTAGAGCCCATTACTTGCGATTGCCTACCATTGATTGGATTCCATGCCACTCTCGTTTCCTTGCTTCTGATTGGTCAGGGCCATCTGCTCCCTCATGCTGCACTCTAGTGTTTGTCCCTGCCATGGAACATCGACCTAGTACAGCTTCCTGTCTGCGACCAGTTTCCATCCACAGGCTGCAGGCTCCTGCAGGTACTTATTTTTAACTTTTTGACATGCACTATAGAGGAGTGCATGTGTGTGCAGTCTGTCTCCTTCCTGCACCCCTCGCTCATGTTGCATGTCCCCCCGCCCTCCTCCCATTGTCTGTTCTGTTTCTGCTCGCTCCCTTAGTCTCCGCACTTCCTTCATGTTACTTGTCCCTCGCCCTCCTCCTACTGTCCGTTGTTGGTCTTTCCTCCCTCCCCTCTCATGCTTCTTCTCCGCCTGCCCTCCCCTTGATGTCCATTATTGCTGCTCCCTCCCCTGCATCTCCCAGGTGTTGCTTTACCCCTCTGCTGTCTATTGTTGCTGCTCCCTCCCTCCTCCCCCCGCACCTCCCTTGTGCGGCTTATCCCTTACGCTTTTTTTGTCATATTGCACAGCAGTGTGGGCTGCTGTGCAACATGGCTTAAAGAAAGGAAAGTGCTATGATGCGGTCAATGCTGGCCACGTCATGGCGCTTTCTTTTCTTTTCTTTAAGCCATGTTGCACGCTGCTGTGCAACATGTTTAAAAAAATGATAAAGCCAATAGAGTTTGAATAGGCGAAACCTTTTGGCTCTGCCACTGCTTGTTTTTGTTGCTGTCTGCTACTTATTGTCAAGACTATCTTCTGTTGGCTATTGTCTCTAGTAGCCAAAGATCAGATTTAGTACTTTCTGCTATCAGGTACCAGTGAGGGCTGGCTCTTCTGCTTCATAGTAACACCCCTGGCAAGAGCCTGACGTTTCAATAGATGCTATATAGATGTCTCAAGTGGTGCCCATTGGTTGGACACCATTAATTCCTCACTGACATCACTGATTGCTTGGTGCATCAGTGTCACAGTGACACATTCAAAAAAGAGCAGAATCATGGCAGTGAACTTGAGTCATATGTTCTTTCATGGCGAGCAAACTCTGGGTCTCTTTTGTCCGCGAAACTGTCCTTCAACATATTTATCAAGAGGGCCCATTGGCCCCATATTTAGGGCTTGCCTACAGACAACTTATAACTATCTGTTTGCAAAAAATCTCTTGTGGACCATGTGAAAGCTTAGAGAGTTTAGCAACTGCCCATTGCATACCATTGTTGACTTCATTGCCACTCTCATTAGCTTGCTTCTGATTTGATTGCTTGCCTTCCTATTCTTGTATTTGTCACTTTCCTGGAGCATAGCCTCTTCATCATTCTTTTGATTGTCTGACTTGTATCATTCCATTACTCACATTTAGACAACTACTTTTTTCTTTAAACATACTAACCCTCCACCTCCACATGCTTTGCATTGTTCCCTTCTCCTCGCACCCAGGATTTTTTTATTTTAAAGCTAAAGCTCGTCCATTGCTTCCATTCACACACTCCCCTCAACTGCACCTTTGTTGCTCCCCCACCCCTTGTGGTATTTAAAATATTTTCTTTGCATTTTGTGGAGGTCCCAGCAGCTTCCTTTTTCTGCCAACTGCTCCACTTTCAGAAAGGCACTTTTGTGCAAGTTAATATATAGATATTTTTTTTATTTATATCTCCAAGTGGTGTCCACCATTTTGGACTACTAAATAAAAAAAATAAAATGATCAAGCCATTCAGAAGCATACTTCATCACGCATGCGCACACCGACTGAATGACTCAGCCACATGACGTTATGATCACACACGCGCTCATGTGTGTGTTGCGTCATCACGTCTTTTTTCTTTACTTTTCATTTATTGCTGATTGCTGATGAAAAGTATTAATAGAACTATTATAAATCATTTTCATTAGTTACATTCGTAATTGATCTGTCCATTGCTGTTCTGCAAATTTTTGCAATTATTTGCATTGTACTGTTTCCGGATGAGATTCTTGCTCACCAGTGAGCTCATTCCTCCTTTTCTATTGTTCTTGAAAATTATTTTTCTTTTTTCCTTTTCTCTGTTTTCTACTCTGGTTGTTTCACCCTTTTGTTCATTTCTTGTTAAACTTTTCCTTAGATTTCTTTTGGGAGTTCCATTTTGATTATTTCTTTCCAATGGGCAGTCATTATAGTTATTTAAATCTTATTGTGGTTGCATTCCTTTTCTCAACAAACTCTTAATCATCATTGGTTCATGTTTATACGGACTTCCTTTTTGGACCTAGAGGTGTACATATAATTCTTCGTCCTGGTTGAGACCCCTTGGAGTTAATGTCTTGAAAGAGATAATATGTTTGGACTCTTTTTGTCGAAGTAATTTCTCCCGATTTCCGTCTCTTTCTGATGGGGTTATTTGTTCAATGGCATAAAATCTTAATTCTTCCCATTTGCTGCTGTGTGATTTCTCCATATGCTTAGCAATGGCATTAGCACGATCGTTGTTCTTTGTCACTCTAATATGTTCTAAGATTCTCTTTCGAATCTCACAGGTAGTGCTCCCAATGTAGTTTAGCTTACATGGGCATGAACAAAAATGGAAAGAATGTCAGAATTCATACACAACACCAGAGAATATATTTTGTTTATAAAAAAAGGTATGAGGTGGCCCGCCTCAGAACATGGAGAAAATATTATATAATACCACGTTATCTGCCTTTCTGAGGTGCAGAACTCAGAATAATGTACTAATAAAATGCTCCCTAAATTCAGCATCAAGTTTATCTGTCATATTTACTGGTTTTTGAAGTACCACACATAATTACAGGCATCCCTCAATCAAGCAATAAGTACTTTTTTGTACTCCAGCTTAAACATCACATTATATACCTAACCAGTGTTTATTCAACAAGTAAGTTTTATAGTTCAAAGAAAAAAAAGTTTTCATTCGATTTCAGATTTTGATTAGCCGACCCTCGCTCCTTAACATTGCTTTCAAATTCCACAGCATCTTTTGGAAACAGTCAATATCTTCACCAAGAATCCTTTCCTCTCCAACCATATCTACACAGCCGTGGCATTCTGCAATGCCGGTGACCTAATCTCTGATTTTCTTCTTGACCCTTTTTCATGGCTCCTGGCCCTGTCTGTCAACTCCTATGGGCTCCTAGCTCTTGCAGGCACATCTCTCATCCCTTCTGACACAACCTGTACACGGTTTCTAAGTAACTCTGCTTATCAGACCGCTGAAGAATGCAGAGGACAAGTTTTCAAAGCATCATTAGACAACCACTTCATCAGATACAGTGGGAGTTTTCAGAAGTCTACCTGAGTGGGTTGGATATGACAGCACTTGTACAGATTAATGAGGTGGAACACTTCCTCCAAAGGTCATGAATTTGGAAAAGTCAAGCCAAGCAGTGAGGCCATTGTCTTTACTCAAAAGGAAGGATTCCTAATCTCTCCCACTGGTGACCGCATTCATTTTGTTTGAAGAGGGCCAGAAAAGAACTGGACGGCCTCTAATGGTTTGGTAAGAAAAAGACGCGTAGTTTCCAGCAAGTTTTTCTTTTTAGACTACCTGTAATTGAAAAAGATGGAAAAAGACAAAAAAAGTGCATTATTTGAAAGATGAGGACTCAAAAGCCAATGCACTTCTTAAAATGTTCAGCTTACATCTTAATCAACCAAAGATTTATTCTGTGGATCAGGCGCAGCAAAAACAAAAGGCGAATCTTCCCTTTCAGAGCAGTCAGTACAAGACACAAAGACTCATGAGGCGATAGGGAAGTCTGAAAACACTGCTATTAACTAAAGCCAGCTAAAATTGACAGTAATCACAGTGCCAAAGCATCCATGCCCTTAGGAGCGTTTATTTTGTTTTATTTGAGAGAAATCACTCGTTTTTCACAACTAACAGGCTTGATTACACCCCAGTGCACACACAGTGTGATAACTTTTTGATAACCCACTGTTTGATAACATTTTTGTTTCACGTTAAACAACTTTCCTCTTCATATGTATTTTGTACCAAGTCTCTCTCTACAGCACTTGATATCAAAATATAACGCACACACACTTAAAAAAATACACAATCATAACGCCAAATATACCAAACAGATTACATAAACCTCATACTCGGTTTTGCTTAAAGAGCTGCACTAACTTTAAAATCAGGAACAAATGGTGTTTGCTCCTAATTTTAAATCAATTTTAAACCATGTGGTAAAACCAGTTGCAAAGTCTGTTCCCTCATGTTGTTTCCCATTGCGTGGGGGTACTCAAACTCTGCGCAAACAGTGACCAGAGCCAACCATCTACTGGTATTTCCCAATGTAGTTTTTGCACCCGATTTTTTGCACGATCCTCAGACTGAGACCAGTAATAGATTGTAAAATCATTTTCAACAGCACCAGCCAACAAAATTCTCATCACAGAGACACAACAAAACAGAACATATTACAGGCATTCAATACAGTAGAGATATGTCAGATAATCAGCTACCACATTACTCCACAAAAATCACCAGGGTACACCACTTGCAAACTCAGCAGAACATCTCAGAAACATTCAACAAAGCAGAGATATTCCAGACAGCCCACCATCCAGTAAAAGTTGCCGCACACACGTGCAACAAAATGAATGAATGAATTAACTAACTAATATGACATTCTTGCGCTGTCACCCCTGACGGTCTCCTGTCACTGAAACTTATAATACACAGCAGGCAACGGCCAGAATCATATGTTGACAGAAAAGACCCGCACCTTAAAGTGCTTGCAGAAGGCTTGATAATCTGCCATCAAGAGATAAGAACCCAGCAGGCAGCACGTTCTAGAATTTTGGTGGCGGGTAGTAGCGAGAATGTCCTTCCAACTAGTCTTATGTATCAACGCTGTGCATCAGTGCAAAGTCCCAAAAAGTGACGCATAGTCGTCATAAATTATTTACTTTCCAGCATAAAACGTTTTTTTTGCGCTGAAAGTTATCTAAAAGCCATGCATATAGCGCATTCGACTACTTTTCACATTAGGTACATGGACATTCCCACGCTACCACTGATCATTTTTGACGCAAACCTATATCTACTGACATTTGCAGACATGGCTTTGTGCCAAACAATATCCCTACTTAAGGTAGGCGCAAAGTAGAAGAAAAGTTTTTCTTCTCCAAACATTTCAAATTTTTCATGTGTGCGCCATTATACAACAGGTGAATAACTATGACTGAGCATGGTATTTTATACTGGAAGGGAACTTTTCCAGTACAAAAGCTATGCTAGGCATCACACACATATGTTTGCACTTAGGTGCAAAGGTGCATGTCTGCGCTAGGCAGCCTGAAAGTGCACCAGTGCCTGAGAAGAGAACAGCAGTGGCATATCTTAGTATATATGGCGCTGTCCTGCTCGCTCCCTCTCATGAAACACAGTGCAGCAAATTTGGTTGCTGCGTTGCATTGCCTGAACTATTAGTGCATCTGCTTCTTTGTAAGCTAAGTGAAGAATGCGAGAACGACAGGGTCTTTTAAAAGAGTGGAGAAAAGAAAAGCTAAAGTCTTGAAGAGCCTGAAAGGACATTGCCTTAAGAACATCTCTATTGGCCAGAGGGTCCAAGTGATGAGCTTCAATCAGGAGCGGCCCGTGTAGGTAAGAGCGGTGGATCAGGGTGGGTGGACTCGAGAATGAGGGGAAATTATTTATTTATTTAATTTTCCCTTGTCGTCGTCTGTTGAGACCCCCCCACTCCGCCCCACTGCCGCACTGCTCTTACCTGCACGGGCCGGTCCTGGCTTCAGTGTGATGTGATACAGACTGATGACATTAAAAGCCACTTGTCATGTGTGCCAAGCATTTTGGAAAATCTGAAAATGAAAAGCATATATTTGGGAATCCTCAGATTCAAGGCATTCCTCTTATCAATGCGAGAAAGTCAAGTGCTTGATAACATATTTGAAGATGCACAAAAATAATAGAATGCATTTTTTCCTAATGGGAGCTCTCCCCCACAGTTCCTGAATCCAGCTTCACCCCAGAGTCACTTCCACCAGCTCCATCACAGTCCTGTAGCTAACTCCACCACATAGGCCCCTCAGCCAGCACTATCTGATTTCCCAGCAGCCAGGTCATCTCTGAATCCCTGTAGTCATTTCCACTTCATTGTCCCTTTAGTTGGTTACATCCATCTGTCCCTGCAGCCAGTAATGTACCACACTTTGTGAAACCAGCTCCATTGCACACTCCGTGCAATTAAGTCTATCCCCTAGTAATTTTTCTTGCTACCGGCTCTATCACCCACCTGATGCGATCAGCTCCATTATACTGGTCGTACCATTGTGCAGAGTGAGCAATTAGCTCCATTCCATAATCTCCACAGCCAGCGTAGTTCCACAATTTGTGAAGCCAGTTCCAATTATAGGGGCTTATTTACAAGCCCCTTGCGCAGCTGGTACGTCACTTTTAATATGGGAAAAGGTGATGTATCGGCGGTGCAAGGGGCTTGTAAATAAGTCCCATAGTCCTTTAAAATTGTTCCCTCGCATAGTTCAATCTATACCTAGATAATCTCTATCCTACCATTCATGCTGTCAACTCCATCCCATGGACCCACAACTATCTCCAGCCCACAGTCTGCATAACCGCTCTGACTTACAGCCCCAGGAGGCAGAGAGGGGAATGAATCCATGGCTAAGATATTTACCAAGGCATCAAAACATTAAAAGCTGTAGAGCACACACCAGTGGATCTGCTGGCTTAATCAAGGAGTTTCTCAGCGGCCCTCATTCGCATGAATTCTCCACACAGGAACCTAAAAGTAAAAGTCACAGTTATTCAAATTTCATATTTCCATCCTTTATATCCAAGGGGTAGTAATTCTAGCAAATCATTTCCTAAACCTTTTGTGATAGCCAGCACTGCACTGCAGGAAAGGGGAAGGCTGGTGGGATAAGAGTTCATGTCATGGGGAAAATTTATACTTTGACCACAGTGACACGCTGAAAACTGTAAAGTGTGCTCTGACTAGGAGGCTGGAACTCAGGGAGAAGATAGACGCTTAGGTTCTTATATTCTACTAAATCACCCTAAATCGCCTTGTGTGGCCCACTTATCAACCTGTGGATGATGTGCCCTCAACATGCCTTGCAGTTCATAGATGCAGCCTATCAAAACTCAATGTTTTTTTTTTTTTATTGAAATCCATATAACAAACAATTTATATCCATAAATACATCCATGAAATTCATTAAATATGTGAATAATAATACAGAGTTGTTAAATAGCACTAATTTACTAAGAGGGAGTAGATCCTAAAATCTTTAGAGATATACAATATAAACGTTTAAGCCAGTATATAAAAGACAGAGAAAACAGTATCCACTGCCAGTCATAAATACAAACTAAACAATTGATTAAACCTTGAGTACTTAAGCATATACCTAAGAATCAGCGAGTATGTGGAAAAATACTAAAGCAACCTATATTCAATGATGTAACTAAATATACAGGAGGATATCAAATGTTGCATTATAAATTGAAATCCTGGTATTGTCGGGTATGAATGTGAGACGTAGTGAGACTACTTCCTAAAAGATAAGCTAAATTTTGAGAACTTAATCAAAATAAGCTGCCCAGACCCTCTCAAATTTCTTGAATCCCCCAATTCGCAATGCGTAGACTTGTTCACTTTTTTGACTTGCTTCATTTTTCGGACCCATTCATATATAGATGGTATAAGATCTGATCGCCATCTCTGAAGCAGAAGTGATCTAGCTACAGCCATTGCAATATATAATAATTTGACAAGCTTGTCTGAAAGAAGAAGGTCTGGGTCATAACCAAGTATAATTAACCAAGTATTCGATTCTATTGAAATACCGCATTCGAGTTCCAGATAATAAAAAATATCATTCCAGAACCTCTGAATCACGGGGCATTGTAATATAATGTGTACCCAGTTGGCTGAAGGATAGTTAAGGCAACGGAAACACTGCGCTGATTGGTTGGTATAAATCTTAGATAGAAAAAGTGGAGTTCTGTAAAGTAACCATTTGCTAAAAAATAACATCCTTCGCCAATTAGCTCCCCTCAATGTACTGAAATTGAGATTGTTAACTGCTGACCACATACTCGCTGTGATTTCCATCTCCTCATGTTTAGCCCATTTCGTAATGGCCTTCCCCTCAAGACCGATACCTTTGATAGAGGCTAAACACTTTTTCCATTCACCAGGTTTCTTAAATGCCGTATCTTCTAATAATTGATATACTAAGCATATCCGTTCACTGATCTGGGCCAAATCAAGTTTACTCAGGAACTTGCTAAAAATATTGTATGACCCAAGTAGAAGGAAGTCATTTACGATTAAATGAGACATTTCAGCTAAGTTCAGCCATCTATCATTCCTTAAAAAATCTGAAATTTTCCGGAATCCAGCCTTGGCCCATTTTTGTATAATTACTGATGGATCTCTAATCCCAGATAGTAAGATAGGGCCAGATAACGGAGTTGAGGAGTTGATTACGGGGATAGAATATCTTCTATAAAAAGCCTGCTTTTTATGGAAAAACCACTGTACAGACTTATACCGCACTAATTTAGGCGATTTGATAATTGTTAATCGGCAGTGGATCTGGTTTTCCTTACAAATTAAATTCATAAAATAGTTAATAAGAAACCTCGATTGTAATTCCGGCTTAAATCTAGACATATATTGAGCAAAATATGCAAAATAATAATCCCTCAAATTCGGGAGAGCTAATCCTCCATTCTCCAGTTCCTCATATACAGTGCTAAGTGCAATTCGGGGGACCTTCTTTGCCCAGAGAAAGGCTGTAAACATAGACTCTATTTTGGTAAAAAAGGAGCTCATTAAAATACAGGGAATCGCAGAGAAGAGGAAATTAAATAGCGGAAGGACAGACATTTTAATCAGAGCAACCCTCCCCAAGATGGTTAATGGAAGAGAGCTCCAGCGGCGGAATAAATCCTGAACTTTTCGTAGAAGTGGGGCGAAATTTAAATCATATAAGTCAATGATTTGTGCCGAGAAATAAACACCGAGATATCTCTTCGGTTTAGTATTTAAACAAGAAAGAATATTGGGGTGTAAATCCATAGTTGCTCCGCCACACTGTATAATTTCTGTCTTTTTTAAATTAATTTTATATCCACCTAGTGCCTCAAATTCTTCAAAGATCTCAAACGTTTTAGCTTGGACCTCCTTCTCAGGTTTTATAATAAGCATGATATCGTCAGCGTATAGTTTCAATTTCGCCATAGTCGGTAGTGGAGGACAGATATCAATGCTGTGCCTGATTGCGGTTGCTAATGGCTCAATGAAAAAGGCAAATAGTACCGGAGACAAAGGGCACCCTTGTCTGGTCCCCCGTTTAACCTTAACCTGGCCAACCTCCGAGGTGTTGCTGATTATGTTGGCTTCTGCATTCAGATATAAGTTCTGAACCAAACCAGTAATTTTGGGAGGTATGCCAAAATTTTGCAAAATAAAAAACAGGGTCTCCCAGACAACCAGGTCAAATGCCTTTTCGGCGTCTAAAAGGAGGACTAGAGCAGGTATCCTCCGAGTCTCAAAGTAGTCCAGTGCTTCCGTTAAATAGTGTGTATTTGTGCCGAGCTGCCTGCCAGCAATAAAACCATTTTGATCAGGGTGAATCAAATGCAAAGCATTTTGATTAAAACGATTGGCTAAAAGTTTAGTGATTATTTTATAGTCAGAGTTTAATAACGTAATGGGGCGGTAAGAGTTAGGATCTTCGCTATCCTTACCCTTTTTAAAAAAACTGACTATATTCCCATTTCTGAATGACAATGGTATCGCCCCACCTTCTAAGATTGAGTAAGCTAACAATAAAAAATAATCCAACATGGCGCTAAGGAAGATTTAAAAAAATTCTGCCTGGAGACCATCCGGTCCACAAGCTTTGCCGCTCAGAAGATTTTTTAGAACACCCTTCAGCTCATCTTTTGTAAAGGGCCTCGCCATGCTCATTTTCTCCACATCCGAGAGTACCGGCAATTCATTTCTCTGGAGGAAACCTCTCAGGGATGCGATGTCGATGATCTGTTGTTGACCGTATATGGCCCTATAGTGTTGTAGCATTATATCACCGATTTTTAACGGGTCCTCAGTACGGGAAGCAGTTGAGGGACATTTTAATGCAATTATCTGGTTAGTAGCAGCCTGCTCCCTTGCCTGCCAAGCGAGGAACCTGCCAGTATAATTACTTTCTTCGTAAATTGTTTGTCTATTGTGCTGATAAAAGGATTCACTCTTAAGATAATATCTTTCACTAAGATTCCATTTAGCCTGATCCAGCTGCCGTTGGTTAAAAACTGAGGGGTTGCTAAGAAATACATCGAAAGACCTTTGTACTCTCTGCTCTAGGGATCGTTTTTCTTCCTTAGCTTTCCTACGACTATCAGCATCTTTTCCGATGGCCAGCCCCTAATGAAAGCCTTAAATGAGTCCCAAACCACATATAAGGGTGCAGAGCCATGGTTTCGCGTAAAAATTCTTTAATCTCCGTTTTAATAAAGAGGATCCAATTCTCTTCTGATAGATATTGCCTATTTAGCATCCATCTTTTGGGGGTCCTAGTATAATCCCCTAACTCTAATTCAAGAATCAACATCGCATGATCTGAAAATCCATTCTGGAGCATTCTCTGCTGGCTGAAACTCAGTCTTCTAGAGATAAGGAAAAAATCAATGCGCGATGAAGTATGAAATCTACCTGATAAACAAGTATAGGCGATCTTAGTTGGGAATTCTGCCCTCCAAGGATCCAAAATATCCAAAGACAAGCCATAGTTTTGTATAACTCTTAAAGTTTTAGGTTTCAGCTGTTTTTTGGACAAAGCAGAGGAGTCGATTTAAGGACTCATCAAAAAATTAAAATCCCCTCCTAAGATCAATTCACCAGGTACTTGAAATAGAGATTGAAAGAACTCCTCATACGGCGTTGGATTGTCCTCAACTGGGGCATATATACTGGCAAAAGTTACAAGTCTGCGTCCCAGGTTACAGGTGGCCCAACACCACCTTCCACTCTGATCGTTAACAAAAAACTTCCGCCTGAAATCTTTTACTAAAAAAAATAGCCGTGCCCCGATGGGATACTGAAGATGAGGAAAATCCCCTATAGGCTGCCCAGGACCTAAACATAGAGAAATCTGGAAGATTCCCTGTTGGTATATGGGTTTCTTGTAATAAAATAACCGCTGGATTTTCTGCCTTAATCCACGCCTCAATGACTCTCATTTTCCTTTTTATTGTTAAGGCCATTAACGTTGAATGAGGCTACTTTCAAAATTTCCTTTTTAGCCATTAGCAGCAAAGAAGATAATTAGCACCTTTAACAGCATCAATAAAAATATGTTGCACGGCTATGACGATGGTAAATGGCCCCATCTGCAAACTAACAGGATGTAAGTCTGTTAATACGAAATGGATGTATATGTGTATGGATTTAAAAAATGGATTTCGTTTTTTCCCCATGCTCCCTTTTCCACCCTTGTGACCCCACCCAACCCCAGCAGCCACTGTGAGCAGACCGCCGTCTCTGCTCACAACTGACAAGCTTCTCCTCTCCCCCTTGACTGGCACTATTACTTGGTGCCTAATGCCCCCGGCCTTAACTATGAATAGTAAAGTTGCCACCTTCCAAAGCCAGAAAGTAACATTGGAATATAAACTCGAGGAATTAGAAAATTATTCCCGGCGCTCAAATATCCGGATCTTGGGTATCCCGGAAGGCCTTGAGGGACAGCAGACTCTACAGTGGGTAGACTCATTTATCAAAAAGAATGTCCTCCCAGAGTTTAATGGTGATCTTACTCTCATACGAGCACATAGGGTGCCTGCCCATCTCCCTCCTAATTCTAAGTTCCCACGAACTATGTTGGTTAACTTTGGTGATTATAGGGTTAAGGAACAAATCCTAACAAAGGCAATCAAACAGCGGCAGTTCACCTCAGCAGAAGTTCCACTTTGTCGCATCTTCCCTGACATGTCGGCTTCCGCAGCCAAAAGGCGGAAGGAATTCGTAAAAATGTTACATCTATTTAAGGAACAGGGGGCACAGGCCATGATCGTCCAACAGAGCAAGTTAAAAGTGTTAGTCAAAGGAAGATTCCATGGGGAAGATTTACAAGCCCCTTGCGCCACTTTTGCGTCACTTTTAACATGGGAAAAGTGACGCAAAAGTGGCATAAGAGGCTTGTAAATCTGCCCCTATGTGTTTTTGTAATGTTCCGGAAGCACAGGAACTATTGCAACAAATCTCCATGAGAAATTCCTAAGTGCCTTTACATTTTTCAGTCTCAAGATATGATATTACGTTAATGTTATGCTTTTCAATTTGCTCTCAAAATGTTTCTAATATGTTCTGCGTTGTTGCTCTGGTCCCCTATCTTGAGATTTGTCTTTTTCCAGCATATCTCTCTGAGGCAGTTTTTTCTCCTATTGACGTTTGGTTTTCATTGTCTGCCTGATTGTATTTGTATATGTTATCTTTTGAATAAGGGAAGTGGGGCAGGTTGCTTGGCCTGTAGTGTTCCGGAAGGTGTGGTAATGACTGCAACAAACTCGGACTTTGCTGACCTGCAGACATTGTTGGGTTGGTATGGGTCGATGCAAATCAATGTTGAAGTGTTGTCTCTAGACAAGAGGGCACATTTATTTTTGTTTTCCGATCCCTCGACTCCGCTGCTCTGCTGCTCTTTTATGTTGCAAGTTACCTTTTTGTAGACACTTGTGATAGGCTAGATAGGGTAGATAGTTCCTTTTCGATTGCTTTTCTGATTTGTTTTGTGTCTTTCGTCTTTCCTTGCCTCTTTCTTCTCGTTCTTTATTTCTTGTTTTGAAGGAAGGGGGAGGGGGGTAGTGAGGCCGGGAGCAAAACTCAATTTTCTTAATGAGGACAGGTTTTGTGAAGTGACTTAGCCACATGAAGATTTTTAAACGTGCTATCTGAATGAATTAGCCCTGTTAGGTGTATCACCCAGTCTCTCGCTAGTAGCCAAGTCTCTTAGATTCTCACTTGATAGCTCTTCGAACTTCACTAATATGTATGTGGATAAGATTACATGTAACATCTGTGGCTCCTGACCTCTGCCCCTTCTTTGGTTCTACTCATGAATCCTCTTCAACCCTCTATTGGCTGAGATTCTCTTCCTCTCAGTACCAACATTCCATTGATGACATCACAGGTGCTTTAGCACCGACTTCCCCAATATCTTCTCCACATCAGCAATCATGCATATGTTCGTCATACAGACAAAGGCTCAATGAAACATATAAAACTGAATAATGCAGCTATGATCGGGCAAAGAAACCTATGCTATAATAAGGGTGGTTGAAACAAAATAATGCTAGCATGTTCTAGTGCACCAGCGAAGGTTAAGTGGAAGTACCCGCATAACCCTATGTGTACCCGGGTATATGAGCTGTATTAAGACTAAAGTTCCCTGTAGGGATAGATTCATTTTATACTTGAATATCGAGCAAAAGTGCAATTAGCCACAATGATAGATCATTTCATGATCAATGCATACTCAGGATGTATATTCACATGCATTGCCTTTAGATTATTGTGACAAAAATCAGATACCACGAGGAATAACCAGATTTGCTCATTAGATCAATTTATTCATAAGCCTCCATCACATTGCGCATAAAATCACATTCCATTCATAATATTGCACAGTCCTTGCATTCATTTTGCAAATAAGGGTTTCTGAAATGTGTTCAATGTTTCTGGTACACGTGTTACTCCTGCTTTGGCAGTTACTCCTTTGCAAGCATTGCAATCATTACCCTCACATAGTTAACATTCAGAATTCATATGGCGTCATAAAGCATATATGACATCATCAAAACCATGGGAAGAGTCCAAAGACCAAACACCAAAAGCATTGGCTCATTTCACCTTTTCCAACATTTAGACTGGTGTAAAGGATGAATAAGCCACCCTAAGTCCAGTAGTCAGAATATTATATTATGCACATTTTCTATATAAGATCCTTTAAAATCCAGATGCACAGAGCAAGATTGGTCTTCACAAAATCCTATTGATTTATTTGAGAGCAAGGCTCTGTTTATGAGAAAAGGTCCTGTCAGGAAAGTCTTAGAAGGATTTTTTTTAAAGAGTAAGAGCATGTTTGCAAGAAGGCAGGACAAATAGGTTTGCAGATATTAGTGTTTGCATATTGAGGTCAAACCAGTACCCTATGAAGAAATGATCAAATCACCAGAACTGGACGGAGGGCGCCTGATTTGAGCAGCATGTAGAATCTCAATGAAACCAAGAGAGCATGAAGCTTGTCCCCACCATCATACCCCAAACAAGCCTATTTCATTGATAAGCCAAAACTGCTACAACATTTAATTTGGTACACAACAATGGCAACATCTACTGTGAACTCATACCTAGACTGTATTTATGCAATCATGACAATCTGGCATTTGAACATGGGTGTTCAAAACTTTGAACACACAAGTAATAAAAACATGAATGAACAGCACAGTAGAACATATTCAATGAATACAGTGAGATAAACCACAACAATTACATGCACATATAAAGGCACCATGGTAAAGAACAGTACTTCACAAACAGTGCAGCACAGTGATGTCCAACGAAACATAGCGACTTACTGTACAGCAGGGCAACACACAAAGTAGTACATGAAATAAGAAGGGCACATGCAGCAGACATCCTTGTGGCAGTCAGATACGTCGGACCCACAACCAGTGCTCAGCAAAGCCTGCTCTGCGCACTCTCCATTGGCTCCCGGTGCAAGAAAGAATCCATTTTAAAGCCCTGTGTGTTGCCCATAAGTCTCTGGGAGGGAGCGGACCCCCTATCATCAAAAATCTGATCCACCCTTATAAGGCAAACAGAAGACTACGCTCAGATGAGCTCCACCTGGCAGTAATACCCAAGATCAAGAAGGCCAGAAGCGGGGGACAGCTCTTCTCTTACAACGCCGCCAGACTCTGGAACGCCCTCCCGCTGGACCTCCGTAAAGAACCCAACCACGTCACATTCCGAAAACATCTGAAGACCTGGCTCTTTCCGTAGAGGCTTTCTCCAACTCTAGTTACTGTCACAGCGCTGGGATGCCTCCGGGTAGCCATGCGCTTTATAAAAACCCTTTTCATTTCATTTCATTCATGTGACATGGCATTCACAGTACAGTAAAACAACACAAGTCAACCACTAAAACATGTCTTTTTTTGTGACAAAGCGGAGGACAAGGCATATTAATAGTGAATGAAAAGGGAAACCAAGTGCTGGCAAAACCACAGCACAGAACATTTTCTCATTAAACTAGTCTCTTACCAGCATCTTGCATGAGTTTTTTTTATTTAATACTTTTTATGAAGGTAATTGAAAGAAATTAACAAATGCCTGTCTGAGTGTACCAGGTATACAAATATATATATCAAATCTTTAAAAAAAATGCAATTAAATGTACATCTGATTGCATATAATGACTAAAATAATTGTGTTCATAGATACAGGTGCAAAATAGAGACACAGAAAAAAATGAGTTTCAAATTTAGAAGAAAAGTGAACATGAAAATAAAGAATAGGAAAAGAAAAGTATATTGAGAAAAAGGAAAGAAAAAAGAAATGAAGAATCCAATGAGAAAACAAGCAAATAATACATATTCTAAGAGAAAGAAAGACTATTATAACCAAGAGAATATGTTACTATTTGTTGAGAATAAAAGAAACAATTATAATTAACAGAACTACATATTAATGACAGAGTACATCAATCAATAAGCTTTATTCAGTTTTACAACAAAACAATAAAAGCACATTTTTAAAACATTACATAGATTAAATATCATATCAAATTAATCTAGAAAAGGATTACATAAAATCTGCATTAAAAAAAAAGTATTAAATTGTACTTCAAGGTAGAAAAAATCCCATCCATTTAATGATCATTCAGACCGACTGTCTACCTAATGTCTTACGTATCAATATAGCAGACTATAAAAACTTTGGGCCTGATTTAGATCTTGGCGGACTGGTTGCTCCATCACAATGGTCATGGATATCCTGTCTGCCAAAATATAAATCCCATTGGAAATAATGGGATTTATATTTTGGTGCACGGAATGTCCATCACCTTTGTAACTAAGTAATCAATCCGCTAATATCCAAATCAGGCACTAGGACACGACAAGACAAATTTCCAAAGTTCAGAGCTGTTGTATAAAAGACCATAGCTGGTCTGCATTGTCTAAAATTATACAGTACAGGTATTAACAGTTGTTTCCCAGGTTCCACTTGGAATTTACAAAAAAGAATAAAGTGCAATGTACATTGTGACGAAACTCCATCATTAAACGCGGAGCAAGTCCGCAATGCTCTAGACCTACAAACTGCTCTCAGAACATTAGTCAATAACAAGCCCCATAAATCCAAGTTCTTTTTGAAAAGATTGACTGGCACCCCATTGGATCCCAGGGCTTTTTTTTTTTTAATACAGCTACAATTAATGGCTGAAGTTACTTATTCTAATGAGAAGACAAGAAGTACATTTCCTTGGTTATTCTCAGCAAGTTCGCAATGTTCGAAATTCCCCTCAATCATATGAGTCGGCTCCCGAGTGGAATAAATCTTACAAAAATCAGTGACCCAATCGTCTGGTAAAATGACAGCTCCATAGAGGAAGCATTTGACTCTCTGAAGATGGGATTATTAACAATTTCCCAGAAGGCTCCACTATTCCTGAGGCTACTAGCGGAAATTAAAGGTGACCTTGTCTTGTTTTTTTATTTCCTGCCACCAGGTAGCATGCGCTTCCACATTAGCTCCCCTACAAACTATCGCTTCATTAATGTCTCTTGTGGATCTATTTAAAGCCTTCTTCAAAGAGTTAAGAGCTTTGGTGCAATTAGAGTCAAGCCAGCCTCTGCATTTAGTACTAGAATATGATAAACGTCTCATCAGCCTCTGTTTGACATTACTAGCAATACACAGAAATTCTCTCTTAATCTCCTTATCCTCAGAAATGTTGTTGTTAGAAATGGGATCTCTAGTTGGCAAGGGCTTGCACCTTTGTCCAAGTAGGGACCCTTCTTCCTAGTCAGGGTAAGGGTTGTTACACTCGTGAAGTAACCCCTGCTCACCCTCGTGGTAGCTTGGCACGAGCAGTCAGGCTTAATTCAGAGGCAGTGTGTAAAGCATTTGCACATAACCAACAGTAATACAGTGTAAGCACTACAAACGGACACCACACCAGTTTAGAAAAATAACCAATATTTTATATACTTAAGACAAGACCAATTACGACAAAAATCCACAATACTATACTTTACGAATGAATGCTTGATACGGTAACTTCTTCTTTGCAGGAATAGCACAAAAGCAAAGTTCGTACGAGTCGGTAGCTCCGTCCGAGCCTACCGCGATGCTGAAAACCACAGAGTCTAACAGTTCCAGCCGACCACGTCGATACGGGCCAGCAGAGTCGTGAACAGACTCGGTCACAGTACCTTTCTCGTTGTGGCTGGTACGGAGTGTACGAGCCGGTCGGCGTTCGTCGCGGTTGCGGTGCAAGACGGAGCGATGCAAGGTGCGGTGTCCCTTGATGCGGTGCAGGCAGCGGCTCGATGAGCGTCGTGCAGACGGAGTCGGTGAGTCCAAGGCGTGCGATGCAGGGTGAGACGATGCTCGATGCGGTGCTGACAGGTTGCAATGCAGGCGACCTAGCCGGAGTGCGGGAGCTGGCGTCGGACAGCGGTGCGAGTCGGAGCGGTGCGTCGCAGACGTGCGAGCGGTGCCCCAAATGCGGTGCGGTCTCGACTCTTGAGCCAGTTGCAGCGACAGTGTCGGTCTGGTCCGGCTGGCCCAGTGAAGCGATGCGATGCGAACTGCGGTGCCCACAGGTCACGGTGCAAGCAGCGGCTCGATGTTGGCGGCGTCGGACGTCGCCCACGGTGAGACCAGGGTTGCGATGCGAAGCGGGGCGATGCGGTCTGCGGTGCAAACAGGTCACCGGCCAGGGATGGATTCGGTTGACGGCGTCGGTTGCAGTTCCCTTCCTCTGTGGCAACTGAAACAGCGTTCCAGAAGCGGTACCCAGAGGCTTGTGAAGTCTTTGCAGTCCCTGAGACTTCTTAACAGGAGGCCAGCTCGGTTCCAGGCCCTTGGAGATACTCAGCACAAGTTTGTAGAAAGTTCAGTCCAGTCCTTTCACTGCCCAAGGCAGAAGCAGCAGCTGCAGGCCAGCCCAACAAAGCAACAACACAGCAAAGGGGCAGTACTCCTCCTGGCAGCTCTTCCAGCTCTTCGTCTTGGCAGGTTCCTTGATTCCAGCGAGATCTAAATTCATGGGGTCAGGGCCCCAATATTTATATCCCAAATTCCTTTGTTCTCTGAAGGCAGAGAGGCCTTCGCCTAGTCCAAACCAGTTCTGGAGCACTTTGTTGACAAGTCTCCGTCCCTTCTTTCAGTGAGTAGGCCAGGGACATCAGACGCACCACAGGAGGTGGAGCCAGCATTGTGGAGGGAAGGCACTGTCCTATTCAGGGCCCAGGTGCGACCCCTCCCACCCATCTACAGGTCGATCTGGCTATTCAGCCCTGCGCTGACTCACCCTGTCTCCTGGCATCCCCCAGCCCCTGTCACTCACATCCCAGACAAGGAATACACAATCTCGCAGAGGCAGGCTTGGATGGTTAGACAAGAAAATACCCACTTTCTAAAAGTGGTATTTTCAAACACAGAATGTTAAAACCAACCTTACTAAAAGCTGCATTTTATCATTCTGAGTCCAGGCATACTAAACTGGAATTTCTACCATGTTCCCGGGGTCAGTTAGGATTATAAGCTGTAATAATCAAAACTGCCCGTTCTGGCCTAGGGGAACAGGTAGCCTTGCAATAGTGAAAAACGAACTAGGCTGTAATTCACTATCAGGACATGCCGCACACACCCGGGCATGTCCTACCTTTCGCGTACAACGCACCCTGCCCACAGGGGTACCTTGGGCCTACCTTAGGGGTGACTAACATGTAGCAAAGGGAAGGTTTAGGGACTTGCAAGTGTGTGCACTTGCCAAGTCGACATGGCAGCCCCAGGCTGCGCACAGGCTCTGCGATGGCAGGCCCGAGTTACACTTTACGGGCTGTTTGCGTGGGTGGCACAATCCAGTGCTGCAGCCCACCAACAGCATTTGGTCTATAGGCCCTGGCACTCGCAGTGCACTTTACAAGGGACTGACACATAAACCAAATAGGCCAATCATGGAAACACCAATCCATAACACATTTTATACAGGAGCACTTGCACTTTCCCACTGGACCGCAGTGAGGAAAGTGCGCAGAATCATCACACCAGCAAAAACAGAGTCAAAACCGGGAGGTCAGAAAGCAAAAAGTCAGGGGAAACACGCCAAAAGATGCCAAGTCTAACACATGTCCCCTCCAGCTGAAAGTAGGGAGAACTACCCAACCCCATTGGAGTTCTCTTCACTAAGGCGGAAGAACCTGGACAGACCATTTGCGTTGGCGTGTTCTGTACCAGGACGGTGTTCCACCGTAAAGTCCATTCCCTGTAGGGAGATGGACCACCTCAGCAGTTTTGGATTCTCGCCCCTCATTTGCATCAACCATCTGAGGGGCCTGTGGTCTGTCTGAACCCGGAAGTGAGTCCCAAACAGGTATGGTCTCAACTTCTTCAGTGCCCAGACCACAGCAAAAGCTTCCCTTTCTATGGCACTCCACCTCTGTTCCCTGGGAAGTAGTCTCCTGCTAAGGATCCAGGCCCTCTTCGTTCAGTTGTGAGAGCACCGCTCCCACACCATGCTCTGAAGCGTCAGTCTGCACGACAAATTCTTTGGAGAAGTCAGGTGCCTTGAGCACGGGCGCCGTGCACATGGCTGCCTTCAGGGCATCAAAAGCTTTCTGGCAGGACTCAGTCCAGATCACTTTCCTGGGCTGCCTCTTAGAGGTCAGCTCTGTTAAGGGGGCAACGATGGTGCCATAGCCCTTAACAAATCTCCTATAATAACCGGTGAGACCTAAGAAGGCCCTCACCTCTGTCTGGGTCTTGGGGGCTCCCAAGCCAGAATGGTGTCAATCTTGGGTTGTAGGGGCGCCACCTGGCCGCTTCCTACCTGGTGTCCCAAGTACACCACAGAACCCTGCCCGATCTGGCACTTACTGGCCTTGATCGTGAGGCCTGCACCTTGCAGAGCCCTCAACACTTTCTCAAGGTGCTGTAAATGTTCTTCCCAGCTGGAACTGAACACAGCAATGTCATCCAGGTAGGCGGCACTGAAGTCCTCCAGCCCGGCCAACACCTGATTGACCAACCTCTGAAAGGTGGCAGGGGCATTCTTCAACCCAAAGGGCATCACCCGGAATTGGTAATGACCTTCTGGGGTTGAGAATGCTGATCTCTCCTTGGCCCCATCGGTTAAGGCAATCTGCCAGTACCCAGACGTTAAATCAAACGTGCTGAGGAACCGGGCAGCTCCCAACCGATCAATGAGCTCATCAGCTCTGGGGATGGGGTGCGCGTCAGTCCTGGTGACGGCATTGAGCCCACGGTAGTCCACACAAAACCGGAGTTCTGGAGTGGCACCGGGCGCCGCAGCCTTTGGGACCAAGACCACTGGGCTGGCCCAAGGACTGTGGGAGGGCTCAATCACCCCTAACGCCAACATCTTAGAGACCTCCTCCTTGATGCTGGCTCTGACCCGGTCAGTCAACCTGTAAATCTTGTGCTTCACAGGATGGCTGTCACCGGTGTCCACGTCATGGGTACACCAGTGAGTAACACCGGGGGTCAGAGAGAACAGTGGGGCGAACTGTCCCAACAACTGGCGACAGTCCCCCTGCTGCTCCTGAGTCAGAGTAGGGGAGAGGATCACACCCTCTACTGACCCATCATGCTCCTTGGTAGACAGGAGGTCCGGGAGAGGCTCACTCTCCTCTTCCACCCCATCATCTGTCGCCAAGAGCATACTCACTTCGGACCTCTCGAAGTGGGGCTTGAGGCGGTTCACGTGAAGGACCCTCAACGGGTTCCTTGGAGCCTGCAAATCCACCAGGTAGGTGACGTCACTTTTGCGCTCCTTTACCTCATATGGCCCAGTCCACTTGTCCTGCAAGGCACAAGGTGCCACTGGGGCCATTACCCACACTTTCTGCCCAGGTTGAAATTCGACCAGAGTGGCATTCTGGTCATACCATCTCTTCATTTCTTCCTGGCTTGCTTCTAGGTTCGCCTGAGCGAGTTTCCTGAAGCGGGCAGTTTGGTTTCTAAAGGCCAGCATGTAGCTAAATACATCCTGGGGAGTTTTCCTGGGAGCTGCCTCCCAGCCTTCCTTTACCAAACTCAGAGGTCCTCTGACAGGGTGGCCATACAGGAGCTCAAAGGGCTGTACCCAAGAGACTTCTGAGGCACCTCCCTGTATGCAAAGAGTAGGCATGGCAAGAGGACGTCCCACTTACGCCTCATGGGTTCTGTTAGACCCTTGATCATGCCTTTCAAGGTCTGGTTGAATCTCTCCACCAGACCGTTTCCTTGTGGGTGGTAAGGAGTGGTGAACTTGTAGGTTACACCACACTCCTTCCACAGGGATGTCATATACTTCGATATGAAATTGGTCCCCCTATCGGAAACCACCTCTCTGGGGAATCCCACACGGGAAAAGATCCCCATTAACGCCCGGCCCACCACTGGCGCCGTCGTTGTCCTGAGAGGGATTGCCTCCGGGTACCGGGTGGCATGGTCCACCAAGACCAGGATGTACCTGTTGCCCATGGCTGTCTTGGGATCCAGTGGCCCCACAATATCCATCCCTACCCTTTCAAAGGGTGTACCAACAACAGGAAAAGGTTGGAGAGGAGCTTTGACCTTCCTCCCACTCTTACCACTTGCCTGGCAAGTTTGGCAAGACCTACAGTGTGCATCTGACTGCCTTCGCATTTGGGGCCAAAAGAAGTGGGTGACAAGCCTGTCAAAGGTCTTGTCCTGCCCCAAATGTCCTGCCAAAGGCACGTCATGAGCCAGACCCAGTAGGAAGGTCCTGAAGCGCTGGGGTACCACCAGCACACGGGCTGACCCAGGCTCAGCAACCTTAGGCTCACTGTATAGGAGACCACTCTCCCAGTAGATCAGATGTGACCCGGACTGATTACCAGCTGCCTGGTCTGCAGCTTGCCGCCGCAGACCCTCCAGAGTAGGGCACTCGTTCTGCTCCCTGCAGAACTCCTCCCTGGTGGGACCCCCTTCTTGCTGCCAATGGGTCAGCTCAGAGATGTCTCCCAGTTCGGCTACCTGCTCCCCTGTAGGCACCGGGGCGTCCCCTCGAAGTCCGCCTCCTCCCGGTCCGTGGGAACTTCGGGGCCGGTTTCCCACGCCCCTGCCCTTTCTCTTGGCAGGGACTTGGGCCACTGTTTCAGGCTCCAAGTCCTTTTGCTCACCATTGCTGGCTGCCATTGACCGAGTAGACACGCATGCCCACTCTGGCAACCCAAGCATCTCCAAGTGCGACCTGAGCTCAACCTCCTTCCACGAGGACTGCTCCAGGTCGTTTCCTAGCAGACAATCTACAGGCATGGTAGGGCTCACAACCAACCTCAAGGGACCTGAGACCCCCCCCATTCAAAGGGAACCTGCGCCACCATACACTGGCGCTCAGAGTTGTCGACAGCAACTACTTGGTGGAATGCTCCTGGGACTACTTGCTTCTCAGACACCAGGTGACACCGGACTGAGGTCACACTGGCTCCAGTATCAATCAATCACGGCATTTATAGAGCGCGCTACTCACCCGGGAGGGTCTCAAGGCGCTGGGGGAGGGGGTAAGTTACTGCTCGAACAGCCAGGTCTTGAGCTGCTTCCTGAAGGCGAGATGGTCCTGGGTTCGCCGAAGGTGAGTGGGGAGGGAGTTCCAGGTCTTGGCCGCCAGGTAGGAGAAGGATCTTCCTCCGGCGGTGGTTCTGCGGATGCGTGGTACGGTGGCGAGGGCGTGGCTGGTTGATCGTAGCTGGCGTGTGGGCGTGTAGAAGGACATGCGGTCGTTGAGGTACTTTGGGCCCAGGTCGTGGAGGGCCTTGTGTGCGTGGGTGAGGAGTCTGAACGTGATTCTCTTGCTGACGGGGAGCCAGTGCAGGTCTTTCAGGTGTACGGTGATGTGGCTGTGTCGGGGGATGTCCAGGATGAGTCGTGCGGAGGCGTTCTGGATGCGCTGGAGTCTCTTTTGAAGTTTGGCTGTGGTTCCGGCGTAGAGGGTGTTCCCATAGTCCAGTCGGCTGGTGACGAGTGCCTGGGTGACGGTCTTCCTGGTTTCAGTGGGGATCCATCTGAAGATCTTGCGGAGCATGCGCAGGGTGTTGAAGCATGAAGATGAGACGGCGTTGACTTGTTTGGTCATTGATAGGGAGGAGTCCAGGATGAAGCCCAGGTTGCGTGCGTGGTCCGTTGGCTTGGGTGCGGTGCCCAGGGCCGGGGGCCACCAGGAGTCGTCCCAGGCGGAGGGTGATGAGCCCAGGATGAGGACTTCCGTCTTGTCTGAGTTCAGTTTAAGGCGGCTGTTCCTCATCCAGTCGGCGGCGTCTCTCATCCCGTCGTGCAGGTTGGCTCTGGCGGTAGTGGGGTCGTTGGTGAGGGAGAGGATCAGCTGGGTGTCGTCGGCGTAGGAGATGATGTTGAGGTTGTGTCGGCGTGCGATGGCTGCGAGGGGGCTCATGTAGACGTTGAAGAGGGTCGGGCTGAGTGAGGATCCTTGTGGAACGCCGCAGATGACTTCGGTGGCTTCGGATCTGAACGGGGAGAGGCGGACTCTCTGGGTTCTTCCGGCGAGGAACGAGATGATCCATTCCAGTGCTTTCTCTCGGATTCCGATGTTGCTGAGGCGCTTCACTAGGGTGCGGTGGCAGACGGTGTCGAACGCCGCGGAGAGGTCCAGGAGGATGAGGGCAGCTGTTTCCCCGTTGTCGGTTAGGGTTCTGATGTCGTCGGTGGCTGCGATAAGGGCGGTCTCGGTGCTGTGGTTGGCCCGAAACCCGGACTGCGAGGGTCGAGGGATCCATTCGTCTCGAGGAAGGCGGCAAGCTGTCTGTTGACGGTCTTCTCGATGACTTTGGCCGGAAACGGAAGGAGCGAGATGGGGCGGTAGTTCTTGAGGTCGGTGGGGTCCGCCGTTGGTTTCTTCAGGAGGGCGGTAAGCTCGGCGTGCTTCCAGCTCTCCGGGAAGGTGGCGGTGCGGAAGGAGGAGTTGATGATGTCCCGGAGATGGGGTGCGATGGTGGCGTCGGCTTTGTTGAAGACGTGGTGTGGGCAGGGGTCGGTTGGTGATCCGGAGTGGATGGAGTTCATCGTGCGGGTGGTGTCTTCGGTGTTGATCGGGGTCCAGTTGCAGAGGGTGGTGGTGGCGGGCATTGGTTCGGCGGTAGGGTGCGTTGTTTGTGCGTTGAAGCTGTTGTGTATGTCGGTGATCTTGCGGTGGAAGAACGCGGAGAGTGAGTTGCAGAGGTCTTGCGAGGGGGTGATGTCGTTGTTTCCGGCGCTGGGGTTGGAGAACTCTTTGACGATGCTGAAAAGTTCCTTGCTGTCATGGGCGTTGTTGTCCAGTCGTTCTTTGAGTGCCGACTTCTTGGTGGCACGGATCAGCTGGTGGTGTTTGCGGGTGGCGTGCTTGAGGGCGGTCCTGTTGTCTGTGGTCTGGTCGAGTCGCCAGGTTTTCTCGAGAGTGCGGCAGTTCTTCTTGGATTCCTTGAGTTCGTTGGTGAACCAAGGGGTTTTCTTGCTTCCGGGTCTGCTGGGAGGGTTTTTAGTGGTGCGAGGTCGTCGGCGCAGGCGGTCAGCCACTTGGCGAGGTTGCTGGCTGCTTCGTTTGGGTCCGTTGTGTCGGTGGGTGTGTTCTGGCTGAGGGAGGCGGTGAGCTGCTCGGCGGTGATCTTGCTCCAGCTCCGGCGGGGAGCCTGTTGCGGGTGGTGGTGGGTCGCAGTCTTTCTGAAGCTGAAGTGGACGCAGCTGTGGTCGGTCCAGTGGAGTCCGGTGGCGTGGCTGAAGGAGATGTGCTTGCTGGACGAGAAGACGGGGTCAAGCGTGTGGCCGGCGTAGTGGGTGGGCGTGTTCACCAGTTGCTTGAGTCCGAGGTTGGCGAGGTTGTCCAGCAGGGCGGTGGTGTTTCTGTCGTTGTTGTTCTCCAGGTGGAAGTTGAGGTCCCCTAGGAGGATGTAGTCGGCGGAGGGCATGGCGTGCGGGCTGATGAAGTCTGCGATGTCTTCGCTGAATAGTGTGCGTGGTCCCGGGGGTCTGTAGATGAGGGTGCCTCGGAGGGTGGTCTTGGGGTCCGTGTGTATCTGGAAGTGTAGGTGTTCGGCGGCGGTGAAGGTCTCGTCGGAGTTAGTCGAGATGCGGATGGTGTTCTTGTGTACGATGGCGATGCCTCCTCCCGTCTGGTTGACGCGGTCCTTCCGGGTGATCTTGTATCCATCCGGGATGGCTATGGCGATGTCAGGCGCTGAGGAGGCGTTCATCCAGGTTTCGGTGAGGAAGGCGATGTCCGGTGCTGTTGCGTCGAGCAGGTCCCAGAGTTCCACGGCGTGCCTGTGGACGGAGCGGGTGTTCAGCAGGATGCATTTCAGGTGGTTGCTGCTGTTGCTCGACTTGGCGGAGGTGGTGCACGTCAGGGGGCAGGTGAATCGGCAGGTTTGGCAGGTGAAGGGTCCGTGGGTGCGTCTCGGTGAGGCTCGGTAGCAGGCAGGGTTCCGGCCGGCATTGAGTGCGGTGAGTGTGGCGGCGTCGTAGGTCCGTCGAGTGGTGTTGCATCGGTGGGATCCAGGGGTTCTGGCGCTGGGCGCGGTCCAGTCGCGGACGGGCGCAGACGGGCTTGCCTTAGGCGCGCCTTCGGCGCGCCAGCGGCGCGCCCGCTGCGCACGTCCGCTGCGCGGCCGTGCAGCGGCCGCCATTTATGGGGAGGTGGGAGGGAGGAGCAGCTGGGAGGCGGGAGGCAGGGGCAGCGAATGGGCAGTCAGGGGGCGGGGCCGCAGGGGACGCAGCGGCGGGAATGGCGATAGGCAGCGAGGGGCACAGAAGGAAAAACGGGGGGAGAGCAGGTAAATCACGGGCACAACAACAGTGGGGCAGCGAGGGGCACAGAAGGAAAAACGGGGGGAGAGCAGGTAAATCACGGGCACAACAACAGTGGGGCAGCGAGGGGCACAGAAGGAAAAACGGGGGGAGAGCAGGTAAATCACGGGCACAACAACAGTGGGGCAGCGAGGGGCACAGAAGGAAAAACGGGGGGAGAGCAGGTAAATCACGGGCACAACAACAGTGGGGCAGCGAGGGGCACAGAAGGAAAAACGGGGGGAAAGCAGGCAAATCACGGGCACAACAACAGTGGGGCAGCGAGGGGCACAGAAGGAAAAACGGGGGGAAAGCAGGCAAATCACGGGCACAACAACAGTGGGGCAGCGGGGGCACAGAAGGAAAAACGGGGGGAAAGCAGGCAAATCACGGGCACAACAACAGTGGGGCAGCGAGGGGCACAGAAGGAAAAACGGGGGGAAAGCAGGCAAATCACGGGCACAACAACAGTGGGGCAGCGAGGGGCACAGAAGGAAAAACGGGGGGAAAGCAGGCAAATCACGGGCACAACAACAGTGGGGCAGCGAGGGGCACAGAAGGAAAAACGGGGGGAAAGCAGGCAAATCACGGGCACAACAACAGTGGGGCAGCGAGGGGCACAGAAAGGAAAGGGAGACAAGCAGACAAAACTGGCACCGGGGCCACAAGCGGAGGGCGATCTTACCTACAGGAGCAGCGGGCAGACAGCACAGGCGGAGCTGTGTGGTGGGGGAGCGACCTACCTGGCAAGGTCAAGGGTCGCTCTCCTCACCGTGCAGCGGCCGCCATTTATGGGGAGGTGGGAGGGAGGAGCAGCTGGGAGGCGGGAGGCAGGGGCAGCGAATGGGCAGTCAGGGGGCGGGGCCGCAGGGGACGCAGCGGCGGGAATGGCGATAGGCAGCGAGGGGCACAGAAGGAAAAACGGGGGGGAGAGCAGGTAAATCACGGGCACAACAACAGTGGGGCAGCGAGGGGCACAGAAGGAAAAACGGGGGGAGAGCAGGTAAATCACGGGCACAACAACAGTGGGGCAGCGAGGGGCACAGAAGGAAAAACGGGGGGAGAGCAGGTAAATCACGGGCACAACAACAGTGGGGCAGCGAGGGGCACAGAAGGAAAAACGGGGGGAGAGCAGGTAAATCACGGGCACAACAACAGTGGGGCAGCGAGGGGCACAGAAGGAAAAACGGGGGGAAAGCAGGCAAATCACGGGCACAACAACAGTGGGGCAGCGAGGGGCACAGAAGGAAAAACGGGGGGAAAGCAGGCAAATCACGGGCACAACAACAGTGGGGCAGCGGGGGCACAGAAGGAAAAACGGGGGGAAAGCAGGCAAATCACGGGCACAACAACAGTGGGGCAGCGAGGGGCACAGAAGGAAAAACGGGGGGAAAGCAGGCAAATCACGGGCACAACAACAGTGGGGCAGCGAGGGGCACAGAAGGAAAAACGGGGGGAAAGCAGGCAAATCACGGGCACAACAACAGTGGGGCAGCGAGGGGCACAGAAGGAAAAACGGGGGAAAGCAGGCAAATCACGGGCACAACAACAGTGGGGCAGCGAGGGGCACAGAAAGGAAAGGGGAGACAAGCAGACAAAACTGGCACCGGGGCCACAAGCGGAGGGCGATCTTACCTACAGGAGCAGCGGGCAGACAGCACAGGCGGAGCTGTGTGGTGGGGGAGCGACCTACCTGGCAAGGTCAAGGGTCGCTCTCCTCACCGTGCAGCGGCCGCCATTTATGGGGAGGTGGGAGGGAGGAGCAGCTGGGAGGCGGGAGGCAGGGGCAGCGAATGGGCAGTCAGGGGGCGGGGCCGCAGGGACGCAGCGGCGGGAATGGCGATAGGCAGCGAGGGGCACAGAAGGAAAAACGGGGGGAGAGCAGGTAAATCACGGGCACAACAACAGTGGGGCAGCGAGGGGCACAGAAGGAAAAACGGGGGGAGAGCAGGTAAATCACGGGCACAACAACAGTGGGGCAGCGAGGGGCACAGAAGGAAAAACGGGGGGAGAGCAGGTAAATCACGGGCACAACAACAGTGGGGCAGCGAGGGGCACAGAAGGAAAAACGGGGGGAAAGCAGGCAAATCACGGGCACAACAACAGTGGGGCAGCGAGGGGCACAGAAGGAAAAACGGGGGGAAAGCAGGCAAATCACGGGCACAACAACAGTGGGGCAGCGGGGGCACAGAAGGAAAAACGGGGGGAAAGCAGGCAAATCACGGGCACAACAACAGTGGGGCAGCGAGGGGCACAGAAGGAAAAACGGGGGGAAAGCAGGCAAATCACGGGCACAACAACAGTGGGGCAGCGAGGGGCACAGAAGGAAAAACGGGGGGGAAAGCAGGCAAATCACGGGCACAACAACAGTGGGGCAGCGAGGGGCACAGAAGGAAAAACGGGGGGAAAGCAGGCAAATCACGGGCACAACAACAGTGGGGCAGCGAGGGGCACAGAAAGGAAAGGGGAGACAAGCAGACAAAACTGGCACCGGGGCCACAAGCGGAGGGCGATCTTACCTACAGGAGCAGCGGGCAGACAGCACAGGCGGAGCTGTGTGGTGGGTGAGAGCCTCTACCCTGTTCCCATTGATGGTCACCCAGGTGCTATATTTCTTTGTGTTAGGGGGCACCTGGTTTCCTGGGACCATCTCACTGTCCCCGAGTGAGACAAGGGTCATTTCTGCGGGATCCCCACCCTCCTGTGGGCACCCCTCCTCCCCAAGCGCTACACTAGCCAACACTTTGGACTGTCCACCGGTGGGTGGCTGTGTCCCCTTCGGGCACTTGGGGTCCCCCTTAAAGTGACCTACCTGGTCACATGCATAACACTTGCGGGGGCCGGTCTCAACAGGCTTCCCTGTGGAGATCCCTTTCTTCTTATCACCGGAGGGCTGGGAACCTTTACCCTGGGTACTAGTTTGGTGCCCTTTAGAGAACTCCTGTGCTTTACCCTTGTCCCCCACCTTTCTGCTGGGGACCCTGCCCACCTTTGGCTGAGTCTCCCCCAAACGCTTTCTTGTGGACCCTGGTACTCACCCAGCGGTCCGCTTCCATAGCAAGCTTCCTGGGGTCAGTTAGCTTACTATCAACTAGGTGCTGGCGCAGATCTGCAAAACATAGACTAGACAAGTGCTCCCATGCAATCAAGTTGTAGAGCCCCTGAAAATCTGTTACACTACTGCCCTTCACCCAACCATCCAGAGACCTGCAGAACACATCCACACATTCCAACCAAGTGTTGGCATCAGACTTCTTACTGGACCTGAACTGATCCCTGTACTTTTCAGGAGTAAGACCATACTTCGTGAGAAGGGCATCCTTCATGTCAGCATAGGTGAGGTGATACCCCTTACCCAAAGCTATCAGAGCATCCCTTGCTTCTTCCGGGAAAAGTGGCCACAATCCTGCTCCCCAATTCTCCTCAGGGACCCCATTCATGTATATGGCTGCCTCATAACCCTGAAACCACCTTTGTATGTCATCCCCCTTCTTGAACTCCTTGCCTACATTCTTGGAAATGTGCACAATCCTGTCTGCCTTTCTGGACGAATTGCTGCCACCATCTGAGCCTGACTTACTCCTAAGTTCTAGCTCCTTTAGTTCTCTCTCATGCTCTAAGAGCATCTTCCTCTCCTCTATGGCCAATCTCTTCTCCTCCCGCTCACTCTCCAGCCTGAGCTTCTGCAGCTCGAACTGCCTTGCCTCCCGCCTGTCCTCCAGCTCCTCTGGGGACAGACTGCTGCTGCCCAACCTGGCGGGTTCCCCCCTACCCAAAAGCACATCCACCCTGGAAATAGGCTCCTCCGCCTCCTCACTGAGATCACCAGGCTGCCCATTGGCATGTCTGGCTGCTACCCAGGCCCTCAGCGCCTTCTGTAGCTCCTCCTTCCTTGTGAGGCCTTTAATTTGGACTTTCAGGTTTTTACAAATCGCTCGTAACTCCTTTACGGCGTAGGATTCCAACCTGTCCTCCTCAAAGATAACTTCCAGAGATGCAACGGATGATGCAATTGATTCAGGCATGACAAAAGTCGTGAGTTGAAAACTGGCAAGATCAAAAATAGGCCAAAAGAAAAAGAACCAGTATGTGGTACGTAATGGTCTGCGATATGGTAGTAGTGCACACCAATCACTGTAAGTCAAGTGCAAACGCAAGTCCTATCCTCACCGCTGACAACCAATGTTAGAAATGGGATCTCTAGTTGGCCAGGGCTTGCACCTTTGTCCAAGTAGGGACCCTTCTTCCTAGTCAGGGTAAGGGTTGTTACACTCGTGAAGTAACCCCTGCTCACCCTCGTGGTAGCTTGGCATGAGCAGTCAGGCTTAATTCAGAGGCAGTGTGTAAAGCATTTGCACATAACCAACAGTAATACAGTGTAAGCACTACAAACGGACACCACACCAGTTTAGAAAAATAACCAATATTTTATATACTTAAGACAAGACCAATTACGACAAAAATCCACAATACTATACTTTACGAATGAATGCTTGATACGGTAACTTCTTCTTTACAGGAATAGCACAAAAGCAAAGTTCGTACGAGTCGGTAGCTCCGTCCGAGCCTACCGCGATGCTGAAAACCACAGAGTCTAACAGTTCCAGCCGACCGCGTCGATACGGGCCAGCAGAGTCGTGAACAGACTCGGTCACAGTACCTTTCTCGTTGTGGCTGGTACGGAGTGTACGAGCCGGTCGGCGTTCGTCGCGGTTGCGGTGCAAGACGGAGCGATGCAAGGTGCGGTGTCCCTTGATGCGGTGCAGGCAGCGGCTCGATGTGCGTCGTGCAGACGGAGTCGGTGAGTCCAAGGCGTGCGATGCAGGGTGAGACGATGCTCGATGCGGTGCTGACAGGTTGCAATGCAGGCGACCTAGCCGGAGTGTGGGAGCTGGCGTCGGACAGCGGTGCGAGTCGGAGCGGTGCGTCGCAGACGTGCGAGCGGTGCCCCAAATGCGGTGCGGTCTCGACTCTTGAGCCAGTTGCAGCGACAGTGTCGGTCTGGTCCGGCTGGCCCAGTGAAGCGATGCGATGCGAACTGCGGTGCCCACAGGTCACGGTGCAAGCAGCGGCTCGATGTTGGCGGCGTCGGACGTCGCCCACGGTGAGACCAGGGTTGCGATGCGAAGCGGGGCGATGCGGTCTGCGGTGCAAACAGGTCACCGGCCAGGGATGGATTCGGTTGACGGCGTCGGTTGCAGTTCCCTTCCTCTGTGGCAACTGAAACAGCGTTCCAGAAGCGGTACCCAGAGGCTTGTGAAGTCTTTGCAGTCCCTGAGACTTCTTAACAGGAGGCCAGCTCGGTTCCAGGCCCTTGGAGATACTCAGCACAAGTTTGTAGAAAGTTCAGTCCAGTCCTTTCACTGCCCAAGGCAGAAGCAGCAGCTGCAGGCCAGCCCAACAAAGCAACAACACAGCAAAGGGGCAGTACTCCTCCTGGCAGCTCTTCCAGCTCTTCGTCTTGGCAGGTTCCTTGATTCCAGCGAGATCTAAATTCATGGGGTCAGGGCCCCAATATTTATATCCCAAATTCCTTTGTTCTCTGAAGGCAGAGAGGCCTTCGCCTAGTCCAAACCAGTTCTGGAGCACTTTGTTGACAAGTCTCCGTCCCTTCTTTCAGTGAGTAGGCCAGGGACATCAGACGCACCACAGGAGGTGGAGCCAGCATTGTGGAGGGAAGGCACTGTCCTATTCAGGGCCCAGGTGCGACCCCTCCCACCCATCTACAGGTCGATCTGGCTATTCAGCCCTGCGCTGACTCACCCTGTCTCCTGGCATCCCCCAGCCCCTGTCACTCACATCCCAGACAAGGAATACACAATCTCGCAGAGGCAGGCTTGGATGGTTAGACAAGAAAATACCCACTTTCTAAAAGTGGTATTTTCAAACACAGAATGTTAAAACCAACCTTACTAAAAGCTGCATTTTATCATTCTGAGTCCAGGCATACTAAACTCGAATTTCTACCATGTTCCCGGGGTCAGTTAGGATTATAAGCTGTAATAATCAAAACTGCCCGTTCTGGCCTAGGGGAACAGGTAGCCTTGCAATAGTGAAAAACGAACTAGGCTGTAATTCACTATCAGGACATGCCGCACACACCCGGGCATGTCCTACCTTTCGCGTACAACGCACCCTGCCCACAGGGGTACCTTGGGCCTACCTTAGGGGTGACTAACATGTAGCAAAGGGAAGGTTTAGGGACTTGCAAGTGTGTGCACTTGCCAAGTCGACATGGCAGCCCCAGGCTGCGCACAGGCTCTGCGATGGCAGGCCCGAGTTACACTTTACGGGCTGTTTGCGTGGGTGGCACAATCCAGTGCTGCAGCCCACCAACAGCATTTGGTCTATAGGCCCTGGCACTCGCAGTGCACTTTACAAGGGACTGACACATAAACCAAATAGGCCAATCATGGAAACACCAATCCATAACACATTTTATACAGGAGCACTTGCACTTTCCCACTGGACCGCAGTGAGGAAAGTGCGCAGAATCATCACACCAGCAAAAACAGAGTCAAAACCGGGAGGTCAGAAAGCAAAAAGTCAGGGGAAACACGCCAAAAGATGCCAAGTCTAACAGTTGTCAAGATAAATAATTACTGAGATGAGATTATCAAGAGCAGAGTTTGTAAGAAAAACCTCTTTGTTGATTGTGCTCCAAGTTAAACTTAAACGATTGATGCTGTCAGCCTTTACATTGCGCATACACTTTGCTGCAATATTTGGACATCTGATTTCAATGCTCTGAGCATTATGATCGCTAAACAAGTTGGACTATGTCTTAAAATTACCAGTCCATGAGCCAGTTTACATGATACTAGGATAAAATCAATTGTCGTACTGATCTCTCCACCCACAAACATATACTCAAAAGGGGTATATGGTACACTAATCTCACTGGCAAATACCAAATTATATTTAAACAATAAATTGTTTATTGTTCTTTGGAACTCATCATGGCTGAAATGGGTTACATCTTGGTCTGTACTATCAACATACAAACTTTTCTTACTGGAAATGGCCAATGTTTTATATTAAAATCGCCTCCCCATATCACATCATTTCCTACTCCTCCAGCCAGGCTGACAGCATTTAATTCTCTTCCTATATTCTCACTCCCAAGCTAGCTTTCTCAGTATTGGGAGCATTATTGTAGAGATTAAATATATGGAAACATACATTCATCGACATTTTAAGGCTGATGACCTGCAAAATAGGGAGAATCCAGCTTTATTCCACCTGCTTCCCCTTAAATCAGGGTAGAGACTTAGGGGGTCATTATGATGACAGACGGAGCGCCACCGCCAGCCTTGCGGTGGCCTCCGTCCGTCACCAAACGTGGAGTGACCGCCCGCCAGATCATGATGGCGGGCGGATCAACAATGCGACCGTGGCGGACGTAAAGACCGTCTGTCGCGGCCCCGCCACAGGCAATCGGACCGATTGCCTGGTGGAGCGACCTGCAGGCATAACATGGTGACGGTGCCTAGCAGGCACCGTCCACCTTATCATGATGCAGCCTTTGAGTCAGACTTTCCATGATGGCGAAACCGTCATGAAAAGGCTGGCAGAGGTTCTGTTTGGGGGCCCGTTGCGGGCCCCCAAAGTGTTGGGGTGGTGTATGTGCACTTACCCCCCTACATTTCAGTGCACCAAGTGGCAGGCACTGTGTGGTGCCTGCCACGTAGTGCACTGAAATGCAGAACCTGCATTTTTGACATCGCGGCGGGTGCTGCTGCAGCAGCACCCGCCGCAATGTTAAATATGCAAGATGCAACCGCCATGGTGACGGTCGCATCCTAATGTGGTGTGCGGAACCGCCGCATGTATTGCGGACGGTCCCGGTCACCACCACGATGGCAGACGGACTCCAGTCCATCCGTCATCGTAATGACCCCCTTAGATAACTAGGCCCCTGTTAGCTCTCCCCAGCGCGGATGGAGTAGCCGGTGTATTGAATGCAATGTATATGAGGACACTCAATTGCCCATGTTTCCTGAAAACAAAGAATCTTGAACTTGTTCACAAAAGTTAACCCAGTACATTCCCAAAAGGTATATCATACTTGTAAACATGTCCAGAGATCACATCCTGTTTGCTTAAATGAGAAGACCTTAAATTAACAGACTGGGCATTTAATGGTACATTTCCCTCATCCAAAGATGTACCAATAGTTAAAACTGTGACCTCAGTAGTGTGGAGAAATTCCAAGTTAACCAAATCAGGATGGCTCTGCTCTTCCCCCATAAACAATGGTAATATCGGTCTGCGATCAATATCATGAGCCATGATTATCATCAATTGTTTGCAACAGGGAGAAATGATTCATAGTAGAAATGTTGCAATCACTGATCGTCATTTTCCGCCCTCCTTCAAATTCTCAGTTATGGCCTGGTCCTCTACATCCCTCAGGCTTGTAAAAATGGCCCAATGGCACAGAAGTAATCCTGGACACGGAAGGACTAACCACATTTGTACTATTCAAGATTGCTGTTACCAATTTAGGTGACCTGCAACTCACAATAATACAGTCACCCAAATCATTCTTAAAAATCCTGCCCACCCAGCCTACTCTGCGTCCCATAATTATATTGTTGAAAGGTGCCTAGTTAGACCCCGGTTTTTTGCCCTATCCCTTGAATGGATTTGTTTTTAAGAGGCTTCCATGTCTTTATCTGACTTGGTTCTAAGGTGGGAACATTTGTTAATACAAATACGTGTGGTGGAGCCTTTGGAGGGAGTTCCAGATTATACTGAGGACCTATAGGAGTTGTATGTTGCAGCTTATCCTGGAGGGAAACGGTAGGGAGATTGAACTTAGATTTTGAAATCCCTCTTGCTCCAAAATGTCTATTGGGTTCTGTAATAGGACCATCAACTGTGCAAGAATCTCTCTTTGCGTCCATGGACATATCTGTAGATGTTATCAATTAATTTGCTCCTAGGTGTGTCATCATCTTTCATGCTATGAGTCACTCATGGTCCACTGATTTTTTTACTTCCTTCATCAGTTCTAAGCCGTTGGTTGCAATATTTCCGACAATCTGAAATCTGAATAGAAGAGGATCTTATACATTTTTAAGTTACGTCTCTATTCCCTTTAAAATATCCATGGAGCTGTCAGCATCTGAACCAGGTCTGTTTAAGACTGAAATGTGATCCTTTCTGACAGCTCAAGTTGTGGTGTTCTTATCAGACACTGAAGACCCCCTCCATGATTGCTTTAGGGTTTTTATCTGTGGTTTTGACCGCTGTTTTCCTTTTCTTTGTGGTGGTGGAGTAGACTCCGAAATACTATTTGTAAGACTTTCAATTATGAGTCCTTGCTGTTAGACTATAGTGGTGACAGTGATGAGATGGAAGAAGGGAAGTTGCGTAATGATGAAGTTATTTCGGTAGTTTGGGGTTCTCAGGAAAAGGGGGCGGTGGGGCAACTAACAGAAAGGAGTTTGGTGATTGTTGCTTTTTAGAAGTCAAGTGCGGCTGGGAAGAGTACCACAATGGCACCCATGAGTTCCGGGGGGATGTGCCCGGATGGGAGACGAACGGCAGGAGGACACTGACTGTGAAAAGGTATGGGCCCCTGCTGGTCAGTTTGGGAGGATTTCTGCAGTATCGGTGGGAGTTGGGGACGGGGTTATTTCTTAGGGGTTCAAGTACAAATTTGATGGCCCTCCTCTGGGGCAAAGGGGGTCAGTCGCTATTAGACAACAGAATGGGTTAAGTTTAAAGTGTGATAAAGAAATTGAATATGATGACCAAGACAAAGATCTGAAAGAGGGCGGGGATGATTAGCTCCAGTCTATGAAAAAGTGTCATGCTTGGGGCTTGCTATGCCACTGGGATCCCATCTCTCGCAAAAAACACAGAATGAGATCTGGAAACATGAATTTGTTGTTGTCTTTAAATTGCTGCATTGTGACGTTCTGTCCAAAGAGGGGTCCAAGGAGGAGGAATGGGAATTGGCACATAGGCCTAGGGTCCCTATCACGATAGATAATTGGACTTCAGCATTTCTTATCTTTGCCCCTATTCATTGTGAAAAGTATGGAGATAGGGCCATTGCTATATATAATTATATGGACATTTTTCGCAAGGCCCAGATGCATTTTAGGGTTTTTGCCTGGTTGAGACATGATGAGAATTTAGGGTTTGACTGAGTCTTAACCTGGATTAACCAGGGGGTGATGTTGATCAGGATTTGTGACTTCATGGGATGCCTTCTACTCAGCCACCAGTCACTACTCATACGGCAAGCAGTTTGCCCATAACATATCGCCCTTTCATGTCTGTATCAGTAATGTCGGGGGGTCACTGGAGGTCTAGGGCAGGGTCTCCCTCCTGGAGCTTGTTGCAAATTTAAAAGGGGTTTCTGTCCTAGGCAATTTTGCAGATCCAAGCATGAGTGCTCCAGGTGTGGTGGGCACCATCCTTTGAAGCAATGTTTTTCCACAGTGGCTTCAGAGGATCAATGGCGACCTGCTAAGGGCAGGGGTCAATAGGGTTAAACCTTACCAAAAGATCCTTATTCCAGTTGATGGGTGGTGTTTTCTCTTTTCAGCATGTTTAAATAAGTCGTTAGGATGATGATAATTCTTTTTCACCTATGGGATGGGATGGATGATTTTGCTAGTGGTTTTGGTGAGCTTTGAAAGGTTCCATCTAGGTGACAATAGTTTTATGATAGATATTGTGAAGTTTCAGCTGGTTATATATGTTTTTTTAATTCAAGGGGTAGGTTTGGTTTATTCATAGAACTGTTTGTGTCTCGTTCACAGTGGTGAAATTGCATCAAGTTGGTGCTGGGTGTGGAAGAGGATCAGTCACTGGATCTAGAACACGGCTGGGCTTTGGGGGAATGAGAATTTTGGATTTGGTGGAAAAGTCGGTTTCTTTAGGAACATGGAGGTCATATCGCAAGGCTTGGCTCGGGTTATTGCAGTTTGGTCATGCTGAGGTTGCGGTTGGTGGATGGCAAGTCGTGGAGAAGGAGGGTGACATAAATGCCTTCGTTTTGCATTTAGTAGATAAGGGGCTTTCACACACCACTATTTCTAGTAAATTAGCAGTTATTTCTTTTTATGGCAAATTGTGGTAGCGATACGATCCTACAGAGGGTGACTTGGTGTGGAGAATATTGTCTGGTTGGGGTAAAGAAATGCCCAATCATGCAAGGAGGGCGCCAGTTACTGTGAATTTGCTGGGGCGCTTACTAGCTGTTTTATTCAGTTGTTGCTGCAGTCCTTTTTAAGTGGTGCTGTTTCGTTTAGAGTCTCCTAACTATTAGGGGGTAGGGGCAGTAGGGGTTAGGTTTTGAAGACATTTCGTGCAGGCTCCTCATTTGAGGATTTGGTTGGGGCATTCGAAAACAGACCTTTTGGGGAAAGGGTGTTGGGTTTGGTTGCATCAAGTGCAGGGGGGGTGGTGCCCAGTTGACGAATGGAAGGTTTTTTGTAGTTGGTCATCTCGCAGCACGGGAAGAATATTTTGTCAAGTCAATGGTTCTTCGTTTACGGCTTATCAGTTGTTGGCAGTTTTGAAGATGGGCTTTAAGCCGGCTAGGTTCAGATGCCAGTTCCTATTGGACCCATTCTTTTCGTATACGTGCTGCTATGGAAGCAGCAAGGTTGGGTTTCTCATGGCATGAGGTTCGTAGGATTGGTAGATGGCGTTCACAATGTTTTGAGCAGTATATCAGGAAATAAACAAGTGGGGGGATAATCTTCAGACATTATTCAGTTTTGAGATTTCTTTTATAGGTTGTGTTCCTGGCGCTATTGCTGACAAAATGATCACTGGGATTATAGGGCATTCTTTTATCAGATGGGCGTTGCAATTTGCTGATCAACAGCGTTATGGCAGAAGTTTTGGCCTGGCTAGCAGCTGTCATTACATTTTCTGGTGGGGCAAAAGTGGCATGCAGGGGGCATTGCTTCCTTTGTTGGCCCAGCTATCATCTTCCAGGGGCTGTCCTGATTTACCTCTTATTAATCTGGGCCAAAACGATCTAGTGTCTCTTTCGGGATTGAGCATTCTGCAACAGATGAGGCTGGACTTAAAATTGCTCAAGCAGTTATGGTCATGGACAACCATTGTATGGACTGAATTTGAACCTAGAAGGGCACTGAAACACAATGCGGTTGACAAAGCCAGCCGAAAAGTGAACAGGGCTATAAGGGTATTTTGTCAGTCCATGGGGTTTCTGGTGCTGGCCCATTCAAACATTTGGGAGGAAGAAGGACATTTGTTTCGACCAGATGGGGTGCTCTTGACCAAATTTGGGGAGTCATTTTGATAGCGGGCGGATCGCCACCGCCCGCATGGCGGTGGCGATCCGCCCGCTATTTCACACCGCCCGCCTAACATTTCCCCCGCCATATTATGATGGCTGGGGGGTCTGCGGCAGACGGAAAGACCGTCCGCCGCTTTTCCGCCGGTCGAATCATCGACCGGGCGGAAAACATGCATAATATGGTGGCGGTGTCTGCAAGACACCGCCATCCATATTATGATGATGGCGGAAAGCAGCCCTTCCATGGTGGCGTTGCCGCCATGGAAAGGCATGTGGTCTTCGCTGTTGGGGGCCCGTAGCGGGCCCCCAGGATGTTGGGGGCATGGGGGTGCACATGGGGGGTACCTATGGTACCCCCCTGCATTGGCATGGACAAAGTGGCAGGCACCGCGCGGTGCCTGTCACCTTGTGCATGTCAATGCACAACGTGCATTCCCAGCATTGTGGCGGGCGGTGCTGTGAGCACCGCCCACTACAATGCTGGGAATAGGGGATGTCACCGCCATGGTGGCATCATAATACGCACAGCGGGACCACCGCACCTCTTGCGGGCGGTCCCTTTTTCTGCTGCGATGGCGGGCGGACAAAGTCCGCCCGCCATCGTAATGACCCCCTAAGTTATGACTTTTATTTTAAGGAGTTGCAGGAGTTGTTGACTCGGGTGTGGAATGTACAGCCTTGGTGTGTTTGAGGATAGAGTTTGTTTTTTCTGTGGGTGGGGCACGAAAACACCTTTCAGGGTTTTTCTGGGGGCAATAATTTGGGGGGCGGAGAGTCAGGTTTCAAGTTTCCTACACCGCAGGCTTCCTGGGATCGCTTTATGACCTCGTGGGCCAAAGCTCTGACTTCAATAGGTCTGGGAGATGTGGTCCTGCCCTTTCCACAACACGGGCAAAGTAGACACTCAATCGTTCCCTATTTAGTAAGTCAAATTAGCATGCTCCGCGAAGACCCCAGGCACCGTGGGTGCTATCATCTTCAATGCCAATTTTGTTTCTTTAAATAGGTCAAATTAGGTTGTACTGTTACCACACCCAACACCTTAGAGGCAGCACAGGTGCAACCACCTTAACGCAGACTTCAATGCAGACTCACAAACTCCACACCAAAAAGCAGGGAAGGAGAAGGGTGGTCGGTTAGTCCTTTCTGTTGCAACAGGTGTTTCTTTATGGCACGTTGGGTGTACCCGGGGAACATGGCCTCAGCCAGTCTCGTGCAGGTGGCACATGCCACAAGCGACTGGGTAAGGATAGGTTAGGAGCCAGAAGGTGTGGGGTTAAGGTCCGTGGGCTACTTTAGGCAAGGGGGTGGGGGTTATCCCTTCTTGCGGTGTCTCTGTCCTGAGGGAGGAGGTCTTCATGAGGAGCTTGTTTTTCTGTCAGTTCACCCACCCGCCCTTTAATATGTTGCATTTATAAAGTTACTGTTCTAGGTTCTCTATAATGTTATGCTTATTACTGCATGCCTGTCCTAATAAAGTGGCCTTTTCTGCTACAACAGACTTGCGTGCGTATGCTACTTTACTGCACAAAGCCCTGCCTCCTCCAAGACTGCAGGAATATGGGAGATGTAGTCCTGCCATGGCCAAAGTAGAAAATCAAGTTTTCCAAACCGCAGGCTTCCTGGGACCGCTATATAGACTCGATGGTCAAAGCCCTGCCTTCTATAGGCCTGGGAGATGTGGTTCTGCCCTTTCCACAGCACAGTCAAAGTAGAGAATCAAGGGTTCCCTCTTTAGTAAGTCTAATTAGGGTGCACCATGAACACCCCAGGCACCGTGGGTGCAATCACCTTCAATGCAGATTTCCTGTCTTTAAATAGATCAAATTAGGGTGTACCATAAAGCAGGGAAGGGGAGTGGTGGTCGGTTAGTCTCTAAAGTCAAGGGGCCAAAGTTACTCACAGATGTGGCGGCTGTTTCCGCTCCTTAGATACTACAGAGAGAGTGAAATACTTCTACCCATGTTATGTCCTCTCATCTCAGCTGCTTGCCCCTGTGCTGGCTGCTCTCACCTGCTCTGCTTGCATTCACTCCCATGTATTTAAACGTAGACTCCAACGGGGATGCGGTGTTAGCTGTTAACCGGACTTTTCAGCAGCCCGCAGGTATGTTCCTCGTTCTCCGCAGTATCCCATTTTTTACCCTTGTGTAAGCATTAACTTGGCTTTCTCATTCATACTGCGGCATGTTTTTGAGGCGCCTGGAGCGATTTTCCCTAAACGCGCTGTCACTTTATTTAGACACGCATTCAATTCATTATCCTCGGCACTACCGTGTAAATGTTATTCCGGCTTTAAAATGCGGCATGTGTTGGAGGCGCCCAGAGCGTTCTTCACTATACGCTACACACTATACAATACTTTTTTATAGTATCTCGCAACCCTGGAAGCGCAGCTCCGTTTTAGTACTGTATGCTTGAATTCTTTTTAAGCGTATCACCACTGACACTTCCCCTTAGTGTCCTGCATAAAATTCCTTTACACACTGCAAGTCACGCTCTGACTTTATGGCACGTGCGACTTTATTTCCAGACCTATGTTGGTATGTTTGTCTGCACAGTCTTTTGACGCAGGTTTCATTTCCCTTCCAGCCACAGGTTACTGATCAACCTTGGCCTTTGTAATCAATCCACGAACACCTGCAAACATTTTGAGTAAGTCCTGCGAGCTTTTGCTCGTTTTTATACTCCTCCATCTGCTAGCGTGAATCTATATGCTAGTGGTTTCGTCTCTGTCTCCCCTTTTTTCTCGTAGGAGCCCGCCGGGCCCACCTTCCAAATCCACAGCCTGAAGTTTCTTGGTGTTTTCTATTGGTAAATATTACTACCAAGTGTGACCATTTGATACGTTCACTTTGATACATCACCGAATTAACCTCATCCTATTGTCCATAGGTGCCTCCCATTTTCCCTCACATTGGTCCTGATGAAGACCCCACCCCTAAGGCGCAAAGTCTCCTGTTCTATATAGGGGTTGAAACGTCGACAGTGTTTTGTTTTATTGTCAAACATAGATGACAGAGATTTTATATCTGCATCTAACTAATTATGTTATAATTTGATATATATGTGCATGCCAGGTGTCTGTAAATATTGATTGCTGATGTATATAATGCGCACTACCTTCCCTCTTCACATCACTCTCACAAATCCCTCCCATGCACTTGCCACCCCACCCTTTGTGCACCTACTTCAAAATGTCTAAACGTGAAATACATTGTGCTTTATGACTTGATTTACTCTAATCTTGTGATGAAATAAAATCACAACCATTTTTGGAATGATTTAATGGTGATGTCGAACTTTGACCAAATAACGAAGATCATTTCTTGTATTTTTATGTTGTGCAACTGTTCACCACTGTGACACTAATTTTTGTACCACTGCTTGCATTCACATCGCTTGGCATTCACGGGCCTCAGGGCTTAGGTAAAATGCTGTTGAGTGCAGCCATTCAGTTAAACTCTACGAGCCCCTGAATCCCCCGGTGTTGGCCTTTCAGCATGCCATTACTATGGATGAGAACGCCAAGAGTGCCCTGAACATGGAAAAAACTGCTGCTGAACAGGAGGGCAGGGTCAATTGAGATAAGTTACAAAAAACATTCAGTAGTAAAGTGAGTATAAAGTAGATGTATTGTTAGATTAAGGAGGTTCAAACACGTTTGAGACATTTGTGAAAGAAACAGCACATTCAGATAAATTATTTGTCAAAGGAAACCACAGTTTCACTTATTTGGCAGACAATTGCAGTGAATTTAGAACAGAATTCTATGAAAAATGAAGTGTAATCAGTCAGCAGACTTTAAATTTAAAGTGATAACTTGCAAGGCAATATCAATAAACTTGTTCTGTGAGGAGTTATGACTAAGATAACTTGAAACCCCTCCAATTAATGATAGAGGACAGGTCTGGGAAATCACAGAGTAAAATATTCTTATCCCACACAAAAAGAGAAGCATTTTAGGGCAACTGAAAAACATATGAAGATAATTGCCACTTTGTGATTCACAAAACCAACAATTTTCTTGCTCATGTCTTTGATCTTATGCCGATGTACTGGAGTTTAATGAAGTCTACTCCAGAAGAAGAGCAAATATTGAGTCAAACTAGTGGCATTAGTTTTGAGACCGATACTATTCCAAGTAGGCAAAGAGATATTCAAGTCAGTTTCCCATATTCCCAAATTGTCTCAATAAATTGACTTTGCTCTAATAGTCTGGGTAATTTTTTTCAATCGATAAATGATCACAGCTTTTGATATGATTTTGATTTAAGATCGGATCCGTCTGCTCGGACTGAGTATTTGAATTCCCTAAATTGAACTTTGTTAGTTTTCAGTGAGGGGGCAAGTAAGCTTGTTATATTGAGTCATAGTCTGTTCCATATCTGTAACCCTTTTGTCCAGACTAGATCATCTCTCGTAAACTCTTTGCAGACTTTTATTGAATTACACTACTAAGGCAGAGAGATATCTTTATTGTTTGGTTAAGTAAAACCTTTACAATTACATAAATCATTTGCATAGCAGCTAGTGTTTAAAATCGCGTAGCAAAAAATAAAACCATACACTAATAACAAGGGTAAAATTTTAAAATTGGCAGTGGTGGTGTTTTTAGTCAGCTAAAATGCAAGGGCCTGCTTAAATAGCCATCTAGGGGCTTAGACCGAACCAATTAGTATTATGAGTCACTTTGTTTACAAATCTTGATTATAGTTCAATGTAGGTGAAGATGTCCCGCACAATTGACTATGCCTCGCATCAGGGGAATCACACAAAGTTTAATTTGCCACGGTACCCTCATCTGTGGCCTTTTATGAACTGTGTGGATTCATGAGGCTGGGTTAGTCACCCCAACAACTCTGCTCCAAGTATGGCCCCTGGTCAGATTTAACCATGTGCCCTTTTGAACTACTCAAGAAGGTTAGAATTCCCAGATTGTTATTAACTTAAATGAACATGGTTTTAATTTTGGATTCCTTTCCATGTGCCATGCTGGCTCTGTCAGACTTCTCGCTCGCCTCCCACTGTGTTTGTAACTGTTTATTTACTAATTGGAGAAACTTTGTTGCCCTACAAGCAAGCTGCAGCGACTGGCTATTCAAAAGTGTCATCATGGCTGTTCGACAGGATCTTATCTGAAGGGACCGAAGTGCTGGTAGTAATAATTGCAGTCTCAGCGCTCAAACCGTGGTGCAGATGCACAAGAGATGTAGCATAGTTTCTTTGGAATTGCCACATAGCCTGCAAACAAAGTTTGGCCAGGTTTGTTTCCACGATGGGACTTGGACTTTTGTTGAGAAAGCTTCCAGACGAATAAGAAGAAGAGAATGCTGTATTGATGGGGATAAATGATGTATAAGGTAGGGTTGTGAGCCCCAACTCTCGTATGGTTGCAGTTCCATCCATCCATTATTTTTCCCTTCCAATTCAGCTTTATCGAATGACCAGGCTTGTATTTTAGATGCTTTGTTGTTGATTTTTTTAAAGGCAGAGAAACTGATGTTAAGGACCCATGCTTCGTTCAGTTTGAGAGAGGTTAGCGCCTGTTGGAGCGCTGTCGGCCAATCGTTCTTAGATTTTGGCTTGGTTCTTTATTTCTGTCCAGCATAGAGCAGCCAACGATTCTGGCTGTGCTGGTCTCAATCTCCAGCACAGTTTAATGAGTGCGGCCATCCTAACCGGAGATTGGTGGAATAGGCCAAATTACAATCGCACCTGTACCTGAGAGATGAATCGCGGGAGGCAGAAGATATATTTAAACAGAGTGGATTGCTGTTGGTTCAATGCAATTGTGTCCTTTCACTTTAAAAGTTCTGAACCGTAAGTGAGAGTGGGTAGAAACTTGGCTGCAATTACTTGTAAAAGGTGAGCATGGGGCGGGCCCCCCAACTTTGTTCGTAGTGTATTAAGTGCGAATCAAAGTTTATTCGCCTGGGCCCGTTTGTGGACTAGATGTTTTTTATATTTTAATTTGGATCCAGGACTACCCCTAGGTATTTGTACAATCTGAGCAGCTCTAATTTTTTCCCTGCTACCATCCACTTGTATTTCACCTTGTGAGTGTGTCCATTTGCAGAAAATCAGATCACCTTTGATTTATTGTAGTTTAATTTCAAACCAAGCTCCTCCGTATATTTGTGTAATTTGTACATCAGGTGCTGGAGACCAATTGGTGTCTGTCTGCATAGGACTATGTCGTCCGCATATTGTAAGCACCTCAGTGGACGATTTACTAGCTTGGGCGGGTCATTTTGGTAAATGGGAAACCGGAACCGCCATATTGTAATGTGGTTCATGTAACTTAACGTCCCTTGAATTTTAAAACAATTTTCGGACATGGGAGGATTAAAAAGATAATAATTATACAAAATACTGGACATATCTCAATATCAACAGAAAGCGGACATATTAGTCCACCTCATATTACTTCACGACTATGTGATGCCTAAACGGATGAGCCATCCAATGGATTAATATATATGAAACACTGCAGTATTATCGAAAAATTATATATATCGCGAATTTCCGACTCGCTAATAATAAATCCAAAAAACATCTCCAACGCAAACTCCTGTGAAGAACGTGTTTGCGACCTCATGTAAAGCAGAATTAGTTGAAGGAACTGCATGCATGCAGAAACAGAGATCGCCATCTTGGAAAAGGGTCAGAGTCGAACCTCCTTCAATAAGAAAATATATATAACATACTTGCAAGTGAGCTAACTCAAGGTAACAACGTCCAATTTACATCAATATGATCATCCTATGGTGTTATAATAGACTGTAAATCCAAAAGCTAGCAGGAAATATTTAGGACCAGGCAGAAGAGAGAAATTGATGTGTGCATGGGTCATTGATCTATATTGAAATATACAGTTTAATTTATATACTGTGTTTCAGACCCTCCAAAACCGGTGCACCCATATGACAGGGACAGATTATATAAACGAAACAGCAGTTAGTAAAGCACTTACAATTTCATTCACAAATGATAGTGCATTTCATCATCCGTATTGTGTCCCATTTGGATACATTTCAAACGACATATCCAGACAGACTCTCTACGACGCAGAGCCAATTCACGATTCCCCCCCATGGGTGAATTGGAATATGGTCAATACCATGGAACCATACTCTGCAGTCATCACCATGGTGCTCCCTCATATGATAGGTCATGGGGTATTTCAAATCATTATTCTTAATAGCTTGTGCATTAAGTATGCGTAGCTTATGTGGTCTCACAGTGCTACCCACATATATCTTCTCACATTCACAGCCCAATACGTAAACAACATATTCCATTTTACAGTTTATAAAATGTCTTATCTCATATTCCTTACTTGTGTTATAACGGAACATTTTGATCTTATTTCTCCCAAATGGGCACATATTGCAATTCAAACATGTAAAAAAAACATTTGGAGCAGGAGGAAGCCAAGTTTTGTTAATCGCACTTCTGGTGTAACTCGGGCAGAGTAAGTTTCGAAGTGTTTTACCTCTACGGAACGTAACTTTGGGTGTAGATGTAATATGTTCTTTCAAACTAGGTGTGTCATATAAAAGACCCCAATGTTTTCTTAAAATGTTAAACAATCCTCCACTGTTGTTGGTATACTGTGTGACAAAGGCCAAATGAGAACCTTGGCCCTTCTTATGACCTCTATCCGCCCTTTTTACCAGTGTGCTAGCTCTAGTGACCTTTTGGATTCTTAGGTCAGCTTTTCTCATGATCTCTTCATTATAGCCCAGTTTTCTGAATCTATTTTTGACCTCCCTGATGTTTTCTCTGAAGGTCACGTCAGGACTGCAGTTTCGACGGACACGTGTCATTTCCCCAAACGGGATATTCCTGATCACTGATTTAGGGTGAGAGCTAGTCGCGTGCAGGGTACTGTTACACGACGTGGACTTACGAAAGATGGTACTTTGTATAGAATTATTGTCAATGTAGAACAAAAGGTCCAGAAATTCCATGCTAGTCTGGCTGTATTTCATTGTCAGATGCACGTTATGGTGGTTGCTGTTAAGAAAAGAGTGGTACTCGGCTAGTTGGCTTGAAGTGCCCTTCCACAACAAGATGATATCATCTAAATACCTCCCCCAGAACACAATCATGTCCATCCAGGGGGAGGCATATTTTCCCCAGGCATGCTCCTTCTCCCACCAGCCCATAAACAGGCCGGCGTACCTGGAACCCATGGCAGTCCCTTGGGTCTGGTGGTACTAGGTACCATCATGTAGAAAGAAATTCTTTGACAAGATAATGTTGATCATCTCCATCAACATCTCATTGTGTTCAGCATGATCAGCTGTACGTGTCATCAAAAAAGATTGCACTGCCATCATACCAAAATGTTTTTGGATGCATGTATAAAGCCCGGTCACATCCATGGTGACGAACATTAGATCTTCTGACCATGCTAAACCATTAAATTTTTGTAAAATGTCTCTGGTGTCCTGTATGTACGCCGGGAGGTTAATCACAAAAGGCTGGAGAAATGTATCCAGATATTGTGAAAGCCGTTCTGTGGGTGAATCAATGCCCGATATAATCGGGCGCCCTGGTGGAAAGATGCCCTCCTTATGAATTTTGGGGAGGACATAGATACAGGGTGCAAGTGGATTGTCTACGGTAAGGTACCTGTGTTCTTCATCCGAGAGTAAACCACTCTCACACCAGTCATGAAGTCTAGTATTTATATGGGTGACAAGGGAGGCAATGGGATTACTAGGTACTTGCTGATACCATCTAGGGTCCCCTAGCTGTCTATTTATTTCCTTCCTATAGTCAGTGGAATTCATAATCACCACATTCCCTCCCTTGTCAGCCTCTCTAATGATGATTGAGTCGTCACTTCTGAGTTTATTTGTGCAATTTCCCTAGGGTAAAAAAGGGTGGTGCTCTTGGACAGGGGGCACTTTTAGGAGCGTGCACACAAGATAGTTCCTAATTTAGATTGCATTGGCAAATTGTTTGTGATTGGTGCCATAGGTGCTTTTCTGTCGGTCCACTGTCCGAGTTGTGTGTCTCTAAGTCTGTGTTGTATTAGGAGTGCGGGAACATCCTGTCATGAAAGGTGAGAGTATCACAGAAACAGCTGGTCAGAGAGAAAAGGGAGAGGAAGAGCAGGGACAAAACCATTAATTGGCACATCAAACATTAAAAAAGACCTCTCTGAAGTCTTGAAAACATATTCTGAAAGATGCGTGAAGAAAGACTCAATGAGGCAGGAAAACATCTCAGGCCAGACAGGCAACCAGATGCATTTAGTGCAGCAAAGAGTAGCCAACCCCATCAATATATACTTACCCACATGGCCCTTGCAAAAAGAACAGGTCTTCAGGTTCCACAAGAGCTAAGCTCCAGCAAGCAGCTACGCTATGAAAATGTCTCCTGAGTTTAGGATGTCCGCAGAAATTGGAAGAGCAGTTGAAATCCACCAGGGAGCTTGTTGCCCAGATACCCACCTTCTTCTGGTGCCTAGCAATGGCCTCCTCTTGCGCATGTTTTGAGTGAGAGGTATGCTGTTGCATTCAACTTCCACTCAAGACACAGTCAAGTGTGTTTTTCAAAATGTCATGTAATTTCTAGTATGCTGTAGATATACAATTTGAAGATGATACGCCTTCTGATTGGGCTTTGGCCTCCTGTCTGTGCTCCAGCCTTCATAAAGTGCTGCCTGTCTACCCTGTTGCCCTTTGATGTCTGGAGGTGCTCTTCATCATCCTCTCACATTAGAAGTGGTATCAAGATCATGACTTCACATTGCTGTTCCCCAAGTGGCCTTCATTATGCTGCTGATGCCACGCATTATTTGGAAAATAAGAAGCAGGACTACCTGGAGTGGAGGAGCCTGCCCTCATTTCAAAACCAAGCTCAAGATACAGATGACTGAGACCTGCACAAAGGATGTCTAAAGGAGAAAGTCAACACAAGGTGCTCCAAGGATCTAAAGTCTGGTGGAACTGAATCAATCCAGATAAGCAAACCTAAAATATTTATCACAAGAGGGTTATGGATGTGTTGAGATAAAAAAAAAACAATTAGTGAGCTTGCCCTGCTCTTTCAATCTATCCATCTGTACATCTATTCAATCAGACGGGTAGTGAGCAAATGTGCCTATGCCCATGTTGAAGAGGGAGTATGGCATAAAAAGATTGCAAAACCCACCCTTTTTTGCTTTTTCTGAGCTTTTATTGTCAATTTCTTAGCCTCAGAGAAAAAACATAAGTTTTCTCCTTTCAACCAAACAAACACCCTTGAAATGTGCTTTCTTGGGTATGGCTGGTTGGATGAACTCAAACCTGTTGAAAGCCCCATCATAAGACTTGGACGTACCGAGTTATTGCAGATTAATTAACACTAACAGAGGGTGTCCTCATTCCTGCTGGGCATCAGCCAGTGAGTAACCCAGCACTACAACACCACCACTGAGAGTTAATTCAGTGAAACCAACCGTATAAGCATATAAACCCATTGGGTGCCAACCTCAAGGTGAACAACTCAGCACCCTGAATAGTTCTATGATTGAGGTCCACATCACTACCATTGCTAGTCCTTCTCTGCTGCCCTCCGTAACTCCATCTTCTTACCCTACCTTGCTCCTCCGACTGCTTTTCTACAATAATATCCTCATTCCCTTTTCTGCATCTCCTTTTATTCGACTAATCAATTTCACTCTCTTCTAGTCCCTCCATTTTCCTACTCCCTCATTCAGTTTTTTTCATCTGTGCTGCTCTTTGATCTTCTCTTCCCACCTTTCTTTCCTCTAATGGTAGTTGCACCCATCCTGAGTCCTCCTGTGATAGCCCCAACCTCCTTCTCGTCACAGGGCTGTCTGTGCTATTGGTAACCATATGGTAAACTGGTCAGCTCTGCGTCCAGTGAAATGGGTGAGGTGACTTGGCATTACATGACCATAGTGATGCTACCTGCAAAGTACACACCTTCTCTGTTAGTCTGTGCGGGCAAGGCTAACTTAGGAGGAAATTAGGCAGTACTGAGATAACCTTTAGACATAACTCTCAAGTGCCCTTGATGTGAAGTCTAACATGATTCTACCCACATTTGTAACTTAAAAAATTATCACTTTCTTTCAAAATGTTTAGCCATCTAGGCCACCACATTGTAATTTAAAGTTTGAGTAGTTAGACCAGCATTTCATCATGAGAGACCTCTGAAAATGTAGACAGGTTGAATGGTAATACCGCTAATGCCTTTGAAAGAGCGTTTTTAGTAAATCGCAAAATAATATAGCTAAACTTCATGTGCAACATTAACGTGCAGACTTAAAGGAACCTAAAATGTGTTTAAAATGTATAAATTGTGGTAGGTAGTCATACTTGTTCGTACTAGGCCTCAGAAACAAGCATTGCTTAACAAGTAGTTTGATAAGATGTGCTGATACACATAAAATAATTATTTCGTGACCTTTCAATGATCATGTTTTTATTAAAAATAAATTGCACACAACAGAATTTCACTTAGCTCTGCAAAATGTTTCTACTTACTCAAAGAAGTCTGTCAATATTTGATTAGAAATTGTTGTTTAGTAAGAATTATGAAGAATAGCCATGTATAAAATGCAGCATAAAAACTGAATGTGACCTCTTTTAACCTACTTGTTTTATTTCCACAGGATGATGTCATGCAGAAATATTTTCATTTTGTTAGGAAGATGCTCCAGTTTTTACATTGATCAATCTTAGCAAAATGCACAAGTTGATATTTTAGAAGGTTAGACATGAAGTCAGATGTGTGGGAACAAAAATCTCACATCGCCTGCTCCAATCCTGTGTTTAACTTGTTATTGATGAATCTTGTAAATAACTTCTATCGCTGTAAAGCGCTCTGATACCCTAATGGGTCACGTTCGCGCTATACAAAACACTAAATAAAAATATGAAAAAATGGTACGAAGAATCTAATTGTCATGTTGAAAGTTACAAACCCAACACTACAGTCTATGGACTATACTATTCGTGTGAGAAGAAGATGGGTGATCCGGTTCCCAGGAGAACATCGAAAGCTGGCTGGACAACAGGAGAAGAAGATGCAACATGAACTGCAACATTGTTTTTGACTGTTTATAATAGTAGGTGTTCCAAGAGTAAGTTAACGCTTTTACCAAGACATTATGCCCAGACCCTATTTCTGATTGCGGTTGCTACTGGTGCTGCAGACTTACCCTGCCTTATTACACATTGTTTTGAGATTCTACTGAGTTTCTTGAACCTCTCTTTATGGGAAGTTCTGCTTTGGTCGATTATTTACTATTGAATTGATTTATGAGCTTTAGGTTTGATATCGCTCACTTTTTCGAACTTGAACTCTTTATGGGTTCTGACTGACAACTTTTCACCCAGTTCTTAGAATAGGGTTTCTTCCTTTATGGAACACGCATAATGCATTTTGCTGTGATCTCAAATTAACCAGTTTTTACTATCAATTTCTGTTAATGAATGAATATTTAAACTACTATCAATAAAACTCAAGATTTGAACAAGGATGGCTTACTAAGCTTGAATAATAATACCCTTAAAACCTTTAAAATAACTCTCATTATTGACTGAATATGATGATTATAATTTATGTGACGATTTGCTCCTGATCTTCTCTAAAAGAATGGCGGAGGTCCATGTGACATTGAGAAAAGGCAAGCGGGATGGTTGTATGACGGAACAACGCATTCAACTACCACGTATGCCTTTACTTTGCTGTCAGTACAACACATGTGTCGTTACTACACATACATTTACAACAAATATTTTTACAATGCATATGGCTTTACACCACATGCATTTACCACAAAAATTCTGTTGTAAATGCATGGTTGTAAAGACATATGCGTGGTAAAAACTAACACAAGCACACACAATCACTCACAGCTGAACACACACAACCATACTGCTGTTACTTACCAATGTCATTCATTTCTTTCCTTCTCATTGGTCGTCGGCTCCCCACGCATCCAATTTCACTTTCTCATGGCCTCCTGGTTTTGCTTGCTCTATCTTGCTCTTTCTTGCACTCCTCCCATGCGCAGTCTTACTTCCTCCCTTCACTCTCCTTCTGCCCTTGTCAGCCAGTCTAAATGTAAATCAGGCTACATTACCATGACCAGAGACAATACAACTAAGAGGATGTGGCTTTGCGGCCACAGCAACGGAGTGGGGTACAGAAATCGACAATGTCGTAATTAAAGCCGGGTGGCTTTCCGCAACGGATGGTGCAGCAGAAGCTGGTTTCAACATACTTTCAGATTAAGTGTCGATTTAGATGCTACTGCTTGTAGGAGTTACTCATGCACGGACCTGGAAAACAAGTGATCTGAGCTACATTTCAATCCAGCAAAATTACATTTATTGAGTGGCTTTCAGTAAAGTCTTCTCCGATGCCATGTTTTTTTCCCCAAAAACACTGAGTTAAAGTTGTGTGAAAGAAGGAAATTTGGAGTGAGATAAGACTTATTATGACCACGGGTTCTCTCATCATCGCAGCATGCACATGACCATAGCTGCTAAGTTTCCCAGGTTCATGCGTGACTAGAACAGTTCAGTCTAGGATTTTATTTAGAAAACTGCTTGTAAGTTATATTACAATCAGCTTAATACCAGGACAACAAGTCCCACAGTTCTCAGAAAACCTGCGACTAGCCTGACTAGCCAAGCATGGACCTGGGAAACTAGGCAGCTATGTGTCATCAGCATGGACTGATTTATGACTATAAGGCTAATTTGCATGTGTGAAAGAAGTGTTGTGACGATATCTGTCTGGTGCGTTTATCTACACAACTATAATGATTCGTTCCATTCTCAAGAACAAAAAAAAGTTTCTTGGAGACGGAAACTAGTTTACATTCAGACAATGGTTTTTTGGTAGCTTGCAGCACCCAGAGAGATTAAAAGGACTAGCAATCAAGGCGAAGCAGTTCGTGCTTGACTACATCTCCCAGCATGCCTCGACTTGAGATAGGTTTCTCCTGACGGTTGTTGCTCTAAACATTGAAAGTTTCCTGGTTGCTTTAGGAAAGAGAGTAAGCATAATTAAAGCCTTCCGCAATGGACGGCGCCACAGAAGCTGGTTCCAACATTCTTTCAGGGTAAGTGCCGATTTAGATGCTACTGCTTGCCACGCTACAGCCATTGTAACGTGGTCATGATCATTACCTTTCCTTTACATCCTTTTTCAACGAACATTCCTTTACCACGTATGCCCGATTTCATTGTAAACAAGCATTTGCAATGCAATAGGTCTCGCATTTAGGAGAGTTTGAGCTTTTGGCATTGTAAATGACAATGCCTTTTACCCATGTATTTTGGAGTGGAGTGGAGTGGATGTATGTGGTGTGGAGTGGAATTATGCGGGTTGAATTGGTATTGTTAGTTGTGGAATTGTGTGTGGTGGAATTGTGTTTAGTGGATTTGTGTAGTGGAATTATGTGGCATGGTGTGCAGTGGAATTATGTGCAGTGGGACTGTGCGGCATCGAGTGTAATTATGTGGAATGGTATTTTGTGTTGTGGAGTGGTATGTAGTGGAGTTTAATTATGTGGTGTGTTGTTGAATTTTGTGGCATGATGTGGAATTCTGTGGTATGGATTGGATGTATGTGGTGTGTTGTTGAGTTGAATGATGATGTTTGGTGTTAAATTATGTGGTGTGGAATGGAAATGTGTGGAGTTGAATTGTGTGGCATGAAAGTGTTTGGCGTTGAGTGGAATTATGCTGATTGGAATTATGTGGCATGTCTGGAGTATCTATGTGGGTTGTTGCTATGTGACAGTGGTTTTATGTGTGGTGTATTTATGTGGTATTGAGTAGAGTGTAAATATGTGGTGTTGCATCATGTTGCGTTTAGTGGTATGGTGTTGTGTTATTTATTTCATGCTATAACCTCCTGTTAGGTAAGGTGATGTCACGCTATGTTATTGAAGCCAGTTTTCTTAGGTTCAGAAAAACGAAATTATTGTATTTACCTCTGCGTCTTCTTTAAATTCATCACCTACCGCCAGATAATAAGCATCTTCAGCTACTGACTTTGGCAGGAATTTAAAGGATAAACTTGGTGGGTGTGGCTAAAACGGACAGTTAAATATCTAGGATGCCAACATACATTGCCAGTAGCAGTGACCTTCACATTTACTATATTTTCATATATGTGAATAGATATGAAATAATAACCAGTGCAATATGTTTAGCAACATCTGTCATGTTTGAAAGTAGCCTATCCTTTGAAAATAATGCCTTCAACCAAACCAGTTACCTCAAATCCCAGTATAGATGCTGCATACACAACACGCTGCTGTACTGGGCATTAGTACAGAATCGACATTTCCCACACCACAGTTAAGGCTGAGACAGCTTCCCTGTTTTTGGGAAATGCTCCCTCGCTGCCGACAATTCACAAAGGTTCCCTTAATGTACGCCTTCCGCAGTGGGAGATGTAACAGTGGGAGTGGGAGATGGAACAGCTCCAGACGTTTCCAGGGAGTACATCTAATGATGTTAGAATGTATGACAAAATGAAAATCCATACAGGCAGCATGCCTCGCTTTACAGATCACTGAAGTGTAGTGGCAAACCACCTTTACTATGCATAACGAACGCCGAGTTTGATGGGCACAAAAATACACTGGCTCCCAGATGCCCGCATCATCGTTTACCCAAAAGTTAAATCCAGGGTGAATGCTTAGATATACAGGCCCCATCTAACTCACCACAAGTCTACCTGCAGGAGTTTTAGCAAAGCAAGTTCCATAAAGTGATGGATAGCAAGAGGAAAGGGGACAGGGTTCATGTTCAGGTTCCTAGGACTGATTCGAGCCATAACCAATTCAGGTCTGAAGACGGAAGCCAGATTAGTACCTGAAGGTACTTGCATCAGATTTCCTTCAATATCTATTTTAAAGGCAATGGAGGTAAGCACTCACTGCTGACATCTGATATTAGTTCAGCTGATGACTTGGAATCGGAGCAGAGTCAAAAAAGCCTCTCATCCTCCAGAGGTCGATAAACAGAGTGCCATTAAATGGGTATCATTAGTTATTTAGGGCACTTGGAAAACGGAAATATGTAGTATTACGAGCTATATAGGAACAAGCTACTATTTGTTATTGGCTTTAACCTGTAGTGTACCTACATGGACCAAAATTGAGAAATACTGTAGCTTAAGCGCACCTGATAACCAATGACAAACGTTACATCAATTATGCACAGTAAAGAGATGTTAATTTATGTAGCAAAACCTAATTTAAACTCACAGTCGAAGCAGGGTATCAGGGGAACTATAGGCCCTAGTGCAGGCAGGTTTAATGTCCCAGCCTCTTCTGCTAGGGAAGTAAAAGACACGGCATTGCCACTGATGTTCAGTCGGCTCTTCTCACGCCTGGGCCTCGCTGCACTGCACCAGCTGCACAATTAGTAGTGACGCACAGGAGATTCCCCTCGAATAACTTGTGAATTTTAGCCCAAAATCTTTTAGGAGGACACAGACATTCTGTGGGTTTTGGTTGCGAAACCTAAGTCCACCTCGGAATGTTTTAAATCTAGGGTTAGGGGGCGGGCGCACGTGACTAAACCTGATGCACACAGGGGGGAGGGAGGGGGGTCACAAAGGAATCAAAAACGTTGTTCGACCAGAGTATAATAAAACTGTGCCCGCAGCACATCACAAAAAAACAAGCCCACAAACAGCCCAACCAAGGCTACGATAGGCCTCACGAGGATTCCTCACCACACTACTACGAAGGAGGTATCTATATACCTTCACGCGCCAGAATACATACATGCCTGCATACGCCCCCTTCCTTACCCTATTTACAAGCCTCCACACAGCTCCTTACATTCATCCTGACAATTGTTTTGAAACATTTCTTTACTGAACTTCTTATAGGATTCAACCGGCTGGGTTCTAAATATCTGCAGCTGGCATGGGAGACCACGCAGAAAACACAGCTGCGAGTGTGTGAAGGCTAGAGGAACCGCGTGGTCTGCGTCCGGAGATCGCTGCCTCAAGAATGGCGGCGAGGGAGAGATGAAGCCCAGCATCGAAGACCAGTACACGGGCTCTGAACGGAGAGTGGCGGCAAGAGACAAAGCCTGTCTGGCCAGAGGCCCAGGGTCGAAGCTGGGCGCTACCAGAGCGACAGAAGTGCAAACATTGCGGCTCGGTGTAAGAGCGAGACAAGCCACACAGTCCGTGTGACCGAATCCGGAGAGAAGGTGAGCCGCGAAGGCAAAATTGAGCCCAGGGTATTGCAGTGCACAAGAGGCCTACAACGGTGTGTCCGCACTCGGAGAATCGGTGGGCGGAGTTAGAGGGCAGCACAGTGAAACTTGAGCCCAGGGCAGAAAACTCGACAGAAGGCGTACCGTGGTAAACTGGCGCCGGACATAGTGGCAGGCAGCGAAAGAGAGACGGGAGCGTGGATGAAATTCAAGCCGCCGCTCCAAGTAAGAGAGAGACATGCCAAATAGTGTGTGTGCCCGCAATGGAGGCGAGCTGTGTAGGCGTAATTAAGCCCAGGGCATTGAAGTGCGAAATAGGCCTACAGCAGTATATCCGTATTTGGAGACGCGGTGGGCGGAATTGGTGGGCAGCGCAAAGTAACTTGAGCTTGCGGAGGACAAATTAACAAAGGGAGGAAAGGAGAGCTTGAGCCCGGGACGGCTGGAGAACGCAGAGGGATTACCGCACTATGAACAAATGCTGAGTGGACACGGTGTTCTGCATGAGGGCATTGCGGTAGCGGAGACAGCACAGCTCTTTAACTCAAGCATCGATCTCTTGTCTTTATGGGGCCATGTGTTTATACACATGGCCCCATAAAGATAAGAAAGTGCTTCATGACAGCCGTGAAGCACGCGACCCAGTCCGGAACGCAGGCCAAAGGGCGGCAACCAAAAACCTTCATTTCCAATGGCAGGCCACCGTTTAGCATAAACGGTGACGCCGGCTAATGGAAATGAGGGGCGGGGCTTCAAGCCCTCTACTGAAACTCCTCATTAGCAATTAATCTCGCTGAGCGAGCTGCGCATGTGCGCAGCAACGCTAGGCGAGACCTAAAAATTCGTTACAAGGGAACCCTACTCACAACGGAACCAGGGTGCATTTATTATAAGCAGAAACAGTGATTCCTGTGGTGAAATTGAATATATTGGGAATGCTGATATTGATATGCGCAATCGCAATGAAAGAATGGGTTTGATATCGTAGTAACCCATTCTTTCATTGTGAGTGCGCATATCAATATCAGCATTCCCAATATATTCAATTTCGCCACAGGAACCACTGTTTCTGCTTATAAACGATTTCATTGTAAAGGCATGCGTGGTAAAGGCATATTCGTGATAAAGGATTCGTGGTAATGGACATGCATGCTACAGGCATGTTCGTGGCAAAGGATTCGTGGTAATGGTCATGCGTGGTAATGACGGCATTGTAATGGCTGTTTCTCACGGGGATCGTTCCTGTATGAGATGGTAATCCGAGTTTTATTTAAACTGATTCCCGCTCCAGCACCTTTAATGGGAAAATAAGGAATGGCTTGAAAAAAAAAATTGGGTTATAGAAAGTCAGTACTACCTTTCAGTAATGCTTCTAAGTCATTTGGATAGGCCCCATACTGGGTATTTTGAAGAAGCTTCTAAGAAATTGTATTTCAGAGGGGATGGGGCATACTTACATATTTGAGATTATGAGGGTACAAATTAGTTGGGGAGGTGCTGCAGAGAGGGGACCTCTATCCACACTATTCTAGGAGCCTTGGCAAGGCTAGTATCTGGGGGCACATAATCCCTTTCACTCTTGTATTAGGTCTAAAATCCCTTAATTTGGCCATATAATGAATGATGTCACAATAGATTTTGCAATACAACCAGATGTCATCAAACAAAGGGGCATTCCGGACCCCTTATTGTTAGTTACTATTGATAATGTATGTTTGGATAAGAGGACAGGCTTTCTATATTTCACTGGATAGCCCCTTTAAGAATCGGGAGCTCAATGGATTTGCCTTACCAGGTGTCTGAAAGTGTCACAGGATCTGCTGATTGTTTGGCTGCAGAGCTCTGGGATCCAAGCACCAAATCTTTCTTAGACTTCTTTTCACTGAGCCTGGATGAGAGCACTCATTGCTGGACACTACTGATTTGTATCTCTAGGTTCCCAGGCTCTACTGGCCCTTTGTGCAGGTCAACATCAGCTGAAACTCCCTGCTGACCAACAGGCTGAAAGCTGGAAGCTGTGGTGCATAGGCCCCAGAGCAAAGCACAGCTTGAGTTGTGGTCCTCATTGTCAGAAGTCATTCCAAAAGTGCAGGGCTGAACCAAACCACACCCATTTCAATGGCACACCATGAGGTGCCAATGTGTTGAAATGCTTAGACTCTATATAGGACTGCTACTCACCAGGCAAACTGGGTGGGGAGACAGCAAATTATACCTGGCTTGGCAGATCGCAAGTGGGAAAGAAGTTAGGCTGTTTTCTGGTTACTAGCCTTATGAATCCACTTTTTTAAATATTAATAAAAACACTGCAATCTCATGTGACTGTGCCATAATGTGGATACACACTTGTATTCATATAGGTCACATCTTGGGTTTGGGGAGTGCAGCCATCCAGGCAGCCTGACATCCAGACAGCCTCACATAACCCCCATCAGGCTACTGCCCAGGGGTCTTCAGGAAGATAGAGTTCACTGGTTCTCAGGCACTCATCGTAGCTAATCTACTGGCTGCCTAAAGTGGACAGCCACCTGACTGGAATTTCTGGCTGGTAAAATTGAGTATGTTGTTCCTGCACCTGTGAAAACCAGCTTTAGGAACACCAGGCCATTTTTGATCAGGCATAGTGATATCCTAGCTGTGCTTACCACTGCACCTCACTTGTAAACAGGCCCTAAATGGGTCAGTGAGGGCTGTTTGTGTAAGTGTTGTGCAGTAGCCAGAGGGACTGTATAGGACTCTGTGATGCAGTGAAAATCGGTATGGTTTTATGACTATCCAGAAGGTGGGATTGTTTGAGTTTGTGTGTGTGAGTAGGGAAGGCGTTCCAGAGGATAGAGCATACTACTGAGAAGTGCCTACCTCTTATTACAGTATCTAGAAGACTTTAATCTTGAATCTTGAATCTTGAATCTTGAATAGTGATGCTTCTGAGAAATGTTGTGTATGTATGGATTATGCTTTTATACAATGTTACCTGTACAGTGCAAGCCTAGCTCAGAAGCAGCCCTTTGTGAAAAGGGATGGAGATATTTCATTAGCTTATCATAAAAGAACTCCACCTCAGTATTCTGGCATGGTTAGTGGGTGTTGCATGGAACTTTGGAGTAGATATTCTTTGGAGCTAGGAACCAAGCAGTGAATGCACAGGGTTGTGGTGGTGTGGTCTCTGGTCTCAATTACGCCAGAGTAATTAGAGTAATTTCAGTAATTCTGCATTACCACTAGACATGGAATTACCTATAAGAACACGATTACGCCTACCCACGTAATCAATAATAATTTGGGGGGCTAAGATCCTACCATGAGAGCCATTTAGCGAGTGGTTACTCGAACTGCTGTTTATGTTCTGTTTTATTTAGCGCTATTTCTTAGCGCGAAATGTATCCTTGCGTTCATTTTGGACACAAGGGTGTATTTTTTGCTCTAAAAAACTAGTGCTAACTGCTGGTAGTACTTTGGGGGAAAATGCTACCCCAAGTGCACATTTAGCGAGCGTGAGTGGATGCTCACTCTCTCTATTCATATTACTGTTTCTTAGTGCAAAATGCATCCTGGCATCCATTTTGAACGCGAGGGTGCATTGTTGTGCTAGGAAAATAGCGTTAAATTCAGAATCACTCTTTTCGCATAATTCCACGTAATCTTGCAGAATTTTTGGGAAAATTTAGGCTACATGGAATTACACAAGTTACGCCCATCAAATGGATCTGAAATTACTTCATGACTAGGCGTGGGCGGCTTGTTATTCTGCCGGCGGAATTGGAGGCATTTTGTAATTCTGCGTTACTACTGTAACACGGAATTACTAATAAATTCCGCTGTATCCTGAATTTTCATTTTTGGCCCTGGGGTCAAGATAATCCAGCACATGCACAGAGGGCTAGCCTAACCCTGACTATGAAAGGTCCTGGACTTGTCCTAAGACCTGGAGGGGAACACCGATTTTGCCCTCATTTGAGATGGAGGGCTTCTGTCTCTGTCATTGGGCTTAACATATAGAGCAGTGGTGGGATCATACCGTGTTTTAAGGATCAGTAGTGTGACCAAACAATTTTTATCTGGACCACTGGAGTGGAGGGCCAATGGGTCACTTGTGTAAAGTTCCACTTTTATGCACTTCCCCGGTCAGCTGCACTAACATCCCAAGTGCAAAGTTAGCATGTTGGTGTGTGTGTGGCCTGTATTGTACATCCATGATTTGTGTGAATGAGACCAATGGAGGCTGGTGGGATCCATTTGGGATGCCCCTGGCCTCACCTTATACAGGAGGGAAGGTGAGGACTGTGCTCCCAGACACTGAAATTGTATTGTTCATATTCTCATAGCTAGAGAAGGGAGACTTAGATATTTAAGTGAGCAGAGTGGATACAGGGCTCCTTTAGATATTCTAAGATGCCTATTGGTTGGGAAAGAGCTGCTGATTGTTGTGTTACTGAACACTGCCATTTGATGGATGGTAGGGTTGAGGGGTGGAAGTGCAGGCTCTGTTGTGAAAGGGGGAAGTCTTTAGGTGAGGTCTGCGTATTTGTTTTTCTCTGAATGCTCCTTCAGTTGGGCTAATGACAGCCAGATGCAGAAACCTGTCACCTCTTTGTGCCTCTATTTGGGTGCTCCAGGATGGAAATGATCCTGCTGTTGGAAGCTTCTCTCTACACAAAGGCTGTGACTGGAGAACAGCATGGAAAGGACCCTTAAAAGATGAACGACTTCAAACTGGTCCTACAGTTTGAGATAGTGGACCCACATCTTCTGTCTGCCAGTTGTGTATAAAAGTGGGATCCCAGCTACCCCACTTCATTCCAGTCCCAAGGCCACTATGATCAAGGTAGATAGTGGTCTACAGAATACTCATAGTGCTGCTGTGCAACAATGTCGAGTGCTGCCATGCAACAATAGCTGGTGTTTGCTTGACAGCCAGTTTCCCAGAGATGAGGGGACATCACCTGAAGTCTGGATCTCTTGCTGGAGAACAGAGGAATATGTTTGAAGCAGCTGTTTGCTGAGAAAGGGAAGGAGCCTGATTAACCTGCAGGAGGAGAGACTAGCCAAGAAGGAGCCAGGCCTAATGCTTCCCTAGAGGTGTCAGAGGGCCTCCCCAAGGCTCTCCCAATTGATCCAGGTGGAAGTGCCAATCTTCAACAGTATGATTGCTGTGGCCCGGTAGTGGCTGTGATTGTATATCGCTAATCAGCCCATGTGGAGCTGTTTCTGCCAAATTCCTGATTGGCCCACATGGAGCTGCATTTGCTGAATCCGTGACAGGCCCATGTGGGTTGGCAAGTACTCAAGTGTCAAAGGCTCTGTCGTGGGCTAGATCTGTCGTCCAACCGACCACAGCATGGGCAGCAACTTCCGGCTGTTAGGACGCTGATGGACTACACTTACCAACGGTCTCGGTTGGACCGGGGCATCTCAGTACAGCCAGTCTTTGAGCAACCATGAAGAAGAAGCTGAATGAGGGCACCGTAGAATGAAGCCTGCACCCCAGTCAAAAGAACTCCACAAATGCCTGGAGAGGTGCCACTAACCTTGCTAAAATGTGCGGGCACACCTTCTGGGCACTCGGCTGCCTGAAAGCAACCCTGAGATGATCGACCCAACCGGTGAAGGGAAAGAGTATTGAGACAGAGTGCACATATGCATTGGGGTAATTGAACTGCACCTGTGCGATTTTCACTCTATTACTGTTGACACCTAGAGAGACAGAGGGAAGGAACATAGAAACAGGGAAAACAATCTGAGTACAGTGTGGCAGAGAGGGAGCGGGTGGGTCCAGCATCTGCCAAAGTAGTACTGGAAGTAGTTCTGTAGGTACTGGAGGTAGTTCCTTTGTGTACTTGGCAGCAACAATGTGGAATTCGCTTCCTCTTCAGCTCAGGCAGGAAACTTCTGAAGTCTCCTTTCGCAACAGACCAACGTATACACACCCCACACACAGAAGTCCTTGCTCGGAGTTATCTTGCATGGAATGGCCTTCACACTTACTCCCACTCCATCCCAGGCGTACAACCGTTGCACACTTAAACAACTCATTGATCCGAGCTGTGGCATTTTATCCACAGGACTGGCGCAGGTCAGAACAGTGCCGCTTCAACCAGGGCCACTAACGCAATGGCAGAACATCCCAGACACATGCACAACCCCTGTCACGTGGAACTGTACCGTGCACGTATGCTGCATTTACTGGGGGCACTGCCATTGGTAGTGCTGCGGGTCAGTTACCAGCTGAGCTTCCGCCTTGCCAACGTCACCTGCGTTCAGCCTGTGTTGCATTGTCGATCGTGCATATTCGAGTGGTCCATGGATGTCTGCCTATCCAACAGGACGGTAGCCGAACTGGATTTCGACATGTGTGTCGCCCCTGTTGGCCCATGACCAGGAGTGTCACCGTGATACCCGTCTATGGGATGCCTGGATACTTGGCATACATGCTGGCAGCTGGACCTGGGAAATTGCAGAACTCCTCGTGTGCAGTGAGCACATTGAGCCGTTCCCTATTGGGCTGTAGTGCTAATTGGTGACAGGGGTGGACGCAGCACATCTGTCCGAACCTGCTAATGGCTAGCCTCGCCATCCTGTTTGATGGAGTCGACAACGACCTCATGTTGGAAATGATTGCCTACGAAGCTGCACTCGCTTTCATGGACGTGTAACTACGTACCTGCAGCCACAACAGTTTGGAACACATTGCACATGTCCCGACACCTTGTTGCATCTTGGGGTTCTGGTCACATATCCCACGACAACAGTGGACATGGCTGCTTTCGCCTGGACCCCGAATACGTGGGCGGACAACCACGCGGGGTAACACACACCTGTGAAAGGTGAGGCACTCCCCCGGAGTGGACAGCGGCGCTTGGCAACGTTCCTCATTCTGACATACTGCTGCATTGGTCCGCATGTTGTGGCACTTCTCTTGCCCGTACTGGCACGCATATGCTAATAAAGTCTACGCACATTCACTTGTGTTCAACTGTGATGTGAGTTGTTTTGAATGACGATGTGTGTCTCACTGCCTATCTGGGTCACGGCCATACATGCGCATTGATAGCATTACCCAGGGAGTACCATTTATGTGGAATCACTGTCCCTATGTTCATCAATACTTTCTGAAGTCTCCTTTCGCAAGAATCTCAAAACTTGTTTTTTTAAATCTTTCTAAATCAGGTACTGCTATCTGTTTTTCTTCTATATCAGGACCGAAATCTCAGCGCTGAGACACGTCAGTTGACGTAGCTATGCCCTTTACAAATCACCTTATTATTATTAGTTGTAGTAGTACCCAGAGATACTGGCTTCTTTTGATTATCTTTGCTTGTAGTATTGAATGAAACTGTGTGATTAAAGTGATATCTTTCTTACAAAGATGAGCACTGAGGAGGACCTTCACTTTATTGAGTATGTTGATAGATTGTGGCACTCGAGCACACCCACACTACCTCCCTGAGGAGCCTGGGACTGCTTGTCTTCTTCACTCTGAGAGTCAAGTGTGGAAAGGGCTGTAGTTTGGCCTAGTTTGCAGAACCATAGTAGGACAGACGCCAGAACATTTGAGTCAAATGACCTCCTCTCCCATGCTTAAGGCCTGGTACCCCTGGTTTCCCCGTGCCCCCCTTCCCCTTTGAACAGGGTCTGATACTGGGTTTCCAAATGAAATGTGACAGTTGTATGTCAAAGCCCTAAACTGTGAAGTGACAAGGTTGTATTTCAGTGCATGCTACATTGGAGAGATAAGAAATTAAAAAAATCGGTCTTTAACGGATAAGTTTTAGGAACCTTTTAACTAGAACTGCAGATTTTCAAATATTTTTTTACACGGTGTATTATAATACATACTGTCATTTGTCAGTGAAAAAGAAGCAGTGCAATGTATGAATTAAATAAAAACGGCAGAACAACTGAAATATAATAGCTTTAACACTATGAAAGCATCCTCACGTCAGCACAATATTGAAATGAACATGATTTGCTCAATTGATACCTATTCATTTGAATGCAGCACCACATATCAGATATCACACGCTTTGGCTTTCTATGAATTGTCAGCTAGGCGTTTGCAGAGGTTGTACCAGGTTGCAGACACCGACAGGCCGGCGTACCTGAGGTGCTCGAGGGTCGGCGCAACGTGAACTATAAATCCGTCCAGTTTCCCCATGTGCTAATCTCCTTAAACAAGCGCAGTGATGCCCGCCTAATGTGTGCCAATCGCGGGTCAAGAGGCCTCGGACATCAGGGCGTCAAACAATTCCTCAATGGGACACGAGAGGAGACAGGGCGTGAATAAGGGAGGCGAGGGGTCAGGAGGGGAGCACACATGATCCGCCACTTTCATCCATTGTGATTGGGTCAAGAAGCTCCATCAGGAATTCTTTAGCCCATGATTAATTACTTGCTGCACTATTATGCTCTTAAGGACACACGGGGGACTTCAGACATCTTCCCAACGTATGCACGACACAATAAAACAGCATTCTGGCAAAAAAAAAAAAACTAAAAGTTGGGAAGATACTACTTGAGGCTTGAGCTGATGGAGAGCCGTACCAGGTTATCAGTTATGTGTGTGGTAAAAACCTAGTCGCCGTATCTTCATATGCTGTGGTAAATCATATGTATTTGAATACCACCGTCACAAAGTAAAATATCACGTGGTCCAATGTGGTCCCCTAGCATCAAGCTCTATGTGATTTACTGCTGACAAATTAGCATACAACGGTCATGTACTTTACTACTTAGCATAATAACTTGGGGGCATATTAGCAGGAAGAGGCGATAATCATCGCTAACCCTGCTTAGCGTGATTTATTTTATCGCCGGCTATCGCTGGAATATATCGCCACGCTAACGGTGTATTAGCGACATTTAGCGCTATGGCGATAAATATTCCAGCGATAGCGGAGGGAAGGGCCAACATCGCGCCAAAACCAGCGATGTTGCATGGAGGAGGTGGAAAACCTTGCTGATACGACTCCTGTGGTTGTATCAGCATAATCCACCCCCATGTAATGTATAAGCTAAGTCAGGAAAATAGCAGGTGATAAAAAATGGCGATGGCACCGGTTAGCGCGACATTTCACGTCGCTAACCGGGGTCAGGGACTCCTTGCTAATAGGTGATAGGCCTGTTAGCGTCTGTTTACAGGGTATGTTGGTCGGGAACGCCTACTTTGCATGTCATTAGCGATAAACATCGCTGACATGCAAAGCGGCACCCAAACCGATCGCTTTCGTCAGAAAGTTGTCGCTAACCGCTGTTAGCGACAGCTTGCTGATAGGGCGATAGATTTATCGCCGCTTTAGCGGCAAAAAGTGCCGCTAAAGCGGCGATAAATCGCTTGCTAATATGCCCCTTGATTTTTTTATATAGTGCATGACCCCTCACTTTTTTTTTTTTTTACAGAGTTTTATATTTGACCCGAATTGGGTATCAGAGCGTTTTACATAGCACCAGTTGCATTACATGAGGACACATTCATTTTTGTTAGGCACGGGGAGATTAAGTGATTTGCCCAGATTCACAGGATGTTCAGCGTCATTGCCGAGACTCGAACCCAGTTCCCCAGATTCGAGGTCGACCGCCCTAGGCCAACTCCTCTCCCTTAAGTCATTTGTAAAAGCCTAGCACAAAATAATTCTCTCTTGGTGTTAAGGCATAGGGGAATATTCTCAAGGAGCCATCACCGATTTATCGGCACTTTAGCGCCGCAAAAGTAGCAATAGACATCGCCCCATTCACAAGTTGGTGCAAACTGTCGACATCGCCAGTTTTCCTGCGACATGCAGAGTAGGCGTTCCCTTGCAAAAACACACAAAAACACCACTTCGCGATATTCTCAACGACCAGCCAGATCTGCGATGCCGGACAAAAACAGGCGATAAGGCGCGTTAGCAGCAGGGACTTAACACCTGCTCATTACTGGTCTTAAGTAGGATGATAACCTGCAGTACAGAGGGAGCCCAGGCCAGAGCCACATCTGAAGACCAACACATGTCATGGATCTAATGATCATGCAGCTCGGAGACCCAAGAGGTCCACAACACCCACCGCCACCACCCCAAGCCCCCCCCCTTCGTCCCCCCCTCCCCCGGACTTCCACGAGGCAGCGCAGAACAAGACAGCTGACCTTCCGAAAACGGCATGGCCCCTCAGCCACACAATTGCAGAATGTGGGGAGAGGTGGGAACCAAGTATGTGTGAAGGAGGCAAGTCGCCCATGAATAAGATTGTACACAATGCCAAGTGTGGCGGTGATGTGCTGGACAGACTCCAGTATGCAGAGCACATACATATCCCTGTGGACACATACTGCTGGTGTGTGCAGTGTTGTGGACAGTGGACGCAACCATCTTACCTCAGGCAGTGGGGAAGACCTCGCTCATGTAGCTGTGTCGTCCCCCCCTGTACGCGGAAGTGCAGTGGGCTGGTCCGCCGTACGCCACACCAGCGTAGGAGTGTGAATAAATAGACCGGGGCTCTGGGCGTGGTTCACTTCCGGGATGGCCAACATGTCTACCAGGGCGGCGCCCCTCACCCTGCCACGAGTCCGCCGCCATGACCGCCAGCCTCCTCAGCCGATCGCTGCCTTCCGCGACACAGACCCCCAGCGCACCCAGCGGCACAGCACTGCGGAGTAATGTGTGCGCTGACCACTGCCTTCTGCCTACACTGCGGTTAGCAGGGCTCACAATTCAAATTGAGTCTTGATTTATTTATGGCAGAGTCCAGTAGGCAACAGACATTGCTTCCAGGGCGGCCCGCCCGGACGACGCATCGTCGCAGGCCGCACACCCGCCGAGCACTCCAGGTGCCACTAACTCTGTGCAGCTCAAGTCATCGCCACGTGGCTGTGGGCCCTTGCTGACCACTGCCTCCAGCCTACACTGCGGTCAGCAGGGCGCTCAAATCAAATCCAATCCTGACCTGCGAGGACACGCCATCATCGCTGGCTGCACACCCGCTGAGCGCTCCAGGTGCCACTAACTCAGTGCACCACAAGTCATCACCACGTGGCTGTGGGCCCTCGCTGACCGCTGCCTCCGGCCTACACTGCGGTCAGCAGGGCGCTCAAATCAAATCCAATCCTGACCTGCAAGGACACGCCATCATCGCTGGCTGCACACCCGCTGAGCGCTCCAAGTGCCACTAACTCAGTGCACCACAAGTCATCGCCACGTGGCTGTGGGCCCTCGCTGACCGCTGCCTCCGGCCTACACTGCAGTCAGCAGGGCACTCAAATCAAATCCAATCCTGACCTGCGAGGACACGCCATCATCGCTGGCTGCACAGCCGCTGAGCGCTCCAGGTGCCACTAGCTCAGTGCACCACAAGTCATCGCCACGTGGCTGTGAGCCCTCGCTGACCGCTGCCTCTGGCCTACACTGCGGTCAGCAGGGTGCTCAAATCAAATCCAATCCTGACCTGCGAGGACACGCCAACATCGCTGGCTGCACAGCCGCTGAGCGCTCCAGGTGCCACTAACTCAGTGCACCACAAGTCATCGCCACGTGGCTCTGGGCCCTCGCTGACCGCTGCCTCCGGCCTACACTGCGGTCAGCAGGTCCCCCAAGTCAAACGACGCATCATCGCAGGCCGCGCACCCGCTGAGCGCTCCAGGTGCCACTAACTCTATGCAGCTCAAGTCATCGCCACGTGGCTGTTGGCCCTTTCTGACCGCTGCCTCCGGCCTACACTGCGGTCAGCAGGGCTCACAATTCAAATTGAGTCTTTATTTATTTATGGCACAGTCCAGTAGGCAACAGACATTGCTTCCAGGGCGGCCCGCCCGGACTACGCATCATCGCAAAGCCGCGCACCCGCCGAGCGCTTCCGGTGCCACAAACTCAGTGCAGCTCAAGTCATGGACCCTTCATGATGTAATCTTCTGTGTGTGAGACCAGTTCTGGTGCCCCTACCTCAGTGCACTGCAAGTCATGGACCCTTCATGATTGAATCTTCTGTGTGTGATGTCAGAGCTGGTGCCCCTACCTCAGTGCACTGCAAGTCATGGACTCTTCATGATTGAATCTTCTGTGTGTGATGTCAGCGCTGGTGCCCCTGCCTCTCAGTGCACCACAAGTCATGGACCATTATGATTGAGTCTCGTGTGTGTGATGTCAGAGCTGGTGCCCCTACCTCAGTGCACTGCAAGTCATGGACCCTTTATGATTGAATCTGTGTGTGTGATCCGATGATCACTGTTCTAGTTGTTGCCAGCATCAACCACTCCCTGAGGGCTGGCTTACACTCACCCCACACCCATCCAGCACAGGCGTCACTGGACATGTGACCCTGGTAATAAAAGGGGGCCGGGCGCACGTGCCCGTAGCCAGTTCCACCATACATCTAAGTGTGTCCGTGTGGTCATTATGTATGCATGATGGCCCCTGGCCCTACCACATCACATCGTGCTGTGGACAGCGGACGCAACAATGTCACCTCAGGCAGTGGGTAAGACCTTGGACATGTAGCTTTCTCCTCCCCCCCTGTAAGCGTAAGCGGAGTGGGCTTGGCCGGCGTACGTCAGTCCAGTGCAGGGGTGTGTAGAATTAGCTCAGGGCGTGGTTCAGTTCTGGCCTGGACAAGGAAGTAACAAATGCGTGTGTCTCTGTTGTAGTGTCGGCGCCACCTGGCCCACAATTGACAATGTTGCAATGTAGCATGCACCCGGAGGGCGGTCTTGCACGAACGGAGAAATGAAGGAGCGCAAGACCGCTCGGGGTCTTGGCTCATACATGCCAAGTGTTGTGTGTATCTGCATTGCCGCAGCATGAGCCAAATGCCTAGCCTTAATCGCAGCGTGAGTTCAGCCAGGCATGAACTCTACATCTGTGTCCGCACTATCCTTACCATAGGCCTACACTCACGTGGCCGCCCACCTTCAACGACCAACATCACAGTGTCGTTGTCAGGCTTGTGGACATGCGCAGACAGGCATGACAATGGTTTGCCGTTGGAGTGCAAGTGATGCAACCGCGCAGCGTACACAAGTGAATAGGCTCGGGGGGAGGGAGGAGCAGCTGTGAGGCAACGTAACACACAGTGATGTCGCTCACTTGCCACATGCAAGTCATGTCAAACATGAATCCCAAAGTCACACACATCCCACCCCACACCCAACAAGCCACATCACACTTCATGGATGCAAGCAGATGACAAACTGACATTAGGGATGAAAGCTCCTTTGTCTGAACTATCAGGCGGAAGCACATCTGCACATCCGACCTCGGAATTGCATGTGCCCGGCACCCCCTGACAGATACGATAGCAGTTGAGGACGACTCCCACACTACGCACAGCCTGACGACAGACCAACGTATACACACCCCACACACAGAAGTCCTTGCTCGGAGTTATCTTGCATGGAATGGCCTTCACACTTACTCCCACTCCATCCCAGGCGTACAACCGTTGCACACTTAAACAACTCATTGATCCGAGCTGTGGCATTTTATCCACAGGACTGGCGCAGGTCAGAACAGTGCCGCTTCAACCAGGGCCACTAACGCAATGGCAGAACATCCCAGACACATGCACAACCCCTGTCACGTGAAACTGTACCGTGCACGTATGCTGCATTTACTGGGGGCACTGCCATTGGTAGTGCTGCGGGTCAGTTACCAGCTGAGCTTCCGCCTTGCCAACGTCACCTGCCTGTGTTGCATTGTCGATCGTGCATATTCGAGTGGTCCATGGATGTCTGCCTATCCAACAGGACGGTAGCCGAACTGGATTTCGACATGTGTGTGCGCCCCCTGTTGGCCCATGACCAGGAGTGTCACCGTGATACCCGTCTATGGGATGCCTGGATACTTGGCATACATGCTGGCAGCTGGACCTGGGAAATTGCAGAACTCCTCGTGTGCAGTGAGCACATTGAGCCGTTCCCCTATTGGGCTGTAGTGCTAATTGGTGACAGGGGGTGGACGCAGCACATCTGTCCGAACCTGCTAATGGCTAGCCTCGCCATCCTGTTTGATGGAGTCGACAACGACCTCATGTTGGAAATGATTGCCTACGAAGCTGCACTCGCTTTCATGGACGTGTAACTACGTACCTGCAGCCACAACAGTTTGGAACACATTGCACATGTCCCGACACCTTGTTGCATCTTGGGGTTCTGGTCACATATCCCACGACAACAGTGGACATGGCTGCTTTCGCCTGGACCCCGAATACGTGGGCGGACAACCACGCGGGGTAACACACACCTGTGAAAGGTGAGGCACTCCCCGGAGTGGACAGCGGCGCTTGGCAACGTTCCTCATTCTGACATACTGCTGCATTGGTCCGCATGTTGTGGCACTTCTCTTGCCCGTACTGGCACGCATATGCTAATAAAGTCTACGCACATTCACTTGTGTTCAACTGTGATGTGAGTTGTTTTGAATGACGATGTGTGTCTCACTGCCTATCTGGGTCACGGCCATACATGCGCATTGATAGCATTACCCAGGGAGTACCATTTATGTGGAATCACTGTCCCTATGTTCATCAATACTTTCATGCTTAATTGATCAGGGCCATGACACATCAGTGTGAATTTGAATGTTTTATTCGCATTCAGTGGGGTGTTTCAGCTGGACCAGAACAGGGCCATGCATACCTGTGAGAAGTTGGCCTGGTATATGCTGTTCACTAATTAAAGTGGACACCTTGCACCAGGGCAAATCGACTCTTATGGTAGATAGGTTTAAGACAACCTTTTAAAGAAAGCTATCCTAGTGGTAGCTGTGGAGAGCAGCCTTCAGGCTAAGTCTCGGAGGAATGTAAAGCAGCTTGTTTTACCATATAATCTCTTGAATCACCAAATGAAAAGACACCACACAGGTATATATATCAAATATATATGTATTTATTTCTAAATAACTCTCTACTAATCTCTTTATGAGATTAGAAGACAAACATATGCACAAATCAACGTTTCACAATAAGTTAAGCACAAAATATGGCTGGGGCCCTAGGGGCGTACCAGACCATATACTAAGTAAGAGACTTAGAAACAACGACTTGCAAGGAGACAAGGCCTAAGGCCTTCAGAAGTGCTGGGGCCTCACAAAACCACCCAAGGCAGGTAAGTAAAGGACCCACGGGGGACGCGTGCAGTGTGGATACACAGGCGCGAATCGCCGTTAACTTCAATGGGGCAAGTCGCGGTTGGAAATAAAGAGTTTTAGGATACTTCGGGAGAACCTACAAGCAAGTCACTTACAGGGTAAGTAGTTCTAGGGCCCACACCCACAGGAGCACCGTAGTGCTGGAGTTACCTCACCCAGGGAAGCCGGGTGCACAGGTGTCCTTTGGTGTCGGGTCGCGGCGTCGTTTTCAATGGCGAACAAAGAAGACTTGCTGCTTGCGGGAGCTGGAGAAGTGTCCGGTGGAATCCAAGCCTGGATTCTGAAGAAGGATGACCTGAAAGCAGAGGGGACAGTGTTCAAAGTCACTTGGCAGTGACCCGGGGCAAGGAAGATGGATGCCCACCGTCGTCGGTCGCTTCAGGTCGGTTGCAGGTGCCTTGACTCTTCAGCCACGTGGTCCAGGAGGCGTCGACGACGACCAGGAGCTGGATTCGGTGTGTCCCTCGACGTCTGCAGCTGACTGCGGTGTCGGCAACTCGATCGGAGCCAACAAGCCTTGGCAGCCGCAAGTCTCGGGGAGATGAAGAAAAGTCGATGGCGCAGACCAGCAAGGTCTGTGGAACTCACCCAGCGAGGGTAAGTCAGGGCAGGCCTGGAGCAACCAGGGAGCCCTTCGGTTTCTTTAAGAAGTCTTCTGGGGACCCACAAGCCAGCGGGCAAGGGATCGCGAAGACACCTCGGGCGGAATCACTCAACAGGGGCCCACGGTCACTCGGGACGGTGTAGGCCTCTGATCTTCGGAGGGATTCCTGCTGGAGGTCGGGACCACACGTGGTCCAAAGCACAAGTTCGTAGAACGTTGTGAAGGGGTTGCACTCGACAATAGTGCACGGTACCCAGGGGTCGCGGTTCCTCGTTACTCGTGGGGTCCACTTGCCTCAGCTTCGCTGGGGACTCACGATGGCCTGGGAGAGGTCAGGAAATCCACTTCTTGGGCTGCAGGGACTTCGGACTCCGGCGGGAGCGGCGTAGTTTGCGACCGTCGTTGTCGTTTTTGGTGCCTGCCAAGCAGGGGAGTCACTCCTTGACTCCAAGGGAGATTCTTCTGTCTTCCAAAGGTAGTGGAACGTCGAAGGGCCAGGATTCTTCTGTAGAGCGTCGTCCAGGGGTTATCTGCTTTGCAATGGCAAGGTTCCCCCTCTTATACTAAAAAGAGGGGAAGGACTAGCTCTATGACCCCACCTATGGGAGGGTCAAGGGAGGGGTGGCTACACCCACTTCCCTTTGTCCAGTTTCGCGCCAGAGCAGGGGCAGGTAGCCCCTGAGCTGGTTTGAACTGGCATATGCACAGAGGAGCCTTCTGCTCCCCCAGTGCAGGACTTCAAAGCACTCTAAGAGTGCACCCACCCAGCCCCAATACACTAAACCCTGTCTGGAAGGTGGTTACACCTCCCTGTGACAGGATGCCTATTGTTGGGCTTCCTCCACTGCGAGTTTCGGTCATCAGCAGGAGGGCAGCCCAGTGTCTGTGACTGGTGGCATCCATTTTGTGATGCCAGGGCTCTTTAGGATTCTACCGCGTTTCCACAGCAGGTACATGTCTTATCCCTCTAGAAGGGTGGAATGCTACCCCCGCCACCAAGATTGGCGGGGGGTAGTATTCCAAGATGTTTGACACCAAACACGACATGTTTTGATGCAGCCATTCCAAAGTTAGCATTTACCGCGAGGATATAATGCACTTAAATAGTATATGGTTTAACCGCATCCACAAACAGCACCAGAGAATGGACTCTGAGAACTGCAGAAGGGCCCTGCTCATGCAGAGGCACCCCCTCACATAGAAGCCAAGCACCCTGCCCTCAGGATTGATAGGGCCTGCCTTAGGGGTGACTGATAGGTTTATATGTGTGTGCAGGAGAGATATAGGAAACCTATATCTCAGTGAGGGGTGCTAGCACCACCTCACCCAGGCTGCAGTAGCAGGCCTGTGGTGTCAGATTTAGACTGCTTCCCAGGGGTGGCATAACACATGCTGCAGCCCCTGGTAGGCCTGTGAAGTACCTATGCCCTTGGCACCTAAGGTACCATATACTAGGGACTCATAAGGCACCACAGTATCCAATCACTAGTGCACCTAGAGTGCACTCCATGTCGTTTAGAGAGAGCAGATAGACTGGGGCCCTGAATAGCAGGGTCCCAGTCCAACTAAGTCATAAACCAGCAAAACACCAGGAAAAAAGTGGGGGCAACCATATAGTCAGATTCCACCTTCCTACATAACCCCCCCAAACGAAAGGAGATAAGGCTAACCTTGACCAGTTGAGCCTATATTGACTAAGTGGCCATATAAGGAAGCACCTGCACTAGCATGGTTGCCCCCTATGTTATGGTCCACTAAGCAATCCCTCGCCCTAAGGGTATGAGAGGGTCTCCACCATGGGGAATCACTACCTCTGGTGTGCTTAGGTAAAGTACAAGGCCGGTGAGGTGTCTGAGTAGGGAAGTGAGGCCCTAGGAATGTTGGCCTCAGCTTCCTCAGATCACTGGTCACCATGTATGCCTGTCTTTCCATGACTGAGTTGCACTTTGCTCTAAGGGTCAACCTTTGGCTGCCTACAGCTGGGGGTTGGGTCCCTTTGGATGGAACACTGGAGGGACATGGCAGGTTTGGAACCTTCTGGTCCCAGGTTTGCCCTTGCCTACCAGAGTCCTTCTGGGGGAGGTCCCTACATAAAGGTATGGGGGATCCCTCAGTGTGTAGAGGAATTTTCACCTGGCTAGGGCTACTAGACTGGGTGCCCCTAATCTGCTGATGGGGGCTTCCTCTGGACAGGGGGCCCGGGGGGTCCACTGACCTCCCTGACCTCTGCAGCCCTGGGCTGACTGAGGCAGGGTAGAGAGGGGCAGGTTACCTGCTCCAGACTGGGTACCACCTTGGAAGGGTCCTCTGCCATCAGGGGTGTGGCCAGGCCAGGCCTGACTACCTCTGTGGCAGTTCCTTCACTAGGGGTAGGGTCAGTTCCCTGAGGAGGCTGACCCTTACCTACTGTCTGGGGGAAGAAGACTTTTCTTCAACCCTTGTGCTCTCTTTCGGGGGAGAGTGGGCCATTCTTTCAGGCTCCATCTCTCCAAATTCTTGGGCTGGGGCTGTGGCCATCACAGCCCCACTAACCTTTGCAGGGACGCCCAACATCCTAAGATGGGTTTGGTGTTCAACTTCAGCCCAGGCTGAAATTTCCAAATCATTGCCCATCAGGCAATCTACAGGTAGGGTTGGGGACACTGCCACTCTTTTTGGGCCTGTGACCCCCTCCCAGCTGAGATTGACTATGGCCATGGGGTGATCTGTTCTGACACCATCAATGTTGGTCACCTGGTATTTAAACTCAGGTAAAAGCTGGTGAGGGGGACTAGTTTCCCTGCCACCATGGTGACACTAGCCCCTGTGTCCCTAAATGCCACAGCTTTCTGACCATTAATCATTGGCTCCAGTCTGTACCTGCCCAATGCTATGGGACCCATGGTAAAGGTGGCATATCCTACACCACCATCAGAATCTGAGGAGTCTGTTGAGGGGGTCCTGTCTAAACTAGGGCCCACCTCTGTTCCTCTTGCAAAAGCACCTAACTTTTTGGGTGCACTACTCCCAACTGGAGGATTACTACTGGTAGTACCAGGAGGGGTGGTAGTAGTTGTTGGAGGAACATTTTCTTTATTGCCATTCCTGGGACAACTGGGATCAGATTTCCAGTGCCCAGGCTTTTTACAGACATGGCAATAGGGTTTCTTTTCAGGAGAGGAAGGAGTTTGGGACCCACCCCCAGAAGAGGAATTTTGGGGCCCTGTAGTGGACTTATCCTTGGATTTATCCCCACCTTTCTCTTGGGACTTGGTAGAATCTTTCTTGTGGTCACCACCCTGATTCTTAGGCCTTACTCTGGTTCTGACCCATTTGTCTGCCTTCTTTCCCAATTCTTGGGGAGAGGTCAGATCAGAGTCCACCAGGTACTGGTGTAAAAGCTGGTTTTGACAATTATTAAGGATCTGTTCTCTCATCATTAGATTATAAAATCCTTTGAAATCAGTAACCCTACTGCCAACCAGCCAACCCTCCAGAGCCTTGGATGCACAATCTACAAAGTCTGTCCAGTCCTGAGTCTGTGCCTTCTGGGTATCTCTGAACTTCAACCTGTACTCTTCAGTGGTTAAGCCAAACCCATCTATCAGTGCACTCTTCAGGACCTCATAATTATCAGCATCCTCTTCTCTAACAGTGAGGAGCTTGTCTCTACCTTTATCTGAAAAGGAGAGCCACAAGATTGCTGCCCACTGCTTTTGGGGGACCTGCTGTACTCTACAGGCCCTCTCCATAGCAGTTATCCACTTGTGGATATCATCCCCACTCTGGTAGGGAGGAACAACCTTGCTCAGGTTCCTATGGTCAGGGACATATTCTCTGCCTCTAGGGACACTGTTGCTGCCACCAGGGGGTTCTAAACCCTCCCTTCTGGAAGCTCTCTGGATCTCCAGGGCTTCTCTATCCAGTGCCAACTGCTTGGTTCTGAGGGCCACTTTGGCTTCCTCATACTGGAGCAGTTTGCACCTTCTCTCAGAGGAGGTCTCTCTTAAGTTAAAGTATGAGCTCCTCTCTTGGACAAATTCTCTGCCAGAGTGATAAGAGTGCTCAGATTCCCTGGAAGGGGATCTGTGCCTCTCATCCACTCTGCCAGTTCTCTTAGGGAGAACTCCTCTGTCCTGTTCAGGCTCCTTGAAGCCTGGCCCTTCAACCACAGAGTCTTGGTCATTCGGATTGTCCTCATCTGACCCAGATACTATGATTGACCCACCCACTGATTCAGACCCCTTAGCTCCTAGAGCCAATCTAAGGTCATCTGCTGTCAGCAGATCTATCAGGTGTAGTGTTGAGGGACTCTGTCCTAGTCTCAGGTGTCTGTCAACACACATGGCTCTCAAGTCAGAGAAAGCCATGTCCTTATACTGAGGCTGAGTGGATCCACTGGGTCCACCCTTTAAGGACATTCTAGTGTTGTGCAGTGTTGTACTACCTACACTAGTTTGTGGCCTACTGATCCTAGCTTGAGCTGTGGAAAGGGTGTGCTATCCCTTGGCACACAGCTCTAAGTTCAGTAGAACTTATTGATACTAAGCTTGACTTTATATGTACCTTGAGTACCTATAATGGTTTTCAGTTAGTAATTCAAATAGAGATTTTCTGGTAAAACAATGGCAAGCTGGAATCCCACACGCTGCCCACCAATGTGAGAAGTTGGCCTGGTATATGCTGTTCACTAATTAAAGTGGACACCTTGCACCAGGGCAAATCGACTCTTATGGTAGATAGGTTTAAGACAACCTTTTAAAGAAAGCTATCCTAGTGGTAGCTGTGGAGAGCAGCCTTCAGGCTAAGTCTCGGAGGAATGTAAAGCAGCTTGTTTTACCATATAATCTCTTGAATCACCAAATGAAAAGACACCACACAGGTATATATATCAAATATATATGTATTTATTTCTAAATAACTCTCTACTAATCTCTTTATGAGATTAGAAGACAAACATATGCACAAATCAACGTTTCACAATAAGTTAAGCACAAAATATGGCTGGGGCCCTAGGGGCGTACCAGACCATATACTAAGTAAGAGACTTAGAAACAACGACTTGCAAGGAGACAAGGCCTAAGGCCTTCAGAAGTGCTGGGGCCTCACAAAACCACCCAAGGCAGGTAAGTAAAGGACCCACGGGGGACGCGTGCAGTGTGGATACACAGGCGCGAATCGCCGTTAACTTCAATGGGGCAAGTCGCGGTTGGAAATAAAGAGTTTTAGGATACTTCGGGAGAACCTACAAGCAAGTCACTTACAGGGTAAGTAGTTCTAGGGCCCACACCCACAGGAGCACCGTAGTGCTGGAGTTACCTCACCCAGGGAAGCCGGGTGCACAGGTGTCCTTTGGTGTCGGGTCGCGGCGTCGTTTTCAATGGCGAACAAAGAAGACTTGCTGCTTGCGGGAGCTGGAGAAGTGTCCGGTGGAATCCAAGCCTGGATTCTGAAGAAGGATGACCTGAAAGCAGAGGGGACAGTGTTCAAAGTCACTTGGCAGTGACCCGGGGCAAGGAAGATGGATGCCCACCGTCGTCGGTCGCTTCAGGTCGGTTGCAGGTGCCTTGACTCTTCAGCCACGTGGTCCAGGAGGCGTCGACGACGACCAGGAGCTGGATTCGGTGTGTCCCTCGACGTCTGCAGCTGACTGCGGTGTCGGCAACTCGATCGGAGCCAACAAGCCTTGGCAGCCGCAAGTCTCGGGGAGATGAAGAAAAGTCGATGGCGCAGACCAGCAAGGTCTGTGGAACTCACCCAGCGAGGGTAAGTCAGGGCAGGCCTGGAGCAACCAGGGGAGCCCTTCGGTTTCTTTAAGAAGTCTTCTGGGGACCCACAAGCCAGCGGGCAAGGGATCGCGAAGACACCTCGGGCGGAATCACTCAACAGGGGCCCACGGTCACTCGGGACGGTGTAGGCCTCTGATCTTCGGAGGGATTCCTGCTGGAGGTCGGGACCACACGTGGTCCAAAGCACAAGTTCGTAGAACGTTGTGAAGGGGTTGCACTCGACAATAGTGCACGGTACCCAGGGGTCGCGGTTCCTCGTTACTCGTGGGGTCCACTTGCCTCAGCTTCGCTGGGGACTCACGATGGCCTGGGAGAGGTCAGGAAATCCACTTCTTGGGCTGCAGGGACTTCGGACTCCGGCGGGAGCGGCGTAGTTTGCGACCGTCGTTGTCGTTTTTGGTGCCTGCCAAGCAGGGGAGTCACTCCTTGACTCCAAGGGAGATTCTTCTGTCTTCCAAAGGTAGTGGAACGTCGAAGGGCCAGGATTCTTCTGTAGAGCGTCGTCCAGGGGTTATCTGCTTTGCAATGGCAAGGTTCCCCCTCTTATACTAAAAAGAGGGGAAGGACTAGCTCTATGACCCCACCTATGGGAGGGTCAAGGGAGGGGGTGGCTACACCCACTTCCCTTTGTCCAGTTTCGCGCCAGAGCAGGGGCAGGTAGCCCCTGAGCTGGTTTGAACTGGCATATGCACAGAGGAGCCTTCTGCTCCCCCAGTGCAGGACTTCAAAGCACTCTAAGAGTGCACCCACCCAGCCCCAATACACTAAACCCTGTCTGGAAGGTGGTTACACCTCCCTGTGACAGGATGCCTATTGTTGGGCTTCCTCCACTGCGAGTTTCGGTCATCAGCAGGAGGGCAGCCCAGTGTCTGTGACTGGTGGCATCCATTTTGTGATGCCAGGGCTCTTTAGGATTCTACCGCGTTTCCACAGCAGGTACATGTCTTATCCCTCTAGAAGGGTGGAATGCTACCCCCGCCGCCAAGATTGGCGGGGGGTAGTATTCCAAGATGTTTGACACCAAACACGACATGTTTTGATGCAGCCATTCCAAAGTTAGCATTTACCGCGAGGATATAATGCACTTAAATAGTATATGGTTTAACCGCATCCACAAACAGCACCAGAGAATGGACTCTGAGAACTGCAGAAGGGCCCTGCTCATGCAGAGGCACCCCCTCACATAGAAGCCAAGCACCCTGCCCTCAGGATTGATAGGGCCTGCCTTAGGGGTGACTGATAGGTTTATATGTGTGTGCAGGAGAGATATAGGAAACCTATATCTCAGTGAGGGGTGCTAGCACCACCTCACCCAGGCTGCAGTAGCAGGCCTGTGGTGTCAGATTTAGACTGCTTCCCAGGGGTGGCATAACACATGCTGCAGCCCCTGGTAGGCCTGTGAAGTACCTATGCCCTTGGCACCTAAGGTACCATATACTAGGGACTCATAAGGCACCACAGTATCCAATCACTAGTGCACCTAGAGTGCACTCCATGTCGTTTAGAGAGAGCAGATAGACTGGGGCCCTGAATAGCAGGGTCCCAGTCCAACTAAGTCATAAACCAGCAAAACACCAGGAAAAAAGTGGGGGCAACCATATAGTCAGATTCCACCTTCCTACAATACCCCACTTTACATTGTCGCCCCGTGGAGGGCCAGCCAGAGTCCTTTAGGGATGGACAGGTTCATAGGGAGAGGAAGACTTCAGTCCGCAGTGTGATTGCTGTGTCATTGGTAACCAATCCAAATATGGCAGTCCATGTCGAGGTCCAAGGTGAGTGTCGCTGAGTGTAACGGGGGACAGTGGAAGATGTTATTCCAGGGCATTATGCAGAGGGCAGTAACAAGCTGAAACAGGCCATATGGCGGTGATGTATGCTACCACTTCAATCTTGCCACCAAGCCAGATTCATTGTCATCTTCGTCCTCTGATGTGTCAGGTGCCTCACATGTGGGTGGTGGTGTTTGGTCTGCCACACTGTGTGTCTGTCTGCCACATCTGGTCGATGTGTGGCACGGACACTTCAGGGGGCGGAGATGTGGATGGAGTAGTAGCAGCAGCAGTCATCCGCGCCAGGCCGTGTGGCGGCAATGGCATGATGAGGATCTGCAGGGCATGGAAGTTCCCAGCTACATCTCGCTGGTGTGCAGCCGTGGCAGCCAATCATTCCGCATGCATCCGCTCCATGTTCTCCATGATCCTCTGCATGTGCCCCAACTCCCAGCTGGCATCGCTGGAGCCACTCTGACTAGACAGTTGTTCTTGTCTACGAGTCATGACTCCAGCGATGTCAGCCTTGCATTGTTGGAGAGCATGGAGCAGACAGTGGGTGTCCGTTAGGGACTGTAAGTGGACCCTGATGGGACTTAGACACCCACGTATGGCATCTAGTTTGGATGCCATGAGGTCGAACCCCACCCGCAGCTGGTCAGCCATCTTCTCCTGGCACCCTAACACACGGCGTTGGAATGCCATGTGTTGGTCGTGGGGGTCCTGGGAGCCAGCTGTGGTGGTAGGTGCTTCCTGCTGTGTGGTCTGTGAAGGGTGTGGGGTCTCCTCGATGCAGCTGGGCTGCCCTGCTCCTGGAGGTGGGGTGCCGAAGCTGTCCATGTGCTGCTGGAGGGCATCGGTGTCGATGTTGGGGAGGTCCTCTTCGTCATCAGTGCTGAGTTGTTGTGTCTGCTCTGCAGGAGGTGTTGATTCTCCCTCTGCAATGTGAAGGGGAGATGCAGATTGACACTGTGTTCACATGTATGTCCACGCATTGTACAAGTTTACTAACGGACTGCATGCCAATGTACATTGTGACTGTTTGTGATGAGATGCCTATTTGATGCGGGACAGTTGACATTTCTACACCATCAGGGATGTGTGGTTGTACTTGTCCATTGTCATCTCACAGTTTCCTGCTATGCCAAATGCGAATGGCCATTTTCTACACACAAGCGGCAGCAGTTGTGTCCTCTATTCTGTTGTGAGAGTGTTGCAGTTTGTGCCACATTGTTGTCAACGTTGAGGTGCTCTGATTCTTATGTGTGTGTGCTGCATTGTGGGTGTGCTGCCCCTTCAGCTCTGATTTGGCTGGCCCTTCTCCCTTTCAGGCGGTGTGCCTTTCACTTCTGTGCTTATACAGTGCTGAGATGTTGCAGACTTGGGTAAATTGGGCTCTTGGTCGGTGTTGTTACTCTTGGGCATGGTTTGTCCGCAGATGTGCTCTACTTACTTGTGCATGTGTGCCATTGTGCCAATCTTCCCCCGTCCCCCCAGTCCCTGGTCGTTACTCACCCTGTTGCTGTTGGCTCAGGTCATGTTGTGCAGTGTCCAGTCCACCAACTCCTGCCACCGTCTCCCCAATGACGACTCAGGTCACCATTTCCTCCATCTCATCCAGCTCCTGGTGTGTCGCTGGACTCCCACCTCCAGTCTGCATTGCTGCTCTCAGGTTGGCAGCGGTTTTCAGCTTGGTTTTGCGCTTCACATCAGTCCAGCGCTTCTTGCAGTCGTCCACTTCCCTTCTCTTCACTCCGACTGCATTCACCTTGGCCAAGATGAACTGCCATATTGTATTTTTAGTTGCCAATGTCACAGTGGAGGTGATGAACAGTTGGTGGTGGTGTTCTGTCACCTCCGTAATGAAGATCCTGTTTCCCTGCGGACTGAGACGCGTCTTCCTCTTCTTCTACTCCTTGCCCTTCCCTGTCCCGAGGTCCCAGGCTGGTCCTCCGTGGGGCTTGTGGGGTTCTGGTTGTCCTCTGTACTTGCTCCGGCTCCCTCCATGGTGCTTCGCAGTTGTTTGTGTTTTGTAGGTGGTTTTTTTTGCAGCTTTTGTAGTGTTTGTTCCCGCCTTGCTTGTGGGACTTGCGGGCCTGGCGCTGCTTTTCGCTGGATTTTTATCGCAGTTGGGCCCATCGCAGCTTTTTTCACGTTCGGGTTTCCTTTTTTATCGCCGTCGCGGCAGTTGTATCGCGGACATTTGTGGCGTTCTCGGGAAACTATCGCATGTTACCGCCGTGTTGGGAATACGACGTTGACACAGAGTTATTTTCCCGCGATATGAAAAATTGCATTAGCCTATTTTGGCGATGTTTATCGCACGTTCTTGTGAATATCCCCCATAGTTTTTAAAAGTCTTCAACTCAATGGCACTTTATCAATCTCGATGGATAAAACTATATCACAGACTAAGGGGCAAACCCCCGCAAATATACTGAGTTGGAAAAATTGTCAATCTGTATGAATTTTTATTAGCAAATATTTCTTTTCCGTATACCATGCTATAGGTCATTACAGGAAAGTGAATCTCTGCATGTTTCAACAGACTGCGCCACAGCAATTTTTCATCTAATTTGCTTTAAAGTGATTCTGATACCTTTTGAAAAAAATACTAACTGCTATTTTTGGTGTGTTATTTTTGCAGTACAGATTCTCCTTTTATTCTTTACGTCTGCCATGAACATGAAAGAGAAAGACACACTGGGGCATATTTATCAACACTGACGCAACACTGCGCAATGCAGCATTGCATCAGAAAAATCTGCACTGTGTTGCGGCACTTCCTTGCCCCATGGAAGCGCCATATTCATGGGACGGCGCAGCATGGTGCCAGTGATCCAGCGCCATTTAGGGATCGATAATCGATAATACACAATCACTGCCCAATACACATACACCCAACACATAAATCCCTGATAGCACTGTTTCTAGTTTAACGTTAAATCAGTTGTTCACAAACTACAGGGTCATCCTTCTACACACTAGATACATAATTGAACCTGTAATCAAGCTCTCTTTCCTCTGGTCGATGGACCATTAGTTGAAGAGTTGATGGTAACAATTAGAAACTAACTATTGATCTATATTACTAAATAAAGCACAAACTCAGAGTAAGGTTAATAATATTTATCGCAAATAATGTGAAGGTAAATGCTCATCATGTACAGTTTTACTAGGCAAACAAAGAATAAATCACACAGAGAGGACATTTGTCAAAGCAAAAATATATCAAACTCAAAACACAATGAATAGAATGCAATGAAGGAGTGGATAGATGAAGAGACATAAGTTTCAGAGACAAAATATACTTTTGCAAATATTTATGCAAAATAGAGGTTTAGCCATACTAACCTAAATATTTAGTGGAAAATCTACCCCCTGGCCACGAGAATAGATGGGGGTTCCCCAATAAAGTTCAGGGAACAAAGAATAGAACAGGAACAGGAATCAGGTAGGCCTTTATCTGCATACAGCAAACCGACGGACAGCGACGATCTCCCCTCTCTAGCTTTTTCAAAGAGGCGTCCCCACGAGCTCAATCTAACACCTCCCACACACCCCAGGTATACTCTAAATACCTACATGTCCATCCCACCATTGTAGCAACATTTTCAGAATCTTAGTCTCTCATTGGTCAATTTAGGGGGTGTTCTATCACACCACCATAGTCACGTCCATGGTTTCACAGCATTCATTGTTCAACAATACGTAATCCACGTTACATGAATACAGCTTCCTTCAATTTGTAACATGTTTCAAAACTCTACATTTTATTGTCCGCCTCTGCAGCTTCCGCGGAAGAAGTTTGTACAATTTGCTCATGATCTCACGGCCATCCTTCCGTTACTTGGCAGACATACAATGGATCGCGAAGGTCGTCAACATTGCCTTCTTCATTTCTCTCTCAGAGCTCAATTTTCAGCTTTTATTTGACTTTCTTCTTATTAACACTTAACTCGTCATGCAACGATGTAAGCCCATGCAAGCTTCACTACGATGAATAAAACACAGACATTATTAATTTCATGAAATATAATTCTCACTGTTTTACTTCCCACCATTTGCACTATCCCACGCTATTCGTCTAATAAAGCATTAACGCACAGAAAGAAGCATTATTATTATTTTAAATTTCAAGCATAACGTGAATGCGGCCTAGTTTTTCATGCATTAGTCCACGCATTAGTGCACTCATGCGCATAAGCATTTCCCTGTGTTTTCATATTTTTGCATGTTAGTTTCACCGCACACGGTTAGTAAATGTTACCGAGGAATTAATCTGAGCAGGTTTTATTTTCTCAAACCCCTGCTCCATCAATTCCCCCCTTTGATGGCATTTTTGAGCCATCACAAAATCACCATCATACTAATTACCACCTTTGTTTTTATCTAAAGGATTGTACTCTTTTCTCAGTTTGCCATTTTCTCATCTAAATTCTTCATCATTTCGTAGTAATTTCCTCTCATATCCTCTAGTTCTATTTCTTCTCTTCTTCTTTTCCTAGCTCTACGTTTATTGTCTGTTTCTGTCATCTCCTTCTTTCCACACCTACACTTGCAACATTTATATGCCATCATTATTAATAAAGTCACTACTGCTATTGAATTAATTGGTATTAGTATTTTACCTAATATACTACTCACAAATGTGGAAAACCACCTACCTATAGAGGAAAAACTCTTACCAAGTTTCTCCCAAACACCGTTAACCTCCAGTTGAGTCAAATCTTCTTGTAAGTTTGTTATATTCTTTATATATCCCTCCAGACTTTTACTTTTATCAGGTATATAAGTACAGTAGTGTTGTATTTTCAACATGCCACAGACTCCGCCCTCTTTTGCCAATAAAATATCTAGGGCAAGTCGATTTTGCAAAACCATTGATCTAATTGCAACCATTTCAGTATCAATCATCAAAAACCCACCAGCAGTGTCTGTTGATAAACGATCAACCACTGTGGCCAATTTCCGAATTTTATGCAAATTTAGAACGACTCCAACTGAGGGTATCAGTGCACCAAAAATATCACCAATTATTTCTGAAAAGCTTGCTCTCTTTTTACGTGTTAGTCCATGCTTTATTTGATTGATTTTATTATTTCTATCTATGTGGTAAACTTTAGGAAATACGATGCCAAAATAACAACTACCATACCAGTGTGCTGGCAACCTATAGTAAGCATTCTTACCGCACACATAATATACTCCTGGAAATACAGGATCAGTTCCACCTTTTAATCCCCTTCCACCAGTTATCAGAAAAGTGTGTTCACATTCACTAGTACCAATGAAATAATTATTATAGTCAGTTTTTAGTCTAAGTAAGCAAAGTTTCCCTTTATGATACCAATCCAGAGACATTGCAGCGTAGGTCTCGCCTTTCTTATGATTTCCCTCTCTAAAAGCCCATGGTGATACATGTGACTTCTGTTCAGCAGCTTTCCTTTGAAAATCCTGTCTTCTATCCTCAACCATGTTAATGAATTCTTTCTCTTCAGTCCGCAAACTACAAGTCAGATTATTTCTATGAGCATATACTATTTCTATTGTCTGTGTAATATGGAAAAATTCTCCCATGTATCCCGCATTTCTATTACTATACACCTTATTCATATCCTTTCTAATAGGTATTTCTGAAAACACTAAATCCATATTTTAATAGTAGTACTGCAACTTCCCCGTCACGTAAAAAAGACTTGTTAGAACACTACATGATACGCCATATGTTAAAGGAAGGTGATGGTAAGTCACCCCCTCTGAGACAGACGAAGGTAATTGCATGCACACGTAACAATCTCTCACATCCATTGTGTCCACATATTCATATAACAATTTGGTAAAGACATTTAACGAGAAATCACTAATTGATTTATCATGATGATAAATGCTATCATCAACCTGATCATTGTTAGTTTTAGGGGTTTCTTTAGTAACAGGGTCCATTCTTTCACTAATCACATTATTAGTATTATTCTTGTTATTAGTTACCATTAGAATAGGTACAAAGACAGTTAATATTAACCATAATAATATTAATAGCAAGACACTACATAAGCAAGCTTTGATACAGCTACGTTTAAAACTAGGTTCTTGATTTCCAGTCACTATATCTTCTGCCATTTTGTATACTATAAAAAATAAAAATAAAGAAAAACCTAACAACTTTCTAATTTTTTTTGACAAACTTGTCCAAAAACCACCGGAAAATAGCGTATCCAACACTTCAAGAAGAAAGCTTCTTCTTTTACCCCCTCTTTTTTTTTTTTTTTCTTCAAGAGTCTTCTTCAGGTCATCTGGAACTTCCCAAATATTTTCACTGAATTTTGTTGCACCTTAATTTTTCACTGCTTTCTTTTAAGGCGGTCTCAATTTGCTTTCATCAATTTGCTCAGTACCAGTACCAGTTTCTCTTTCTATTTGATCTGTGCTTTCAATTTCTTCCAAAATAACATATGTCTATTCAGGAGCTCTGTATTTCCTGCTTGGGACTCTTATTCTCTTCGTTCTTCGTATTGATTCTTCATCTGATTCTTCTTGTTCAGTTTGACTTGATACTTCATTTATTTGTTCTGGTCTTCTCTTTTCAAGAGTGTATTTCAGTCTTTTTACTCCACTTGTCCAATTGTCAACCTTTTTCGCTCTCTTAGCTTGAACCACTTCTTCACCCTTTCTTTATGGTTCACAGGCTCTTTTATTTAGTCCCTTTTATTGTTGAACTTGCTCTTGATCTTCTGTAACTTCCTTTTCTACTTTCTCAGCAGCAGTCTTATGAGACCCAGTAGCTGGTGCCCACTCTACTTGACTTGTGCTTGGTTGTTCATCATCATTTTGCTTGTCAGAATCTGTCACTCTAGATTCTTTAGCTTCACAACCTTCAGCTTCTGGTTTCTTATTTTTATTCACCAGTTGCTGCTCACCTTCTTTTTCAAGTGGACTTGGGACTCTTCTGGTATGACTTGCGTGGATCCAGTTTGGCAAGCCACCACACTTCACTGCTGTTGTAGTCACCAAAATAATCTGGTAAGGTCCATGCCACCTGGGTTCTAAACACGACTTCCTCATGTGTTTCTTGACAAGAACCCACTCTCCTGGACTCAGATCATGTGCTTGATCCGGCTGTGTTGTGGTTGCAATTTCTCCAACCTGATGAGACACAGAACGCACCAGATCAGCTAATCATTTGCAATAATCAAGCACTAGAACATCAGAAATATTCATCAGTTTGTTTGCTGGTACAATCGCTTGCCTCATTGCTCTTCCCATCAGTACTTCATGAGGACTCAATCCAGTCTTTTTATCTGGGATACTTCTAAGACTCATCAATACCAGGGGTAAAGCGTCAGGCCACTTCAGTGTTGTGGATGGACATACCTTTCCCAGTCTAGATTTTATAGTGCCATTAATTTGCTCGACCACTCCAGATGCTTCTGGTCGATAGGCACAATGCAGCTTCTGCTCAATCTGTAGTGCTGCACAGATCATCCGAATTATCTCATTATTAAAATGAGATCCCCTATCTGTCTCTAAAGTGACTGGAAAACCGAACCTTGGAGTCAGTTCTCTTAGAAGCAGCTTCGCAACAGTCAAACTATCATTCCTTTTTGTTGGATAAGCTTCTACCCAACGAGAAAACAAGCAAACAACAACTAACACATATTTTAGTCCGTTACATGGGGGAAGCTCAATGAAATCGAGCTGGAGCCTCGTAAATGGTCCTGCTGCTTTTCCAATTCATCCCCAACTCACAACTGTCTTTCTGCTTGGATTTTGCTGCTGACATATAGCACACCTTTGACATAAACTCTCTGCAATGACTCTGAATTTAGGGTTATACCATGACTGCTTGAAGAGCCTAATCATTGCATCTCTTCCAACATGTGCAATTCCATGGTATACCCTTGCCATTTGGGATAGTAAAGAATCTGGCATAACTGGTCTTACATCTATATACACCCAAACTTCATCTTCTGCTCTCTTCTTGCAGCCTGATTTTTTCCAAATTTCCTTTTCCTCATCACTTGCCTCTTCTTGCAACTGTCTAATCTCATCCCAAGTTTCCCAGGAGGAAAACATCAGGTGGCAATTGGTATTTTTCTTCTCCACCCCTCTGTTTATCGCAATTGAATTTTGTGCACAGAAACGCGCTACTTGATCAGTGTATCTGTTGCCGCTTGTCACATAATCATTTCCTGACTTATGTGCAGAACATTTGACTACTGCAATTTTCTTTGGCAATTGCAAAGCATCCAATAAATCTTTCACATTTTTGCTATTTCTTATAGGCGAACCTGAAGGAGTCAGAAATCCCCTTTGCATCAATAACTTTCTGAAATCGTGAACCACCCCAAAACCATATTGACTGTCAGTAAATATGGATACTTTCAAATTTTTGCCAATTTTGCATGCTCTAATCAGAGCTATGAGCTCAGCAATTTGTGCAGAATTTACCCCTTTTAGACAGGATGCTTCCAGAACCGCAGCCATTGTACATACTGCATAAGCAGAACTCACTTCGCCTTTTTCATTTTTCAGACAAGATCCATCAACAAACATCACACTATCTGATTCCTCTAACGGGGTATCCTTAATGTCTGGCCTTGGTTTCGTGCACAAATCTGTCACATCCAAACAATCATGATCTGCTTCGTCTCTTACTTCCTCACAAAATGGACTAGGCAACAAGGTTGCCGGATTTATTGCCGTACATCTCACCACAGTCACATTTTCAGCACCTAATATTACTCTTTCATACCTAGTCAGCCGACTATAGGTCATGTGCTGTGTATGTGCTCTTGTCAAAAGAATCTCAACTGAGTGTGGCACATATACTTTAACTGGATGTCCCATCACAATCGCTTCACTTTGTTCCAAGCTCACACAAGTAGCAGCTATTGCTTTCAAACAACCTGGTAACGCTGCAGCCACTGAATCCAAAGTAGCAGAAAAATATGCCACTCGACGTCGTGCCATTCCATGTCTCTGAGTCAAAACTGAAAGTGCACACCCATCTCTCTCACAACAGTACAACGCAAAATCCTTTGTAAATCTGGCATTCCCAAAGCAGGTGCTCGACAAAGACTGTCTCGTAATTCAATAAAAGCATTCATGCTTTCATCATCCAATTCAATCGCATCAGTCACATCCTTGTGTGTCAACCTCTGTAGAGGCTTCGCAATCATTGAAAAACCACTGATCACTGACTGCAGTATCCAAACATTCCCAGGAACATTCGCACTTCCTTCTGAGTTTTAGGAGGACTCATTTGTCGAATCACACTGATCCTTTCTAGTGTAACCTTTCTCACTCCTTTCTCTATTTTGTGTCCCAAATATTGGACCTCTTGATTACAAAACTGTAATTTTGCTGGTGACACTTTGTGTCCCCCTTCTGCCAGATGATTCAGTAAGGCAATTGTATCTGTCACACATGCCTCTCGTGTTTTTGATGCCACCAATAGGTGATCAATATACTGAACTAAAACCGATTTTTCTGGTATAATCAAAGTCTCCAGACAATTTTTCAAGTTCTGATTAAAAATCGATGGACTCTCTGTGTACCCTTGAGGAACTCGGCACCATGCCAAAACACGGTCTCCGAACCGGAACGCAAATAAATATTGGCTATCCATATGTAAGGGAATCGAGAAAAATGCCTGACACAGATCAATTACTGTATACCATTCTGCATCACAGGGAATCTGATATAGAATCACTGCTGGATTCGGTACTATTGGACAACAGGGTACTACAATCTTATTTATTTTTTGTAAATCTTGTACTATCCTATATTTTCCGATTGGCTTCTTAATTCCCATAATAGGTGAATTACAAGGACTGCTTAGTATTTCTTTTAAAATACCCTGTTCAATCATTTGGTCAATCACAGGAATAACTCCTGCTGTTATCTCAGGACTCATTTTGTATTGAGGTGTGTTTGCAAATGTTGCACCTGGTTCCAGCGTAACCTGAATAGGATCCACACCTTTCATCAGACCAATCCCTTTTTCTGAGAAATCCCATACATCAGATCTTACTGTATCTCTCAGTTCTGCAGGCAAATTTTCTTCAGTAAGAAGTGAAAACAGTTCATCCACTTCTGTCCCTTGCTTCGCTAACATCATTTTAAACGCAACATCCTCATCTGGTGTTTAAAAAGCAATACCATGTGGTGTACAATAAATTGTGCAATTCATTTTGCACAGTAAGTCTCTCCCTAAAAGGTTTACCGGACTCGTATCACATACCACGAACCGATGCATGTCTCTGAATCTTCCAATATGAACTTCTATTGGCTTTGTTATTGGGGTTCTGATATGCTTATTGGAAACTCCTACGACTTGGATAGTTTCTCCCGAGAGGGGTAGGTTTGGAATTTCTGCTGATCTCACAGTAGAACGGGTAGCACCAGTGTCCACTAGGAATGTAATATCATTACCTTCCACTTTTCCATCAACAAATGGACCTGAATGATCTACCTCTAGAGTTGCGCCAAGCACGCACTCTTCCTCCCCCCTCAGGCACCGTCATTGAGATGAGTCTGAATCACTCTCATTGCACTGCAACAAGTATTGCGGAATCATTTGCACATTTTGATTCTTACCAATTTGTTCACCCGCGTGAAATTCAGTGTTTGCACTGTATCTCTGCACCTGAGCATTCACATTATTTGGCATAGGAGCTTGTGGTACTTGTAACTGTGGAGTAACTATCTGCTGTTGCTGTTATTGATTCACAACCACCTCATTCTGCATCTGTGAATTTAAATTTTGATTCATCCCATTATTTTTCTGAGCAGATCTACACTCGTTCTTCCAATGCCCAAATTTTCTGCACGCATGACAAGGATATTTCCTTTTCATTTCATCTTTATTCATTCTACCTCTACCACCACTCTTTACTTGACCATTCTGATTCTGACCTCTCATCTGAAAATCTGTTAGGGAACCACTGTTTCATTCTTGCTGTTCTGCTACCTTCACTTGTGCCCACATCATTTTCTCTTTTAGCTTCTTATGCCTCGATTCAATATCATCACTACAATACTTTGCATACCTCAGTATCTCATCAACCTTTTTACTCTGACAACAAATCAAATGTTGCTGAATCATGTTACTATTTTCTGGTTTTAATCCGAATACAAAATGATACACAAAATTACCCATATCTTTATCTCCAATATTCTGTAACAACCTTTCATAATAAGCATGTACCGACTACTTTGGTTCTTGGGTTGTTCTGTCAATTTTAACCCAATCTGTTTCTTTTGGAGAAATTTTTCCTTTCAGGTATGTAATTACCTGATGATATTTCCTCATCTGAAGGTGCACCTGTTTTCGGATCCCTAGGATATTCTTCTTTAGGCCAATCAACAGTAATCTTACACTCAGTCCATAAATCGGCTGGAACAACAATCTCAAATAAACCATCCAGATCTTTCAACAAGACTTTTGAAACCTTCACAAACCTCTCTACTTGTTTGTACCATTCAACTGGTTTTTCCCCCAACCTAGGGAAGTCATGAGTAAAAGACAATATATCCTGTATCGTCCAAGGAACATGAACATATCCACCACCCGGAACTTCTCTCATTGGACACACCCTTTCAGCCTGTTCTGATTCTCTCAGTGGAAATAAAGATGCATTTTTATTGGGATTCATTTCTTCTTTCTTTTTCGCCCATCTACCTTTCCACCGTTCTACATCTCCCCATTTCTTCAAGATATTCATTAATTCTTTTATTTGCAATCTTTTGCCAGACGCATTCAAACTCTCTAAATCCTTTTCAGCAAAATCCAGTCTATATGTTTTCTGTAACACTTTTGACTTCTCTATGTCCACTCCATATTCACAAGTAGCCTCTGTTAACTTTTCATGAAGATTTCTCGCTTTCCAAGTAATATTTTTGCACAGAAATAACAACTCCACATCTCGATAATTACTCAATCTGTCTGGACTTATTGTACCAATAATCATTTCTTTCAAATCCACTCTCAGTTTACTCACATCTATACTCTGTGGTTGAGGTTTTCGCTTTTCCATTCCCCTTATCCAGTCATCTAATTCATCTGGTGAGGGTCCCATTGAACTCCCTGATATCGGAGTGACATTCTGCACTAATCTCCTCGGATCCATTTGCGCACTTCTCTTAAGGGTTTCAGTTAATATCTCACAAAACTGGCAAATCAATTAATGAAGTACTTATCTCTGTCTGTTCTACCTGATCAACTATCGTTACCACTTTATTCCTGTCTCTATTCATTGGGACTGTCAACGCATGTGCTTTTGATATATTCTGTTTTTCTCCATACAATGGAACTATAGGACCCATCGTTACTGGCACTGTTAATGCTTCCGCATTCAGATTCAACTGATTAATTTTCTGAGTCAACTCCTCTCTTGCCCTATTCAACATGTCCATTTCACTCTCTTGTACTGCTCTAGTAACTACCGGGACTTGTGAAACCTGCGGAATTAGTGGGGTTCCCATTAATGGTGCATTTGGAACTATCTCACTTGTGTTCTCTTGATAAGGTGGAGGTTTTTTAGTCAAAATGTCATCTAACAACTCATCATCAGAATCACTTGGGTCAAAATCTATCCTTGATGTCTCTACATTTTTCTTCTTCTCTTTACATTTGCCTCCCGTTGCTTCTTCAGCAACTAAAACTGGATACAGACCCTCTGTCACAACCGCTCTCCTCCATCTTTTCATTCTTTCTCCCCTACTTTCAAAAGGATATCTAGTCGTAATATTTCTGTATCTTCTGCCGCCCCTATACTTCTCTTGCTCATATGCTTCATATTCCCATTCCTCAAGCGCTTCATACTGAGTAGGTCTAGGTCTAGGTTCTAGAGAATTCATTCGTCCTCTCAGATTCTGTAGAATCCTTACATTAAATGTACCATGCTCCGGAAAAGCTAAAACACCATCATCTTCTGTGTATTTCACCCAATTCTCCAACTAAGTACACGTATGGTAACCACATTCCAACATCATTAAAGAAGCAGCTGTGCCCGGAGGTGGAATAAGAATTCCCTCTCTTGTAACTATTGGTTTGTCCTTTTTAAAGTAACTCTTTATCTTTTTAACCAACTTCATTTTTCCCAAAACTTCTCGATAGAATACAATTCAAACTCTTCATATTTCTAATTATTCTATCCGCTAACAACCGTCCAATACCAGCGCGACTCACACTAACCAACCAATCAGAACACTCTTACGTAATCAGTACCTTGTCCAATACCAGCGCGGTTCACGGTAATCAACCAATCACAGCACTTTGAACGCTAGCTGCCTGACCAATACCAGTGCAGCTTTTTGTGACGTCAGTATTACTCCTTCTACTGACCCTCCCTTTACAAAATAATACGGCAATGTTTTTCTACACCTTTCTCAACAAAACTTGTTAGAAAACAAACATAAAACAATGCTACTTTGTCTGTTCCACTAAATAAAGAGATAGTTTTCACTTCAAAAAGAAATATTCTTTCACTTCGAGTAAAACAACGACCAGCGCTATTCTACACCCAAACAAGCTACAGGAGGACTTGGTACCCCTCTAGGGATACTAGCCAAAGTTTCGGAAGAGGACTTTCACATGGAAAGAGGTCTTGGTACTCCTTTGGGGATGTAAGGCCAGAGTTTCGGAAGTGGACCCTTCGCTATTTCACACAAAATCTACTCTCAAACGAAATAGTCCCTAATATAACATCAACAGCCTCACGCCGTTGAGTATTACAACAACAGACAAAGTACTTCTGCAGTGTGATACCTTATCCACACTCTTCTTCTGCCTACTTCAGGCTAAATAACATTATCCCGGGATCTCAGGTAACTCCGTACCTGTACTTCAAGACAACATAGAACAAAACACTAACTTTTCATGTTAAAGAACAAATAATCAATAATCAATAATCATTACCAAACTAATCAATAATGAACCGTCCTCTGCTACCAAAAACGAATCCAGCGCCAATCAGGGATCGATAATCGATAATACACAATCACTGCCCCATACACATACACCCAACACATAAATCCCTGATAGCACTGTTTCTAGTTTAACGTTAAATCAGTTGTTCACAAACTACAGGCTCATCCTTCTACACACTAGATACATAATTGAACCTGTAATCAAGCTCTCTTTCCTCTGGTCGATGGACCATTAGTTGAAGAGTTGATGGTAACAATTAGAAACTAACTATTGATCTATATTACTAAATAAAGCACAAACTCAGAGTAAGGTTAATAATATTTATCGCAAATAATGTGAAGGTAAATGCTCATCATGTACAGTTTTAATAGGCAAACAAAGAATAAATCACACAGAGAGGACATTTGTCAAAGCAAAAAGATATCAAACTCAAAACACAATGAATAGAATGCAATGAAGGAGTGGATAGATGAAGAGACATAAGTTTCAGAGACAAAATATACTTTTGCAAATATTTATGCAAAATAGAGGTTTAGCCATACTAACCTAAATATTTAGTGGAAAATCTACCCCCTGGCCACGAGAATAGATGGGGGTTCCCCAATAAAGTTCATGGAACAAAGAATAGAACAGGAACAGGAAACAGGTAGGCCTTTATCTGCATACCGCAAACCGACGGACAGCGACGATCTCCCCTCTCTAGCTTCTTCAAAGAGGCGTCCCCACGAGCTCAATCTAACACCTCCCAGACACCCCAGTTATACTCTAAAAACCTACATGTCCATCCCACCATTGTAGCAACATTTTCAGAATCTTAGTCTCTCATTGGTCAATTTAGGGGGTGTTCTATCACACCACCATAGTCACGTCCATGGTTTCACAGCATTCATTACGTAATCAACGTTACATGAATACAGCTTCCTTCAATTTGTAACATGTTTCAAAACTCTACATTTTATTGTCCGCCTCTGCAGCTTCCGCGGAAGAAGTTTGTACTATTTGCTCATGATCTCACGGCCATCCTTCCGTTACTTGGCAGACATACAATGGATCGCGAAGGTCGTCAACATTGCCTTCTTCATTTCTCTCTCAGAGCTCGATTTCCAGCTTTTATTTGACTTTCTTCTTACTAACCCTTAACTCGTCATGCACTGATGTAAGCCCATGCAAGCTTCACTATGATGAATAAAACTGACATTATTAATTTCATGAAATATAATTCTCACTGTTTTACCACCCACCATTTGCACTATCCCACGTTATTCGGCTAAAAAAGCTTTAACGCACAGAAAGCAGCATTATTATTATTTTAAATTTCAAGAATAACGTGAATGCGGCCTAGTTTCTCATGCATTAGTCCACGCATTAGTGCACGCATGTGCATAAGCATTTCCCAGTGTTTTTGTGTTTTTGCATGTTAGTTTCACCGCACACGGTTAGTAAATGTTACCGAGGAATTAATCCGAGCAGGTTTTATTTTCTCAAACCCCTGCTCCATCACAAGGACCAAAGTTGCGTCAAATATTCCGACGCAACGGTGTAAAGGTTGGCGCAGCATGTCGTAACGCAACTACTACCTACGTGATGCAAAGCTGATTTGCGTTTCACAAAGCACCTATATGTGCCACAAATTAGCATTGCATCAAGCAGGAGTGCGTTGAATGGCGGTACCTTTGAAAAAGGCAACGCACATCAAACACAGTAGCTCTCAACGTAGAGAAACATGTAAGGTGCCTCAACAAGCCAGCTGGGCAAAAACCCCAGCCCAGATGAACTTCCAGCATTCCAGGGGAAGAGGAAGTCGAATTTCAGTGAGGAGGAGAACCAAATCCTAATCAGTGAAGCGACAAAGAAAGAACACCTCCTCTTTGTCACCCTCAAAATTGCCATTAGGAAGAAGGATGCCATTTGGCAAACCATAGTGGACAAGGTTAACAGTGTAATGTTTGAAAGTGCCCCTTCTTGACATGGTCACCCCCACTCATTGGCAGGTATTCAATGCAATTTTGACAGAAGTGCACTGGGTTCCTGCTATCCAGGTCCCAAGTGCCAGATTCTTTCCTTAAAACTGTACAATTGTTCCCCCAATTGGCAGTACCTTAAGCACCCACTGTAGGTCCCTAGTAAATGGTTCCCCTGGTACCTAGGTCAAGGACCCTAAAGAGGATCCCTAAGGGCTGCAGCATGTATTGTGCCACCCTAAGGTACCCCTAAGCACACTCATGCACACTGCCATTGCAGGCTGTGTGAGATGGTGCAGAGAAAAGTGAACACAGGACATAGCACACCTCCTATGTGCCATGCGGTATAGGTAAATCACCTCTACAGCAGGCCTTACAGCCCTAATCCAGAGTGCACTATACTGCACATGTGGACATATCTGCATGAGCAGATATGCCCCTGTGATGTCTAAGTCGATTCTTAGATATTACAAGTGTACAGGTAAGCCATTTTAAGTACATGTACTGGACACTAGTGATTACAAATTCCCCAGATTCTTGATGACTTCACTGAAACTAGAGCTGTTTGTTATCAAACATCTCGTATTAATAAGCCAACAGTGGTTCCAGTGATGGATTTATTAATACATGCACCTAGAGGGCACCTTAGAGGTGATCCCTAAAAACCTACCAACTACTAGTGTACTGGCTGACTGGTGTAGAACAGCCTGCTACCACAGACAGGTTTCTGACCCCCTGCAGGTGAGAGCCCACTCTCTTTGAGGGCAGAAACAACGCCTGCCCCGGCCGGAGGTATTGCCATTGCCTCCAAGCAGAATGGCTAAGTAATTTGCATATCAAGGCAGGAGCCTTCAAAGGCCTCTGTCCCCTTTGATATGCGACCCAAGGCTTCCCCAGACAAGGGAAATGCTGACCCCTGCCCCGGACCCATTTGGCACCAGGAAAGATGGGAAAATTAGCTAGTCAGGAGGTGTGTTCCCCATCAGGCTAGTCCCACCCCTAAGGTGGGCTACCTGATGTGAACACGAAACTTAGAATCCCACATGAAGTGGTCAAATAGGGAGTGTAGTCATCCTAAAGGTAAGTAGCCCATTGGGTACTACCTGCCAGTCCCCCTAACACCCATTAATTGAATATTTAGGAGGCACCTCTAGTGCCAGGAACTTAGATTCGATGGCTCCAGAAGAAGAGAACAAAGAAGAGCTGTGAGACAACAAGATTGGAAGACTGCTGGGGACTTTTGGCACCAAACCCTGTCTGCCTGAACCAGTCTCGACAATTGTGATGGAGTGACTCATTCTGCAGCTGAGCAACTACCACGATCCCCGGTAGGCTGCCAGCCCTTAGCAAATTGCCAGCAACCTCCCTTGGAGTAGAGGAGCTACTCCCCTGCAGTCTGCAGGCACCGAAGAAGCAGAGTCTGGTTTACTGTGTTGCCGCTCCCCAGTCAATCAGACGCAAAAGGCCCAGGAAGAAGCACCTGTGCTCCTGAAGGTCGGATATGTCCCTCCACCAAGCAAAAGGACACCAGGACCGACCGGAGCCACACAGGACCAAATCCCGGGGTACCAGACCCTTGCAGCAACCAAGGCCTGTTTAAGTCCAGTCAGGATTCTAACAGCATTGAGACCGAGCAGCCATTGAGAGACGTCGGCACCGCAGAGACCCACTTCCAGAGTGACCCAGCTGTCATGATTTATGCACCCTCAACCGGTGAGACCGACAACTGCAAGGCCCCAGGACGCACAGAGCTCAGCCGACATTTTCACTCTGCACCTGCGCGCCCCAACCTTGTTACTAATGAACCTACCGTGCCCCCTTGTTCCCAGGACCCTTGTGACCCGAGCCTTCTGCGGGGAGCTCACGGACTTGTCCTCAAGTGCCCCTATGCAGCCTATTTTTAGGTGGGCACTCTTCTTTTCACCAATGTAGCTTGCAAAGCTACCAACCCGACCAGCACCTCTACACCCAGATGCACCAGGGCAGGTAACAAGTAACTGCTGGTGGTACTTTCGACCCCTATGATCCTAAGCCCCGAAGGAGACCCCCAGAAACCAACCGTAAATAACTGTATGCAACACATGCCTTTTCGGCCCTATGGAACCATTGCTGATTAAAGACGCATTTAAGTGAACTGTTTACTTACCTGTGAAACTCAATATTTTAAAAAGTACTTACTTGATAACAAAGTTCTTGGTATCAAATTCTACATAAAATTATTACCTGTTTTTCTAAATTGTTCTCGGATTTATTCTTGAGTGTGTGTCTCTTTCATTGCTGCTGTGAGTTCAACAAATGCCTAGCACTACTCTCTGATAAGCCTAAACTACTCACCCACACTACCACAAAAGAGATAATTTAATGTTATAATTTCTGCCTCAGTAAACCAATAAGGGTTGCCTGGACTCTTTACACAGTGTACCTAATTTTTGTCCACTATCTAAAGAGCCAGCTTCCTACACATAGCACAAACAAAAAGGACAGGAGTGCAAGAAGAGGTGGCATGAATACAAACGCAGGACCAAAGAAAACCTGGCCAGGAACCTTAAGGCAGTCATGAGGACCGGAGGAGGACGTGATGTTCAGGAGGAGTTAGACCCATTGGAGGAGCGAGTGGCTTCACTCATCTCAACAGAGTTGGTAGCTAGAGTGGAAGGGCAGGACAGTGCCGAAGTACAGGACCAGCAAAAACTACAGGGTGAGTGAAAATAAGGGATCATATTGTTCAAACTGACATGCAGCACAGCAAGACACTTTGCTGCACTGTGCTGTGTGCAAGGGAAAGAGCAGGAATGCCTCACATGTTAACTCATACATGACATAACTGTTATTTTCTTGGGCAGTGACAATTTATTCAGCCCAGTCCAGCCCTGCCAAGTTTCTTAGGTCCATGCGTGACGTGCTGGCCCATTCCAGGTTTTCCTTTGAATACTGGGACCTGTAGTGTAATGTTCAACATTATTGACCAGGAATACAAGTCCCAGAATATCAAGGAAAAAACCTGCACTGGAACAGTACATCATCAATGGACCTTGGAAACTTGGCAGATATGACAGTGCTATTGCAGGCCCCCTTGCACCATGATTCAAGTGTGCCTTTGTTGGGTCTAGGTAACCAAAAGTGAATTGTAATGTAATTTGACTTTGTAGAGGGTCAGCTTGTCACCTGAGAGGGTATACAGGTGATAAGTATGAGCATGGTCTGCAAGTAGGATCATTTGAAGAGCCAGGTGTACAGTTACTAGCACAAATCCATATTTGATGCATCTGTCCTGATGTGCTTGGTGAGGTTTTTACAGGTGTGGCCTGGCATGTAAGAGACCACCCAACCTCATTTCTTTTTCATATGGATATTGAGGGTGGGGGTGAGTGCCAGCGATGCAGAGTGGATGCCCATGATTGTTTGGTGGAAGCGTAGATGGTGTGTGAGCTAGGTGGGTCCCTGGTAGTGTAGTGCCTTGCAGGTGTGGCTGAGCGTTTTGAACTGCCAGTATGTCTGAATGGGGAGGCATCGTATTTTACTGAGGTGAGGTGTGATGTGTGTTCCTCAAGGCAAGCTGAGTGATAGTCTGGCTGGATAGTTTGCTTCTTATGTAGCAGCTGTACAGAGATGCTGTGATAGAGGGCATTGGTGCACTACAGTCTACATATGATGAGGGCCTGGGTGGAGGTCTTACAGGTGTCAGGAAGGAGCCATATGAAGACATTTCCGACTATGCAAATTATATGAAAGGAGGTGGAGCTGATGGTGGCAATTTCAAAACTCATGGTGAGGTAGGTGTCCAGGATGATGGACAGCTTTCTGGGATGGTAGAAGAGTGAGGGTTTGGGGACTAGGCATGTGGGCAACCAGTGTGAGTTCATGGTGCAGAATATCATCACTTCTATCTTGTCATGTTGACTACACGCAACTCATCTCACATAGAGTTAGCTGTGTTGGTCAATTGCATAATGTAATAACTGTTGGTGGTGTTGGTGTCTCCTGAGAGTTAATGTATGATCTGGGTGTCATCAGTGTAGGAGGTGATGTAGAGTCCCTTGGTCTGAATGATGATTGCCACAGGAGTCATGTACATGTTTAAGAGAGTGGGGCTGAGTGAAGAGATTTGCGGGACTCTGCAGATGAGCTCCTTGGGTTCTGAGGAAATGGAGAGAGCTTGAGCTATTGCATACTTCCAAGTGTGTCTGTGCCTATCCACTTAAGAGATGGTTCTCAGTTTCTACTGTTGTGGAGTCTGGATATGAATGTGTGTGTGCTAGAATACAGGACTCCGTTGAAAAAATCAAATTATGACATGACATATTCATGCCTTTCCTCTTTCATGCAATGCAGCAAAGTTGCTTGCTGTGAAGCTTTGTGTATAATTACACAAATAGGCACCCTAGTTAATACTGAGTTTGTGTGAACAATGTACAGGTATTGCCATGTGAAAAGCAACAACAGTGTAACATCGCCTTATTTACTTGTCGAAACATATGTTCCAAGTATCCCTGTGTAATTGAAAGTGATGACAACAGCTGTCTGAATTTTACAATAATCACTTATGTCAAATTCAATCATGGATTCTTCCTAACATATTACTATTTCTTTCCAGAGGGACAGACAACACCTCCTGTAGATCAGCCTGCCTGTGATGCCCAACCTGTTGGAGATATTATCCTGCCCTCCCATGGATGAAGACACCTTCCAACACCTCCTTGACTCTTTTGATACTACACTTCTGGTCTTGACAAGGGAAGACAACATTGCAGTGTCTCCAGATGAACCGACAAGCACAGCACATGGACCAACTAGCTTTACCATCACAGATAAGGAGTCCGTATCTGCCTTAGCCCTAATAAGGGGTTAACAAAGGCCATCACAAACACCTACTCTTGGCTCCATGGGATTGATGAGTCCCTAGCTGACATTGCTGTTGTCATGATGCAGAAGGGACACCAGTCTTCTACATAAGACACCAGTGAAATTGCCAGGCAGCGGGGGCCATACATAATACCATGCAGTCCCTGGTGCACAAGATTGATTCCTTCATTGCATTAACGGGTACCCTCAATAGCAAAGTCATTGCTTTGTTGGCAAACCAGCAGACCCTTGCCAGGGATTACCGTGCCTTACTGACACAAAAGAATGCTGTTGGGAAAAGGGGAGCCACATCTTCTGCCTCTGATGTGTGTGTGCCTGAGGGTAGTGAAATAACTTAGTTGTCTCCCATTCAACCACCACCAATTACAGGGGAGGCTGAACATGCAGTGGAGGAAGATGTGGAGTTCCCCAGTTTCCACCGAAGAAGTGCCAGATAAACATAAGACATCCTACCTGTCCTGGATAGAACATCATGTGACCTTCTTTGGAACCCAGTACACTACTATTTGCATGTGCAGTTGTTAAACTTGTCCACTTGTGGTCTTTAAAAAAATCCTACCTTTGGTAATGGCAATGTGTTCCTCCATACTGAACATAATCGTCATATGTGAATGTCATCTGACATGTGTCCAAAAAGGAACTTGTTTTATGCACAAAACGTAACATTTAAGGATATATGTTGATCGAAATATCAAATCATCTACTCACATGTTTTAATGTGAGGATCCATACTTCAGGAATTAAAATAGTTTTTGGCGAAAACCATAATGAGTTTGTATGGTTGTTTCTGAAAAGTCTACACATAAAATATAAATTTAATATCCTAAATCACTTTTTTGCAGCTGAAGAAGACAGAGCTCAACTTCAGTGCACAGTGAGAAGGTTCTGACAAAGTACACACAAACATAACACCTATAAATGGGATGTGTGAGGCATGTAAGGTCAAACACTGTAACAAATGTCAACATTAATGTTGTAATATAAAGATTACAACATCATTTCCAAATGTGAAAACATCACTGCTCACACAACTATAATCAACAAAACAAAACTCTGGATGGCTGTACTAATACTAGCCAGATAGCCATGCTCATAGTCCTCATGGATTAGCATAGTACTTTTTCTTTTTTTTGCAGATTTATATAGCACAAACTCGACCCGAAGATATTGGATCGCTTTACATGAGCACCAGTTACGCTACACAAGGACACATTCATTATTTTGGTAGGCATGGGGAGATTAATTGATTTGCCCAGAATCACAGAAAGCTGAGCCGACGCCGAGGCTTGAACCTGGCTCCTCAGATCCAAAGTCAGCAGCTCTGGCCATAAGGCCACAAACTCTCCCCTTGCGCCACAGAAGGATGCACAAGGGCAACCCAGTACTGCAAATGACAGTGACCAAGACTTGCAAGTGCACCTTGCCTTCCCCTGTGTAAACTGACAAGTGTTGAGTAATGCAACACAGGCCAAAATAGGCTTATGTTACTCTGCCCCAGAGAAGCCCCACATATGTTGAGTATGAACGCATTCACATATCAAATCATTTGCATATACAAGTTTTGCATAGGTGGAATACCAGTGAACCTGTATTAATGCTACACCTTCCCAGGGGAGGGGTAAATGGGAGACACATGGTAGAAAATGACTGTTGTCAGCTTTTTCTAGGTGAGCTGCATGATGTTTCACACTAAGAAAGAGGCAAATGCAAATTATGATGGACGTTGTCCAGGCAGGTGTGAATTCATGCACATTAACCAACAGTGGCGTAACGAAACTTGAGGGGGCCCCCCAGCAAACAACATAGAGGGGGCCCCCACGCTCCGTACATAGTAAGGATCTCTCAGCCTGAAGGGGGCCCCCTGGATCTCTTGGCCCCCTGCACCACCGTGGCTGCAAGGGCTATTGTTAAGTCACCGTCAACCCGTCAACAAGACAGACTCCCTTACACAATGGTAGAAGGGCGTCTGAGTTAGTGCTAGGCAGCAGTCTGTATGCCAGTGCAGCCAGGGAGTGGCAATCTGTAGTCAAATGTCAAATCCTACACTTATCTGCCCTCTCCGTTTCAAACAGGGCCCTACAGTAAGTAGACTACCTGTGTTGTGCTTTGCGTACAATCAAATACTAAGCCTAACTTACAGTGTTTAAACTATGGAATTGGTTCCACACATAACTCAAATGTGATAAAGCCTTACAGTTGTGCAGAGGACTCTGACAATGCAACCTATTCCTACAATGTACTCATGACAAGTTTAACATCTTGGACTCACCTGACACATTAGTACCAACTCATGACACATAAAAATTATCCGACCCACACAACAGGGGCAATGCACTGGTTCCAACCCGTGCAACAGAGGCGATGTGCCAGATCTATAGAAGAAGCGTGACTTCTTCTGGAGCCAAACCCTTAGGAAATCTTCCATGGGTCTAGGACTGGGGTGGCACCATTTGGCAGGGCAGACTGACATATGGCAGAGCCCAGGTGCTGAAGCAGGGTGGTTGGAAGTCTTTTATGTCCCAGAGAATTCATAACAGGAGGACAGGCAGATTGCTCTTGGAGTAAATCTGGGGTCCAGGGATGCATGTGCAGTGCTTATCATCCAGCCAGGGGGGCAGCAGGTAGCAGGGCATGGTTCCAGAGCTTATTGTTTCCAAATCAATATTCACATGAGTTACCAGGGTACACTCCTGGATGCCAGCCACAGTTATATTTTCATTCAGAGGTTGAGCATGGGCACTCTGTCCCATTCTTTTAGGTTCCCTATTAAGCCCAATCTCTCTTTCGTCGTGAAATGGGCCCAGGCCCCTTCCTTGTGATGTATCACTGATTCTACATACACTTAGGGAAGCACAGAGACAAGCTGGCTCTCCAATTCTCCAATGTATGTTCCAACGAGCTTGCAGCTTTGCTGGACTATCAAACTCTGTCTGCTGTGATTCCTCTACTCCTCATGTTTTCCCCAGGCAGCCATGACCTTACCCAGTAAGGAACCCAAGATCCTCCATGCCATGTAGTCGTGCAGGCACTTCTGCACTCGGGGGCTTATTTCTGAGAGGCTTGTGCCGCTGGAGCGTCATTTTCCTGATGCTCCGGTGGCATAAACCTCTCAACCATATCTATGAGGCCACTCAAAGCCACTTCGCGTGGCTTTGCCTGGCCTCATAGATATGGAGTAACACAAGGCAGTGCAAGTCACTGCATTGCCTTACTCTGCACCAGGGAGGCATTCCATGGGCATTGCAATGTCCATGGTGTGAAACATACAACACATCAACATGGTGACTTTCATGTTTAGACAGAAGATTACTATGATGGATGCACACACACCTACTCACATCTGCCATCTTTGTGACAACCACTGCAATACACATCTGATTGTTGCATTTCTCAATCTGAGTGACACTTTATTTTGTATGGTTGTCATATGTTTGTCAGTTTACACAGAGACATATTTTTTGTACGCTTGTCACCCTATGGTGAAGTCTCACACATTACACAGTCAATTACCATTGTGAAGTTTAATGAAGCAAATGGTACTTGTATTTTGCAGCCTTGTAAACTGAAACTACATGGTGATGTGAAGGAATTATATTGATGTGAGCCATACATTGAAATTAATTTTAACATTTTGCTGTTATATATGGCTGTGCTCGCATATATTTGAGTATTGTGTATCTGATGTCAAGCATACTGACTTCATCATTACAGATGTTGGTTGTACTAGATAGCCTGGTATAGCACATGTCTGTCAGATTTGTCATTACATATTTTTGGTGAGTGTCTCAGTGACTTGCAATACATTAGCAAATTGGGATGTATTGAAACAAACAGGGAGAGCATTTGTGGTGTCAAAGATGATTTATTTGTAGGAGTTACAGCTCAAGTATTTGTGTACCTTCTTTATCTCTATATAAAGTGAAAACATTTTCTACAATTCCATCACGTCTCTGACGACCAGCCATAGTGGACAATCTCTTTATCAGAGCCTTCATCCTCTTCCTGGTCATGTGGGATTGCCCCCTCAAAGCCCAATGGGACATTTGTCCTTACACAGATACTATGCAACATTGCACAGACTAATATGATTTTGCTAACATGGCAAGTGAATACATTAGTCTGCCACCTGATTTATCCATTGTAAAGGAACATTGGTCCCTCATCAGAACATGCAACAATAATAAAACGGGAATATGATTATGCCCATATATGTTATCCAATAGACAAATTAAAATCTTTTTTATTAAACAATATCATTAAATGGGTGGGTGAAAAATGACAGTCAATTTGACTAAGAGACTCAGGCACTAGAACGTGACAGAAATCAAAAAAATGGGTTGTCACAATTCTGACAGCACTTCTGCCCTTATGCATAACATTAAAGTAGGGTCGAAGTGCGGGAGTCGACGAAGTTTTGATCCTTACAAAATCATAGGATCATCATCAGGACATTTAGGAAGTCATGCCTGAGAACTGAATACGCAATGGTAAACATAATTATCTGAGCTTAAGGCCCTGTGGTCGAAGACCAACAAGGCACACCAGGATTCAGTGCAGCTTTTGCGCCATGCAATGATTAAAAAACAATGGATTTTTATAGAGGGTTTATTTTTTAAATATGATGTCAAACATTCACCCCAGTACAGAAATCTGGGCCTAAATCCATCGTTTTTTGCTCCCCCATACCATTCCAGTTTAAACCCAGCCATATGCATATCAGTCTTGACCCTGTTCCCCATGGGAACCGTCCAGTCCGAACTGCCAGGCCAGGTCCTCCCTGGAACGGAAACAAGCATCCTGGTTCGGAACAAAATATTTTAAAAAAACACTTACCTGGGCCGGCCGGCCTGCGCCTCTTCTCCGTCCTCTTCTACCTGTCTCCTCCGGCTGCAGGAAGGAGCAGGAAGCACTCGAGCTCCCAGGCTCCCCATAGCCAATCACAACGCTGCAATGAAGCGTTGTGATTGGTCTGAGCGCCGAACCACGGCGCTCAGACGGGGACTGGGAGGCTTTGCATGTTCCTCACCAGGCTGTGTAAAGCAAGCCTGGTGGGAAAGATGCAAAGTGTGCAGCACTGTTTGGCCGTCCCGAGAGGGCACTTAAGGAGTGCAAACCTCTCCTCTCCCTGCTCTGGGCAGCCTCATCCCGCCCAGAGAGCCACTCACTTCAATAGCAAAAATAAAATGATAATAACAATACGTTGTCATTTTATTTTTCCTTTTGAAGTTAGAGGGGCGACACTCTTCCACCTTAGCGGAGGAGCGGCATCTGATAAAACGGGGTGACCATTCATGTCTCTACCGGCAATGTGCATATCCCTTGGTAATCGCACCACAGTCAGCAGCTCCTAGGACTGGGAGTGCGGGGGCATCAAGTGTGTATCTATTTCATGAAGTGCATCTGGATGAGGTAAACTGCTTGCGAACATATGTGTTTCCAAGTATTTATTTGTACAGGACAGGAAAGCATTGAATTATTGTTGCTTACTCTGCGAGAGCACATGCCTGAAGGCTAACTAAGAATAAAGTGAGAGAGGCAGGAGTAAGGAAGGAGAGAGCGACAGTGACAAATGTGAAATAGAAGAGGAGGTGAATGACAGATGGAAACAACGGCAGAGAGAGAGTGACAAATTTGAGTGAGGACAGAGGGAGAGTGAAAGCTTTGAATGAGGAAAGGGAGATCGTCATATGTGGGATTTTAATTATTTTTATTTATTTGTACAGTTATATATAACTTGTAGACTAAAAAATGGGGGCCAGAGTAATGTCATGCTTTTTTATCCAACTTTTGCCTCCTTTTGCCCTCTTAACTGTGCTTTTGATCCAATTTTTGCCTCCTTTCTCTCAACTGTTTCCTGCAAACAGCATTTTTCCCACGCTCCCCGCTTGTTTTTTGGGCGCCTTCAGCGCTGCTCTCCCTCCTGCTTCCCACCTTCTGTTGACCCCGCCCAGAGCCCCTCCCAGGAACCTACTTAATGGAGGCCGCAGCGCGACCCCATTGAGCAAGTCTCTGGGCCAGGTCCCCACCGCTGCTACAGGTCGAGCTCTCTGCTAAAGCCTACACCATTCTGCCAATTTTTTACACCCTGCTCTCTTAACCCTTGTTACCTCCAACTTTTTCCTCCTTTTGCCCCCTTAACTGTGCTTTTTTATCCAACTTTTGCCTCCTTTTGCCCCCTTAACTGTGCTTTTTTATCCAACTTTTTCTTCCTTTTGCCCCCTTAACTGTGTTTTTTATCTGACTTTTGCCTCCTTTTGACTGTGCTTTGGGTTCTGACTTTTGTCTCCTTTTGCCTCCTCTTAACTGTGCTTTTGATTCGACTTTTGCCTCTTTTCTCTCAACTGTTGCCTGTAAACCGTATTTTTCCCACGCTCTCCCTGCTCATTTTTTGGCACCTTCAGTGCCGCTCTCCCTCCCACGTCCCGCCTTTTGTTGACCCTGCCCAGTGCCCCTGTCCCCTCCCAGGAGCCTACTTAATGGATGCTGCTGCGCAATCCCCTTGGGCAGGTGCCCAGGCCAATTCCCCACTGCTGCTGTAGGCCGAGCTCTCTGCTCGAGCCTACACCATTCTCCCAGTTTTTTACACCATTGTTTTTCCACATCCTGTTCTCTCAACCCTTGTTACCCTCGACATTTGCCTCCCTTTGCTCCCTTAACTGTGCTTTTTATCTGACTTTTGCCTCCTGTTAACTGTGCTTTTTTATCTGACTTTTGCCTCCTTTTGCCCCATTAACTGTACTTTTTATCCAGGTTTTGCCTGCTCTTAACTGTGCTTTTTTATCCGACTTTTGCCTCCTTTTACCCCTTCACTGTGCTTTTATCCAACTTTTGCCTCTTCATAACTGTGCTTTTTTATCTGACTTTTGCCTCCTTGTGTCCCCTGAACTGTGCTTTTTATTCAACTTTTGTCTCCTCTTAACTGTGTTTTTGTATCTGACTTTTGCCTCCTTTTGCCCCTTTAACTGTGCTTTTTATCCGAATTCTACCTCCTCTTACCTGTGCTTTTGATCTGACTTTTGCATCCTTTCTCTCAACTGTTTCCTGTACTCCGTATTTTTACCACACTCTCCCTGCTCATTTTTTGGTGCCTTCAGCGCCGCTCTCCCTCCCACTTCCCGCTATCTGTTGACCCCACCCAGCGCCCCTCCCAGGAATCTACTTAATGGAGTCCGTGCCTCTGGTGTGTCAAAGGCATACCAAAGGCAAGCCCGTCTGAGCCCGTCAGTGCCTGGACCACGCACAGTGCCAGAACTCCTGGATCTCCACCACCTACAGCTGCACTAGCTGTGAGATAACAGCCCTGAACCCCGGACCCCGTAGTAACATCTGCAGGCATGCATCCCCGCAATCAATGACAGGCCCCTTCTCCTGCCAACAATGCCTCTTCTCCTGCAAGGTCAGATCGCTCGCCCACAGGCCCCCGCCCACCACCATTCAGCCAGGACAACTTCAATGCCTCCTGATCAACTCCACCAAGATCTGGAACACCATCACCTCCCTCGGCCTCGACATCTTCTTCCTCACAAGACCCGGCTTAACCCCGCATCAGCACCTGACATCACCACTGTCACACCGAAACACCGAACAGATACAAAATCACACACCGGGACCACATCAGCAAATATGGAGGTGGAATAGCCATCATCCACAAAAAATCCCTCCACTGCACAGCCGCCACCAACGACACCACCCCCATCATGGCACACCACAACTTCCAACTCAAGACAGACTGCAAGACCACCATGAGAGGCATTCTTGCATCAGACCACCAGGACCATGCCTCACCTTCTGCGAGGACATCTTCAACTTCATTGCCCCTCTGGCCATCAACTCCAAGAACTTCGTCTTCCTCGGACACCTCAACTTCCACATCGATGACCCCAGCAGCGCCAACACAGCCAACCTACTCGAGATCATGAACAACCTTTGCCTTACCCAACTTGTCACCGACCCTACGCACATCACTGGACACACACTGGACCCCATCTTCACAGCCAATAACAAAATCAGGTATAGCTGTGCCTCTGAAATCACTTGGTCTGACCACGTGATCATCCACTTATCCATCACAACCACCCCCCACCAACCAGACCAGCACCTCCCACAGGAGCTGGAACAAAGTGACCGAAAACCTATGGACCAACACCCTCAGAGCCTGCTCCCGAACACCACTTCCAACTTCGAGGTGGCCGACAAAAACTCCAGCTCATCGGTCGCCAAATGCGCCAATATAGTCACCCCCCTCAAACCCGCCAAGCCAGGCAGACCCACCAAGAACACCAGCTGGTTCACCCCGAAACTTAAATCCACCAAATGCAACTGCAAACGACTGGAAAGGATCTGGCATGCCAGCAAAGAGCTAAACGGCCAAGCCACCGCCAAACTACCGCTCAACAACTACCACCAATGTCTGAAAGACGCTAAAAAGGACACCCGGACTGCGCGCCTCGAAGCCAACTCTAACCACAGCAAAGAACTCTTCAGCATCGTCAAAGAATTCTCCAATCCCTCAGCAACTGAGAACACCATCACCCCCTCTCAAGATCTCTGCGACATGCTAGCAGACTCCTTTCTCAGCAAAACCTCCACAATCTACGAACCATTCGACCCCCAGCCACCCATCACCAGCATTCACAGCCTCCCCAACCTCACCGACTCCCACTGAAACCAAAGGATTACAACTCGGGACCAACTCACCACCCAGATCCCTTCCACCATCCTTAGCTCCATCCACTCAGAAGCACACAGGGACCCCTGCCCCACCACATGTTTAACCTGGGGAACAGCACCATCAGCAAAGAACTCACCACCATCCTCAACACCTCCATCACCTCTGCCACCTTCCCAGAGGAATGGAAACACGTGGAAGTCAAACTACTCCTCAAAAAACCATCTGCAGGGCCTGGAAGAGCTCAAGAGCTATTGGGCCAATCCCTTGCTTCCTTTCCCTGCTAAAGTTCTGGAAAAAGCAATCAACCGCCAACTCACCAACCACCTAGAAAACAACGACCTCTTGGACCCATCCCAATCTGAATTCCGCTCAAATCACAGTACAGAAACAGCTCTAATGGAAGCCTCTGATGACATTAAGTCCCTCCTAGACCAGGGAGAAACTGCAGCACTGATCCTACTCAACCTCTCGGTAACCTTTGACACCGTGTCCACTACACCCTCCTAAAAAGACTTCACCAGATGGGGATCCAAGGGGATGCCCTCACACGGATCACATCCTTCCTCACCAGAAGAACCCGAAGCGTCCGCCTTCCACCCTACACTGCGGGCTCAAAGGAAATCATCTGCGGCGTCCCCCAAGGGTCGTCACTAAGCCCCACCCTGTTCAACACCTATATGGCCCCTCTGGCCACCCTGATCAGGACCTATGGTATGAACATTATATCATATGCTGACAATACACAGCTCAACCTCTAACTATCTGCAGACCCCGCAATCACCAAGGCCAACTTCAACCTGTGGATGACCAGCATCACCAGCTGGATGCGAAACAACTGCCTCAAACTCAACGCCGATAAAACAGAGGCACTCATATTCAGGAGCAACACATCCCTGTGGGATGACTCCTGGTGTCCAGCAGACCTGGGACCCTCACCCACACCCACAGAATACTTCAGGAACTTAGGCATCATACTTGACAGCAAACTCACCATGAAAGAACAGATAAATGCAGAATCCTCAGCCTGCTTCCTCACTCTCCGCATGCTCTGGAAAATCTTCAAATGGCTCCCCACCAGCACCAGAACACCGTCACCCAGGCCCTCGTCACCAGCCTCCTGGACTACAGCAACACCCTCTACATGGGTATCACCTCACAGACTTCAGACCATTCAGAACTCAGTGGCCAGGCTCATCCTCCCAATGTGGGCCCACATCACCCCTCACCTCAGAACACTTCGGCTACCCATCCACACAAGATGCCAGTTCAAAATGCTTACCCAAGCCTACAGGGCCCGGCACAATCAAGGACCAGCCTACATCAACCACAGGTTGAACTTCCACCAACCCCTCAGACAACTGTGCTCTGCCTCCCTCGCCCACACTCCCTGCTACCACTGAAGCAGGAGTGGTGGCCGCTCCTTCTCCTGCCTGGCCGCCAAGACCTGGAACAGCCTCTACTTCCACCTCCAGACTTCCCCCACCCTGAAGGAATGCAGAAAAGGTATAAAAACCTGGCTGTTTGGCTAACTACTCCCAGCGCCTGGATAACCACACAGGTGATAAGCAGCACTTTACAAATCCAGTTTGACTGATTGGTTTTAAAGTCTTTTGGAACAACTTCTGTTGTCAAGGAGTTCTGACTTGGATGCCCTCTGAAGTTGTGAGGAGAATGTTTTGTGCTGGATAAGAGTCAGAGGGGCAACCGACTGGCTTGTGCAATCTGACAAGATCCAAAAATTCTGTGGTGATAGTTCTTTGAAGGAGTGCAGAGGATGTGTTAAGCTTCCCCTGGAGAGATTTGTTGGAAATGGGTTAGTGCCGTTGTTTTTCGTGCATTAAGTAAGAATCCAACATGTCTGTTTAGGTTGTGTTGTGTAGGTTGTGTAATGATTTGCCAGTTGGTGACAAAAATCTTGAGAAGTGAGATGGGTTCCTTCAGTGTATTTTGGATTGTGAAATTCTGTATCTAATGAAATCCTTTATTGGGGCATTTTGTGTTGTGGATTTTGCTTCAATAGTTGGGTGTATTTGCTTTTTTCATTGTTGACTTGTACATTCTGTCATGTATGGTATATCTTGCACCAGTTCACCTTGCCAGCATTTTGCCTGCATTCCCTGGTGCGACTCGATGTCTCAGGGTCCAACGCGCCAGGATGCGCTCACAGCTGTTGCAGGGGGAAGGAGCCTGACATTGTGTTCATAGCGCTGCCTCTCTCTCCGAGGCATGAAACATCTCGCACCAGTTCACCTCACCAGCATTTTGCCCGCATTCCCTGGTGGGACTCGCTGTCCCAGGTTCTATCGCATCATGAGATGCTCACAGCTGCTACATCGCACTCATAGCGCTGCCTATCTCCCTGCGGCGTGGGATGCGCCCTGGCGAAGCCAGTTGAGGCTAGACTGGGCCTCCCCCTAACATCTGACATCTGAGTTGAGTCACATTTTCCGTGTCAGACCGACCCTGCGCTCTATTTGCTAGGCCTGTGGGGTGAATTCTGAATGTTTGAATGTCTGAAAAACTACACTCCGCGGAGCAGAGTTTTTTCCTCGCATGCGCTTGCCAACGTTAAGTTGGCAAGCGCGAGCGAGGAAAATCCAAAGCTAGACCACCTCCCAGCGAGATTTCTGAACATGGGCTGTCGCGGATGGTCACGACCGCTCGCGTTGAGAAACCATCTGTTCGCGTTGAGGAAGCTGCCGCTCGAGTAGAAAATCTACGTGAGCAGCAGAAAGGAGCAGTGCTGTCTTGCGCTGCGCATGGTGCCGTTCGTGCTGATTTTCCAGTGTGGGACAAACATCCGGTGCTAAAAATCAGCGAGAAATGGAATGACCTAACGCACTCCTCTGCCTGTGGAACTCTGTGTAGAGCAGCAGAGTTTTTTGGTCACTTCGCGGAGTTCTGCATAGCGGAACTCCGCCCAGGCCTACGATTTGCAAGGTGTTTTCAGCTAGAAATAGTTATTTCTCTCCTGATTTTCATTTGTGCTAGGATGGCAAAGAGGGGATAAAGGGCAAAAAGGGGAAGCTGTAAACAAGGTGAAAAAGAGGCCCAGAACCCAGAACTCCATTCTGGCTTTTCTTTACACTGCTGTTGGGGTTATATCCAAATGCTAACATGATGACAACTGGTGCCAAGGCCCTGTCCCCGGCTTTGCCTGATCAGGAGTGACCCCGAGATCAAAGGACGTTCATATGTTCTTAATACAATTACTGTGCCTGTTTTTTTTTTTTAACCAAACGGTATTCGCTGCCCTGTGGCGTGTCGACGTGTCCTCGGACAAAAAACATATTACCATCAGCCTGCATCTAAGTCAGCAGAATGACAGAAAAAACAAGAAAATGGGGCAAGAGCAATTGGAGGAGCAACAAGAAGAGGTAGTAGGAGGGGGAAGAAATAGTACCTCAATCATGTCAGGCGCAGTGGATGGACATGGATTAACTTGAATCAATCTGTGCTTGATACCGGCTCCACAGTAATGATCGGAAGGGATTTTGTGCCAGCACTGGCCAATTAAGGAGGCTTTAAAGAAGAGTTATGTGAATACAACAAATGGTATGCAGTTGGCGGGCTCCAAGCTCTTTTTTGTATACAACAGTGTCTCGCAAGCGAGACACATGCTCTAGCGCATGCACTCATGGGCTCAACCCTAAAAAAGAAAACACAAGTCCATGTTGACATGCTCACTTCCCACCATTTATTCCATACTGAACTATGGTAGTACTCTTTAGTTGGGATTATCGAAAGGGTATTCTACTACAATACTGATCTTCAAGGTACGCAGATGTGGAGTTAAGAATGGTAAATATATACTGACCTATCCCGTCCTCACTACATGCTTACACAGCGAGTATTACAGTCAAGCCGATGTTCTACTCGGGTATCCTCAAACTACAGGGAATTCCCCAGAGTTGGGACTGGACAGATCAAATGGCGCTGGCCAGTGCAAAATCTCAATCCCAGTTAATATTCAGGCTCTCACTATTATGAGTGCACAATGTGCAGCAATGCACAGATTGATCAGTGCAAAAAGACGATGTACAGATCTTTGCTGTGCAAGACCCCAGTCTACAAAGTTGTCCTGAATAATCAATGCAGAATCACAGTATATACAGTCGAACTTGGACAATTATCATGTCTTTGTCATTTTATAAATCTAAGAAATTGTTTCGCTATGTGGAATCCGGCAATCCAACTGTTTCGCTGCTCCTGCTCTGTTCAACTCGTCGATTGCCAAAGTTATATATTTCAAAAATCGGGCAGTCAATTCGCTACTTTGCCCTTTTAGGCAACACTCTGCCGCCTTATTGAAAGATCACGTTTTTAGAGTTATAAAAATAGGGCATGCCAAAATATTTGCACTGTCAGGAGTTTATTAAATGTGCACAGAATATGAGTGAAGGATTTGGGGGGTGCGCTACAAAGTCTGCAATCTGGATCAGAATCACTCCCTATCAGTGCTTAATTTGAGCCGGTGGTTTCCGGTGCTCAGCACTGGCAGTTAATCGACACCAGCACTTTTCATGGGCACCAGTTAAGGACACATTCATTTAAGGGAAGATTAAGTGATTTGCCCAGAATCACAGGATGTTGAGCAGACGCAGAGACTCGAACCTGGTTCCCCAGCTCCAAAGTTGTCAGCTTTGGCCATTACGCCATATCCTCCCCCCACATGGTTCAGAGTTGGTTCTGTTTTAGGCGGCACTAACAGGAGAGATAGGCTGGTGCAAGCTGCCTCCTGACGAGAGCCTCGGTAGTTATTTTTTAATAAATTAACCACTGCTCCGTATCCTCACATACCAATATGCCTTGAATTTAATTAGGCCTTTTCAGGACTAGGGTTATTGGGCCAATACCTTTTAAATTGCCAATTGTTTTTTTTGCATTCTTTGTCCTTTTTTATCATAGTGTGTCAAAACAATGTATTCCGGTTACAGTAATTCAAAGCCAACCATGCCTTTTCTTTGTATCAGTAATCTTATGACGTGCAATACAACTAAAAGGGTTTCTATACACATTCTGCCCAGATGCTGTTTTATTAAAATTAGATGTATTTTTTTAAATGTTTTTATTGTATTTTCACCCCATTTAAGTGATGGTATGCTTTCTTTTTTTCTGCTCTTTATTTTTGTGGCATATGTGTGCAATAAAAAAGTATAACAAATAACCATTGCACCAGCTTGCTGAGACCAGACCTAATGGTTTCACTAATTCTGGTTTGTTTTTGCTGATGGTATAGCTTTTGTGGTTAAAGAATTAGCCTGGTCCCAGCAATTTTCACTCAGTCATCAGTTCTTTCACAGTGGGTGACATATTCAGCACTTCAATTTTTGTCATTTGAAATTTAGCAATACAGATTGAAAGTTAAAAACCGTAAAGCGATCATGCAAAAAGAATTTCCTGTATATTCAAATGTACTGTCATATTGCTATCTAACCCTAAAAACAGTGCCCCCTTTCATGAATCTAACTGGGCAAACCATCTCTAGAAAATGCACCTGCATCCCTTGTGGCCATCTATACCTTCTGTATTACCGAACCCGGGTTTCTGAAGATCCTTCCGTGAGGTTGTTTCGCACTATGAGCTTTTTGTAAAAGATGAAACTCATTCGTCTAGTAACTCATCCACTCACTCACTCCATTTGTGCCTTCTCTCATTTCTTCCTAAATCACTCACTCACTTGCTTAGTTGCTTGCTCATTCGCTATTTTGTTTAGGTATTCCATCAGTCAACAATCCCCATCCATGCCTGAGGCTTTCAAGAAACATTGCAAGACTCAGATTTCTTTCTTTGTTTGTTTCTTTTTGTTTGTTTCTTTTGTTTTCTTTGTTTCTTTTTTTGTTTGTTTGTTTGTTTGTTTGTTTCTTTCTTCCTTTCTCTTGCTTTCATTTTTTTCTTCTTTGTTTCTCTCATTCTTTCCTCCTCTAGTCATTCAGTGACAGTACCATAGCATTCACTCCTCCTGCATCATTTCATCCTGTGGTTCAGCTCCCCTATTATAGGCAGCATAATTTGATTTGTAGTGTCCCGCAAATCCCAGCATGGACTAACATGCTATTCCCTGTAATCGACTCAGTAATTTGTTTTGTTTTATTTTGCACAGCTAAGGGCATAGAAAGTATATTGGTTTGCGACACAATAAATATAGAAAATAGCCTTCCGAGCTGTTGGCTGTAGGCACAGACTCTTAGAATTTAGCACCGTGCTTCTAGAATTCATTCTCTGGGGGTCCTAAAACTTGTCTCTCGACCACTCCCAGACATTCCCTCACTTTGAGATCCTTAATGCTTCTTTAACGAAGGCCTTTCATTCTTTATTAATATATCAGCATTGAGGTACTGTTGCATCTTAGTGAGATGCTAAGCAGCTTGCTGCTGCTGCGTCTTGCCAGGAAAGGCACGCTGCCCCACACAAAGACCAACAACAGCGTGCAGTCCACAACCCTTGGCAAGGACTTTCCCTCTGACTGCTTGAGAAACGCTCGCTCTTGCCCAATGTCAAAGACATCCCTCACGCGCAAGTGAAAGGGAGGTGGTTCCTGGGCCAGTTTCAAGATCTGGGATTTGATTTGGCGGCTGGACCACACTCTTAGCGTGACCCCTCTCGCGCTTTTCACGCTGCGCGTCATCGCGCCTGACAGATTTACGCAGGAAGGCTGGCACAGGGCGACCTGCTGGAGTTGGTGGCAAACAAGAGTTGGAGGGAATTAACTTCTGGCCTGCTGACAGTGGCTCAATCTGCCAAGGCTGAGCCGGGTAATTTGGTTCCTTTCTTCGGCTGATTTTGTGCCAGCCCACAGGAGCGGATTAGGCAGCTAAATTTTGCATGGGCAGCTCCCCTCCTTATGCTCAAATCCTGTTGTTTTATCAGAAAGTTGTGCCAGCTTCAGGCGTCTTGCTGGCGTTTATCCAGGGTGTCAGAATGGCGGTAATGGCTAAGGAACCTTAACTTAAAATCAAGAAAAAAATGAGAAAAACATGATGAAGCTATGGAGGAAAACACATGACTAAATAAGGCATTCTTTCTAACTCTGATAAAAGAGTTAAACAAAGAGAGGATGTGTTAACAATGCATGCACACTGTGGGTGCCAAGATGCTTTGAGGGCTCTCATTTCTTCTCATTATGGACCAATGCTCAGCTGTGGTAATAGTCTTTCCTGCTGTGAATGTTCTTGGAAAGATTGTAAGGGCCTGAGAGCTTTGTATGAAGTGGCTACTCTTGTAATAGGACTGGGGATTTAAATAGCACACACAACAAACTCTATTCCCTTTTGTTTCTAAAACACCACACCACTGTGACACATTTGCTATTAGCCTTTTGAAATTTGCTAGATGAAAAACAGCTACTGGTTGAACCCAAGGCCTGTAGACCTACAAGCACTCAACCACCTGAGTTTGTAAACTTACATGGTAACACTTCCTGCTTTTGATTTCGACATTCTCATTTGTAAACTGTTTAAATCTTGACCAGCAAACTAAAGGACCAATTTTGTTTTATTCACCTGATCTGAAATTAGATGCACAAAATGGCGTCTGTGGACATATCGTAGAATTTCATATTTGCAGTTATTTACACCTGCAGACATTGTACCTTAGGAGTTTCTCTCACCCTGATATCTGATCCTCTCTCACCCCAAGATAAAGGGCATTGTCGCAATCGGGAGTGGATTTGATTAATGCCTGTTATTGTCAGGATCACAAGGTGCCTGTCCTTCTGGGTAAGAGAGGGAACGTTTTTAAGCAACATGCTGGGGTTTCAAAGAAGTTGGATGGTGTTACTGACACCTGTCCTGAGTCTCTTGAACAAATTGCTCGGTTATCAGCAAAGGATTGAGTCCAAATGTGAAGGTCCAAAGCGTGACACGGTTTGTACCCACTGGTACCTCTTTCTTTTCTGGGTTCAGCTTACTCCAAGCACTGCCTATTCAATCCCTGGCTACAGCAAACATTGCTAAAATGATGATGCTAATGAACCCTTCCTCAACCATAGGGGATCTGTGTCTCACCTGCATGCATGCAGAATAAGAGGTCGTGGTAGCAGGTGATTCTAGAAAGAGCAGCACAACAGATGTAAAGCGGCAGAGAGAGATGGCAGATTGTGGGGCATTCCACGGCTGAAGGGAGGAACGGCCAAAGTAAAAGGTGGAACAAAATGCACTCTGTATGCTCAGAAAGAAAGGAGCTCAAACAGCCAAGAGCCATTCCTCCCATCCCAATTCTTTTAAACCTACTGTAAAGTATACCTTGGTTAACAGTGTCAAACGTTTCAGATAGAACGAATAAAATCATTGGGGCGGTGGCTTAGCACCCGCGGAGGATGGCGGCTCCTGGCTGAGTCTCCTCGGGACGGCGCGGTTTAATCATACTCAGGAGACTTTTTCAATGACTGCAGCAAGGCGCTTTGAACACCGGAAGATGTACTGATGCGGCGGACACCTCAGGTGAGCAGTTTTCGGGACGTGCGTCCCAATTATCTATTTGCCTAACTCTCTCCTCAAACTACGCAGACAACGGCCAACATCTTGGGTGCAACGCCTTCTTTCTCTCAGGACGGGTGAAAGAAGTTACTCAGCGCCGCCTATCTTCTTCTGCTTCACTCACGCTAAGGCATTATTTATGGACAATATACATTTAAGTTGGAGACAACTGTTTCTGTTTATTTCACTCTGAGGCTCTGTAACCCAATTTCAATGCCAGTAACAACCAAGGGAGTACCTGCATCCGCCATTTTAGTTGTTTTGGCTGTTCAGTCTCTATCACTTATACAATGTGAAAACATGTAAGAGGTTGCTTTTTGTTTTCTCTCTCCTTCTGAAAAGGTCAACTGCAAGGCGTTTTTCTGGTGATAATTTGGCTTCCTTTTTCTTCACCAATGATAAGATTTGTGCACATTTTATTGTTTGTTTTGGAGTGCCTTTGTGGAATAAAGCCTTATTCATCATGTTTCTGAGAGACTTTTAGTCTTCAATTCCTCTATGGAACATTAAATGCATAATATTTTAAGAGGTTATTGGCACCAAGGTTTATGGACACTAAACACAATTTTTTGATTCTTCAGTATACTATTTGGGAGAGAGACTGTTTTTGTGGTTTTCTCTTTTTATATTTTCCTAACTGCTTTGTCCCTCAGAGCTGTGATTCAATACTCCTCAACGCAAGATTGAGTTTACCTTGCAAGACTGCAATACTGTAGTTTCTCTTTTTTGACCATCAGAGTATATTGTGCTCCATATACGTTTTTTTCCCTTTTATGGGGAAATTAAGGAACCTTAAGCTCTCAGTCTCTTCCAAACGCAATACTTTTTCAGACTCTGACTCTAACCACAACGACATGGAGGACACCACCCTTCACAAACCTGAATCTTTATCAGGTACCACTTCAAAACTACATCCACCGACTAAAACACCTGTGAGCTCCACCAAGCGAAAAAAAAAGACCCTCCGACTCCAGTGCACTCTTCTTCAGTTTCTATGGATCTGATTCTTGAGGAGATACGTGCATTAAAGCCTTTCATGGAATAAACTACCAAGACTATGCAATTTCTGGATATCAAATGGTCTTCTTTGGAATCACGTGTTCTCATTATAGAACAATCTACGGAATCCCTGCAATCTATGTGCACTCGTATTTCCTCTCTAGAGTCAGAAGTAGCTCTTCTCAAGAAACACACTGAGGATTTGAAAAATCGAAATCGCAGAAATAATCTCCGTATTTACGGTCTTCTGTAAAATATGGAGGGTCCTAACCAACAGTTTATGTTCAATCTTTTTTACCTAAGCTTCTGGACATGTCTACCTCGGTCCCACTCAACATACAATGGGCTCACAGGCTTGGCCCCAGAGTTTCAACACAACCTCGTGCTGTCATCCTGTTTTTCCTGCAAAATACTGATCTGCTACAAGTTATGTAGGAGGTCAAATCAAAAAAACAAATTTCATGGGAAGGACATTGTTTGTTCTTCTCACAAGATATAGCTAAAGCCACTGCAGACTGCCGGAAACAATTTCTTGACCTCCGTCCTCAATTAAGAGCCATAAATGCCAGATAAGGCCTAATCCACCCTTGTCTTTTTAAGGTCACTTACAAAGAAAAGACAACTACTTACGAAGATCCAGCAGCTTTGAAAAATTTTCTTCAACAAGTTGGAGCAGATGTCATGCACTCTACGAAACCTACTTGATTGTTATTTTGTTATTTTTTGTCTACTCCTTTTTTATGTATAATTCTCTGACTGATGTTCTATTCTAGTTTAATTTATATGTTGTTCTTTCTCATATTATATTGTCTCTCTTACTTCTAATTATAGGTGTATCTCCCCCTCCTTGTTACTCATTTGGTCTCCTCAATATGTTGATGTCATCATCCAGGCAAAACCTGCCCTGTCGTCCGGTGGGGCTCGGATGTTGTCGTCATCGTCCCCAGGTGTCGCTGTCAGAATACAGACAGGTTAACCACTAACCTTATATACCGGATACAGCAGGAGCGATGGATGATGCTTAGTAACCCTATCCCCAAAATGGAATTCTCTGTGAGCAACAAAATACCGCTCAACAGGCAATACCACCTCAGGGGAAAAAAGGGAAAAGTAAATAGGGAGTAGAAAGAAACAGGTAACAATGTGGCTGCGAAACACCCTCGGGAGAGCTGGCCCAGAGTTGGGAGCTTCACTCCAGCTGCCTAGCCCCGTGTGCTCTGAAAATAAGAGAAAAACATAATGTAGGGGAAACTAGGAATCTAGTAGTACAGAGAAGTATAGGTCTGGACGGTATCTATCAAGTCTTAAACACTTACAGGTAAGTATCCTTTTATCCGTTCCAAATCCTGGCTGATGACCGCAACACCACACTAGAATAGCGTCGCTCTCCGAGCCTTTCAACGGCTCCAAGCGCACTCTTGCTAGGAATAATTCACCATAATAAAGGGATGAAGAAAACGTCGCTCTCCGACCCTTTCAACGGCTCCAAGCGCATTTGAGGTTCAGGACAAAATCATCGGGGGAAAATGGAAAGTAAGTTGGAGCTCAAAACCGCTCTTCTTGCTTTGTAGAGTTTTTGGCAAAGGAAACAAAATCATCAAAAGTAAGTAATGCCGCGATGGTTTTCCTAACGGCTCGAACGCGCACACCTGCGCGTTTGTCTCGGTACAAAAAGGTGCCGTACTCTGGTACGGACTCGTGAAGAAGCCGGGCTTCTGATTTTACCTTGAAATGCCGTGATTGGATTTCCCTAGACTCGAATGCGCAATCCGGCACTTCTCTAGGTACAAACGGGCCGCGCTCCAACGCGGACCCGTGAAGGTCTTGGTGCTAGGGGATTCGTCTTAGACTACAGCGTTCTACCTTAGCGTCTCGTTGGTTTGCAGGGCTGATCAGGATTGACAAGCACCTGAGCGCAGTTGGGCGGGGCTTATATAGTGTCCGGTTAAAGGCCCACTTACACATGTCCCTGGGTCTTATGGGAGATGTAGGCATACTGATAGTACCACCGTTCGGGGGGTACTTAACCAGCCCGCTAGGTGCATGCAATCAGTGCCGATGCCTGACAGAACCCCCTCTCAACGGCCGGCGCCTCGACGGTCCGCCAGGTTTGGTGGGACACCTGGTATGAAAGCGCCTTAGCAGGCCAGGGCAATGAAGATTAGAAACCGGTTCCCATGATCGATCCTCGGGACCATATCCCTTCCAGTCAATGAGATAATGCACCTTTCCCCTTATGTATTTGGAATCGAGCACCTCTCTCACCTCATACTCCTCTTGGCCATCTACATCTAGGGGCTGTGGTTTTGGGACCAATCTAGTGTGAGGGTTGCAGGGCCTTAACAGGGACACATGGAACACAGGGTGAATGTGCCAGGAGGAGGGGAGTGATAGTTTCATCGCCACAGGATTTACTATGCCCACAATGGGATAGGGGCCCACGAATTTAGGTTTCAGACGTGTGTTCCCTTTTATCCTCAGGTGTTTGTGTTCAGCCATACCTTATCACCTATCTCATAGGAAGGCCCTGAGGATCGCTTTTTATCAGCAAAGAGTTTGTCACGCATTTGAGCTGTAGCTAACTGCATCTTGGCCGACTTCAACACTGCCCTCAAATGTGCATGGTGCTCTTGGACGGTAGGGTGATTAGTGTGTACGGGCCACTCAAAGGGCAACATGTTCGGATGGTAACCAGTTAGACAAAAGAAGGGGGAACAACCTAGAGAGGAGTGCTCAGCGTTATTATACGCAAATTCAGCCATCCACAGAAGCGTGCTCCATTCTTCCTCATGAAGTAACGTGAAGCACCTGAGATATTGCTCTAAAGTTTGGTTCAGCCTCTCCGTTTTACCGTCAGTCTGTGGATGGTAGCTAGTAGACAGACGGGCTTCCACCTTCATTATGTCACACAGCGCCTTCCAAAATCTTGAAGTAAATTGCGTTCCTCTGTCGGTAATGATAACCGCTGGGATCCCATGTAAACGTACCACGTGCTGCAGAAACGTTTGGGCCAACACCACGGCGGTGGGCAATGTCTTCATGGCGATGAAGTGACCCATCTTGGTTAAATGGTCTATGATAACCAAAATGGTGTTATTGCCTAAACTAGGAGGCATGTCTACTATGAAGTCCATAGACAGTGTGTGCCAAGGTGTCGGAGGAATAGGGATGGGCTGAAGCAGTCCGCTTGGTCTTTTGTGTTGAGCCATTCCCTGAGCACAAACGGCACATTTCGATACGTACGCTGCTGTGTCAGCTCGTAAGGACGCCCACCAGAAGTGTCTGTTCATTGCTTGTGTGGTTTTGAAAGTACCTAGTTGGCCCCCCAGAGTGGAATCATGAACCCATCGCAAGGCCTGTTGCTGTAACGGTGCGGTTGGTAGGTACAGCCTTTTGTCTTGATACAGTAGGCGATGCCGAGATGAACGGTGTTGTGGGTCTTCAGCTACCCACGCTAGCTCTTCTGTCCCAGTGGTTTGTTTTCTTACTTCCTCTATAAAGGTGTGCGTCGTGGCCGACGCTTGTTGATCCACCGGAAAGGAGGCGTTCTGCAATATGACAGGATTTTCCTCGGCTGGTACTTGACTAGTGTCGAGGGAGAGACGTGGTCGTGACAGAGCGTCTGCTTTTCCGTTTTGCGGCCCTGGGCGATACTTGATCACGAAGTCGTAATCAGAGAAGAATAAGGTCCATCGGAGTTGTCTGGGAGTCAAGGCTCTGGCAGTTTTTTAGGAACAACAGGTTCCTATGATCGGTGTAGATTTCGACAGTGGGCCTAGCCCCCAACAGGTAATGCCTCCACTCTTCACACGCCCTCTTTATAGCCAAGAGTTCCTTGTCCGTAATGCTATAATTAACCTCACAGGAGGATAACTTCTTGGAGAAGAAGGCAACGGGATGCAGCTGACCTGTCTCAGGGTGTCTTTGGGAAAGAACGCCCCCAATCGCGTAGTGTGACGCATCTGTTTCCACCACAAATGGACGACTTGCATCGGGATGGCGCAATACAGGGGCTTTCGTGAAGCAGCTTTTTAATGTCTGAAAGGCTGCTTCAGCAGGCTCAGTCCAGAGGAAGGATGTTCCTTTCCGCAGTAGATGTGTTAGGGGTTGTATTATGCTAGAGAAACCCCATATAAAGCGCCGATAAAAATTTGCGAAGCCTAAGAAGCTCTGCAAGGCTTGTACGCTGGAAGGAGATTCCCATCGGATGATAGCCTGTGTTTTCTTGTCGTCCATGCATAATCCACCAGGCCCTATGATATAGCCCAAGAACTCTACCTCAGAGGTGTGGAACAAGCTTTTCTCCAGCTTGGCGTAAAGTGCATATTTTTGTAAACGTTCTAACACTGCAGTAACGTGACCAACATGCTCCTCCATGGAAGCTGAATAAACCAGGATATCGTCTATATAAACGATGCACGATACGTCCAGGAGACCCCTCAACACTTCGTCCATGAAGAATTGGAATGCGGCGGGTGCGTTGCAGAGACCGAAGGGCATAACCCGGTACTCATACAACCCAAACTTTGTCCTGAAGGCGGTCTTCCACTCGTCTCCTCGCCTCACTCTCACCAGGTGGTAGGCACCCCGAAGGTCTAGTTTGGTGAACACTTTCGCTGTTTTTAACTGATCCAACAGCACGGGGATTAAGGGTAGAGGATACCTGTTCTTTATGGTAGCTCTATTGATCGCCCTATAGTCGATGAAAGCCCTTAAGCCACCCTCCTTCTTTGGTATGAAAAAGATCGGGGAGGAGGCTGGAGACGAAGAAGGACGTATGAACCCAGATGATAACATTTCGTCTAGGTACTGCTTCAGATAAGTAGTTTCAGCCTCCGTCAGAGCGTATATCCTACTGCATGGTATGCTGGCTCCTGCCTCCAGATCAATTACACAATCATAGTCCCTATGAGGGGGTAGCCTTCCTGCTTCTTGTTTATCAAAGATGGCATGGAATATTTTGTACACTTCCGGTAAGGTAGTGGCACAACACACTAACTGCTCCTTATAAGCACTAGCAAGCTGACCCGCTGGACTGGTTTCCATGTGGGTGATTTTAACAGTGTCTTTTGTGCAGTGTTCCCGGCAAAAGGCAGAGTTCATTGTGACGGTACGAGCTGCCCATTGAACCAAGGGGTCATGAAGCGTTAGCCAGGGCATCCCCAATATGAGCTTGAAATGGGGGGCATCGATCAAGTCAAACTGTATATACTCAACATGACTTGCTCCAACTTGCATCAGTATAGGTCGTGTGTGAAAACGTACAGGGCCTGACGTCAGGGCTGTGCCGTCCACAGCTTTCACTTTTTCAGGTGTCTCTTTTCGTTCACACAGAATACCAAGTTCTTGGGCATACCGTTGATCTATGAAATTGCCCGTAGCCCCCGAATCCAGCAGAGCATGAACCACAATTGATGACCCAATGGGCAAGTCCAACAAAACGCAGACGTTCATATGGGCTACTGAGGTTTGTATGGTGTTGGCCGCTGCCGGAAAGACCTCTTTCTCACTAGGCCTCAAACAAGGGGTCTCATTCTTGTTCGGGCATGTCAGTTTCCCAGGTCCTCAAAGGTATGTTCCACCACATATTGGTTCTTGGTTCCTGAGTTCCCCTTAATCACCGTCTGTGTTTGGGCCTTGCAGTCCCTGATAAAGTGGCCTGGTTTTCCACAATACAAACATAGTTTTTGTCTCCGTCTTTTCTCTCTTTCGGCTTGGCTAAGGGGCCCCCTAGTCCCGCCGATTTGCATGGGTTCGGACCCTTCAGTGGGGGTCGGCCGTTCATCCAGTGCTGGTCTTGGACGAAAGGGAAGGAACCGGGTGTCAGCACGTTGTTTGTCCCCTTTCCTTTCCTGAAGTCTGTCGTCCAACTGTACGGTTAAGTCAATCAATTAATCACAGGTAGCCGGCATCTGTACTACTTGGGCCAATACGTCCTTAAGCTCACCTCTTAACCCTTGGTAGAACAAAGAGGTTCTTTTCTCCAGTGGCCATTCCGTTTCCACAACTAGTCTGTTAAAGGCGGTTATATAGCTAAGCAGATCCTGTGTGCCTTGTTTAAGGGAAAGAAGCTCTTTGTCCAGCGATAATTGATGTGCCTTTCGGTCAAACAACCTGCGCATTGCCCCACAGAAGTCCAAAAAGTTATACAGAACGGGGTCATCTCGTTCTATCAGAGGAAAAGACCAGCTAGCAGCATTGCCTCCCAAGTACGACATAACAAAGGCCGTCTTGGCTTGGTCATTAGGGAACACAGTCGGTTTACATAGGAAATGCAGTCTGCATTGACCCAAAAAGACCCCAAATTTCTTTGGATCCCCAAAAAACCTTTCAGGAGGGGCAAGGGGTAACTGTAAGGGTTGTATGACCTGTATGGAGGAAGGGCCTGTCTGAGAAGGAGTGGAAATAGACGGATGAGAGAAGGCACCTGTGTCTTGCTGACCCCCTTTTGCTGCCTGAGCTCCCCATCTTAATACAGGGTCCTGTGACGAAAGCGGGGGTGGTAGAGTCCAATCTTTGATGTAGGAGCTCCCCTTAGTCCCAGGGGTCTGGCGAGAGAGGCCCGCTACTTCCCGCCTCATTATGCCCATCTCGTTTTTAAGTTCTAGACTCTCACCTCTGAAGGCCTCCACCTCCATCCTCAAAACGGTTAAAGTTTCTAACACTGTGGTAAGAACAGTGTTCGTATCCATCGCTCAGGCTGTAGGCATCCGTCGGCTTGTCAATCTGTCAGAATACAGACAGGTTAACCACTAACCTTATATACCGGATACAGCAGGAGCGATGGATGATGCTTAGTAACCCTATCCCCAAAATGGAATTCTCTGTGAGCAACAAAATACCGCTCAACAGGCAACACCACCTCAGGGGAAAAAAGGGAAAAGTAAATAGGGAGTAGAAAGAAACAGGTAACAATGTGGCTGCGAAACACCCTCGGGAGAGCTGGCCCAAAGTTGGGAGCTTCACTCCAGCTGCCTAGCCCCGTGTGCTCTGAAAATAAGAGAAAAACATAATGTAGGGGAAACTAGGAATCTAGTAGTACAGAGAAGTATAGGTCTGGACGGTATCTATCAAGTCTTAAACACTTACAGGTAAGTATCCTTTTATCCGTTCCAAATCCTGGCTGATGACCGCAACACCACACTAGAATAGCGTCGCTCTCCGAGCCTTTCAACGGCTCCAAGCGCACTCTTGCTAGGAATAATTCACCATAATAAAGGGATGAAGAAAACGTCGCTCTCCGACCCTTTCAACGGCTCCAAGCGCATTTGAGGTTCAGGACAAAATCATCGGGGAAAATGGAAAGTAAGTTGGAGCTCAAAACCGCTCTTCTTGCTTTGTAGAGTTCTTGGCAAAGGAAACAAAATCATCAAAAGTAAGTAATGCCGCAATGGTTTTCCTAACGGCTCGAACGCGCACACCTGCGCGTTTGTCTCGGTACAAAAAGGTGCCGTACTCTGGTACGGACTCGTGAAGAAGCCGGGCTTCTGATTTTACCTTGAAATGCCGTGATTGGATTTCCCTAGACTCGAATGCGCAATCCGGCGCTTCTCTAGGTACAAACGGGCCGCGCTCCAACGCGGACCCGTGAAGGTCTCGGTGCTAGGGGATTCTTCTTAGACTACAGCGTTCTACCTTAGCGTCTCGTTGGTTTGCAGGGCTGATCAGGATTGACAAGCACCTGAGCGCAGTTGGGCGGGGCTTATATAGTGTCCGGTTAAAGGCCCACTTACACATGTCCCTGGGTCTTATGGGAGATGTAGGCATACTGATAGTACCACCGTTCGGGGGGTACTTAACCAGCCCGCTAGGTGCATGCAATCAGTGCCGATGCCTGACAGTCGCCCACCCCTTTCATCTTTGTGTTTTGTAGGTATGTTTTTCAGTCGTCATTTGTATGACTTGTACTGTCTTTCTGTTTCTTGTTGTATTTTCCCTTTCTTAACGTTTCCTTATAAAGTTCCTCTTTATCTCCTTCTTCTTATTATTTATATCATTGTTCCCTTTCCCCTTCCTCTTCATATCAAACAAAAGTTCTATTTCTATCATTTTATCTTGTCATATTTGCTTTATTTTAATATTAATTGTACCACTGTAAGCTTATTGATTGTTCATGTTATTATCTTCATGATACATTCAGAGTTACTACTTGGAATATTAAAGGGTTAGGTAACCCTATTAAAAGACAATGGGTGCTTTCTCACTTAGCTAAATTGAAGACTGATGCTGCATTACTTCAGGAATCACATCTTACTGAATCTGAGGCTTCTAAGTTGAAAAAATGCTGGGTAGGTAATGTCTTCACATCTCCGGCCTTAGGAAAGAAAAATGGAGTCCTGATTGTTTGTAAAACAATTACCTGTTTCAGTTGATCAACAGGAATCTGACTCTGAAGGACTTTGGGGTATTGTCAAACTCCCTATTAATAAAATTCCCTTAGTTATCTTTAATGTTTATGGTCCAGTCTCTGTTGATAAGGTATTTTGGACAAAAATTTCTGACAAACTACTTTTATATGATGATGACTATATTATATTTGGTAGTGACTGCAATCAAATTCTTGACCCCATATTAGATAGACACTCAACAGTTAAGTTTGTCCACACTAAAATGCACTCACAATTCACTTCTACAATACGCCGTAAATCACTGGTTGATATTTGGAGACTCTGCCACCCAGACCTTCAGGAATACAGCTTTTACTCAGCCCGCACCACTCACAATCCCGTATTGATTACCTCTTTTTGAGTAAATCCCTAGCTCAACATGCTCTTCAGTCTGAAATAGGGTCTATTTTAATTTTGGATCACGCCCCAGTCTATGTTGATCTTGACCTGATACCATTCACTCCACATGCAGGTAGATGGCACTTTAACAGTTCCCTACTCTTGGATCCTAAATTCTCCGGTCAATTCAGTTCCTTCGCTTCTGAATTCTTTGCTATTAACTCAACACCACACTCCCTTCCCGTAATGATTTGGGACTCTTTTAAAGCAGCCGCTAGAGGTTTTATAATAAATTTTGTTTCGCAGAAGAAAACGATTTTTGATATTTAAGCTACTCAACTACTTAATAAAATTAAACAGCTAGAATATGCTTATTATCACTCTAACAATGAGTCTTCCTTGAAAAATCTTATTGATGCTAAACTCACTTTTAACAGATTATCTCCAGAAGCCGCTTCTTCCTATTTACTGAAAAATAGCACTCGCTATTATGGAGGTCAAAACAAGATGGGGAAACTATTGGCTAGTTTATGGGTTTTCCTTGTTGTGATACCACTGAATCTTATGGCTCAGCTATTACTTTTAGCTTAGAAGACACTGCTAGTGCCATCCTTGCGTTAAAAACTGCTAAGGCACCAGGACCTTATAAGATCCCAGGGGATTTATACAAATCGGAACCTCAGATTTGGACAGTCTATTTTAATTTACTTGTCAATGCTATAGCGCGAGGGGGAGAGATACCTGATTCCTGGAGAGGGGCAGAGTTTGTCACAATATATAAGAAGGGCGATGCTTGTGAGCCCTCGAATTATAGGCCAATTAGCCTAATTGACAATGCCCAGAAGATTTTTGCTAGGCAAATACTGGACAAGTTGTTATACTGGGTAGACACAAATAACATCATGTCAGCCCTTCAAGCTGGGTTTCGCCCCAAGATGAGTTCCATAGATCAAGTTTCCAGATTCGCCACATTATATTGGAAATATGGACTACTTCAACAGCAGAAGCTCTATGTGGCGTTTGTTGATCTTAGGGCTGGTTTTGATCTCATTCCCCGTTCTAATCTGTGGCATATCCTAAAAAGGATGGGAGTTTCTGGGAATTTGATTCATCTCATGTCCAAGCTGTACAGTAATAACTTTGCTCAGGTGCGGTGTGGGCATGTAGGAGAGTTAACTGAACGCATCCCTATACAGCGGGGGGTGCGCCAGGGGTGTGTCCTTGCTCCGACGCTCTTTACTCTCTATATAAACGAAGTGGCTGACATTCTGAAGGATTGTAGAAATGATTCCCCTACACAGAACGGTAGTAAGGTATCGATTCTTTTATTTGCTGAAGACTCCCTCCTCATCTCCAAGACTCCAATGGGACTCCAGCTCCTTGTTAACAAATTCACAGATTTCTGTGTGTCAAGGGGTCTGGAGCTCAGTGCTAACAAAACCAAGTTTATGGTGTTTGGGAAGGGAGTGGCTAAAAACTTAGTCATATGTGTTGGGGGGGAAACATTGGAGAGGGTGAGGAGCTTTGATTATTTAGGAGTTAAGGTAATGGAGAGCTTGAAGTGGAATGACCAGCTCAGGAAAAGCACGTTACTACTAGAGCATAGAGCAAATGCTATTAGCAGGTTGCATACACAAACAAGCTCTCGTGCTGTCTCACCGGCTTTAGAAGTTTATCGCAGTAAGGCACAAGGGGCTGCTCTATATGGAGCTGAGTTATGGGGATGCGCCGATGTTCTTTACTCACTGCTGCAGAAAATAGATTTGTAAGACGGTCCTAGCAGCACACCGCTAACTCCCCTGTTCTTTGATTTAGGACTTAAAATAATTGCAGATCTAGCCGTTCTAAGACCACTTGTCTATTGGATTCGACTATGGGTCACCCCTGAGTTAAGGGAATTTAGAGATTGCCTTGTTGAAGTGCTCTCTACTAGAGGTGCCAAGTCGATATCCTGGGTCAAACATGTTTCCAATTGGTTAAATAAACTGGGCTTAACAAGATTATGGACTAACCCGGAAAAAATGAGCAAAATTGATCTTAATATCATGAAATCTAGTTACTGGGTTTACATCCAAGATAGCTATTTTAATAACCAGGAAGTGGGTACATTGACAAACAGATTTTTAGATATTAAACCGTTTTCCCGTTTTGAGGATTTTTTAGATTTTGTTTCCTCTCCTTTAGCTAAAAGCCTTTATATTTGTTTTTGACTTGGTACTTTACCCTTGAGATCTCTAACTAATAAATGGCATAAGGTCCCAAGTACCAGTATTTGCCCAGCGTGTGACTGGGAAAACGAGGATGAGGCACATATATTATTTTTCTGTCCCCACTATCTTGGCCCACGCCGGAAATGGATTATTCCCTTATGCCATAACCTAAAGGTGATTAAATATTTAGTGGCTTTTAGAATTTTAAAAAGTGATACTACTCCTGTTATTGTTATTGCTGTGAGCAAATTTCTACAGGCAGTCTGGCATAAATGTAGTAGGCTTTTGAATTTGACGCTTAGTGTTTAGATTAATTCTTTTTTAATCATTGTCTGATTTTAATTGTGCCAATTTTATATTTTATATATTAAGCAGAAAGATACATTTCACATGTTTTAAGTGTTTGCTTGAATTGCACATAGACCTGCCTGATCACAACTTTTGTTTTATATGCTGGTAATAATGGAAGGGAAGGAACTCTGAATAGTATCTATTCTTTTAAAAAAAGGAAAACAAACTGTGATGAAAGATATTTTAAGATGCACCTTGATGTAATTACTGTAACGTTATGTGTTGTATGCTTTGATGCTACTTGGCTACCGAATAAAGTTTATCACTACTACTACTATTGGCTAGTTATTTGAAAATAAGGAGAGACAGAACTAGAATAATGCTGGAGTTCCTCTTTTTAAAGACAATGATATTCTAAATGAATTTGTTTCTTTCTATAAAAATCTATATACTCCAGAATCACAACCAGACCAATTAGATTTGTCCTCTTATTTTCAATCCATTACCTCTCCTCCCTCCCATCATATTGACTTTGATTCGCTGACAACCGATATTTCATTAGCAGAAATTACCCATGCAGTTTAAGTACTACGAAGAGGGAAGGCCCCTGTGCCTGGTGGGTTTACTGTTGAATTCTATGTTCACTTTACAAATCTCCTCCTTCCCAATCTTCTACTTTTATTTAATTCCTTTATTGCCAATGACACATCTCAAGGTACTTTCCAGGAAGCCATAATATGTTTAATTCCAAAGGATAATAAAGACCCTTCCCTATGTAAAAGTATCGCCCCATCTCCTTAGTCAACACTGACTACAAGATGTTTGCTAAAATTTTGGCATTACGCATCGATCCTATCCTAATAATACTTCCTTATTACGTTCTCCCATTACATCTCATGCTCGTAAGCTTTTAGTTCCTCTTTTACCTTCTTCATATCCTCTGTCATTTCTCTTCATCAGCAACCCATTTGGCATAATAAATCATTACGAATTAAGAATTGTGCCATATATTGGAGATCTTGGAGATCTAGGGGCTTACTTTGGATATCTCAACTCTTGTCTAATAATCAACCCTTATCGTTTACTGAACTCCAAATAAAGTTTTCATTGCCTTATACCTTTAGATCACAGTATGAAATTATACTTCCCTCCCTCAATCAATACCTTCTTGCACCACCAAATACTTCCAATCCCCCTACAACATGCGCTACACTTTTCCCTATCTTAGATACCTCCCCCTCCGCTTTCTATTATATATAAGAATTTACTAATTCCCTCTGATAGACTCAAGTCGAAAACTGAATTGGCCTGGGAAAAAGACTTAATACAATGCTGGCAAACTGCTACTTGGGATAAATTATGGCTTAAGCTTCATAAGACCTCATGGGCTGCAAATACCACACAGACCCTTTATTTTGTTTATCAGCGCTTGTTACTTTCTCCTGCGACACTAGCATCTTTCTCACCAAATATATCTTCTACCTGTTGGTCCTGTTACTGTTCCACTGCTGACTTAAAACACATGTTATTTGAATGCCCTAATATCCACCAGTTTGGCAGTTAGTTTGGTCCCAAGTTAAAAAGATTTTTAAAGTTAATGTACCCTTTTCTTTGCTCAATATTTTCTTAGGCTACTTGCCACCTCATTGGCCTGAATTAATATCGATTTTTAAGCTACTAGATTTACTGTTAGCTGTTGCCTTTCATTTAATAACCTCAAATTGGAAGCAAGCAGATAAAGTTACTTTTAGATCTTGGTGGAACGCTGTATGTTTTCATCACAGACCACAAACCAATAATGTTTCCCCTATTTCCTTAGCATTAAAAGAGATCTTTTATGGCTTCCAGTAACTACATATTTATCTTTGTCTGCTTCTCCTGCTGTTAAAGTTATTACTGTATCAGATGATGTATGGAAGCCACCGTAATTTCTCCTTGTTGTCTTTTCTCTAGCATATTAGAAGTTGTTTTATGCTTATTATACTTCTACTATGTTATTTAATTTTTATATTATTTTGCTTACAGTGTTTATTCTCTTATCTCTTTTACTCTCAGGTTTTTAAAGTAATGCTATATTGTTCCCTCCCCCATACCTCTCTTTCTCTCCCTCCTCCCTCTTTTATAGTCCATTATTGAATTTACTATTTTTCTACGCACAGCATGAGCCATAACCGTTACATATCTTTGTTTTTCTTATGATCTCTGGGTTAAATAGGATTTATTATATTTACAATATTGCTGTTCATTTTTCTTGTTCGTTCTTAATAAACTCAAACTTAAAAAAAGAACTAATAAAATCAGAACGTTGACATCACTTGCATCAGCTGTCAAGTGAAAGTCATGTAACACAGACACAAAACCACATTTGCACTGTGGTTAAGCTGGAAACCTGCCTAGGCAATGCCCAACCTCAGATGCTTTCAGGAATGGAGAAGATGTCCACCCCTTGAGAGATCTATTCAAACACTTGCATAGTTCCTTAACTCTGTAGACATTTTCCTTCTGGGTGTTTTTTCTGACATTAGTTTCATGTTATGCTATGAGAGCTTTTTAAGCTCTCCCCTGTAACTGGGCAAATCCAATTTCCATGCAGCTCTTCAGTTCGTGTTACAGTCACATCTCCAAAGAGATTTGCAAATCCTGGGTTGTATCCTTACTTTGGCGAGCAAAAACGTTTTGAGCTGACTTTGATCTCAGTTTCCTTTCTAGTAGAACATCTTTCTAGTTCATCGAGAGAACACCTTTTTCATAGACAAGGAAGACACTGATGACTAATTTAAGTCAGAGCAACCCAGAAGCAGAGTGGACAAGTTCACCATAAGAGCCAATGGCTTCATTTTGGGCCAATCTGAGAGTAAATCTTTCTTCGTTCAATAATCCATACACTAGATAGAAGGATCGCGAGAATTTATTAAGGAAGTGATCTGACCAAACAAGGGTTTACATCACTGGATGGTTTATGAAGACTTGAAAGGGAAAACATAAGTCAATAATGTGTCCACGTGCCTGTGTCGGGCCACTTCCCAATTGCAAAGGTCCAATCAGGCAAACTGATTAATGAGTATAGCAACAGGGTGTCAAAAGACTCATCAATCCAAATAAGAAACTATCTCATAATCAGCAATTTACTGAAGCAAGGGGCTAGTTCCATAATCTGCTCTTTGAAGTTGAAAAAAAGAAACACTAGGGTTCTTGAGGTTTATAGACCTGAACCACCAACAGACAGACATTTGGAGACAGGGCTGACTGAGTAATACATGTTTACCCTTCACTGGAAGTAGGAATGCTAGGTAAACGGATAGTAATCCTTGCAAAAACTGCATCAGGAGAGAATCTTTTCAGAAGATCTGATATCCGGAAGTACAATTACACAAACAACCAGAACCAACAATTCTTTTAACCACCTTCCTACAGTAAAAAAAACATCCTGATCCTGGTATACTCCCTGTGGAACTCATGTTTGGCTCAGTTTACAAGCAACATCCAGTCTCAAACTCTGTGCTTGCCTGTCAGACTTATGAATAGGAGGCAGCAACATCTCTTCAGGTTCCTACTTTTCAGACACAAGGTCAGCTGATTCCAACATTTCATTTCATTCCAAATTTGCTGTAGTGTAATTACAAGAAATTACAGCAAAATTATACAACATTATGCAGAATTATGCAGGGAGCATAACCCTGTATTTAGCACAATTTTCTTAGCACAAACTGCACCCTCACATCCAAAAAGGCCAAGAGGATGCATGAAGAAAATAGTGATAAATGCAACAGAACAGGAACATCAGCAGCTCGCACTCTGTTCCTGTGCTCTTCGGTAGTTATTTTTGCACGAAATTATGCACAATTATGCAATTGGGCATAATCGTGTAACTGTCAGTAATTTCACATCATAGGAGTAACATGAAATTACCTAAATTCCTCCGATTACTCTGGCGTAATTACAATTTTGTGCAGGCCTATTGTGCTTTCTAGCAACTAATAGCTAGGACTCATCAATTCTAGGGTTCCAGTTCCAGTTCCAACACTTGTTTCAGTACCTGCTGGAAGATCAAGATGCATGTAAGATTAGTGATATATGCAAAAACAACAGTTGATGGACAGAATGCAGAACAATGTCATACATTCACCCCAGTACAGAGATCTGGGCCCAAACCCATCGTTTTTTTGCTCACCATGCCATTCCAGTTTGAACCCAGCCATATGCAAATCAGTCTTGAACCTGTGCCTCATTGGAACAGACCAGCCCGAACTGCCAAGCCAGGTCCTCCCTGGACTGGAAACAAGCATCCCAGGACCGGTTTCGGGGTTTCACCCCTCTTCAGCCAGGATAGCTTGATTCCAGTGGCATGGAGAGCACGGGACCCACATCTGGGCATACCCGTCCCACTCGGGGTGACAAATGCAAAAACAATAGTTGATGGACAGAATGCAGAACAATGTCATACATTCACCCCAGTACAGAGATCTGGGCCCAAATCCATCGTTTTTTTGCTCACCATGCCATTCCAGTTTGAACCCAGCCATATGCAAATCAGGCTTGACCCTGTGCCTCATGGGAACAGTCCAGCCCGAACTGCCAAGCCAGGTCCTCCCTGGACTGGAAACAAGCATCCCAGGACCGGTTTCTGGGTTTAACCCCTCTTCAGCCAGGATAGCTTGATTCCATTGGCATGGAGAGCACGGGACCCACGTCTGGGCATACCCGTCCCACTCGGGGTGACAAATGCAAAAACAACAGTTGATGGACAGAATGCAGAACAATGTCATACATTCACCCCAGTACAGAGATCTGGGCCCAAATCCATCGTTTTGTTGCTCACCATGCCATTCCAGTTTGAACCTAGCCATATGCAAATCAGTCTTGACCCTGTGCCTCATGGGAACAGTCCAGCCCGAACTGCCAAGCCAGGTCCTCCCTGGACTGGAAACAAGCATCCCAGGACCGGTTTCGGGGTTTCACCCCTCTTCAGCCAGGATAGCTTGATTCCAGTGGCATGGAGAGCACGGGACCCACATCTGGGCATACCCGTCCCACTCGGGGTGACACATGCAAAAACAACAGTTGATGGACAGAATGCAGAACAATGTCATACATTCACCCCAGTACAGAGATCTGGGCCCAAATCCATCGTTTTTTTGCTCACCATGCCATTCCAGTTTGAACCCAGCCATATGCAAATCAGTCTTGACCCTGTGCCTCATGGGAACAGTCCAGCCCGAACTGCCAAGCCAGGTCCTCCCTGGACTGGAAACATGCATCCCAGGTCCGGTTTCGGGGTTTCACCCCTCTTCAGCCAGGATAGCTTGATTCCAGTGGCATGGAGAGCACGGGACCCACGTCTGGGCATACCCGTCCCACTCGGGGTGACAAATGCAAAAACAACAATTGATGGACAGAATGCAGAACAATGTCAATACATTCACCCCAGTACAGAGATCTGGGCCCAAATCCATCGTTTCTTTTGCTCACCATGCCATTCCAGTTTGAACCCAGATCTTTTGACTGGGGGTGAATGTTTTGATTTGTTCTGCATTCCGTCCATCAATTGTGTGTCTTTTGCTTTCTCGCCCTAAGTGCGCCAGGTATGCCCGGACGTGGGTCCTGAGCTCACTGTGCCACTGGAATCAAGCTATCCTGGCTGAAGAAGGGTGAAACCACGAAACCGGTCCTAGGATGCTTGTTTCCGGTCCAGGGAGGACCTGGCTTGGCATTTCGGGCTGGACTGTTCCCATGAGGCACAGGGTCAAGACTGATTTGCACACGGCCAGGTCTAAACTGGGGTGGCATGGTGAGCAAAAGAATGATGGATTTAACCCAGATCTTTTGACTGGGGGGTGAATGTTTTGATTTGTTCTGCATTCCATCCATCAATTGTGTGTCTTTTGCTTTCTCGCCCTAAGTGCGCCAGGTATGGCCAGACGTGGGTCCTGGGCTCACTGTGCCACTGGAATCAAGCTATCCTGGCTGAAGAAGGGTGAAACCCCGAAACCGCTCCTAGGATGCTTGTTTCCGGTCCAGAGATGACCTGGCTTGGCAGTTCGGGCTGGACTGTTCCCATGAGGCACAGGGTCAAGACTGATTTGCATACGGCCAGGTCTAAACTGGGGTGGCATGGTGAGCAAAAGAATGATGGATTTAACCCAGATCTTTTGACTGGGGGTGAATGTTTTGATTTGTTCTGCATTCCGTCCATCAATTGTGTGTCTTTTGCTTTCTCGCCCTAAGTGCGCCAGGTATGCCCAGACGTAGGTCCTGGGCTCACTGTGCCACTGGAATCAAGCTATCCTGGCTGAAGAAGGGTGAAACCCCGAAACCGGTCCTAGGATGCTTGTTTCCGGTCCAGGGAGGACCTGGCTTGGCAGTTCGGGCTGGACTGTTCCCATGAGGCACAGGGTCAAGACTGATTTGCATACGGCCAGGTCTAAACTGGGGTGGCATGGTGAGCAAAAGAATGATGGATTTAACCCAGATCTTTTGACTGGGGGTGAATGTTTTGATTTGCTCTGCATTCCGTCCATCAATTGTGTGTCTTAAGATTAGTGATATAGTTAGTTAGGGATTCAGTCCACATCATTTGCATTCATTTGACAGTTTCATACCTGAAAATTACATTTGGGACCAATTGCAAACTATTGTCTAGTGTTACAGTACAATGAACTTGGCCTTTCGGAGCATTCAAACTTACCTGCCTCCATGCAGGTTACCAATTGTCTAGGAACAATAGACATGTCTTTTAATTCTTTGTATTTTTAGACTTTAATCCTGACTGGGGAAATTTACAAACTTTTGAGGGGAAGCAGACAGCAAACAAAATTGTTATACTGCATTGCGGCAAAGGGTGAGAGAAAAACAGCACTATATCTACTAAGATAAGTCACTGATTTTCTCTCCTCCTGTGCAGGTGTACTTTAGGCTGCCATGCCCCAATGCACGCACTCTTTCACCATACTGCAACTCAACACCCTCTTACCAATGACCCCCACGCACCTCATAACCATAACTGAAAACCTATCCCTTCTCCATAGCCAAATCAACACAATCACGCAGGGCATAAACAAAATCCTTCTCAACACCAAAGCCCCCCCCTTCCCCGCCCAACACTCAATACTCCCCTCCCTCATAAACATCAGTGAGCCACCTCAACTGCCCAATCACCAGATGACCAGCTGGCGCTCCACCCCTCGCAGCACCCAATCTCTCAGACCAAGAAGAGTGAATCCTGAGATGTCTCTGAGAGAGGCAACGACTCTCGCTAAAACCTATGACCCCAGAACAACCTAACCCCCCCCCTCCAACATACAGGTAATCACCGGAATAGGTAGAGCCAACAACCAATGTAGGTCTACAAGACTTCCTTCCCAACGCACAACCATTCCCCAAGCTCCCCCCTCCTCCCAAAACCATTCCAACAGCAGCAAGGTAAACTGCATGCTTATAAACTGCAGATCCGCAGTCAAGCACGCAATAGAGCTGGCTGATGTCATACTGAATCACGACATTGACATCGCGTTCCTCACCGAAACCTGGCTCAATGAAACATCCTATCCGATCCTTGACCTTCTAGTCCCCCCTGGTTTCTCCATCATTAAAAAAGACAGAATAGACCAACGTGGTGGCGGCATTGCCATCATCCATAAGAACAACATCAATGTAGTTGAAATCAAAACCCACTCCTTCTCTACCTTCGAATACCTCAACACCAACATAACACGTCAAAACAACAAAGTAACAAAATGCCATCTCATCTACCACCCCCCAGGAAATTCTCCTGCATTCGTAGAACAAATATCGGACCTACTTACACATTGCTCCCTATCCAACACCGAAAACATCTTCCTGGGTGACTTCAACCTCCCCTGGAATAACGAAAAGGACACTGTTATACAATCACTAAATGAACTCCTTCTCACAAATGCGCTCACCCAACACTACAAGGGTCAAACCCACAACAAGGGCTCTACCCTAGATGCAATCATAGCCAAAAACAAACCCAATAACCATCAATAACATTCTCCCAATCGACTGGTCAGACAACCACATCATTATATTCAACATCAATCAAACCGCAACTCCACCAGTCAAAACACAAATTACCCATCAAAGGAGCAGAAACCTCAATGCCATCCCCTCCCTGTCCTCGAAGAAACCATAACATCACTTCTCCCACCCTCCACAGACAACCTCAACACGGTCGAGCTCACTACACTGTACAACAGGACAATGACAACTGCTCTTGACCAACTAGCCCCTTGAAACTGAAAAGAGTCAGAGACATCCCCTCCAGAGCCTGGTTCAACAAAGACCTCAACTCCGAAAGAAGAAAAGTAAGAGCCGCTGAGAGACTTTGGAGAGGAAACCCATCCACAACCAACCTCTTCCAGCTCAGAAAAGAACGCAGTAATCACAAAAAACACATAATCAAGGAAAAAGCCTCCTTCTTCCGGAGTGCACTAGACAAAGCCAAAAACCGCCCCAAAGAACTTTTCAACATCATCCAGAAACAGACCTCCAAGCCCACCAAAGTAAACCCCCCTGCCTCCAAGCTTCAATGTAACAACCTGGCCAAATTCTTCAATGACAAAATCACCAATATTGAGCTCTCCCTAGACCAGCACCCTCAATCCCAACACAGCAAATCTTCACCCATAACGAAACCTAACCCAACCCCAGTTCACGACAGGCTCCCCCTCTCCTGTCAACCACCAAAATAAGCCTACACCCAAGACCCCCATCTTCCCCCAAGTGTTGGAAGGACTTCAAACCTCTCTCCGAAGAGGACATTTCCAATGTGATTGCCAACTCCAAACCCTCCAACCACTATGCAGACCCTCTACCCGCCTCCCTGGCTAAGAACCTCACCCTAACCCCACTGTGGACAAAGATCATCAACAGCTCCCTAAGCAGCGGACTGATGCCCGACTGCCTCAAACAAGGCCAAGTCACCCCCCTTCTAAAAAAAACAGATGCTGACCCGAATGACCTCAAAAACTTTAGGCCCATCACCAACCTTCCTTTCCTAGCTAAAATCCTGGAGAAATGTGTTCTCGCCCAACTGAACCAACACCTGGAATCTAACAACCTACTTACCTCACACCAATCCGGGTTCAGGAAGGGATGCAGCACAGAAACCGCTATACTGAGCATAACCGATGACATTCACAACTCCCTTGACTCTAACAGATGCTGCCTACTTGTCCTCCTCGACCTATGAGCTGCTTTTGACACGGTAGATCACAAGCTACTCTTAGACGCCCTACAAAAGCGTATCGGAGCGGATGGCAATGTCTTAAAATGGTTCTCCTCATTTCTACATAACCGCTCCCAACTCATAAAAATCAAAAACTCGATGTCCGACACCTCCCCCTCAACTCGAGGCGTCCCTCAAGGCTCAGTCCTCTCCCCCACACTCTTCAACATTTACATTGAACCGCTCACTACCATTCTAAAACAAGCAAACATCGCCTACCACCTCTATGCTGATGACACCCAGCTGTACCTCGAGATATCCTCCCTCAATGACATCCTCCGACTCAACTCCACACTTTCAAAAGTAGAAAATTGGCTAACACTCAACCACCTCAAACTCAACCAAGAAAAACCGAAATTCTTGTCTTCTCCAATCACGAACAACCCCCGCAGATCCAAGAATGGATAAACAACCTTGACTCTCTTAACTGCAAACTTACTCCAGCAATCTCAGCTAAATTACTAGGGATCTCTCTAGACACAAGCCTCAACATGAGCTCCCACATAAACTCCACAGCAAACGGCACCCTCTACAACCTAAAACTGCTCAACAAAATCAAACCTTTCATACCCCCCAATGACCTAAAAATCGCTACCCAATCTCTAGTTCTGTCCAGACTTGACTATGGAAATGCCACACTAACTGGGACAGCTAAAACACATATAGCCCCCATGAGAACCACCCTAAACGCAGCAGCAAGAATGGTCACAGGTACCAAGAAATACGACCACATCACCCCTGCATTACAGGACCTAAAATGGCTACCCATCGAAGCACGCTGCGCTTTCAAACCTGCCTGTCTCACCCATAAAGCCTTACACACAGGCAAACCGGACTACCTTGCAGCCAAACTCACAAAAGCTGGACAATCAAGAAACCTAAGAAGCTCCAACTCGCTCCTCTTAATCCGCCCAAAAAGACATAAACAAAAAGCCCTCTCCCGCTCTTTCTCAGGGAATGCCCCTAAAATCTGGAACTCTCTCCCTACCCACATCAGGACTAATCCCTCCTTCACGAACTTCAAGAGACAACTAAAAGAATTTCTCCTCAACCGTCATCTCTATTCATCTGGTCAATGACCTCGATCTATGTCACCTCCAGTACTCTAGATGCTACTCACTGTATTCTAATGTTTATGTTTCTATACATGTATGCTGCTGTAAAGCGCTCTGATACCCCTCGGGTCATGTAAGCGCTATATAAAACTCCAAAAATAAAAAATAAATAAAATGTGGTGTGTGCTTTATGTCAAACCCAGATTTTGTAATGGTAGGGTACACTTCCCGTACAATATACTCTACTTTGACAAAGTTTAACACTTTTTCCACCTTGTAGTTGTGCTGTACAGTGCAGCACACATACAAAGTTGAAAAGGGTTGGAGATTTTTTAAACTTGTTCCACGGTATGCTTGCCCCGAGGAGGCATAGTTTTTTTAACAAACTTCTATCTACAAATGCAGACAACAACAAAAGTGGCACAAGAAAATTTCCCCTGTCCATCTGCGATCAATACAAGGGTTCTTGCATCTTTTGTTTTGTCTGACAATCAGATTTCAGCTCTTCAACTTGATAACTCCTGACCAGGACACTATTACTTATTCAGCCATGAAGATGTCACCTTGTGACAAAACACTTGTCAGCTGTTTTCTGCTATTCTCTACATGCATGTACAGATTACAGTTACCTGACTTTTATCTTCAATAAATTACAGACTCAACACATCTACAAGAATCCTAATTTTATGAATTGACCTTGTCTGGACTTCTATTGAGTGCTTTGGTATTGTTGTCTATATTGTTTACACAGAGGAATTTTTGGACCAATGTGTGTTGGCATCCCTTGTAGTAGGGTGTTGGGAACCATAATGGCACCAATAGTATTGAACTTGATATTGTTTAACTGATAGACACTTCCAACTATATTTGCTGAAAGACCATATTGTCCCTATCCACAAATGTTACTGGAGAGGGATTTGCATCAAAACTAATAGGCGGAGGAATGGGAACGTCCATGTACCACCCATGGAACATCCACCCTGCTGCAAAATAGCACAAAGTAGCTCATAGCCTTACTTTGTGTTACTTCAGGCAACTTTCCAACGGAAATCATGATTTGCGCTGAAAAGGAAATCCCAATACACTTTTTTCAGGGTTTGCATCACTTTTATGACACACACCCAGTGCAAAGCATTAGTAATTTTTTCTCCTGCTTTAGTTGAGAGCAAGGTTATGGTTTTCCACTAAGTAGTACTTCCGAACTCCAGCAGTCTCAGTTTTTGTATCGATGCATGATATAATACATAAGGTCAGAGTGAATTCCATGGCCTTCCAACATGAGTGTGTATTTGTATAGGTCAGTGTTTCTTTGAAACATTTTGTTATTTTTACTCCATTAGTAGCTTTAAGGAACTCTGTTAATTTTGCTTGTACTACATTGACAGCACAATTGAATATCCGTAAATACATAGTACTGGATACCGTGCTTTACAGCGAGGGCAGGACAACCTTCTTCAACAGGTATACAACCTGATGCCAAATTCCAAAATCAAATCTGTAAAGGTCCTTAGTGAAATAATGATTTTTGTATAACTTGTACCGATGTTATGTCCACTGCATCACATGCAGAACAGAGGACATGATCAGACTGTAGATGCATACCAACGTGAGAGGTGTGGATCAACCAGATCAAGAGGTGTTTTCTCTCTGTCTCTCCTATTCGGCTTTCTCACACTCTTGTATGTCATATGCCATGTAATACTTTGTGGAAAAGTATCACCACTCCTGCAGGACCAACAACATTACCATACTATTAATGTATGTCATCCCCTAACAAGTCCTTACCCTTATTAAAGTCTGGTGTTTCCTATGAATGTTTAACCACTGAGTGAGTGTTCCTAAACCCCAATTTTATGGCTCATCTAGACATTCAGCAGTAATACCAACCCGCCTATCATTTCCATATTGGCTGTGTAAGCAAAGCCCAACAGCCTATTTCAGGAAATAGTCAGAGTGCCAGGATTGTTATTAGGTTCTAAAAGCTGATGCTTTTCATACGTCTCAAAAACCGTTTCACTCTAAGGTGCTTCCATTGCATCAAGGAGCACCTTAGGGATCCGCCCTGAGCCCAACTCTCTTTAATATTTATGTCAGTCCCCTGGCTGAACCCCTCAGCTTTAGCATTATTTGTTATGCAGGTGACACTCAGCTCATGTGAGAAGCTGGCTTGGAATATGGTGCACACTTATGTAAGTGGGCACCCTGCACCAATCCAGACAACCCTTATGGTGATTTTAGTGGTCTTAGACAACCTTAGAAAGCTCTTTAAGTGGTAGCTGTGGAGAGCAGCCTTGAGGCTTAGTCCAGAAGGAGTGTAAAGTAGCCTGTTTTACCAGAATTCAATCTTGTTGGTATAGATTAAGTGAAAAAGAACCACACAGTGTATTTATAAAAATATGTATTTATTATAAGACAAACAAAATAGGTATGCAGTTCCTGACAGGCAAGGGGAATGAGGTTAGCTAAATGTGGAAATGTCCTCACTTATTAGCAGGAGGAAAGGGGGATTCCTCCTTTTGGAATTAGGGCTCTCACACACCCAGCCAGCTGGGTGTCATGCTTCATCATAGGGCTTGCTCCTCGTCAGGTCGGCGCTGCAATAGCTGACGGGCACCCTATGAGGGGCTCTTTGGCGGAGATCTTTTATTCCATGCCGTTTGGTGCCGTGGGTGTAAGGGACCTAAAGGTGTAGATGTGTGAAGTGTGGGTCAATGGACCGTGGAAGGGTTAAAACAGGAAATGGAAGTCCAACCAGAACAATTTTAATGAATATGGCTTCCAACCTGGTTAAAAAATATAGATGTGGCGCACTCCTGATATGATGCGTCAGGATACTGCGCTCTACATTGTGGTCAACATGTTTCTTGCCTTAGTGTCATAAGATCTGACGGCAATTCATCAGGACCTAAAAACAGTCTATCTACACTAGTTGTGGTTTTCTAGTTAAATAACCGTGATAGACCGCAAGCAGCACCCTAAATGTGGTACCTGTGAGTATGATGGCCAACCCAAGGTAGATTGGTGACTCACACCATCAACTCCCGGCAGGTAGAGACACCTGGTAATTCCAGTGTTGTGTCGCCAACTGCGAGGTCGTCAGTGGACGGTAGGTCCACTGACGACCTCGCGGTCATACCCCTTGCCTTTCAGGAACTGCATACCTATTTTGTTTGACTTCATTTGGGCATGTATGCTGGACCTCAAAAAAGCCCTTAGTCCCCCCTTCTTCTTCTTGTTTTATTATAAGACACTCACTAACACATACAGATATCTCCTACCCGGAAATATACACAATGCACACAATACTTTGCAATAAAAACAGGTAAGTAGCACGAATACACAGTGGTCGCCAGGGGGAGACCAAACCATATACTAAAATAGTGGTATGCAAACCACGACTCGAGTCAAGACTATACCCAGAAGACGTAGAAATGCCGGGGACCCCAGGAACCACCCAAGGTGAGTATCTAGGAACCCCATGGAGGTCGCGTGCAGGGTGGGAACACGACCGCATACTCAATACAAGTCAACAGGTAAGTCGCAGTTGCAATTTTAAAGAAGAAGGACCCTTCCCAGTGGACCCTGAAGAAACCCCGTGGAAGACAGAAGGTTGGAGAGCCACCCCACCCGTGGATACCCTGGGAACCAGGACACCTACACCAGGGAAGCTGGGTGCATAGGTGGGAAGTGGCGTAGGAAACCGCCGGAGAACTCAATGGAGGACTTCAGGAAGATGCCGCTGCTGCTGCTGGAGAAGGTGAAAGTGTCCGGTGGAACCCAAAGGGGATTCAAGATGAGAACTACCTACAAGCAGAGGGGACAGAGTCTATGCCACTCAGGAGTGACCAGGAGGCACGGAAGACGAATGCCCACCGATGTCGAATGTTGCTGGAGAGCTGACAGTGACCTTGGAGCTGCAGCTGTGTGGACCAGGCAATGCTGTGGAAGACGAGGAGCTGATCACAAGCTGTCCCACATTGGATGTCAAGAGTTGAGGGGTCGGTGTCCGTCGGGAGCACCAACAAGCCTTGGCAACTGCAAACAACGTGGAAAGCGAAGAAGGTGCAGTGTTGGGACCAGCAAGGACCAGGTGACTCACCACAAGCGGGGGAGTCGGGGAAGGCCCCGAGCAATCAGGGGAGCCCACAGAAATTAAAGAAGACCCTCAAGCGGACCCACAGGCCGGAGGCACTTGAGTCGCAAGAGGACCTCGAGCAGCTCACCAAAGATGCAGGCACGCAGTGCAAGTGATGTGGTGAGGACAAAGATCTTGGTCACAGGAGATGCTTGAGGTTGGGGCTACTTGGAGCCCGAAGATCTTGGAGAAAGGAAGCAAACAAGCCTTTGCAACAGCAAGTCGACTTGGTGCACAGGGGTACGGTTCCTGACGAGGGATACTGGCGTTAAACTTGGTGAGAGGACAGGGCAGGCCTTGAGGGATGTGAAGAACCACCACCTGTGTTGCTGATCCTTTCGGAGTCCGTGGGAGCTCAGGATCAGCAGACCGGTCAGCTTCGTTGCGATGCCTGTAGATGCAGGGAAGTGACTCTTTCACTTCAAGGGAGATTCCTTCAGGTGTCTTGGGAGTCCACATGCCTTGGAAGGTTCCTGTATGGAGCACAGGCATGGACGTTGCAGCAGACGAGCAGGGCGACGAGACCAGGAGCAGCAGGAGTCTTCCCAGTTGCAGCCTCGATACCCAGAGCGAAGTCCAGAGTGCCCAGATGGTCGAAGAAGAAGTGGTGTCTTGAAATTAATCTTGTCCCACGACGAATCTAGGAACCCATCTACAGGTAAGCCCTTTAGTACCCTAAGGAAAGGGTTGGGGTGATTCAGGGTTCCCTCCCAGGGGAGGCGTCGGACAGTGGGGAGGATACTCCCATGTCCTTTGTCCAGTTTTGCGCCAGAGCGGGAGCCAACGGCTCCCTGAGCTGGTTTGAACTGGACTATGCAAACAGGGCACCAAATGTGCCCCTCAAGCAGACTGAGTATTGCTGGCAAGCGCTCCCACCCGGCCCCAATACACTAAACCCTGTCTGGGAGGTGGTCACACCTCCCTGTGACAGGATACCTAATGTTCTGCCTTCCCCTGCTCAAGCTTGGCTCAGCAGCAGGAGGGCATAATCGTGTCTCTGGTCAGCAGCAGCTATGTTGTGCTGTCCGGGTCTAGAAGACTGGTACCGGGAGCACTGAGGGCCTCCCGGAGGAGCTTTACAGTGCATGTAATCATACCTCCCACAACATTTAAACTAAGATAATTTAAATGTTTTAGAACCTGGACATCATTGCACAGACAAAGAAATAAAACTGGGTGGCAACCAGAGTAAAAGAACGAAACAATCTAAACAGAAGCAAATTGGGAAGGAGTCAGCACACTAGGAGAGGCTCTATGGCCTCTGCTTAAAGGCACAGACATGGCACAGAAAATTTCTGTACAGCATCAGAAGGCAGAACAGGAGGCAAAGTACTTAAACGCTAATCACCACTACAACGGTGTGCCTGTAAGAAATGTGGGAAGGGCGACTGCAAACCTTAATAATTAATCACAACTCCTGTCAAGGTAAACCCTCAAAGTCGCTAAATGAACCGAAGCTCAACCCCTTGGTAGCTATGGCACAGAGCAGACATGCTTAACTTAAGGGCAATGTGTAAATATTTATGCAGTACCAAAACAGTAGTAAAGCCAACACACCAAGCAATAAAAGTCCCAAACTGAATTACAAAAATAGAATAAAATTAAGTAAACAAAACAAGACCAAAACAACAAAAATCCAAGAAGTAGAACCGGAGATATGCATTTTAAAGTTTTAAGTAGACATAGCACCAAAAAGCACAAATCTCCAATGAAAGTCAATGGTTGCTGTAAATCAGGACCATGGCATGATTTGAGGCTAACTGCAATGTAGCCCTGGTCGGATAAAACAAACACATTGGTCCGGGTACGTCTGGAAGTCAAAAAGTTCCAACGAAGAAAGGGACGTTGTCACTTTTCTGAAGAAAAACATTGAAATTTCTTCTAAGCCCCAAACAGCCACAGGATTACACTTCTAAGGCCGCTAGAATCTCAGGGGAGGTCACTTAGGAACTCCCAGGGTATCAGGCAACGGCAAAGTCCAGTCTAAGTACAGTTGCCATTGGTCAGCTGTGTAATTTAGGAAAAAGGCATCTTGCATGACGCAAGGGCAACACAACCCTTTGATAAATCTGGGCCTAAGACTGTAAATACCAGCTTCATCACTGGTGCTCTGTGTGACTTAAAACAATGTGCTAGGAAAACTATTCTGAAAATTAATAGCAATGGTGGGTCCATTTAAATGTTTAGCATTTGATACAATGCACCAATGAAAAATATTTGTAAAATACCCTGCCATCTTACCAATACACTCTGCCCTGACACTACTTAATGCACATGTGAGCCCATACTCTTACGGTTTGTGTACAATTAGTCACATAACATAAGGCAGAGGAGACTGTCTCTGTGAGGGGCTGAAACTTGGTGCTAAAGTTCAGAGCTTGTTGCAGATTGCGTCAAATGGTGTGTTATAGCTTTGTTTGTGTTATGTTTATATGTGTGTGCATAAGATTATGATGAGGTGTAGGACACTTATATGATCCTGGGAACTGGTGAGTTTGGTGAGGTAAAGCACAAAAGGTCAAGAGTCGCAGATGAGTTGCAAAATACAAGGAAGACTGTGGTTGCAGTGGGCTTATTTGTGTTTATTAGCTATTCAGAAGGGGTAAAGACATAATTTAGCATAAGAGCAGGGAACAGTTCGTAAGGGATAGGGCTTCAAACTCTTTAGACTCAGAGCTCAATTGGAGGGTGAATTTCCCAAAGTATGGGCATCAATCACTTAGCACTGTGGCTGACTGTTCATTTTAGAGGATGAAGAGCACTTCGAGTTGAGCCACAGGAAATTAGGGAGCATTACACGGAGTGGGGGATACCTGTCAATGAGAGTGACATATTGCAAACTCCTGTAACTATTTTTTAACCCTATCTTAGTGAGGGTTCTTTGTGTGTATTACAGTTAAAGACAATAGGTGATACAGACAGTTAAGAAAATGCAATTGTACATGCCCTGTCATATGTTATAAAGGAGAATCTTCATGAAAGGGCAGGATGAATAAATAAAAAATAAATAATACATTAAAAAAATACACATATCAAAATTAGGGGTGGACGAGCGAGATTTGGCATCCCCGTTCATGATTTCCTGTCGCTAAGAGGACATCTGGTGAGATTTTTCTAAAGAGGGCAGCCGCGGGCATTGCCACCATTCATGGTCAGAAAGCTGCCGCTCCATTAAAAAATCTACTTGAGTAGCAGCAAAATCAATCCATTAAGCTGTGCTCTCTGGTGCACCGTGTGGTGCTGTTTACAGTGATTTTTTAGCATGGAAAGAGCTTTCAGCACTAAATGACACCATGACAGAGCAACGTGTCTATTTCCGCCTGTTTGCGGAACGCCGTGGAATCTCACAGAGTTTTTATGTAACTCTGCCGAATTCCACAGAATCAAATTCCACGAGTTCCTCCCACCTCTAATCACAATCATAAGCAGGACAGTAGTACTAGACAGAGTTTACAGATTCATACATCACCGCTATCACTCTGGTTATGGATACCTGATCGCAGATTAGGGTTTAAGACAGCAGTAGTGGGTAGTATTCAAATAAATGCCTTAAACATATTTTTGGAAATGTAATCATTTTAAACCCATACAGCAGTTTATTAGTTTATGAATATATGCACATTTCGCAATGAAACACTTACTGTTCATTTTAGACAAATAAACTAATTTCCAAGGCCAGCATTTTGCTGGGAGTGGTTTCAGACTGACGGTTCGACTGCGGGGATGTGTGGACTTTGATGCTTCTCAGTCTCATCCACCTTGTTCACCGAGGAAGCTAAAAAGCCACTCCCGAGAACACAGGGGGAAAGGGAAATTGAGGAAAAATTTACTTCACTGCATAGCATTATTTTTTGGACCTGGTATAGATTTGTTTCATGTGATTGAGTCCTGAAGAGAATAAAGAAACAACATTACTATAATGCCTCCTAAACTGAACTGTCTGATATACTGTGTATGGTATGCCTCATAGAATTGAGTAACTTAACCTGCAACATATAATGTGAAATGTTAGTCTAAAGTTTAACTCCTCTGTGGTGTAATGATATACGCATGTGGAAATTAATCCTTCAACTTCCTTGAATAATATCAAATGCAATGTACAATACCTTCAGAAAGCCGAATAAAATACATAGTCCAAGAGAGTTGGAGATTGTCTCTTTGCCGATGAAAACATAACATTAGTCCCATAGAGTCAGCTATGAAACAATGCCACCTTTGAAGAAAGTACATATAAGCACTTGTGGCTGCACTCCAACAACAATCAGTTCCACTGAAGAATTATGGCTGATGTAAGAAGAAGATTTCTAGAGATGATCTCAGCACCGTTCAGTCTTCAAATCAAGTGAGAGCCAAGCATACAAAATATGGCCATTGTGAAGCAAAGTTCTTCAAGTTAAGTTCTTGATATACTAGTGCCAAAGATGGCCACAATATTCTAGTTCACATTTGTTCTTGTTTGGAATAAGATCTTCACTATGTGGATGCCATTTTGGTTTGGGGAAATATACACCCAACACTCGCCATTTCAGCTTCTATCTTAGAAGTAAACCTGTGACTGTGGGTCCCCACCGAGCCCAGAAAGACGGTCACCCACGCACTCATCAACAGCAGACTCAACTACGGCAACACACTCTATGCCGGCATCACCCAGAAACTCCTCAAGAAACTGCAGAACATTCAGAATGCCTCCGCCAGACTCATCCTCAATACCCACCGCCACAGCCACATCACCGGCCACCTGAGAGACCTCCACTGGCTCCCAGTCACCAAAAGAATCACCTTCAAGCTCCTCACACATGCATACAAAGCCCTACACAACGCGGGACCTGTGTCCCTCAACCACCTCCTCGCATTCCACGCAGCCACCAGAGACCTCCACCCAACTGGCCCTGGCCACCATCCCCCGTATCGGCAAGACCATGGCCGGAGGAAGATCCTTCTCCTACCTTGCAGCAAAGACCCGGAACACCCTGCCTCTGCACCTCAGGCAATCCCAGTCACTGCCTCAATTCAGGAAGGACCTCAAGACCTGGCTCTTCCTCTGAACCACAGTGCTTTCGACGGATCAGCACCCCTCTCAACCCCCCCAGCGCCTTGAGACCCTTATGGGTGAGTAGTCACACTTTACAAGTCACTTGATTCATTGATTGATTGATTGACTTAAACTTGCTTTCAGTATTAAATATAGTAGATCAAAATTTAAGATATAATTTTTCTGAATGACTAAATGTAGGAAACCATAAATGTACCTAATGCCTATATCCATCTACCTTAATTGAACCCTGTGGTGAATCCTCTCCTGCTTTGACCACAAGTGCTGATTTTCCTGGCAGGTGGGCAGCCTGATTCAGCGAATACCAACAATATGCCCCAAAAGGCCACAAATGCCCAACAATTTGTCTGTGTTGGACATTACCATGCCGTAGAAGCCCAGAGGATGCCAAGAATTACCACTAATCTGTCAGCAGTAGAACTAGCATTTTGTCAGGTGTATCATACAATAGATGCCCCCAATATGCAGCAAATTATTACCAATGTACCAAGATCAGAATTTGACCAATGGTTGATACCATTATGCCATGAAAGCCCCTAATGTGTCGTGATTTTCACCAACATGCCAAGAACAGCATTTCTCCAAGGCTGGACATCATCATGTCATGGATACCCCACTATGTCAATAATTACCACCAATGTTGAAGGTCAGCATTTTGCCAGGGGTGGGCGCTATCATGCCATGGATGCTCTCAATATAAAATGAATTGCCACCAATATGCCAGAACCTGCACAATCACACACTCTCACACTTGCACACACACACATAGGCACTTGCTCACACACAAGCACACATGCATGCACAATACCTCACCTGTGTGGACACACACACGCACAAACACATGCAACATTTGAGAAAAGTTTATTTACTTTTTTACTTACCTTCCTCTTGTTACTTGCATGGATCTGGCTTTAGCTCCTTTACTGGTGGTTACCTTAGGCTCTGATGTTGTGATCCACAGAATGGTAGACTAAGCATCCTGCTAAAAGTGCTTTTTATATAATTTTGATTTTTCAGTTATGCTCATATATGTAAATGTAGTTGATTTTTTTGCTTTTTTGTGCCTTTTGTTTCAATTCAATTTTTGTTTACTATGGTGGAAGTGATCACATAAAAGTATTAATGTTCACTGCACTTTGCCTTCAATTTTTGTTGGCTATGACTGCAACTATGGCTGTCTGCTCTTGCTGGTAGATCTGATGTCCATGTCCATATTCCATTACAGATGATTTTGGTCCTTATTTGGGGTTTGGAGAAGCTGGACATCTGCTAAGAATTCTTAGATGTTTAGTCTGCTGTATTTAGAGCACCATCAATGCCCCGCATTCACCCAACTTTAAACCTTTTTGGGCATGTTTGCTGCTCTCACAAAACATTCAAAAAGACCTTATAATCTCATATTATGAATATATTTTTCTATTTTACCCCTTAATGGGGGGGGGGGCATAATTAGCTTGTAGGGCAGATGAATGTGCTATCCTCCAATTGGATGACTCCTCCCCGGAATTCAGGGCATAGAATTATGAGATATATTTTTCCTGTAAATTATTCCCAATCAGAATTGGCCTTGCTTTTGTTCTACTCCCACAACCCTCTGAGACAATCTCCCAAAATCTTCAAGCTTCTTTATTATAGTCGGCGTCCCTCAAGGCAATCCATTTACAGTAACTTTCCTGCTGTTTTAAAGTTGTTTTTAATCTGCCTCTTCTGCTTTTCAAGAGGGCACTCTGTTTCCCCTTCCTTGCGAATAATAAAGAAATTGCCGTCTGATTAACCTATTAATCTCTTTGTTTAGGAGCGCTACTCTTCCTACTTCTCTATTAGGAGCCTGAATGGGGTATACCTTTTTCTGCTTTACCACAAACTGTTTCATATGCTGCTCATACTTCAGGATAATACCTTCCCCCCCGCCCCCACTGCACCATCCTTTACTGCTGTCCCTAAAGCCTCCATCAGATTAGCAATTTTATTGGCTTTCCAGTGCCTTCTACCATTGGACTTACTAAAACCGACTGTGTCTCCTCTATAATTCATAGAGGCCCCCCCTGTTACAGACAAATGTATCCTAAGTGAGATAACAGAGTGATTACTATATGAAGTTGCAAATACATTAAAATCCATAACGATGTCAAAAGTTTGATAGGAGGTATATAGAGGCAATTATATAGTCAATTAATGACAGTTTTCTTCGCCCAATTAGTATTTTTTGCTAGACAGTCCTCCCCTACTCGGCCATTTACTATCAAGTATTCTTGTTTTTTTACGCAATCTAATAAAATTGATCTTTTTTATTGGTCTTTATTTTTTTCCGGGAACATCGCTGGAGGAATATTTTGGGCTTTTTCTCTACTCAGGTCTGAGAACACACTTAAGGCATTATTGGAAATTTTTGTTTTAAAATCATCCACTAAATGTGGCTGAAAACAATTCTCCTGTTCCAGTTATGAAAACAAACAACTCACTCTATTACTCAAGTGGAATACGAATAATCTAGAGGAATATAAGCATTCATATTTAATAAAGAATCCTCTATATCAAGCCCAGGGATTCTGCTAATTTTTTTTCCTTGAAAATGGTTGCTTGTGTGCTCAAAGTACTTATGGAACCAGTTATACTTATTGCTTAAATTTACACCCTCCCCCCAGCATGGCTTCTACTTGAGAGGGATGCTCTTCTACTAAAAACATAATAATTATCTAAGTCTATATGTGTTGCCTGCCATGTTTCCTAGATGCAGATAATATGCGCCTGCAGGTTTTTCAAAAATGCTAATTTAGTTGATCTTTCTGAAAACTTTCAATGTTCCGGGAAACCTGTTTTAACCCACTGTTAGCTGAACAACTGCTTCATATTTCCCAGGGTGCGATTATCAATGATGGAGCCTGCAAGCCAGTTCCACCTTCTATCTTCCTATCCCCCCCTCTATTTTTGCAGGCTCTTGCTTATTCTCTGCAATGGATATTCTTCTACCTCTCTCTCGCCAAAAGATACCACCATACCTTTTGCATTTTCCCTCAACCCCTCTTTCCGTCACTGATGATACCCTAGACTCATATTTAGCAACCATACCTCTATTTGGAAGATGGTTATATTCTTTATTTGCCACTAGCTTAAAGGAGAAGATATCAATTCCCTTACATAGGAGTTGGTGACAATTTTGCACACTTAAATTTGCTACCACTTTTGATTAAAAAACTACTCTCAACTTATTGACAGTATGGCTACTCAATATTTGAACTAAATATATATTCCTACTTCGAACCATTCTCAAATCTTCTACTTCAGAAAAGCACTTCAGCAATCTGATCTGATGGCAAACTAAATTGACTGATTACCCTCATAAAATGCTTCAGGAAACGGTGACAATTATGACAGCCTTGCAGAGATTGATTACACACTGTTCAATGCCACGTACAAACTGCTGCAAGGTTGCTCTGCATCAAGGAGAAGTTTTACATGCCTGCATTCAGCTGTGGACGGAAGCAGTGGACCACTATGATTGTAGGGGGTGTGACGCGTGGTGCCTGACTCAAGGAATGGGTCCTAACGTCGTCAGTAATGCAAAAGGAAAGGCCACCTCTGTTGCCATGTTGTCTGGAGGGTGAGGCAGGTTCGTGCTCGGCAGTGGAGCCTGCACCTTCTGCAGCAACGGCACTACAGAGCACTCAAAGAAATCCGCTGGTGGCCCAGACGAACATTACAGGCGAAAGGAAGGGGAAAGGCAGGGCTATGCCCCAGCAGTGTCCGGCCGGCTCATCTGTTTTGGAGCTCATGTGAGGTTTCTCTGGTGGAGTGGAAGCTCTCTGCCATTAGGAGGGGTCCACGGAGGATGTCAACAGTGGTCAAACTTCCCATCAGGATGGGGAGATGCCGGCAATAATGGTAGATGCATCAGTGCCTGAGGAAGAGGAGACAAAGCTCGGAATGAAGCTGAGTGCCCAGCTGAGCGCCCCGCTGGTTATGGATAAGGTAAATTATGCTTTCTGTTTATCTTTGCCTGATTCTAACAAAGGAGGCAGCCTGATGAATTCGGCCAGTCCCAAATTATTGTGGTCATTTCAGATCTGGAGGGGGCTATGGCGGACAATGCAGTATTGGGCCCATGTATGATGGTGGAAGAGAGGCACAGATGTTCCCCTAGTGAAGCTAAACTACAACAGTAACCGGGGCAAAAGATTTGGAGTGGGACTACTCACCAACTGAGCAGCTGATTGGTATCTTGACCACTACTCCTCAAGACGCTCTTAGTACAATACCCCCACTTTGGGCACGATTCTTCAAATTATCTGGCCACACCGCGATGAAACTCGACAAAATAGCCCCAATCACAAGCAGCTATTCGTAAGGTGCAAGGGGCAGTTAGAAAGGTGGACAAGTCCTGTAAAGCCATCGGGGAGCACCTGAGGGAACTTGAGACTAGAGCGACTACCCTCAAGATTGATGTGGCGGGCACTAAAGGACAGAGGCTCATGAATCGCAATTGACTGATATTCAATGGAACCTAAAGGATCAGGAAAACCGCCAAAGATTAAATAACCTGCAGGTCCTTGAGGTTCCGGTGGGTAAGGAGGGATCGAATGCCCATATATGCATGTTGGATATGTTGAGTAAAACCTTTCCTGAACTTGAAGGCTAGAACTGGTCCTAGGAGATACAGCTGGCCCACCGGGTGACTTTTATCCAAAAACAGCCAGTCAAACCGGACATGAATCCTCGCGCTGTTCTGGTTTATTTTGGAAACTTCCTTCTGAGGCAAGCTATTTTTGAGAAAGCTAGACCTGAAGCTAGGAGAACTGCGGGTGATTTCTCATTCTTTGTTAGGCCTGACTTCTGTCATGTAACGATCGAGAGGCGATTGCGCCAACTGATCAAACCATTTCAAGACAAGGGGGCTCAGGCCTATTTAATGAATCCAGTTCGCCTGAAAGTGTTCTGGGGCGATTGGACAAGATTTGTTACCTCAGAGGTTAATGCAAAAGAGTTCTTAACGAAGAGTGATGTATAATGGTCAACCCTCTTCTTTTTCACCCTGCTAGGGAACTAGTAGTATCAGGGCTAGGTACGAGGGATAAGGAATAGATACTATATAACAATTGTTTGGGGTTCTTTTTTCCTCTTTCCTTTTCTTTTTTAAATCACTTTAAGGTGAGGGTTTCTTAATGGTGGCAATACGTGTGGTTTGGTTCGTTCACTGATCAGAGAGGCTGCTTTCATTCTCCACAGACTGGATGACGGTCTGGGTGCTTTTCAGGTTTGGAGGGGGTGGGTGGGATGGTGAATGGTCCGGAGGGGTTTTGGGGGGGTGAGTCGGAAGAGTAGGGGATTGGGGGCAGGAAGGGGGGGCGGGAAAATCCAGAGAGAAAATAAGGAAGGCCAATTGGAAAGTCTGAACACAAAAGAGTTGGGTAGTCAGTGGAATCTCATTTTTGAGTATTTTGTTTCACATGGGTAAGATAACAATATGTTCTGTAAAAGTGGGGGGTTTGAACGATAAGATTAAGCGATTAGGGGCTTGTGAGATATTAAGATCCTTAATTTGTCAACAAGAGACCCACATTCCATGGGGTAAGAAGGAAACTCTGCAGATCAGAGGGTATGCTCTAGCTATATGCTAAACTCAGACCTCAACAATCAGGGGCATAGCTATTCATGTTAAAAACAATATCGGACTAGAGAAACGAGTTCTAGCGGACAAGTGGGGTAGATGGGCGGTGGTTGCCCTAACCATAGGATTGACGTTTTGCACTATTTATGGGTCTAACCAGGATGATCCCAAGTATAGGAAGATCTAGAGATGGAACTGGCATCTTGGCCAGATCCTTTGATTATATGTGGAGATTTAAATATTCACCTGGAGGTGGGTGATGCTCAAATAAATATATATAGGGGAAGGAAACCCCAAGTTTATAGGGCACTGGCCTCTTTAAGGGCCAGTCACGGTCTAAGTGATGTATGGGCTGTCAAGAAACCTTCTGACCCAGGGTACACATACTTTTCTTGTCCCCATAAAAACATGTTAGATTCGATTACTTCCTGGTTTCAGCCACTATCCTTAGTAAAGTTGGAATTAAAAAACTCCCCAAATTAGTGTTAGATCATAATCCTCTATTTTTGGATATTTAAGGATTGGGGGGCTTAAGAGTCAGGTCAAATGGACATTTGATAGGAAACTTCTCTCTAATGAGACATTTATTGAGCATATCAGCCGCTGGTTGGTAGGCTATTTTGATATAAATTGCTGTAGCGCATCACGAGGAGTGGTTTGAGAAGCTTTTAAAGCTGGGCTGAGGGGGAAGTTATTAGCTATGTGGGACGGAGGCGGAAAGTACAGAGGGCTGAGTTTAATGAATTGATAGAAAAGTTAGCATTTTTGGAGAAAGAAGCTGTAGCAATAATAGGCCAGGGGCAGGAGAATGCGCAAGAACAAAATCTACTACAATTAGAAGTGGTAACGGCGAAAGCCAAGATTAATAGCTATTATAGTGAGAGAATGACTGAAGGATTCCACGAGAGCTACGAATATAGGGAGTCAGTAGGGAGGTGTTTAGCAGTACGCACAAGACAGAAGGCAGCTAGGAACAACATTATTAAAATAAAAAAGAATGATCGCCAGGATGCGACGGAGCCTAGTGATATTCTCTGCATATTTGAGAGATTCTATAGAGAACTAGATCAAGAGGATCCCCCCTGCTCTAATTTTGGGGGTTGGGGGAGGAAACGTGGGGGAGCAACTGAGAGCAATTATTCCAGCAATGCGCCTGGAGATAAAGACTGATATTACACTGGTGGGAGTCACAGATGCTTTGCACATGATGGCTTCAGGGAAGGCTGTGGTACCTGATAAGATTCCTCTTGAATGATATAAAGTGTTTCTGTCTGAGTTAGCTCCTCTATTGTTGGATCTATTTTTGGATGTGCAACAAAATGGGATTCCTCCCCAATCTTGGCAAGGCACAGATATAATCATCTTTCCAAAGAAAGGGAAGCTGTTTCATCCACTTTCCCTAATAAACACTGATGCTAAACTCTTCTCGAAAATCTTGGCTACCCGGTTAGGAAGGATCATAGCTATTCTAGTATCTCCATGGCAACATAGGTTTATACCAGGTAGAGGAACTAAGGATCACATCAGACGTGTTATATCCCTGTTTGATATAGCGGAAGTAAAAGGTGACGGATGGCTGTGATCCTCCTTGATGCAGAAAAAGCCTTTGATCTAGTGTCATGGGAGTATCTATGGGAAATTTTGGCACAAACCGGATTTGGCCCGTGCTTCATTACCGCTATTAGTACAATGTATTTTAAAGCATATGCCAGGCTCCAAATGATGGGTAACGAATCAAGGAAAATAGAGGTGGCCAGAGGGACAAGATAGGGTTGTCCCTGCTCCCCAATCTTGTTCGCCATGTATATAGATCCATTCATCAAACAGATCATACAAAGCCAAGTAATTAAACCTGTTACTGCCTGTGTTTATGATACAAAGGTACTGGCATATGCAGATGACATGGCCATTGTAACACCAGACCCAGAGAAGGCAATGACAGAGGTTGACATTTTTTAGCAAGGAAATATGGGAAGAAATCAGGGTACCTTCTGAACAAAGAGAAGGCACAGATTGTTTGCTCTAAAAATATTAGTTTTCAAGACGCCCGTAGGATGGATACAGCTATGTATTTGAGGGTTAGGATAACTTGTAAGGTGGATTCCATATGGTCGATTAATCTGGATCCCTTCTTATGCGATATCAGTACCGACTTAAGACGCATGGATAAGTTACACTTGTCGATAATAGGGAGATGCACTATACTTAAAATGGTCATTCTCCCTAAGGTACTGTACTTGTTTCGCTCTATCCCCCTTGAGACAGAAGGTGCTATATATAAGAAATTGGACTCCATGTTTATAAACTTTATATGGCAGTATCATAAAACAAGACAATCTCTAAAAATGTTTACACTTCCTAACTAAAGGGGTGGGTGGGCTGTCCCTAACCTGGTATTTTATTATTGGTCAGCTCTTCTACAACAGACCGGATTCTTGTTTTCAGCAGACAATACAAATATCGAAAGTCAGGAATATGTCTCGGCTTCCCCTACCATATATCAGCTGGCTATAAGTAGGGATGTGTAAAAACACGAGAGTGACCCCTCAAAGCCAAGAGCCAGGGTACTATAGTCAATATTCAAAAACAACTGCTCTTGGCACGTGAATACACAAGAATAGGCGTCGACGCGTTTCAGTGGTATCAAAGCAGAATAAGACCACCTTTTTCAGGACAATGTATAAACTACCCCTCTTTCTTATAAACAACCTCTAACATTAAGGTAACTTTCACTTAGATGGACTGTTCACATTCAGATGCTTGATGAATCCTAATAAAAACCCTTAATAATGTGAGTCATCAAGTATTTCTTAAATCTTCCTTTCTTTCAATCAGGGAGTGGTAGGCCGGTCATCAATATGAACCCTTAGTTTTTGAGTCCGTGGACGTGAATGTGAACGGTCCATCTAAGTGAAAGTTACCTTAATGTTAGAGGTTGTTTATAAGAAAGAGGGGTAGTTTATACATTGTCCTGAAGAAGGTGGTCTTATTCTGCTTTGATGCCACCGAAACGCATCGACGCCTATTCTTGTGGGGTTACATCCGAGGAACAAAAGTATTGACTGTAAAAAATCAAATGTTGCCAATACTGTTATTGATTCTTTCGGAATAACCAGTGCTAATGACAAATACTCATGTATGTTGTTTTTATCTTTTTTTAATGTTTTCTTTTTAATATGTTGAATCATTGTATGATAAATTATTTTATCAATTTTTATTATTGTTGAAAGTGATGTGATGTACATTCTGATGATGTTTTTTAGTTTTAAACAGAAAGTTTTATTTTAGAAGAAATGCAACCAAGTACAAACATTCAAATAAAATATCGAAATATTAAATAACAATAAGTAAGTTAACATCATATTATAGAAAAAAGTACATAATAGAAGTCAGAATGATTGCATATAGAAAAATGGGTTACAATAACTGCGAAAAAGGAGGGAGGGAAAAAGGAAAAAGAAGAGATGCAATAATGACAAGATTAAATATACATTGTGAAGGTAGGAGAACTTAATATGCTATAAAGGGTATCATTATTTTAAGAAATGATAGCTGTAAAAGAAATATAATCACAACAGAAAAAGGACAGAAATGATGTGGCTAAATACATAATCAAATAAATGAGTAATATACCAATAAAAACCAATCATGGCGGTTTGGGGACTTCTTCGAGTGATGGGCGATGTTGGGTAAATTTTTGTGCCGAAGTATCCAAAAAGATAGTCACCGGGGACCATATGTGTTCTCTTTTTAATAATAACGACATAGGAGAGACATATGCACGATCAAGTCGATGGTTATAGCAGACACTATACCACCAAACTTGAACAGAAAGTTGTAAGGATTGTTTCCAGTTTTTTGTTATTTGTTGAAAGGCAATAGCAAGTAATAGATCCACAACATCCGTGTTATAGGAAGGAGATTGCCAATGATCAGATAATGTGCCCAGAAAAATGTCTTTAGGGGAAAAGGGGTAATGAGTGTGGAAGATAGCATTGATTTGAGACCAAACCTTTAACCAAAATTGGTGTGTGGGAGGACAAGAAAAAAGCATGTGGTATAAATCAGCATGAGGAGAATTACAGGACCAGCAATTTGAGGAAAGAGTAGAGTTGAATTTATGTAGGGACATTGGAGTGAACAAAAGTCGATTATATATAAAGAAAAGTGTTTGAGTTGTGCTAGCTGATCTTGAAGTCTTACGGAGTTTTAACCATAATTTATCCCAAAAGACAGTAGACTATGAAATGAGGAAATCATGTTCCCATTGAAGTTCTATATTAGTTTTAGTTCTGTTCTCAGGGGGTGTATTGAGGAATTTGTAAATTGATAAGGCACTAGGTTGGGCACTCAAAATGGGAAGAATATTACGATGGGATAATAAAGGAGGTGGAGTAGAAGATAATGATGAAAGAGAGGAAGATATATTTTGGATCAATAACTTAAATTTGGTAGAAAACGATTTTGGTAAGTTATAAAGTGATTGTGCTTCAGAAAAAGTAAGAAAAGAGTCATTAGAATAAAGCTGATGGATCCAAAGCAGACCTTTGTCTCGCCACGTTTTCCAAAAGATGGGTTTGTTTTTAATTTTAAGAAGATGATTGTGCCAAATGGAAGAATTAAGAAATTGTTCTTTACTGGAAAGGTGTGAAATTAAAAGGGAATGGAATAACTTATGAGTAGAGTTATTTATAGGTGAGGATAAGTGATGAGTCTTATGAGTAAAAGTAAGAGATTCATTAAGAGAGAAGGGAGATAAAAAGAAAGTTGGATATCTTTCCATAGTGGGGAGGAGTTGGAGGTGGAAGGATTTAAAGATTTAGAAAGTTGTTTAAGAAGAAGAGCTTTATAGTAAAGTAAAAAGTCAGGGAAATTAACTCCACCCTGGGATTTAGGACGTTTAAGCATGATTAGAGATAAACGTGGTTTCTTTTTATTCCATAGAAAGACCGACAGAATGGAGTTAATTTTTTTGAAAAAGTATGCAGGGAAGTTAAGAGGAATAGCCGAAATCATATAGAAAATGACAGGAGCAAGCATCATTTTAATAGTATCCAGCCTGCCCCACCACGACAAATATAAAGGATGCCATTTAGAGATAGATGTAGATAGTGTAGAGAGAACGTCAGTCATGTTTAGGGAGAGATTTTGTCTGATAGAGGGGGCAAACCAAAGACCTAAGTATTTAATTTTTTGGGGATTTCATGAGAGATTAGTAGAGACAAAATCTTGTTTAAAACATAAAATATTAAGAGGGAGAACCTCGCATTTATCATGATTCAATTTATAACCACACATTAAAGAAAAGTATTGACTTCTGCAGAGAAAGCTGGGATAGATTGTTCTGGCTTAGAGAGATATAACAGAATATCATCTGCATAAACACTCATTTTAACATGAAGTTTATCATGTTGGAAGCCATATATGTTGGGATTTTGCAAGAAAGGCCTCTAGCGCAAGAATAAAAAGAAGTGGAAAAAGGGGGCATCCTTGACGAACACCTCTCTGCAACGTGAAGGAACTAGAAATGGAACCATTAGTAAAAATAGAGGCTTTGGGGGAGGTGTATAGTAAAGAAATATAAGAAATAAATTTAGGTCCGAAGCCAAACCAGGATAATGTATGGAAAATAAACGACCAATCCATACGGTCAAAGGCTTTTTCTGCATCTAGAGAAATAGCTGCAAGTGAAAGAGGGTATTTGTTAGATTTGTGTAATATATTAAAGAAGGTCCTGGTATTGTCCGAGATATTTCGACCCTTAATAAAGCCAGATTGTTCTTTACAGATAATGGATTGTAGAAGGGGTTCTAGGTGAAGAGCAAGAATTTTGGCAAATAATTTATAATCAGTATTAACTAGTGATATTGATCTATAGTTTTTACATAGGTGAGGGTCTCTCCCTTCTTTAGGAATTAGGCAGATAAGAGCGTATTGAAAAGTACCACTAGAAGCATTAGAAGGAATGAAATGTGAGAATAAAGAAAGGAGAAAGAGAAGTAGGGATTTGGAGAAATGGGAATAGAATTCTACAGGGAATCCATCTGGACCGGGTGCCTTTCCTGTATTAAGAAGTTTTAGTGCTTGGGTAATATCCTTTATAGTAATGTCCCGTTCTAATAATGAAAAATCAATATCTGGAGGAAATTGTTTTTGTATTGATGCAAGATAATTTTGTATGGCCAAAGAATCTGGGACATGTTCAGGGGTATAAAGGGAGGAATAATATTTTTTGAATTCCTCCAAAATGTCCAAATTTTTAGTTACAGGGGAAGAGGTGGAATTTAATACATAATCAATATTGGTGCGATCTTTCTTAATTTTAAGATATGAAGCGAGGAGTTTGCCTGCTTTGTTTTGGCCACCATAGTAACGAGCACTGCCTCGAAGGAGATAGGCGGAAGCATTTTCCATAGATAACTTATTATATTTAAACGTTTCCTTAATTAGATTATTCAGGTCTGACACAGAGTTAGTTGTAGTGTAAAGTGATTCTAGTAGTTTGATGGATTTAAGAATTTCATTTGCTTTACAGGAGTTTTGATGTTTCTTTTTGGCAACATAAGAAATAATAAAATCCCTAGCTGAAGCTTTAAAGGTATCCCAAACAATAGAGAAGGATGAGACAGAAGATATATTACGTGAAAAGAAATCTGTAATGAAGTCTTCAAAAGAGGAGGTAAAAGTTTGATCAGCTAACAAGGAAGTATTAAAACGCCATCTTCTACTATTGGTATTAATCGGGAGTAACTCTAAGTCTAAAATTACAGGAGCGTGGTCTGAAATCAATATAGAGCCAATATCAGCTTGTAGTATAGATTGTGTTAATGCTTTAGAAACAAATAAATAATCTATACGTGATTGTGAGAGATGAGTGGGGGAGAAAAAGGTGTATTCACAGAGTTGTGGATGGCAAAATCTCCAAGAATAAACAAGAGATCTATCTGGAATAAGGTTGGTGAAATGTTGATGCATTGAGGAAGGAACAAAAGGAGTTTTAGATGTACGGTCAATATAAGGATCAATAATTAAATTACAGTCCCCACCAAAAATAAGATACAGGGTAGATATAGACATCAGAAGGGTAGAAATGTGAGGCCAAAAGTTATTATCCGGCTTAGTAGGGGCATTTACATTAAACAAAGTAATAGGTATATCATTGACTTTAAGATGAGCAATTAACCATCACCCTTCATCATCTGAGTCCTGAGAAAGAAATGTGATATTAAGGGCCATATTATCAAGAACGGCGATAAGGGGCTTGATAATATGCCCTATAGAATTCCAATAGAAGCCCAGGTTCTGGTGTGAAGGACATCAAACCTGGGCTTCTATTGGATTCTATAGGGCATATTATCAAGCCCCTTATCGCCGCTTTAGCGGCAGTTTCCTGCCGCTAAAGCGGCGATAATGTTATCGCCGTTCTTGATAATATGGCCCTAAGTTTTTTATGACACAGAATCACAGTCCCATTTCTTTTACTAGTACCCGGAGAGGAAAAAACATTTCCCACCCATTGTCGCTTCTGAACTTCTGAAGCAATTAAGTGAGATTCTTGCAAAAATACAATATCCGACTTAAGACTAGATAACTGGGTAAGAACCCTTTGCCTTTTAATAGGCGTACCCAAACCTTTAACATTCCAGGAAATAACATGTAACGTCATTAATCAACTATATATAGTGGAAATAAAAATTGTAAGATATCACAGCAATGCAAGGATATAGTAAATAAGAGATTTACAACATTAGAAAAAGTGAAAAATAAGTTTTCCAAAAGGAAGGAAACAGGATATGAAATGAGGGATATTAAAATAGAAAAGATAAAAAGGAAAAGTAAAGGAAGAAAGAAAGGAAGTAAAAAGAGGAAAATAGAGGAGAAAAGAAAAAAATGAAGAGAAGAGACAAAAAAGACACTAAAACATACCAAAGATTCAAACATTGATGGAGGGTGTTGAAGCCACAAAGGGAAGACGGACGACCAGCCACGAAACTCCAAAAAAGACCACGAGGAAGGCATTAATTCAAATAATGGACTACACAACAATGGGTGGATCAAGGGGACGGCATCTAATGGGGAAGAACAGAAGGACTGGAAATTAATTAGTCAAACCAAACATATCATAGAACCATTGCAACATTATAATTTAGTAAGAGAGAAGAAATGATCAAGCAGAAGATGATCCTGCAAAGTCCATGGAGTCTTCTCTACAACTATCAAGGAACTGCTGAAGCAAAGCTGGATCTTTGTACATTGTTTTCTCTTTTCTTATAAGTCACTTTGAAGAGGCACGGATGAAGTAGACCAAATCTGGCATTCAAGTTACGTAGAGTTGGACGCATGGCTAAGAAACTTTTCCGTTTGTCTGCTGTGACTTTCGCATAATCTTGCGAAAAGAATAACTGGGATCCTTGCCATGATATGCGGCGTTTGGTTTTGACTGCTTGCAGAACTTTCAACAGATCTGTATATTCTAGAAAGTACAATATTACGCCTCTCGGGTTACAATAGGTAGATGCATTTTGAGGGAGACGACCAAGCCTGTGTGCTCGTTGTATGTTTAAAGTTGGAGATTCTGGAAATTTGAGAATCTGCAACAAAAAAGATTGAAAAAAAGAGATGATATTGGAGCCTTCCAATCCTTCAGGCAAACCGTAAATGCATAGATTGTTGCGTCTACTTCGGTTTTCGAGGTTTTCTACTTGTTTCTGTAGTTGTTAGATTTCAGCTTTTATGGGATGAATTTGTTGAGAGGATATTTGTAACGATTCCATCTGATGTTCCATTGAATTGATCTTATTGTCTAGAGTAGACCATTTATCCTCTAGGCCTTGTAGACGAACGTTTGTCTCTTCCATATAAGGTTTAAGTTGTCGGGTCTCATCTAAAAGCAGTTCTAAGGAGACTGGCGGTGGAGATATAGTTGGTGAAGGAGGGTCCTTTTTAATTCTCTTGGTGGAAGATAATGCAGAAGATGAAGGCGTTTTAGGAAAAATGTTCCCATTTGGTGAGGAGGAATGTGGGGAAGTAGTAAACGAGGGTGAAGTAGTCATAGCAGGTATGTAATGGGGAAATGCAGCTTGGTCAGATTCCTCCATATCGTCCTGAAGTACCAAAAAAGGATTTGAAGTATGAATTGTAGATGGTTTAGGACGTGAAGCTGGAACAGATGTTGATGTCGCGCCTCTACCAGATCTAATTCTCCCCATAGACATGTATATCACAAGAAGAACGGCGTAGAAATTGGTTAAACTCAGTGGTAATGTCACATAAAGAACGATGTAGATATCTACGTCGTAACAAGAGAGGCACAGATATTGGTTAAAGTCAGTAGTGGTATCGCGCAAAAAACGATGTATATGTGGGAAATAAGAGAGCGCAGATATTGATTAAAGTCAATATCGGAACCACACAAAGAGCGTTGTTGTCCTTGAAAAACAGTATTGAAGAGAAACGAATACTGTCAAAAATTGCAGAAAAAACACCCGTTTCATGTAATTATATTGATAGTAAGGTTTGAAAAATAGTTCCAGAAATGGTCTTATGTAAAATATGAAAAAACATTAAGCAACGATACAAAATGTTGTTGGTAGCTTCAGGAAAGGAAGAAAAAACAGTTTCAGGGTAATTGGCAGCAGAAATGAAGAAATAGGTCCCAGAAAGGATTTATCCAAATTCACAGCATGTCTTTGAAGAAGAGAAACGCAGCAGTGCCGTTAGCGCGCTAAATGCCTCAGATACGCAAAATGGCGGCCGTGAATCCAGTCACGGAGGCGCGCCACACATTCTGGGCAAAAAGCAGCGCTACTCTTGGCTTACCGCAGTTGAAAGAGTCACCGTGGGAGTTCAGAAATGCTCATAAAGACAGTCCACAAGCTGCAGCAAGTAACAAGGCGCTGCCACCGCCCGTTAACGAAGAAATCCTCGGGTCGTCGTCCGGAGCAGCGTTAGCCCGCCGCCATCTTGCCCGGCATCAAACCACGCCCCTCTTCTGATGATGTTTTAATTAAATTTATTGTATATATACATATCCTCTGGTTTTTCCTTTCCTAAACTGGTGAAGTAGTATGATGTGATTGTTTGAAAATTAGTGTATATATCGATTGGTTATTCACTTGCCAAAAGTAGTTGTTTTTGAATATAGGTAGGGATGCACATGGGGTTCTTCTCAGAAAAAAAATTGAGGCCAGTTCTTATTAAAAAAACGTTCTAAATGTTTATTGGCAGTCTGGAAAGTTTGGAACAAGGTGGGCAAACTGATGAAGATACCGAAATATAACAAGTATACGCCCTTGTGGTGATCTCTCTTTTTTCCGGCTATGTTCTACTATGTAATGGGTAGGCATTGGGAACAATCCGGTATTTCTAGGATAGGTGACATCTATTAGGCAACAGAACTATGTTCATTTTTAGATCTGCAGCAGGACTATGGAATAGCCACTAGGGCTTACTTTAAGTATGTCCAGGTGAATTGTTTTTTAACCAACTTGGGGACGAATCATTTATTTTAGATAAGATCCCCCTCCTAGAAGCTATCAAGTGAGGGGATTGCAGGATAGGATGTATTTACAAAATTCTACTTGATTCTACCCCCGATGATTAAGAGAAGGTTGAAGATAACTGGGCCAAGAATATAGGGGATGGGGATGCAGACTTATGTATGTCAATAGCACTAGGGAGGAAGATTTTCCTTTCTGCCAACCTGAAGGCTCAGCATTATAGAACAGTTTTTAACCTATATTTTACACCGGTGAAGCTGTTTGGGTGGGGAAGAAGGGAGAACGACAAGTACCCTAGATGTGGAAGGGGTCCTGCTGAAATTATACATATGTTTTACGATTGTGAGAAACTCCAACCTTTAAAGATAGGAATGGAGATTTTTCGATGAGGTATGCTAGGGAAGGAGAACTGTATTAGCCTGCTCATGATGCTCCTGGGATACGATAATAGGAATGAACTGGATATGACTCAGATGAATTTTATTTTTTATCTCAGTCGCAGTAGCTCGTCTGTTAATAGCAACAGGATGGAAAGATTCAGAGCCCCTTATGTATCAGGCATGGTTTAGCCGTCTTCTGGGTATATAGATGGCAGAAATTGCTGTGTACAATTGCAAAAGTAGACGCTCCAAGAGCAGGGGCCGTAAGATCTGGGCACCTATGACCACATGGCTCTTTCAGGATTGTACCCTTTTACCCTTTTATGCTACTGCAGCGGGAAAATTCCCTTCTTTTTAACTATCCATGTATACAACGTAATGAATTCATTGTTTATCTTGTATATGGCACGGCATCTGCTTTTAGAAGTATCATACGCTTAATGGCCAAGTCAAATTGTGAAGCCTGCTACTGTTTTAATCCCGCCTTTTAATCACATCCCGTTACATATTGTTTTAACACAGTTGATAAATTAATCTTTTTTCTGTGAAATGTAAGGAATTGACTACCGATCACCTACTGTACATTCTATGTCTAATTGGTATTTATGTATATTCTGTATTCATGTTTTGCTCTCTGGGCAATAAAAAATATTTAAAAAAGAAAAGTACTTCAATAAATTTGATCTGTTCAAACACATTTCATATTATCAAACAGTATAATAACATCGCAGGTAGTCGAAACGACCTCTTGCTCATCCATCCCATTCTGTACTGCTTGTACAGAGAAGTTTTTCAAAGATTTAAGAATATTACTGCTTACGTGCCACACAAAAGCTGCCACCTGCAGATTCAAAAGGCCATTATTCTTTGCATTCAATGGAGAAGCAGCTGCTTGCATCATATCCTTTTCTATTACTTCTACCTGGGCATCACCATCAGCCTCTTGACTTACTCAAACTTCTCTCCCTAGCACCTCTGCCATATCACCTCTTGATTCAGCTTTTTTATCGAGTCTTCTGGTGCCACAGAGTGAAGTTATCTGGGGTGGGTTTTTTTTTAATCCTTCTTTGCTTTTTCTGTTTTTTGCTTTCTTCCTGATTTTGCTTTCAGAACGTCCACTACTTTAACTTTTGGAAACTTATTGACCTCTTTCCCCTGGAAAATTGGAAAAAAGCAATAGAGCACCCTGGGGCCGTAGGACTCAGGGGAGATGGAGTCTATACTTATTTCAAAAAGGTTTTTTATCGAATAACTTTGGTAATTTTTCTACTGCATCCAAGTTGTTTTTCTTGCTGATCTTTTTGTGACTTTTACTATATAAACATCCAACTTGAATTCCAAAGTCTCTAGTAGATAATTTAGGCAAAAGGGAGTACTTTTCCATGCTCAGCATATTTGGTGACTTTAATGAAAATTGATGTATTTCTTAAGCCTGTTGACACCTAGAATTCACCATATCATCTCCTTTCTTACTGGCCAAACACTTAAGAATCGCTGTCAAAGAGTCCAAAATAAGGAGAGAGTGATTTATTAATTTTTACATTAGTGACAAAATTGAAGATAGAATTCTCATTGAACATTGCAGGTACTCAGAGTATTGAACATGCTCCCCAGTCAATTTACATGATGCTTCTAGATTAAGTTCAGGAGTTCAAGATATTGCTGATGCTATAGAAGAATTCTCCATTGGGGTACTATTAAAGAGGACCAGATCTATTTACAGCTTCATTCTTGATATCTGGTAGGGTAAAATCCGGGTGCGGGATTTTCAGCTCTCCCTCCACTTGCACGACCACTTCAATATTTTCGAAAAGAGTCTCTACTCCTGTAGCATCGGATCTTATGATAGGACTTATTTCCTCCCCTTTACCTATTGATATCTCCAAGGCTTGTCGGGCCAACTCTGGATGAGTATACTGTTCATCCCCCTCCAATTTTTGAAAAAAGCAGGAATTGAGTTAAAGCCTTTCAAAGCATTTATTTGAAGAGATTTATTTCTCAATGGATTGGACTTTGTTTTCTTATAATCCCAAGCAAGAATCATCCTTCCACATCGTAGCTTTCTGGCAGTCATTTCACCACCACTCAATGCTATACGTTAATTAACAGAGGTTACAAAGAAGGTGTCTCGTCGGGTGGAGTATCTTATAGACACACTCCCACTAAGAAGATTTGTACAATTCTTATTAATAGACCTGGGCCAAGGTCATAATACTATGACCCAGTTACGTCTGTTGCCACTCCCTATGCTGCTGGTTGTTCCTTACCCCAAAGCTCTACCACCCTCCCCTACTCCTAGAGATACTCTCTTAAAATCAGGTTGGTCATGGTACTTCGAGCTATGACAGTGGGGATTCCAAGCGTATGTCAGTAGAATCGTTATAACTAATGCTGACTCTTCAATACCTCTGAAACGTCCTCTTTTTGTCAGCGTTTTCTGCCACAATTTTGGAGAAAAGTAAGGGGGATGCTGCCAAGCTGCACTGGAGATCGCCTTCCAGATGTGCCCACTAACTCCACTAAGGAATCAGACCCAAGGCCACGCCTAGTCCCTTCACCCCACCACCGTACACCAAACCAGCCAACCCCCCATCGCGCCCCAAAACAGCTCCCTTCCCATGCTCAGAACACCCTACCTCGATTCACCGGGAGCCTCCACTTTTGATGCAGGTGAGACAGAGAACTACAACCACTGGCCGGCTGAAGAGGGGCTGTGGTGAGGGGCCAGCAGCAGATCTAGGGGCCGAGTAGCACAGAAGAGGACAAAATGGCCCAACACGGCACACCCGTGGCTCGAGCACCTCCGGACAATGCCACCTACCAAGGCGCCTTCCACGGACGCCTGCACCACTAAAAATGGTGATGGACTGCCTGTGACTGCCTGGTGCCTTTTCCCTCCACTTCGGAACAGATCTCTGGCCGCAGGAATCTCCTAACGACCTGTGCAGCTTAAACTCTGCTTCGTGTCCCGGCCTCCAGACTCCCCACACCTCTGTTCACTCCCTGCTCCTCCCTGCTCCTCACGGTCCTCAGAATCACACTCCGCTGTGCTCTGCACACAATGCAACCTAAGAGCAGCTAAATCCCTTGAGTCTCCAAATTGCAGTGGGTCCGTTTTTTGACCACTGAATGTACAGTTCAGCTAGTAACTGCATCCCCAGTTGACAGGATTACCAAAACTACTAACAGGCCAATTGTAATGCAAGCCTCTTAGTTATAAAGTTGGTTGAATGCGTGCAAATACTGAGTACATCAATAACTAACTTTCCTTGAAACCTGTTGACAGTTGCTCCAGGCTGTCCACTGTGGATGAAATGGACTGGGATGAAGTGAAAGAAACAGACCTCCATTAGAGGGTCAACCTAAGTTTTGCAATAGCTTTCTGCATGCTTGTATCTCTTCCCTTCCTCACTCTTCTCATTTTCAATGCCCAAGCAGAGAGTTTGCTTAACTGTTCAATATTGGCTGTTTTCCACACTCTGTGAACGGTCATATCCAAATTTTGTTACTTGAGTTGTATCTGCCCTTAGATCACTTTAAGATTCTCTTACAAAGGCACTATTAAGTCAAATGCAATAAAAAAACTTCTACCCTGACAAACTGAAAGTCATTTAGATTGATGGCTCATTGTGGGCAACAAGACACAATTTCATAATGATGTTAATGGGCTAGATGCACTAGAGCACCCAAAACACTATAGTGAGGGGGGCAACAGCATCCTGTTACTGGTCTGTAGCACCAAGTTTACTCGACCAACCTTCATTACTCAATATGAATTTCACACAATGCAGGATAGGGGATTTTGCTGTGCTGCATGAAAGGGAGAGAGCAGAAATGCTGCGTATTTACAAAGATATGGTGCACCTCTTCTCTCTCCTTGCGCTTGCGTGCTGTGTGCAGCTCTGTGTGCTGCCTAGCGTCAATGCAGGCACCTTGATGCAAGGGTGCCTGTGTTACAGGCAGGATTGTTTTCTGTAGGAGGGGCTACCATCCTGTGCACAAACAATCCATAGAGGCACATTCCTCTTTCTATGTGTGCTTCAGAATGCAACAAACATGGACATATGAAATAACAAGGAGAAATAAAGATATTTCTCCTTGTTACACCTCTCTTGGTTAGGTGCACCATTTTTGTGCAAACCCAGGTTTACAAGTCTTTGTAAATCTGGGTTTGCATCAAAACACATGGGTGGATGCATGAGAATATTATGCTCCACCCATGTAATGCATACCCGACTCAAAGTAATGTGAGGCAGCGCTATTCTCTGCATTGTGACTTTGTATTTACTAAACCACACAAAGCCACGTAAAGTGGCTTAGCGTGGCTTAGTAAATGTCAAAAACTATTTTGCTCTGAGGCTGCGCCACAAACGTGATTCATCCCCCAATGCAAAATCATAGTTAATCTGGGCCTAGAGGCTCAGTTTTGAGAGGGCATACCAGAATTACAGGACCAACTGAAGTAGTACTTACAGCAACAGGACTATTCATGCAAGCTTTTTATTTGGGCAGTAAGTCTGTGGTGCCTAGTCTTAGGGGCCGATTCCGATTCGGGCCGGAAATCTCTCCGACCGAGCCGGACCCGGAGAGATTTCCGACTGAATCGGACCCTAGCAGTCCGACCGAACGAGTACGATGCGCACGCATGCTATCGGACTCAATTCGGTTGGACTCCCATTGAAGTCAATGGGAGCCGGTCGTACAACACGTACGCGGGCTCCCATTGACTCAATGGGTGCGAGGCGAACAAGGGCGCCCCCTACAGCGGGTACGCATCGAAGCAGGTCGCGCCGTACATGCACAGGTAGGGGGGACCCATGGGTCCCCCCTGTGTGCGACTCGCGCGGCTATGCGTACAGGGGGGTCCGACACGGCCCCCAAAGTGCGGCTCCGACTGCTCTTTTGAGCCGGACGGCGCGAGTCGGTCGGACTGCTTGAAGCGCGCATCGTACTTACCCGGCCGGGGAACGTCTCCATTGCGCGGTGCGAGTCGTGTCCGTGCGAGTCGGTCGGAGCGGTCGGCTTTCGCGAACGAGTCGGTCGGTGCGGTTGGGTCTCGCGAACGAGTCGGTCGGAGATTTCGCATCGTACTCGCTCGCCCGGACGCACGTACGAATCGGTCGGGAAACAGGGCTTCGAATCGGATCCGGTAAAGCCGAATCCGATTCGGAGCCCTACCGGCCGAGATCGGAATCGGCCCCCTAGTCTATACAGTTAATACGTGGGTGTGGTAGAATTACCCACTGCCTAAGGAAACACCCTAAACCACATGTCAGCAAAAATCATCCAATGAGGCATGCAGCTGGCTTTGATGCATGGACCCCTGATTCTTCCAGATGTCTAGGTTTAGGAGGAGGGATTGTCATGATCTCTGTTAAGTAAATGAAGCACAGAGGTACTTTTTATAATTCGTATCTGTTACTTGTATGAATGTGGAATTCATCTTTACTACTCTCCAACGAAGAAGCAACAGAAGAAGTAGGGGCAGTGACAAAAAATCACTTTTTATGATGGTTATTATCCTCATTGTTGACATTTTTAATGAGTTTAAGCAGTCTATTCAGATTATACTGGGGATAATTATTGCACAATATTAGAGGCATAGCTATTGTTGCAGCAGGTGTAGTGATACCAGGTGGCAAGGAGAAGGTCCTTCATTACTGTAATTAATCCATCTTTCACTAGCCAAGAATAGGGCAAGAAGACCCCTTCTTCTTTCTTGCACTAACCTTAGTCTCTCATTTTCAACCTTGTTTTTTCTTGTCTTCAGTCTTGCTATAATTCTGTTGCAAACGTTGTGTAGAGCATCAGAAAGTATAAATTTGGTAGCCAGTTATGGTGGTATGGCATCTGTAAAGGGATGCAGCAGAGGTTGAAGATGATATAAGTGGCTTGAGGGAGTTAGTCAAGTTCTTTAAACCAATAGGCAATCTGCCAGTATTTCTTCAGACCGTTGGTCAGTTGTGTATGCGTAAACTAACATTGATCATTGGGGATCCTGGTGACAGTTGGGGATGCTGGCAAGTAGGGCATTAATATCACCGAGGTGAGTGAGGACCAGGGCCTGGATTGTTCCTCTGAAGGTGGGCTCTACTTAGAAAAGGCTTACTAGGACTACTATTAGTGCTAGCATTGGTATTAGTATTAGTACTCCTTGTTAGTATTTATTAGTATGTGTCAATGCATCATTTCCAGGAATGATTGTGTTATTATGAGGCAATTTATTGCTGAGGCTTTAGCACACCTGTTGCTGAGCCATTTTGTTTTGCTATTTAGCATACTTCGTGCTTATGCCTTGATAATTTTCTTTCCCCATAAAAGGTATCCATGCAAAATTTGTGTCCTTTTTCACAGCATCTGGGGATTCTTAAAGTACCCAAGGTTTGTAGATTCCCATGAAATAGAACTGAGAAAATAGACAATCATGGGGGTTTTGCAAAAAGGGAAAAAGTGCTGTGCAGGAAAGCATCTATGCTAAACTCCCTATCTTCTCAGCTTTCAGGATCAAGCAGACCTGTGTCAAACAACATGATTTTTTTACCAGAGTTTTGGCATTTTTCTAAGAGATGGACCATTTTTCCTACTTTTTGTGCCTTTCACCTACTCACATATCTACCTTTGAAACTAGCACAGACTGATGGCGGATGAAGGTGTTGACCTGGCCACCAGCAAAACAAGGATTCTCTCAACTAGAGGAAACAGTTTAAAAGGCTACTTACCTAGTAGTGGGCCATGGATCATATGCATTCATGCACACCCATTGAAAAGTATATACTATCAGTTGAGGAGTTTCACGTCTTTCAATTTCCCAATACTTCACTTTTGTATAGTACACAGGGAAGCAAGTTGGAAAGTATAGGCCTGGATGAGATGGGCCTTGGGGTCAGTATTACGGAATGCAGTTGACAAAGTGCCGATCCTGCAGTCTTGCAACATCCTTCACAGCAGATAAAGTAGAGGCTACTGCTTCTGCAGAAATAAGGCTTTCAATGATGGCCAATTGAAAGTCAATCAAACACATCAGCCTTCCTGTGGTAGTCTGATTGCAAACAACATACACATTGTATGCTGCCAAATGGATATGGTGGATAAACAACTTCTTATACCATGTGTAAGTTTTATGACTCACATTATATGGCTGAAATACCTGGTAATTCTTATCCTCTCCACCCATCTGCTTGTTGTAATCAAATATGCAATGGGGCTTGGGAATGCCTACCAACTAACCCAAAACTGTGACCAATAAACTGCTCTCATCATGTATTGTAATGAGCATGTATAGAACCTGCCTATTTGAGAACTTGATTGCGAGCAGTTCGTTGGGAAGCAAGTCAGCGCTCTGACCTTTTTGGAGTTTCTTACAAACAAATTACTGCTAGAATCTTTGACAAGAACTCCCTTTTGTGGTTCCCACTACAGGGCAGATGTCGCCCAGCTCCAGACCAAGCGTGAGCCAACCGGCTAGTGTTATAGCATTACATTACCTTCAATCTATCGTAAGTGTCCTCACCTAATGAGCCCAGTAATTCGCCCGCAACCCACACATGCACAACGAAGAACTTTATATCAAGTAGCGAGTGAAAAGACAGGAACTAAAGGCATGCTTGCAACCGGAGTCCATACAGTCAGGCATTGCCATCACTCTGCACCGATCTTGCACAGTGCTGGTACCTGTGTCTGGATCTGCGGACCAATCGCTGGCGGGCGCGAAATCCAGTACTGTGGTCCCATCGCATATGCAAAAGACACACAATTGATGGACGGAATGCAGAACAAATCAAAACATTCACCCCCAGTCAAGAGATCTGGGTTAAATCCATCATTCTTTTGCTCACCATGCCACCCAAGTTTTGACCTGGCCTTATGCAAATCAGTCTTGACCCTGTGCCTCATGGGAACAGTCCAGCCTGAACAGCCAAGCCAGGTCCTCCCTGGACCGGAAACAAGCATCCTAGGACACGATTCGGGGTTCCACCCCTCATCAGCCAGCATAGCTTGAATCCAGTGGCACAGTGAGCCCGGGACCCACGTCTGGGCATACCCGGCGCACTCAGGGTGAGAAAGCAAAAGACACACAATTGATGGACGGAATGCCGAACAAATCAAAACATTTACCCCCAGTCAAGAGATCTGGGTTAAATCCATCATTCTTTTGCTCACCGTGCCACCCAAGTTTAGACCTGGCCTTATGCAAATCAGTCTTGACCCTGTGCCTAATGGAAACAGTACAGCCCGAACTGCCAAGCCAGGTCCTCCCTGGACCGGAAACAAGCATCCTAGGACCGGTTTCGGGGTTTCACCCCTCATCAGCCGGCATTGCTTGAATCCAGTGGCACAGTGAGCCCAGGACCCACGTCTGGGCATACCCGGCGCACTCAGGGTGAGAAAGCAAAAGACACACAATTGATGGACGGAATGCAGAACAAATCAAAACATTCACCCCCAGTCAAGAGATCTGGGTTAAATCCATCATTCTTTTGCTCACCATGCCACCCAAGTTTTGACCTGGCCTTATGCAAATCAGTCTTGACCCTGTGCCTCATGGGAACAGTCCAGCCTGAACAGCCAAGCCAGGTCCTCCCTGGACCGGAAACAAGCATCCTAGGACACGATTCGGGGTTCCACCCCTCATCAGCCAGCATAGCTTGAATCCAGTGGCACAGTGAGCCCGGGACCCACGTCTGGGCATACCCGGCGCACTCAGGGTGAGAAAGCAAAAGACACACAATTGATGGACGGAATGCCGAACAAATCAAAACATTCACCCCCAGTCAAGAGATCTGGGTTAAATCCATCATTCTTTTGCTCACCATGCCACCCAAGTTTAGACCTGGCCTTATGCAAATCAGTCTTGACCCTGTGCCTCATGGGAACAGTCCAGCCCGAACTGCCAACCCAGGTCCTCCCTGGACAAGAAACAAGCATCCTAGGACCGGTTTCAGGGTTTCACCCCTCATCAGCCAGGATAGCTTGAATCCAGTGGCACAGTGAGCCTGGGACCCATGTCTGGGACCCTGTGCCTCATGGGAACAGTCCAGTCCAAACTGCCAAGCCAGGTCCTCCCTGGACCGGAAACAAGCATCCTAGGACCGGTTTCGGGGTTTCACCTCTCATCAGCCAGGATAGCTTGAATTCAGTGGCACAGTGAGCCCGGGACCCACGTCTGGGCATACCCGGCGCACTCAGGACGAGAAAGCAAAAGACACACAATTGATGGACAGAATGCAGAACAAATGAAAACATTCACCCCCAGTCAAGAGATCTGGGTTAAATACATCATTCTTTTTCTCACCATGTCAGCCCAGTTTAGACCTATACTTATGCAAATCAGTCTTGACCCTGTGCCTCATGGGAACAGTCCAGCCCGAACTGCCAAGCCAGGTCCTCCCTGGACCAGAAACAAGCCTCCTAGGACCGGTTTCGGGGTTTCCCCGCTCATCAGCCAGGATAGCTTGAATCCAGTGGCACAGTGAGCCCGGGTCCCACGTCTGGGCATACCCGGCGCACTTAGGGCGAGAAAGCAAAAGTCACACAATTGATGGACTGAATGCAGAACAAATCAAAACATTCACCCCCAGTCATGAGATCTGGGTTAAATCCATCATTCTTTTGCTCACCAGGCCACCCCAGTTTAGACTTGGCCTTATGAAAATCAGTCTTGACCGTGTGCCTCATGGGAACAGTCCAGCCCGAACTGACAAGCCAGGTCCACCCTGGACAGGAAACAAGCATCCTAGGACCGGTTTCTGGGTTTCACCCCTCATCAGCCAGGATAGCTTGAATCCAGTGGCACAGGGAGCCTGGGACCCACGTCTGGGCATACCCGGCGCACTCAGTGCGAGAAAGCAAAAGACACACAATTGATGGACGGAATGCAGAACAAATCAAAACATTCACCCCCAGTTAAGAGATCTGGGTTACATCCATCATTCTGTTGCTCACCATGCCACCCCAGTTTAGACCTGGCCTTATGCAAATCAGTCTTGACCCTGTGCCTCATGGGAACAGTCCAGCCCGAACTGCCAAGCCAGGTCCTCCCTGGACAAGAAACAAGCATCCTAGGACCGGTTTCGGGGTTTCACCCCTCATCAGCCAGGATAGCTTGAATCCAGGGGCAGAGTGAGCCTGGGACCCATATCTGGGCATACCCGGCGCACTCAGGGCGAGAAAGCAAAAGACACACAATTGATGGACGGAATGCAGAACAAATCAAAACATTCACCCCCAGTCAAGAGATCTGGGTTAAATCCATCATTTTTTTGCTCACCATGCCACCCCAGTTTAGACCTGGCCTTATGCAAATCAGTCTTGACCCTGTGCCTCATGGGAACAGTCCAGCCCAAACTGCCAAGCCAGGTCCTCCCTGGACCGGAAACAAGCATCCTAGGACCGGTTTCGGGGTTTCACCCCTCATCAGCCAGGGTAGCTTGAATCCAGTGGCACAGTGAGCCCGGGACCCTTGTCTGGGCATACCCGGCGCACTCAGGGCGAGAAAGCAAAAGACACACAATTGATGGACGGAATGCAGAACAAATCAAAACATTCACCCTCAGTCAAGAGATCTGGGTTAAATCCATCATTCTTTTGCTCACCATGCCACCCCAGTTTAGACCTATATTTATGCAAATCAGTCTTGACCCTGTGCCTCATGGGAACAGTCCAGCCCGAACTGCCAAGCCAGGTCCTCCCTGGACTGGAATCAAGCATCTTAGGACTGGTTACGGGGTTTCACCCCTCATCAGCCAGGCTAGCTTAAATCCAGTGGCACAGTGAGCCCAGTACCCACGTCTGGGCATACCTGGCGCACTCAGGGCCAGAAAGCAAAAGACACACAATTGATGGACGGAATGCAGAACAAATGAAAACATTCACCCCCAGTCAAGAGATCTGGGTTAAATGCATCATTCTTTTTCTCACCATGCCAGCCCAGTTTAGACCTATACTTATGCAAATCAGTCTTGACCCTGTGCCTCATGGGAACAGTCCAGCCCGAACTGCCAAGCCAGGTCCTCCCTGGACCAGAAACAAGCATCCTAGGACCGGTTTTGGGGTTTCACCCTTCATCAGCCAGGATAACTTGAATCCAGTGGCACGTTGAGCCCGGGTCCCACGTCTGGGCATACCCGGCGCACTTAGGGCGAGAAAGCAAAAGACACACAATTGATGGACGGAATGCAGAACAAATCAAAACATTCACCCCCAGTCAAGAAATATGGGTTAAATCCATCATTCATTTGTTCACCATGCCACCCCAGTTTAGACCTGGCCTTATGCAAATCAGTCTTGACCCTGTGCCTCATGGGAACAGTCCAGCCCGAAATGCCAAGCCAGGTCCTCCCTGGACCGGAAACAAGCACCCTACGACCGGTTTTGGGGTTTCACCCCTCATCAGCCAGGATAGCTTGAATCCAGTGGCACAGTGAGCATGGGTCCCACGTCTGGGCATACCCGGCGCACTTAGGGCGAGAAAGCAAAAGACACACAATTGATGGACGGAATGCAGAACAAATCAAAACATTCACCCCCAGTCAAGAGATCTGGGTTAAATCCATCATTCATTTGTTCACCATGCCACCCCAGTTTAGACCTGGCCTTATGCAAATCAGTCTTGACCCTGTGCCTCATGGGAACAGTCCAGCCCGAACTGCCAAGCCAGGTCCTCCCTGGACAAGAAACAAGCATCCTAGGACCGGTTTCGGGGTTTCACCCCTCATCAGCCAGGATAGCTTGAATCCAGTGGCACAGTGAGCCTGGGACCCACGTCTGGGCATACCCGGCGCACACAGGGCGAGAAAGCAAAAGACACACAATTGATGGACGGAATGCAGAACAAATCAAAATATTCACCCCCAGTCAAGAGATCTGGGTTAAATCCATCATTCTTTTGCTCACCATGCCACCCCAGTTTAGACCTGGCCTTATGCAAATCAGTCTTGACCCTGTGCCTCATGGGAACAGTCCAGCCCGAACTGCCAGACGTGGGTCCCTTGCTCACTTTGCCACTGGATTCAAGTTAGCCTGGCTGATGAGGGGTGTTACCCCGAAACCGGTCCCAAGATGCTTGTTTCCGGTCCAGGGTGTGCCTGGCTTGGCAGTTCGGTCTGGACTGTTCGCATGAGGCACAGGGTCAAGACTGATTTGCATATGGCTGGGTCTGAACTGGGGTGGCGAAGTGAGCTAAAGAACGATGATGGATTCATCCCAGATCTGTGACTGGGGGTGAGTGTTTGAAAAGTTTCAGCGCTCCGTCCATCATCTCCTTGTGTTTGCTCCGATCGCTTATGCACCCACCAGCCGCAGGACCCTCCCCCGGCTGAGGCATGCTCAAATTCTGCAGACCCCTCCGCACAGTAGATGCTGTACTGCTTAAGTATTCTCGTCTTCACTGCCCAGCCCAGGAGTACTTTTGGAACAGCTATTGCTCCTGTGTTTGATGAACTGCATCACTTGCGAAGGGTCTGTGAAGATGTGTGTCTTGCCATCCGTTGTGACGCAAAGTTTGGCCGGATACAGCATGGTGTCGTCTAGGTGCAGTTCACGCAGTTTCTTCTCCGCTAGTGCAAACAATCTCCGTGCTTCCTGCACCTGGGGCATGAAGTCCGGATACAGAGACCCCGCTGTCCACTTGTAGCGTAACTCCTGTAGCTCTCCGGACTTCCGGAGAGCACTGTCGCGGTCTCTGTTAATGAGTAGCCTTGCTATTATTGGGCGCAGCAGTGCTCCAGGGACCGGCCTGGGGGCCAATGAGCGGTGCGCTCTTTCGACCACGAACATTGCGGAAAAGGTATCTGAACCCAACAGCGTGGTGAGTAGGTGCTCTACAAACAACTCCATGTTAGGAATGTTCATGGATTCTGCAATCCCAACTATCCTTAGATTGTTTCACCGGGAGCGCACCTCCAAATCTTCGGCTCTGGCCTGTACCATTTGTAATTGTTTTTCCATGCCTGCCTGAGATCTGGATGTCGTGTGCGCAGCGTCTTCCGCCTCGGACACTCGCTTTTCAACATTATCAAGTTGCTCCGCATGCTTATCCAATCTGTCAGACATCCTATCCATTTGGAAGGTTAAGGCATCTATCTTGCCATCTATTTAATTTTAAACTGTGTTGCATTGCGGCAAGGAGTTGTTTAATTTCAGGGTCAGAAGCGGCGTCCCCCGCCTCAGAGCCTGATTCTGAAGGATAATTGTCCTGCTCCTGCTGCCTTTGCGACTTTCACGGCTCAAACGGCAGTTTCGACTGCGACTTATCATGTTTCCCCATTTCGCTGGGTCGCTGCCGGTCACTCCAGGCGTCTGTGAATCTGTCCCTCTCAAGGTGTCTGCCTGATCAGGCTGTATGACCGAAGTACTGCAGGTCTAACCTAGGGCCTCACAAAATTAATGCGGTCTCCCCATGTCGTTTAGAGTCCAAGCTGGGAGGTGAAGTAGGAGGCACCCCCCCGGTGCAGCTGGCCCTCCCGCAGTGGCAAATGGGTGACCTGCGCTATGCACACTGGTGGGGGTTGTGTTAGTTGTCTCCTACCATGAATCCCACAGGTAAATCTGTGCCCGCTGCGGGACAATGATGTGCAGGTGGGGTCGAGGGGGCAGGTGCTCTCACCTGGTTGTCAAACTGCCCTCTAACAGGATCCACAATGCTCAGAGCACCTTTTGAGTTGTACCGGTGCCCCTGTCACTCCTCTCATGCTCATCCAGGCCCAGCTTCAGCCCTGGCTCGGGCTAAGGGTCCGCACCCCCTCTGTTTCTTCCCACCTGAACCTGCCGCAATGGGTCGTGTTGTCAATTTAGTTACTTAGCCATCTCCTGATGCACACAGGGTACCAGCAACCAGGCCACGGTATTCCGCCTGCTTGTATGCGGCCTACTGCAGGGCTAGACCACCCAGGTTCTCCACGCCAATCTGGGCACCAGGATGTCATCCGTCCAGCTCCGCTAAGAAGCATTGCTCGCAGAGCCCAAGGAAGGAGCCACTGCAGCCGCCACCGGAGTCACAACAGTCCCAGGGGACTCGCAGCCGGCAGGATCGTCTCTGAACGCGCCCAGTTGTCCCCTCAGCAGCGGCGCCACCCCAGTCTCCACCGGGCCACGTCTCCTCTGGGCACCTTGCTAGGCGAGCCACTCACCACGGTGATTGTATACCGGCGGGTCCAGTGTGCGCCGCTGCAGTGATCCTGGGAAAACGGGCCCCCTCGCCACAGGGCACTCGTAGGATCTATGCTCGGGGCGCCCAGATGTCCGCAAGCCGCAGCCACCAGTCCCGCAAGCTAAGCTGGCGCGTAGGCCGAACCCAGGCCCCTGAGCAGTCCGGGAGCAGAAGTAGGTGCTCCAGAGCCTCTCCGGGCTCGCACATGAACCAGGCGGATCAGCATCAATCCCGCTATCAGGATTGCAGCAGTGGCGGTGACGACACTGGCTTTAGGCAGAGGATTGTGGAGGATAGTGAGCCGGTTACAGCAGAGCTGCGCTAAGTAGCAGCCATCTTGGAGCCAGGCAAGCTCCGCCCCCACTGCTAGAATCTTTTACAGCAACATCGAACTGTACCCCTTGACACAGTGTCAGCTTTGTACAAGTCATTGAACAGCTTGACACCTGTATAGAAGTTGTCCACATAAAGGTTACAACCTTTATGAAGGATTGATTTGACATACTCCCATATAATCCTTGCCCTTCCACACATGGAATCACTGCAACCTGCAGGATTTAGAATGGAGCCCTTTCTATACACTCTAAGGCGGTATAAATAACCAGTAGAGCGCCCAAACAATATGTACATCTTGATGTCATAACAAGCGTCTTTACTTGGTATGTACCATCTGCACAGCAGCCGCTCTTTACACAGAATCAAGGACTCATCATCAGCTATATTCTTTACAGGAGTATAAATCTTTGGAAACATGGAAGACAAAAGATCAACGAAAGTCCACATTTTGAACAACCTGTTATGGTCTGGATGTCCCTGGGGCAACAGTGCAAAATTATAATTGAAATGCAGCATATGCAGCAATATAAAAAACCTATCTCTACTCATGACCTGTACATACCTAGGTGTTGTCCAAACCGTACGAGTAGACCAGTAGGACTGTATGCTTGGTTTGTGCACTGTCCCCTTGTTGAGCCTAAGGCCCAGATATGTTTCCAAATCACCAGGTTAAGTGGGAGTCCACTGGTGTGCCGTAGAATGAGGCCCAAGAATGTCCCATATTTCCTCAGGACCTGTCTCCTCAAGGAAGCAAACATCCAGAAATAGATGGGCATAGTCAATGGGCAAGAAATTTGCAGTATTAACTTCACATCTAACATGTGCAGTGAATTGGGGAATTTGGGGCTGGAATAAATTGAGGGGCTGCCAAAAGAGTGCTCTATATGTGCTTACGGCTGCATATTAGGGCTGGGCAGTGAACTCTGCTCCGCGGGAAGAGTTCTGTTCTTGAAGTTTTTGCCACTCTGCGTGGATCGCGGAGTTCGCCAAAAACTCAGGCTACGCCGCGTGGCAGAGTCCACTTCCCAGCACTCATGACTACTCTCTTTGTTATACTGGTCTCCCTTGCCCGCTCACCACCCTGACTGCTTGCAGATCCACAATTTACTTTGGGTGATAATTATGAATGCCTTCAACTTGCTTTACAGGAAGCAAACTATAATGGATGCATATAACCTCTTTGAACGGTCGTATGTCGAGTTCCAAGAATGCCAAGACAAGTTGTTCTCAGAGTCTTTTTGCATTGGCTAGAATCTATACCTGCAGTAGAAAGACTATGAGAACCCTGCTGGAGTATCGAACAGGAAGAGAGGTACGGTGGCTTTGTTTCACCAAAGGAGTGTAATTTCCCACCCGAACATACCGAGCTCATGGCATCGCCTGTCTAAAGCTTTCTTGGTGATGGACAAAGTCTCCGAACTTCTGTTCTGAGCTGTGCCACTTCTTGTGAGAGAGCACGAGGATTCAGCGACGGAAGCAGTAAATACATAGAAAAAACTGTGTGTACTATTTACACACAGCAGAAGCACAAGCAGATTTCACAGCCAATGAGTATTTCGGTTTTATGTGCAGCGCACTAGGATTGTCTGAGTTACAGCCGATGCTCCAATCACACAAGTCATCTTATGCTACCAGCCCCTCATACTTCCAAGACATCTTATATAGTATGTTCAACCATATGAATGGCTGTTGTGCGACCTGGAAGTACTGATGCTAATTCAAAATGAATGGCCCGGCAGAACTTCCGATGGCTCCATACTGGGTGGCGGTGAGGCAGAGGCATGAAAAGTGTTTCTGGCAGGCGTTGATGTGTTAGAGTGGAAGCATTAGGAGAGAGGCCTCGTCTTGTGAAGAATGGGAATCCTGAGTGGCGAAAATGAAAGCAGATGAGACAGATTATGCTAGCAGAGGATTTGGAGAATGTGAAGCTCGTGCCATGGGCTGTTAGCCTGTCACACGGAGAGGACTCCTGCCCCATCTGGGGGTCGTAGCTCAACCGTGACATTCCAAGGAGACATCCGGGGGATGAGCAAAGGGTGGCACGAGAGCCTGGGCTTCCGAACCCAGGGAACCAAAGTTTAGTCTGGAGCGAGAGACCAATGGCACTCCGACGAAGAGCGAGGTATGGTTTCCCTCCTGAGCTGCAGCGTGATACATTTGCTCAATTTTTGAAGGAAGAAGCTGCCTTCTGAGTCTCTTTTCTCCTGCAGACCACTACGCTCCCTGTATAGGGGTGAAGTCTATGTCACCTGTTTGACTCCGCCCATGTGCGGAACTCTGCGGAATCTTGCTGAGGTTTTTGATGACCCCGCGGAATTCCGTAGAGTGCAACTCCGTGAGATCCGCCAACCCCTACTGCACATGCCTGCTTTCCGGGTTGAGCTATTCTTAAACTGTCTTTCTGTTGCACAGATTGTGCTTGCGAAGGTACATCATAACTGCCTTTACCATGTTCCTCAGAATCACTGGAAGATGAGTGATTGAATGGAACTCTGTCCACTGGAAAATCACTTACACATTCTGCACCATTTCCCTCTCCCTCTGAGGCTGTCTCGGTAACTGATCCTGCCTCAGAGCTGTCCTCAATTACTCAAGTTAGGTTCTGGGCAGCAGTCATACACTGAAATGCCACATCTCTTAACTGTCTAAATCCTGTCTAACACCTTCCTGCTGAAAGACTGTGGTGGATATTCTCAAGAACGTGCGATAAACATCGCCAAAATAGGTTAACACAAGTTATCATATCGTCGTCTATCATGGGAAAATAACTCCGTGTCAACGTGGCATTCTCAACACGGCGGTAACATGCGATAGTACCCCGATAATGCGGCAAATGTCCGCGATAACAGTACCGGGACGGCGAAAAAAATCCAAACGCGAAAATAGTTGCGATGGGCCCAACTGCGATAACACAAACAGCGAAAAGCAGCGCCAGGCCTGCAATTCACACACGTCAGGTGTGAAAAACCACTACAAAAGCAGAAAAAAACCACAAACAAAAACCAAACTACAGCGAAGCACAATGGAGGCAGCCGGAGCAGGTACAGAGGACAACCAGAACCCCACAAGCCCCCCGGAGGACCAGCCTGGGACCTCTGGGTCAGGGAAGGGCAAGGACAAGAAGAAGAGGAAGACGCGGTTCAGTCCGCAGGAAAACAGGATCCTGATCACGGAGGTGATAGAACACCATCAACAACTGTCCGTCACCTCCACTGTGTCATTGGCAACAAAAAATGGAACATGGCAGTCCATCGTGGACAAGGTGAATGCAGTCAGGGTGCTGAGGAGGACAATGGATGAGGTCAAGAGGCGCTGGAATGATGTGAAGCGCAAGACCAAGCAGAAACTCGCCTACAACCAGAAGGCAGCAATGCAGACTGGAGGTGGGAGTCCAGCGCCACAGGAGGAGCTGGATGAGATGGAGGAAATGGTGTCCACAGTCATCAGTGGGGAGACGGTGGCAGGAGTTGAGGGACCGGACACTGCTCAACATGACCCGACACAACAGCAACAGGGTGAGTAACGACCAGGGACTGGGGGTACGGGGGGAGATGGGCACAATGGCACACATGCACAATCAAGCGGAGCACAGTGCACACCCACAATGACTCTGGATCATGTCCCTGATCTTCTTGGCACACTGCAGCACACATAGCAACAGCACTTAGGCCCCCGTCGACTATGTGCCCAGAGGAGGCCCGCCCACACATCACTTATCTCACAACCAACCCATGCACATGTGCTGAACCCAGCAAAGCTGCGAGCCACACTGACAATGCAAGTGACACTGCATGACGATTATCATGGCTGCAGTCCGATCATCATGACATGGTGCACGCCACCACACTGAGGTGGCTGAGTGTGGACCACATCCGTAAAGGAGCAGGTCACACTCTGACACATCCACCTGCACAAACAACCCCTGACGTCAACAACACATCTGCGGACAAACCATGCCCCAGAGTCCCAACTCCCACCAAGACCCAAATACATCCAAGTCTGCAACATCTCAGCACTGTATGGGCACAGAAGTCAAAGGCACACCGCCTGAAAGGGACAAGGGGCAGCAAAATCAGAGCTGCAGGGGCGACTCTCCCAAAATGCAGCACACATACATGACATTCAGAGCACATCAGCATTGACAACAATGTGGTACAAACTGCAACACGTATACAACAGGACAGAGGACACAACAGGTGCTGCTTGTGTGTAGAAACTGGCCAATCACATTTGGCATAGCAGGGAAATGTGAGATGTCAATGTACAAGTACAAACACATATCCATGATGTTGTCGAAATGTCCACTGTCCCGCATCAAATAGGCAGCTCCTCCGAAACAGTCACAATGTACATTGTCATGCAGTCTGTATGTGAACTTGTACAATGCGTCAACATACATGTGAACAGAATGTAATACTGCATCTCCCCTTCACATTGCAGAGGGAGCATCAACACCTCCTGCAGAGCAGCCCCAACAACTCTTCACTGATGACGATGAGGACATCCCCAACATCGACACCGAAGCCCTCCAAGTCCTCATTGACAGCTTTGGCACCCCACCTCCAGGAGCAGGGCATCCCAGCTGCATCGAGGAGACCCCACCCCCTGCACAGACCACACAGCAGGAGGCACCTACCACCCCGGCTGTCTCCCAGGACCCCCACGAACAACACATGGCCTTCCAACGACGTGTGTTAGAGGTCCAGGAGAAGATGGCTGATCAGGTGCGGGTGGGGTTCGACCTCATGGCAGCAAAACTTGATGCCATACATGGGTGTCTGATTCCCATCAGGGACCACTTACAGTCCGTAACGGACACATACAGTCCGCTCCATGCTCTCAAACGATCCATGGCTGACATCGCTGGAGTCATGATACTGAGACAAAAACAACTGTCCAGTCAGAGTGGCTCCAGCGATGTCAGCCAGGAGTGGGGACAGATGCGGGGGCTCATGGAGAACATGGAGCGGATGCAGGCAGAAAGAATGGCTGCCACGGCTGCACACCAGCGAGATGTGGCTGGGACTTTCCATGCCCTGCAGCACATCGTCATGGCATTGCTGCCTCAAGGACTGGCGCAGATGAATGCTGCTGCTGCTTCTACATCCACATCTCCGCCCCCTGATGTGTCAGTGCCTCACAGTGCGGCAGGCAATCCACCTCCGGCCCCTGATGTGTCAGTGCCTCACAGTGCGGCAGGCAATCCACCTCCGGCCCCTGATGTGTCAGTGGCACACAGTGCGGCAGGCAATCCACCACCACCCACGTGTGTGGCACATGTGACATCAGAGGACGAAGTTGCGGGTGAATCAACCTTACTGGTAAGGAGGAGGCAGTAGCATTCATCTCCGCCATCATTACCTTCCACTGTCCCCCGATACACTCTGCGACACTCACCTTGGACCTCGACATGGACTGCCATATTCTGTTTGGTTACCAATGACACAGCGATCAGACTGCGGACTGAACTCTTCCTCTTCCGATGTACTTGTCATTCCCTGAAGGACTCTAGCTGGCCCTCCACGGGCCAATAATGTGAAGTGGGGTTTGCATGGCCCTGTACTGCTCCAGCTGCAACACTCCACTGGATGTGAATTAAACATTCAGAATCGCACAGATGTGTCATGTCTTTAATCAGTCAAGTATGAAAGTATGGATGGATGTAGGGTCAGTGATTCCCCCTTACGTCCATGTTGCTCATGTCGTGGGACTTGAGTCACAGGGTGCAACATTGCCGATTGCGGTCCGTGTGGTGTAGACACTACAACAGAGATACAAGCATCATTTACTTCCTTGTCCAGCCCAGAACTGAAGCACGCCCAGAGCCCCGGGCTCATTGTTCACACCCCTACGCTGGACTGGCATACGCCAGCCCAGCCCACTGCGCTTACGCTCAGAGGGGGGGACGACAAAGCTACATGTCCCAGGTCTTCCCTGTAGTGATCTGCTGATCACTGGTCTAGTTGTCAGCATGCCACAGCCACTCCCTGAGGGCTGGTTTACACCCACACCACACCCATCCAGCCCAGGCGTCACGGGACATGTGACCCTGCCAATAAAAGGGGCCCACCACAGCACATCCCCCACTGCCAGAGGTGACATGATGGCGTCTGCATCCACGGAACTCAGTCATGAGGGGTCCGTGACTTGTGTTGCACTGAGTTAGTGGCACCCGATGGCCTGCATCCGGCACGGTCCTACCGGCACGGGGCCATGACTTGCGTTGCACAGGGTTAGTGGCACCCGCTGCACTGCGGCTGGCAGGGGCCTACCGGCACGTGACCATGACATGTGTTGCACAGGGTTAGTGGCACCCGCTGCACTGCGGCTGGCAGGGGCCTACCGGCGCGTGACAATGACTTGCGTTGCACTGAGTTAGGCCCACCTGAAGAGCTGAGCGGGTGTGCAGCCTGCGATGATGCCTTGGCCTCGATGCAGCGTCCAGCGAATCAAGACTCAAATTGAACAGTGTGCCCTGCTGGACCGCAGTGTACGCGCAGGCAGCAGTCAGCACACACACGACTCCACGGTGCAGTGCCGCAGGGTGCGCTAAGGGCCTGTGGCGCGGAAACCAGTGACCGGCTGAGGAGGTTGCACCGGCACGTGAAGGGCCCTCTTGGAGACACGCCGGTGGCGGCAGGTGAGCATTGAGGCCTGGGTGCGCAGGGGCAGCCAGTCATCGATGGGTGGCGGACCGGTCTGGGGACCATGGCTGGGGTGCAGCAGGCGCACAGGATCGCGCAGGCACCACCGGTCATGGCGGCGGCCTCGTGGCTGGGTGGGGGGCGCAGGCTTGGCAGACACGACCCTGCATGCGATGACGTGATGTGCGCGGGTTGGTTTGGGATGTAGCCACCCCGTCTCCAGTGTGAATCTGCCTGTTGAAGGTGGTCGGCCACGTGTGTGTAGGCCTATGGACAGGTTATGGCGGAGACTGAGACACATGCAGTAGTCACTTTGGTGGTGGATTTGTGACGTGTGCATTCCCACAGTTGTGAGTTGTAGGATTGTGGAGTTGAGGTGTGTGGTGTGTTCAGTTGGTAGTTGCCGATGGGCAGTGCATTACCATTGGTGCCATCCTCTAAACGCTGGTTGGTGGCGGACTTGCGGACATGTGGGAATCATGCACACTGCCTGGGGAGTTTGCGACGACATTGGTGGACAGGCCACGGTGGTCCACTTTTGTCTGCACATTGATGGCATGCGTGTGGTTGCTATTGCGGTGATTGTGTGCAGTGTTGGCAGGGGGCACAAGTCGTACACGTGTGCTGTGAATTGCCCCCAACACGTGCGTGACGCCAGCTATGGCGTAGTTCCCTTGCATGGTCTCAAGATGTTCCTGCGCAGTGTGGGGGGAGTGAGGGGCAGGGCTACCGTGATGCCTTCAAGTATGATGAGTCCTGCATGATGTGACCGTAACAGCAGTTCGTGTGGTCGTTACCTTCCTTTTCATTCCTACGACGGTTACGACCACATGAACTTCTGTTACGGTTTTCTCATGCATGATTTATCATGCCTGTGAGCATTCCGGTTTGTCCAAGTGCAGTACGCTGTACCAGATTAGGCATGTGACTATACGGAAGTTTGACCATTGTCACCATTTCTCCCACAGGTTTCTGAAGACACGTTGCCCTGTTGAAATTCCCCATTGGGAATGTAACGCGTTGGCTGAGCTTTTCGTTTTGTTTGTTTGTGTATTTGTAATAAAGTTCTGTTTTTACACTACTGTTGACTACTGGACTTCATGACCTGGCGCACCCACATTTCGGTTACTACGATCTTGGGTCTGGGGCACGGAGGCGTCTAGCACGGCTGGCGTTGGGGTTGGTTGCGCAGGTACACTACGAATTGGAACTATCGTGTGGTGCGGATACAGGGGCCCGCCGTTGCATTTGTGGACATGCATCCATGACCTGTGTGAGGGAGTTTGATGGGGCTGGCTGTGAGACTCCTCCGACTCTGGCAGTTGTTGGTTGGAAGGTACCAGGGGCCAACAGGTGCAGCACAGCCAGCAGCTTTGTCTGCAGGGGATATTGGTTGTCCGCTGTGTTGGTACCGTCAGCCTGTGGGCAATGTGGGTCAAGATGCGGGGGATGTTTGTCCTTTTAAGCCTGTGTTGGCCAATGGCTTCCTCTGGCGTTGAGTCTCTGGGGCTGGTGCGTTTTAGGGTCGTCCGCTGTCCTGCGCTGTCTAGGTGGTAATCCAGGTGGGGGTCTGCGGGGGGGCCTGGGAGTGGTGGCGGTGGGTGTTGTGGCCCTCTTGGTTCTCCGAGCTGCATGATCAGTAGCTCCATGGCATCTGTTGGTCTTCAGATGTGGCTCTGGGCTGGGCTCCCTTTCATACTGCAGGTAGTCGTCCTTCTTAACACCAGCAAAAGGCAGGTGTTAAAACTCTGCTGCTAACGCGCCTTATCGCCTGTTCTTGGTTCGCATCGCAGATCTGACTGGTGGTTGAGAATCTCGCAAAGTGGTGTTTTCGTGTGTTTTTGCACGGAAACGCCTACTCTGCATATCATTACCGTTAGTTGTCGCACTCATCCGTGGCGATGTTTTTTGCGGTAGCTATCGCAGGGAAACTGGCGATGTCGGCAGTTTGCACCAGCTTGTGAATGGGGCGATAAATCTATCGCCACTTTTGCGGCGCTAAAGTGCTGATAAATCGGCGATAAATCCTTGAGAATATGCCCCTATGTCCTACGTAGAAGCCAGAAGTTTGCTTATAAAACAGTGGGTGGGTGTATGCATGTGTGATCTATGTCACAGTGGGAAATAAAAAAAACACGTAGGGGCATATTCACAACAAAGTGGCGAAGCGTCTTGTTAAGCCAAGAAGGCTAACGACACACTTCGTCACTTTATAAACGCAGGGCTGCACCATAGCTACTAGAATATAGTGCAGCCCTGTGTTTCCCCCTGCGCTGGGGCTAACTTTAGCTGCCTTGTGCCAACACAGGCACCCTTGCACCATCGTGCAAGGATGCCTGTGTTGAGGGTAAGATTGTTTATGTGCAAGAAGGTCCCCCTTCCTGCACATAAACAATCTTTAAATGCCGTTTTGTAACTTCTATGTGTGCTGCTTAATGCAGCACACCTAGAAGTTGCAAAACTGCATTTTTTTAAATGATTGTTTATGTGCAGGAAGGGGTACCTTCCTGCACATAAACAATCATTGGTAATTTGCTGTTTCTATGTGTGCTGCACAATGCAGCACACATGGAAACAGCAAAAACGAGGAGAAATAAAGCATTTCACCTCGTTTCGCCTGTTTAAGACCAGGTTTTCCCTGGTCTTAATTTTGGCGCTGCCTCCTATTTACGCTGCCCTTGTAAATAGGGGGCAGCGTCAAAATCAATGGGTGTTGCGGTGGAACGCCCACCGCAACACCCATTGCCCTCCCCTTTCACGCTAAATACAGCATGAAAGGGTGCCTTATTTACAAGGCAGCGTTAAGCCACGTTAAGGCCCTGCACCTCCTCACTTAATAATGATAATAGCCTCGGGGGATGGGCTCCTTGGAGCCTCATAGAAGCTCGAGACGGGGTAAGCACCCCCGCCCCCATATAAATACAAGTACCACAACCCCCCCAGGTCCTGGCCCACCCTGGGGGGCTTATTGTTTTATTATTGAAGCTGAGGATCCTCCGCAGATCCATAGCACTGATACAAAAACATGGGTGGTGGCAGCCAATCAGATCTTATCTAGAGATCTACTGGCTCCGGGGAGCCTCCATGGCATGAAATATATTACGTTTTCAAACGTTTCATTTCTCAAAAACTACTGGTTACGCTGCCTGGACCAAGATCTAGCTTTTTGCTAAATTCTTTGTAATTCAGTTCAGCAGTTTTTGTGGTATCACTTTTAAATTTTTCTATGGAAAAATGAATGCGGATATTATATATAATTTTAGTAAAATCAAAAGGTCATGGCTAACACCAGAGCAGACATTGGGCCTGTTTTGAACCTATAATCACATGTTGTATAGGTGTTTTGCAAGCTATGGAAGGCTGTATGCATTTAGGCTTGCTGCAGGCAATGTTTGTGGTAATGGCACAACAGTAACAAGCATTGGCATAGCCAATAGGTCTCGCCTTTGGGACCTTATAAGTGTTTAGCCATGCAACAGTTGATGTTGTTGCACCAAGGATATTGTGCTGGATAACTAAACACTTATAAGGTCCCAAAGGCGAGACCTATTGGCTATGCCAATGCTTGTTATCTTAAACCTTTTTGCACGTTTTATAGCAGCCTGTACTGTAGCTTGTAATTTTAGAAGAGCAGATTTGACATCATGCAACAGTGAAGGCCGCTGAATAGATGTAAAGGCCCATGGTGAAATAAGCTTTGACAAATACGCTGTAGTCGAAACTGTAGTTTAGTAGCTGGATAATTTACCTAATTTCATCGTAAAAGTGTTACATTTCTTGCACATCTTTAAAGGCCTGTCCTCAAATACCCAGTATTGAAACTCTGTCTGCGCCGCTCACAACTATTTGTTTTAAAGCGGGAGAAGTGAGAAAAACATGGGTGAGTCACAAACACCCACTTCGTTGGCGCTCACTGTACCAACTGCCATAAACACGCATTTTCGGAAATTATGTACAATATTCCATTTGTGGAGTGCTGCAGTCGGGGCCGGAGCTGAATTTTAATCAGGGGGACTGCAGTGATGGACTGCAGTGTGTCTGCTGTTATACCGACGGCATAAATCACGGCGAGCCCGACTCTGCGCCCGCAGGCACCGGCTCCCAACTGTCAGGGCGGTCGGGAGGCAGCGGGAAAGGTCGGAGGTGCCAGGGAAAGGGGGCTGGATACGGAAAGGAACGGAGGAACCAAGGAAGCAAGGAAGAGAGGGGAAGACGAGGGAAGAAAGGAGAGGAGGAAGAAAATAAGATGAGAAGAAAGGAGGAGGGGCGACGAGAGAAGAGAGGGATAAAAGGAAGAAGGGGTTTAAAGGGAGAACAGAAAAGGAGTGACAGAATAAAGACTGAGGAAATAAAGCGTGAAAGCGAGCGAAAACGAAGGAAGCAGTAGAGGCAAGCATGCAGGGTGGAAGGAATAGAGGGGAACGATCAACAGGGAAGAAAGAAGAGAATGGAAGAAATAAAGACGGGAAGCTGCACATGGAGGAAATAAGAAATAACGAGCAGAAGGAGAAAGGCAGAAGCACAGCGAGAAAACGACTGAAGATGATGGGGCAATGTTGCAAAGAACGAGGAATGAGGTAAGACAGAGAAAACCGGAGCGAGAATGAGGAAGGTGGAATAAAGAAGAGAAAATCAAATAAGGAAGGCAGTAATAAAGAAGAAGACAAAGAATACAGGCGATAAAGTGGTAGAAAATATGGAGGAAGGGGAAAAAAGGAAAGGAGAAAGTACACAAAAGCATGTAAGAAAATAAAAGATGCATCGAAGATGAATGAAGAATGGGAGACAGGATAATTGACAAAGAGGAATAAACGAAGGAGGAGGAATGTGGTGAGAGCAGTAGCAATAAAGAAAGACGAGGGGAAGAGAAAGGGCAGGGCGAGGACAAAGAGTTCAAAGATGAAAACACAAATAGAGAGAGGGAGGAGCGGAGGCTGGAAGCACAGAAGGAACACAAAGTAGAGATGAAAGGAAAACAATGAGAGCACAAACCAAGAAAGAAGTAGAGCGAGAAGTAAATAAGTATACCTAGAACGATCTATAGAAAAAGTGAAAACAAAAACAATAAAAGCAACTGACTGACGAAGGAGATAGAAATGGAAGGAAAGTGAAAGAAGCCCGCGAGCGGTGCGCGCACAAGAGCGTGCACCATGGCCTATTGCTTGCGGTTACCCGCACGGCCGCCGGGCGCGATAATTGAAAACACATGGCGGCCGTGCGGGTAACCGCACGGAAAAGGCCATTGTGCACGAGCGTGTGGTCAGCTTTTGGAAGCAAAAGGATCCACCTCAGAAGAGGTTTTTAAAAAAAGGGAATGTGTTTCCAATCTTGGTAGGACACACACAGTGTTTGCTTAAATACCCCTCACACACCAAAAGGGCCCTTGGTGTCATGCTTCATCATAGGGGTCTTCCCGCCCCGCTACGGGACGGGGCGTGCTACGACCAGCAACTGCGCGGGAGCACTGATATTGCAGTACTATGTGTGGTGTAGAGGTAGTGAGAGGAAGGGTCAGGGGTGAATGTGGGAAGTGAACTAAATAGGACCTGGCCTCATGGACTTAAGAAACTTTAATAGGTCAAGGAGGCTGGTGCTGTTAAAAATGTGGTTCGGAGATGTCCTGCGTGTAATGTGCGGATACTCCTGATCAAGTCAACATGTTTCGAAGCATCAAGGCTTCTTCATCAGGACTAGAAATGATCCCTTCAAAACTCACTATGTTGCTATCAATTGGTGTTGAAATAATGTGCTATATACAAAAAAGTGAAAGAAATGCAAAATACCATGCACTCTATACAGTACCCAATCAGTAACGCCATCTCACGGAGCCGCGGGATGGCGTTATCGTAAGCGAGGAGCTGTTGACTATGATAATACAGTGGCAACACCCTTCCCACCCGTTATAAAGGCTCAGGGAGCATTTTCTCCTGCTTACTCTAGCTTACATTTCAGAAATACTGAGTGGGCTCTCATTTTAACATTACTGATTGGGTACTGTATAGAGTGCATGGTATTTTGCATTTCTTTCACTTTTTTGTATATAGCACATTATTTCAACACCAATTGTTGGTGTGTGAGGGGTATTTAAGCAAACACTGTGTGTGTCCTACCAAGATTGGAAACACATTCCCTTTTTTAAAAAACCTCTTCTGAGGTGGATCCTTTTGTTTCGTATGACTATCTGAGGAGGACGTATCCACCTCTAGCGCCCATGAGGGGCACCTCTTCACTCCCCAATCCTGTTTTTCGCAGCTTTTGGAAGCCCCAGTAAATAAGTATACTTAGAACGATCTATAGAATAGAAAAAGTGAAAACAAAAACAATAAAAGCAATTGACTGACGAAGGAGATAGAAATGGAAGGAAAGTGAAAGAAGCCCGCGAGCGGTGCGCGCGCGAGAGCGTGCACCATGGCCTATTGCTTGTGGTTACCCGCACGGCCGCCGGGCGCAATAATTGAAAACACATGGCGGCCGTGCGGGTAACCGCATGGAAAAGGCCATTGTGCACGAGCGTGTGGTCAGCTTTTGGAAGCCCCTTACATAAAGTCTACTCTAGGCTCCACCTAAAAACCTGCACATCAGACCATAAAACCATAAGCTCCCTCGGGGTCCGGTAGACTGGGCCCGTTTTGGTCTCCCCTGGGGAAAGGTGCAATTGTGCCCCCCCAGGGGAAAGCAAACATTTCTGGCAACAACAAAAAAATCGATTCCTTCCCATGGGGGTCGGCCGTATACCATCTGGCCGACCCACCCTCCCCCCCCCAGATTTTTGTCCTCTATTATGTTTCCCCTGGGGGGCGAGCATGCACTCCTTTGGGACCTGTTCGCCGGTGCCAAGGGAAAACAGCCATCCAACAATATAAATTTGTCCCGCTGGGGGCGGCAGATCCCTATAATAAATGCACTCAATTATGTATTGCCCTGGGGGCGCGATTGCACCCTCCTTGTAGGCCCATTCAGACCCTCTCAGGGGAAAACAAACATATTCAAACTAAATTATTGCTCCCAGGGGGCCTGGCCTCTGTATCTGAAGGGCTGACCCCCAAAACAAATGCACACAATTTTTTGCTTCCGGTGGGGTTGAGGGGGCACGATAATTAATATTATTAATCATATAATTACATAACAATGCGAAAGCGAAGATTATAAAAATAATTATTTACAAATATGTTCCCTGTGTCAATAAGGCACAAACCCTTAACCATTTGTAATGCCTGTGAGCTCCTTGCCCTGAATGCATTTCTTTTTTTCCATGAAAGCATTGCTGTTTATCTGAATCTTTATCCTCGACCCACCCCTTTGAAATTTTTCCACGCATATTTTCTGTGGAATTATCCCACAGATGCTACGCCGCATATACTCTCTGTTCTGTAGCTTAATTTCTGAATTACATGCACGCATATCGCGGTATATCCATTATTGGAGGTTGCAGTTGAATTACATGCACAGAAAAAAAACCGATAGCTAGTCGGTGTCTATTTTTTTTTCTGAATGCGGGCAAACTTGGCACAGCAAAATCTGAATTCTTGTTTCCTGCCAAGTATACGCAGAGAAGCCTGATCTGGCCTAGTGTGTTCCCAGCAAGGGTCTGACACGGCTGCGAAGATCCCAGATAGAGATTGCCGCCACTTTTGTGAAGAGCTCGTTCTAAAGAGCCCTTTTTGGGCTAAGATATCTCAATCAGCAGGGGGTTGCTAACTCCGTACAATGTGCAGTCTCTGCCTGTGTGTCTGCCTGATCAGACATGTGAGTAATCCTTTCATCTCCTCCCGGGGTTTCCAGGGCCCTTCTGAACTGGGATGACAGGATTTGGAACCTGAGAGCAGGTTTCCTTTGTTTGTTGTGGCCTATCGTCAGTCACGTCCAGTGTGTAGGTTAATAAGGCTTAAACTTTAAAGGAATGCTGAGCACCTGATTGACAAGCTTGGGAATGAACTGCACTGGGAAGGTTTGCCTTTGGTATGCAAATATTTCTGAAATGTGGACCCAGCCAGTCTGGATTTTTAAACTATGACAGGAGTGCACAAAGATTTGACAAGTGTGTTGAATTCCCCTGCAGGAAAAACAGCAGTTCTTTTCAGTCGAATGGAATATTTAATTCATGTTTTCTTTTTGTAACTCTCCTTGAATATAAACCCAAAATTATGTCTGTTGTGTCAGTGGACTTGAGAAGGAACTAATGCTTTAAAGATACAAGCAGTAAATAGTGCATCGTGGAAATCAGTAAATATGAGGCATTAGGATTGCATACATTGTATGAAAATAGACACAAAGATCAAGGACTAGTGAAAAAGCTATGACTGTTTTTTTCATGGTCGAAAGAAACTGCGGGGCATATTTACAAGGATTTAACGCCGCCGTAGCGTAAATTCTTTTTTTATCGCCATATCTGCAAGTTGCTGCAAAGTCCATTTAGCAGCATTTATTTTAGTGTTAACGTGAATGTTTTACAGCACCACTTCTGTTAGCGTGACTCACCGAAAATGAGATGCAAGGTAGGCTTTCCTGCGTAAAAACTCCCGCAATACACACAGTGCGATATTTACAAGGATTTCTTTGTACGTCGCTAAAAAAGAAAAACTGCAGCTATGCACCATAAGCGGCAGTTTTATAACTTCAGAAATTACCTGGTCTTAAAAATCATGCAAACACACCCGGGGCCTCATTTGAGAGTTTTGGTGCAGGACAGCACGCAAGGAATCTTGCTGCGCTGCTCTGCAACAAAACAAAAGGGCAGGAATGCGCCCTATCAATAAGATATGGCGCATTCCTGTCTTTTTCTCCAACATTGGCGCACAATGGCTGCCATGCGCCAACGCAGGCACCCTTGTGCCATTGTGCAAGGGTGCCTGCGTTGCAGGGCTGATTGATTTTGTGCAGGAAGTGACACTTTCCAGCACAAAAATAATCTAGAAAGGGAAATTGGCTCATCCATGTGTGCTGCAGCATGAAGCTCACATTTGTTTTTGTTTAATTTTCTTTCTTGGTATTTTTAGCAACATAGTTGCCATTCAGTTACAAGCATCATTTCAGCTCAGGCGCAGATGTGCATACATCACAGGTAATAACAATTCAGGCAACAGTTCAGTGCATGGTCTGGAGCGTAGGCTGCTGCAACTACCATGGGGTACTCGGCAATTACAAGCAAGGGGACAACACAGGAGCATATGCCTTATAATATTCCACTGGCGGCCCATCCGGCCTGGGCGTCTTGCCCATGGCCAGAGCTCTGACGGCCTCCCCTACTTCAAATAGTGTGATCAGCTCCTCCAGTTCCGCCCCCTGTTCCGGCGTAATGATGGGCAAGCGAGTTGATGTAAAGAAGCCCGGACGAACGCTGGCAGCAGACACATAGAGAGCTGTGCAGTGTCTGGTGAGCTACTCATGGATCTCCTGCTGAATTTACAACAGCTGCCCCAAATGCGAACGCAGTGAAAGTATAGGGTGCCGTGCCTGCTCCTGATGGATCAGCCATGCAAGCAACCGGCCTGCTCGGTCCGCAGCTACATGAGTGCGGGTGAAATGCACAGAATAGTTCAGGCATCGCAATTGCTCCATTAGGTCTGCATTCTCATGCCGCGCATCTGCCAAACGACAAGTACCGCTCGAGTATGTTTTGGGGCAGATTCCAGCTTCAGGAGGGAGCGCTCAATACGCATGAGATCACCATCAATTTGTTTGCGAGCACGCCAGCTGAGTCCCATGCAGTGCCCCCTGATCGTGACTTTGAATGCTTCCCATTCCACACCTCTGGTGGCAGCAGAGCCGGCATTTGTTTCAAAGAAGTCCGCCGTGGCTGTGCCCAGCGATACCCAAAAAGGAGGATCCTCCATCGCCGCAGGTTGGAGGCGTCAGATATGCACCACATGTTTGGCGTCTTCCCATTCCAGCTGGAGAAGCGGGGGGTTGTGATCCGAATGTGTGCGCCCCAGGTAGTCGATATAGTCTATATGCAGACAAACCGGGAGCAACTCCAACAAGCTCACAATCACAATGCAATCAATTTGGAGGTGGAGGTCATGCGGCGAGGAATAAAAAAAATGGACACACGCACCCGGGTTCAACGCTCTCCAGATGTCAGCTAAGCGCCAGTGCTGCAGCCAATATCCTAGTGCCCGGGTGTTAGACATGGTGACTGTACGGGAAAGCAGTGGAAAAGACCTGTCTAATGCCAAATCGGTGACAGCGTTGAAATCCCCCCCTATGAGCCAAGGGGGCGGGTGCTCCAGCGGGCTAATGTACCGGAGATTGTGCGTAAAAGGCCGCCTGGTCTGTGTTAGGTGCGTACACATTCCCAAGTAATAAACGCCTCCCATCCAACCTCCCCAGTACGGATATGTAGCGGCCCTCCCCATCCACCTCGGTCTCCTCCACCGCAAAGGGCACACCCGGCCGCACCCAGATAAGCACCCCCACGCATACGTTAGTAATCCGTTGCAAATACCTGACCACGCCACCTGCGCTGGAGCTTGCGGGATTCAGGCAGTGTGATATGTGTTTCCTGCAGTAACGCAATGTGGGCTGACCTGCGCTTAAGGCAGAAATACACAGTGAAGCGGCGCGATGGCGTTTGCATGCCCCTCACATTCCAGGTGATTATGTTAGTAACTTGCATGCGTGGAATGGCGCAGGTGTGTCGAGGTACACAGTTAACCCAGCAGCAGAGTATTTGGTCAAAAGCCTGCAGATGTGGGCAGCACCTGCAGGACAACATTGCCTGTAATATGCGCATGTTAAACAATAAGGTGAGGAGGAGAACAGGAGTATTGTAAGATTGAACAGCATAAGAGCGGAGGGACGACATGTATCCACCCAAACTGGCAATAAAGCCTTGTGGTAACTGCCGGCAAATATTGCCAGCTGAATAGAGCTTAAGGCTCTAGGGGTGTGAGAGCCTAGCACACCAGTGCCCCACATGTCCATAGGAAAGAGTGCTCAGTGTCATTTGTATCAGTCTTCAATCCAGCTGTGAGGGCAGGTGCCGAGCTTCCCAGACTACCTTCCATCTCTCCATCTGGGGGAGCGTTCAGGCGTAAGGAGTGACACAGGGCTTTTCACATGGGACTTGCCCATGTGTCTTGACACATTGCTGGAATTGCGTCAGTTGTCTGACACACTCCAGCAATGAGTCATTATTGCAGGACCAGATACATCAGGATTCCTGACCTATCTGTTGAGTCCTTGCAACACGGATGGTGCAATGAAAAGTGCTGCATCACTGGTTTTCCCCAGCGATGCTCCACTTTTCATAACTGAGGCCATGATTCTGCTTTTCCTCTTCCCCTGGGACTCTGGCTGGTCATCCTGGCTGTTGGGGAATTTGGGGGGGCGTGTTGTTGACCTGTGCTGAACTTGGTCCTGGCTGCTCCATTCTGCATTCAGTGTTTTTATTTATTTTTCTTCCTTAGAGGTGTATTTGTAAGCTCTTTTTGCTTCTAGTCGCTGAAAAGTGACGTTGGACTGACTAACGTGAATTTTTTTGCAGTTAATTGGCCTACCGTTTTTAACACTAACGTGTATCTTTCTATCACCTTGACGATAGAGTTAGCTTCAATTTTCCCGGCTGCTAGCTGATCCTAATGCCATGTAGCGACATGTTGTAAATAGGTCGCAAGCAGAGCGTTAGGATTTGGCGATCGGCAGGGGTAAAACAATTGCAGTTAAGCAACGTCAAAACTGCTTAGCGGCAATTCTTGTAAATATACCCCTGCGTTTTTCAGCCTTTGTTTTAAAAGTGGCCTAAAGCTCTAACTCCCAAGGTACTGAAATAATTGCATGTATTTAAAGGCAGCAATCCAAGGGCTGATAGTGCACCTGTGGTAAAATGACTTGACCAGGTGCCACATGTTAGCAATCCATCTGAAAATATGAGTTCTCTGGATTGAATCTGCTTTTGTGAATTAAAGAAGGTGGGCCGGCGGCTTCAAACAGCTAGTTCTCCTCTCGCTAACTCGGTATTCCCAGTGCAGGTGCCAGTTTGCATGGGGAACAGCACATTTGTTGTGATACAGCGCACTGTTCTGGTCTGTACCCACATAAGGGTCTGCCAGGTTGCAGAGTGTGACAGTGTGCTATATCTTTAATGCTTCCCCAGGAAAACCTATTGGAAAGACTTGAATTTCTTGATTTCATGAATTGTGGATGTATGACCAGTAAATGTTACCTCAAGCTCCTCACCTTGGTTTGTAGGTTTCTGAAGCACCTGAAAACATATGGCTCCAGTATGTGCGAAACAAATATAAACATAAATAAGCATACACATTTTGAGCAGGTAATGGGTCAGAGTTTCATATAATAAATGGTAGAATGCACACCGACATATAATGTCCTTCAAAACGTTAGACAATGCTCAAGGCAGGTATGAAGCGTGCAACCCTGCATGCGTGTGAATATATAAATGTAAGAGCTGGAGCTTCGTCAGGTTCCCCAACACAGGATGCACTGCAAACAGGTATATTTGAACAATCCAATAAAGTTCAAACAATATCTTACTTGTTGAATCCAATTTATTTCAAAAGTAATCCATGTGTCAGCCAAATATTTCTGTACTTTAATCTTGACATAAGTTCAACGAGTGCCAATAAGGCTTTACTCCAAGACACAGGAAACCATAAAGAGAGAGGCCCCTCGCACCAAAGGGACAGGGCTCTGATTGGACTAAAAATTCTAAAAAATGGTTTCCTTTGTGTAAATCACATACCAAACATATGTATCTCCACATTCAATCTCCAACCCAGTTGCTCCTAAACCTCAACCCTGATTATATTCACAGTACCATAACAATAACCTATATTTAAAAAATTAGTTTTATTGTTCATAATTAAACATAAAATCAGCGCAATAGTTTAAAAACAGATTCCATACAGTAGAGACAAACAACAATTCATAAACTCTATATTCAGTTGTATCATAGCATAGAAACACCACTAATATTCAAAACAGTTAGGACATCATTTCAAATTCACTATAACATAATAAAATCCACACAGGATAAAGAGGAAGATATAGAGTAGAAAAAGAGAGAGAAGAAGGGCATCTACGACAATCAGTTTATATTTCTTGTTCGTTGAACAATCGGTTATCCAGATCACAATTAGCATGTATATCCTAATTTATTTCAACCATGCCAATATGTCCACCCAATTTAGTCTGTTCCAAGCGTCGACGCGTTTCAGTGGTATCAGCCCAGTTTGGACCACCTTTTTCAAGACTCGATTTGTTCCTCTTGTTCTGATAAATTAATCAACCACCACTGTGATCGATACCGTTTCTTATTTTGAAAGTGCCCCACTGTAGCTTTCCTAAAATAATGGTGACCTTCTTAAAAAACAAATATATAATACGTTGTCCTTGCGTATATTTATACTCTAGTAGGCCCTCTTCCAGCTCAACAAGACAACCGACTGGGTTCTAGACCTGCCGTATTCCGTTTCCACATCAAAGTAAAGAAATTCTGCCCAAACGATGAGCCGGCATTACCCTTTCTCAATTAAAACCTCGAGAGGCCACCTGCATTAATCGCCCCTTTTGCAAAATGACGTAGCCAAATAATAGCAGTATGTTCCACACGCTTTTATATGATTGTCTCGGTTGATTTGACCCACATACGGCATCCATTCAAATTATGGCGTGCTGCGATACTCCAAGACACATACAGGTACACGATTCCTCATAATTCAACGTGGAGGTGATTACCCCAATGCATTTTGGGCAAAAATAGCTCTTCCTCAGGGGTAACAATGATAACAAACATTGGCATAGCCAATAGGTCTCGCCTTTGGGACCTTATGTGTTTAGCCAGAACTTTTGGCTATGTTGTAGAGCATTGTGGCTGCTGTGCATTATGTTGAAAAGTTATAATAAAAAGTGTTAAGCATTTTTGTTACCTTTATACAAACGAAGATGTCTTGTCCTTTCCTGGCCCCAGAACACACGTGTTCAGCTGAAGTAACACACGAAAGGAAATCATTACAACGGTATTAATTGCAACACATTTAGATTTTGGAATGGAAACTTTTTCATTGAGAAAATCAAACGACTTTTGCAAATGAACCGTTTGAAATTTCAATTTTAAATGCACGCATAATAGCCCACCAAACCTTGCATCAGGGGTGCATGGGGTATATCCAGCAAGAGAAAGTGTGTGTGTGTTGGGGGTGGGGGGCTCAACCCATGGCCTTCTGTTATCTCCACCTTTGCTCGTGGCCTGCTGACGGGCGCGAGCATAGGCCAGGCCTCTGAGGGGAGACTGCTGAGTGCCGCCCGGGCTGCAGGGACTCACGCTCCGCTTCCAGAGGCGGGAGCTGCAGACAGAACCTGTCATCGAAAGAGTGCCTTTCCCTGCTGCGCACTCCGTTCCCTCTGAACCCCTTCGGACCGTTGCCCGTGCCTCTCTGCGGTTCCCTCCCTGAATCATTGCGTCAGCGCAAACATTTCTGTGTGTCAAGAAGCGCCGAGATGGTGCAAGATGATAAGTTTGGCGCTAAACACATTGGATGAATAACGTATGTGCCTTTTAATTCTAGACCACCGCATCAAATGCACGCACGCTCTCCCCTTCCATAATGATGATGATACACCTGGATCACTGAGGCACAAACACGGTTGTGAGTGTGATAAATGTGATATCTACTGTTTCACTACATGGCGAGTTATTCGTCATAATCAATGCAGGCAGAGTAATGCCGAGAGGGAGGGTGGTGCCCCACGTTCACGGTTGTGACGCCGGCAATGATATAAATGCTATCTTACACTAAAAACATCTGAGTGTTTATTTTCTTAGCCATGTAATAACACCAACGCGTTAATAAAGCGCTTGCTAAAGAGGTCAGTGCTCTGACTGCTCAGCAAAGAAGAAGAAGCCTTGTTACCTTTCATCGAAATGTCTCCTTGTTCCGAGTCTGTGAAAGATGAAAGGCTGAGTTTGCTTTGGTGTGGTCAGAGTGTGCCGCGGGCAGGTTTCAATGGCAGGTGGGAGGGTTACACGTGTAGCATCCTAGCTAATGATTTATCCAGAGGTCTCACTAGACATTTGGCACCTTTCTTTTTCTGAAAATGGTTGTCTGATCTCCGAGAAAACACGTGTTGGACACTGCTGTAACAGGCCGCACGGAAACAATAAAATAAAAGAAAGAAACACGAGACATGGTAAAAAAAAAAGAGCGGATCAGAGGCAGTCAGGAAGACAACGCAGCTGAGATGGGCAAATAATTACATGCTCGATAATGTACCAGTTCAAGAAATAGTAATGAGATGCCTTCTGTTATTCGAGTATCGCGATACTGTTGCAGTTAATATCAATCACGATTCTACTTTCAATACTATCAATACGACCTTTTTATATAACGCTTCTGCCAAAGTTACGCGCTTCGTAGCGTTGCAGACTTGTTGCTTAAATTAAAGAGTTTTCTCTTAAATATGGAGTGCGTTAGAAAGAGCCTCAAAAACAATGGAAACTTTAGATCGGAAAATGTATGGCTGAGATGCGCGCACACATTCTTCACACACGCACTGTTAACGAGTCTGCCCCGCTGAACTGGCTGCTCCCGAGGCGCGTGGACCTTTTTATATAGCGCTTCTGCCAAAGTTACGCTAAAGTTTACTTTAAAGATGTTATACAAAAAAAAAGCTGGTCTGTTACCAACTTACGCAAGGTGCCTAAACTGGTGTATAAATGAAATGCTAGGGGCTCTTGTTGCGCAGTGTGCTGATGATGTTGCCGCTTGTTCACATTCAGCTGTTGCTGTGGTAAGATGTTTACAACCCAGTCCGAAATGTTACAGTTTTTCTGGAATCACACAATCTGACTTCTGCTTGCTCACTATGAAAGCATTGCTGCTCTGTCTCATAAAATGTCTGCGTTGTTTTTGCAAAATTGTTATGTAATTGTCTAATCATAAGTAGTACCCGCAAATTGGGCCAATAATAGACTTTAATCAGGCTCCTTGTAAGCACTAGTGCTTTATGCTCCATTTTTCTATGAACCTGAGTTTTTATTTAAACATTTGGTGGCCGTCGTCAACATTCGCCAAAATTTGTTTGCAAACAAAATAGTGTGTAGTGTGTGTAGTTAAGGTGCCTGTAAGTGAGTATATTAATGTATTGGTTTGAGCGTGCATTTTATTGTATTGCTATATATATACATGAACGGTATTTTTTTGTTAAAGAGGGTGCCTACACATATTGGCCCGCCGAGGGAAAAAGGATTTATTGTAAATTACCGCCGCGGCCCAGAAGCAAAGCAAGGTGCCTGACTGTGTGTAAGTTTATGAAAAGACGCGTGACGGCTGTTTTTTAACAGCGCGGTGATAGACACACTGAAGCGGCAGAGAAACCCCCCCCTCCAAAGCACTGTTTATAGCTACCACGAGGTTAAGGAAAACAAAACAAAAAAGCGAGCACCATCTGTTTCCAATTACCGCCAAAGCGATAATTGGAGACAGATGGGATTGAAGCTCGCGCCCGAGGACCCTAGGCCATCAAACAAACAAGGCGGGACAATCACCCACCTTGCACCAATTGCGTGCTGTGTTTTTAAAAAAGACACATGCACAGGCCAATTGCGGGCTAAGAAAAAAAAAGAACACGCACGAGCGTGTGCTCAGAGCTCAAAAGCCCTTACTTAATGCCTCGCAGGGCAGCGCATGCGCGCTGGCTCAGGCGAGACCTAAAAATGAATCAAAAAATGAGAACCACATGTCACTAGCATTGACTGAAAGTTGTTAAAAAACCTAAAAATGATGTGCAACAAGTTGGGACCCCACTTTTATGAACCAAAGGTACAAACAGTGCGCTCCGTGCTGTATAAACGTGCTTTCCCACTAACGATCTCACAAACTGAAATAATGTGACCCTGTTTAAAACCAGTGCTCAAGAAGTGCACTCCATATTACATGCAAGTGCTCTCCCCCCGAAAACTTGTTCACTGAATTTGCCATAGTCTTTGTAGCAGATTATCTACTTGCAGCCAGAGACAGAGACTGTGTGTGAGTTATTCATATGGGACAGATCCCACTCATTAACGCAAATGACCATGACTGTGGTTATTGGATATGCCTGGCAAAGGAGAGAATATCTTCAAGGGGCATCTCGACCCCGCAAGCAGGACCTAACTTTTTGCACATCCATTCACCTTGTTTTAAAGACCATTTTCACTCCTATGAGGAACCATCTTGAGGTGATTCATTTTGCAGTGCTGAGATGGGCAACTATAGTCATTCTTTAGGTTATATTACAAATGTGCCCACTGAGGGCTATCATTTTACAATAAATCTAGGTTTAGTAATTATTCAGCTCACAAATTTGTATATGATTTTCAGCACATTAATACTCATCACCAGTGTTATGTCCAAAGTGTCAAAGGTTGTGCAAACACGTTTTGCGACCCATGACTGCTTTCTAAGAGCCAATAAAAATCAAAAGTAACCGAACTACAGTAACCAAATTCAGCAAGAGTGGATCAGAAGATATCGGGCCCATCCTAAGGGTTTACATTACTGCTCTGTCTGGAATAAAGGCAGTGCCTAATTTGTAAAAATAAATAAGTGCCAGGGCTTGCGTCTTGAGGCCACTGCAGCTTGCAGCACACATTGCCCCTGCCATGCTGCCAATCATAGTAACAACACAACTGCTACCCATCAAATTCCTATAAGTGTGACACTTCGGACTATTCCCAACCCCCGGAGCTATAAAAACGGCTTGGGCAGTAGGTAACAGTCATTTTTTATGTATATTGAATTAATAATTAAATGCTGTTGTGGCCATCTGTAAATCTCTAAATTAGCCGCACAGCGCCACCTTGTGGCAGACTGTCACAAGCTCCGGTGTTGACAATTAAGTGCCGGTGCTGAGCACCGGAAACAACCGGCTCAAATTAAGCACTAAATAAAGGGTTACATACGAAGTTATGTAGTAGTCAGAAGTGACAAGATAAGGGGATTGCACCAACACAACAGGACAGGAAACAAGAACTAAGCGGGAAAATGAACAGATAGACTTTGTCACATACTAGGTTATCAGCCATGGGTTTACGGCAGCCGTGCTACTGTAGGATCAGCCAGTGGCAGCAGGACATATGCATATGGTGAGGCTTCAGCAGGACATCAGGCTTAGGCACACAGAGCTAGATGCACTATGAATATGTTACACATGCGAACCATGGTATCTGTATTTTGTGTAAGACTTCTTCACCTCGTACTAGTTCTCATCCACACTTCAAATCCCTTTGCTTTCATATTTTTCTCTTCTTCACCTTTCATCATTTGATATATTTATTGTTCCTTTCACTTATCGACTCACACAAGATGCACATACCTTGGTTCCCAGTTTGAGTTTAATCCGCTTTCAAGAAGTTATCCTGGTGTTCTATGATGCTAGTCACAGCTGCAACCTGGGAGCTACAGGCTGTGTTAGAATGAGTGTTAATCTTGTCGCTGGAACAGCGTAATTTAGTGTTCTATGCATTTATCCATCAAATGTTTGCGGATGTGAGCAACTATTATTCCATGTGGATTTATACTTATCAGAATATTAGTAAGTGACTGTATTTACTTGTAGCAGAAGCCACATTCATATAATCAAACTATAACCAATGTCTTGCTTATGCCAACTGTACTGTTTTGACTACCATTTTCTTTCTTAACATTAGACTGACTGTGGCTAGGCCCAGGTCACTCAAATTGCCTCATCATAAAATGTATTGTAAGTTCCATGTTTTCTTTTTGTCTGAAGGTGCCTTATCACTGCTCGCTAGTTAGACCCTAATTAAAACTTGGATATGGACATGCTGTGCTTGGGGATGGGAGAGAGTCTCCTGTAACAAGCAGACCATTGCTACTGTCAAGGCCATGCAGTTCTGTGCTTCTTTGTCCGGTGGTGAGAACGTGGGGAGTTTTCCTGCTCCCAGGACATGATGCATCCTGATTGGCTCAATCAGGAAGAGCTGGTGGAATGAAGCTCCCAGAACCTGCTACTGCATATTAATTGAGTGTTCTCAGAACAGTTTGGCAGATCCTTTCCCGAACTCTGCTGATTTCCACTGCCTGTGGTGTTAAGCTTTATGACTTGGTTCTTCTGATACTGATACCTTCCTCCTATGTTCCTTGTCACTTTCAAAGCTTAAATTAGATTAGGGAAGGTCCTTTATGGAACAAATTTATTTTGTGTTCTGTGCTGTGTATCTTGCTATATTTTGCATCTACTTCTTTACAATAAACATATTCAGATTACATAATTGTATGGATTTACGTGCTTTTTGGACACATTGATTTACTGATTGATGGATTTGGAAGTTGACTACATTTTGATAATACACTTTCCTGGTTAGGACACTATCCTCTCTGTCTTTTTTATGGAGCAATAATGGTTCCCCTGCAATGGAAATATTGGGCTGATGCTAGCTCCTTTCATACACTTCCTGTCAATAATGAAAGGTCCATTTGACTAGTGGTGCTATTTATTAGATGACCACAGTAGCAAACAGAGATGCAGGAAAGTGTACCGGATCATCACCATGATCCGTTTCGCCATCACCTCATCCCAGAGAGGTGTATAGCACCCACATTCTGGTAGCTGAGCTGAGTCAACTTAGCACTACTCTTTCCTTTATTCCTATTTTTCCCTTCACGCCTTAACTTAGACCAGAAGACTAGCAGTCTAGTCTTTGGTCAGGAATAAGGTTGCAGAGTAGACTGAGATTATTTCCAGTTCTTCTGCTTCTCTGGTAACATACCTAATATTCTTGAAAGTTACACAACCCTGGTGTTACCCCCTTACAAGCAATGGCTCAAGCTATTTCGAATATCTAAGAGGATGTTAAAACTGAGAGACAGGAGATGGTATTTGTGTTAGGTAATGGTGGTTCCATTGTAAATGGTAGGATCTGTGTCTCTCACCGAGGGGAGTTTGCAATGTGTTGTGCATGGCCAAAGTTAACCACGCACCTCCCAATAAAGTAGGTCACAAGGACTTAGCCTAACTAGAAAGGTACTCAGGAGTCCCCACCAACTTCAATCCTTCTCAGCACAATTCAATTTAAACCTTTTGCCCAATCTTTCCAATTTCAGTGAGACCAAAGTAAAGTAACTTTTTTGGAATCATAAGGATGCATTAACCTGGGCTACCCCGTTGATCCTTAACAATAGACATGCAGTTTATTATTATACCTTCATTATAAAATTTCAAGCCGTCTTAGGAGAAAGATAGATCTTGCAGTCATCACGTTCTGGGCTATTGACATGGCGTTGGCAACATTTGGTCATCTATATAACCTGATAGCAACAATTTGTATAGATGCCAGGTGGAACAATTAGGTGGCAACCTCAGTAATTTATCGGGGCCCATGAAATTAATTCAATTATTTCATTTTGCTACTGGTTAATTGTCTCACTATGCTCAGTATTCTAATATACTTAGCAATGCAGATTGAGGCTAAGCAGAAAATGCAAAAGAGATAGTTTCCTCGCCGGAGTCCAGTTATGATGCCTCATGAAAATGGCAATAGTCTAAAATTTGAAGTGAAACCCATGCAAATTGGCAATGTATATAAACTTCTGACCTCCAGAAAAAAGCACAGAAGTTGGAATTAGAAACTCTGTATGCATTTTGGAAATGCAGAACATGATGTAAGAAGTTTTTCTTAGGTAATTCAAACCAAACATGCTCAGCCATAAAGGACAACAAAAGAACAATCAATGAAACTAATTCAGAGGTTGTCATAAACAAGTCACATTTTAAGTTGCCTGTCAATCTTTCCACACCACAGGGTCTAGTGGCAATACTAGCTGTGATAGATTGTGGTACCCTGAGGTACTTCATTTACCACATTTTTCAATAAAAAGACTGGTATACCTTGTCAACCTAAGGGTGTAGTTGATTAAATTAGTGCATAATTTGTGCTGGTGTTTGCCTGCGCTCAGCACTGGCACTTATTTCTCAACAATGGCATTTATATTTCTGACATTTCACCACATGGTAGTGCTGCCTGCTAATTTTTGAAAAAAGCAGATAAGCAGGAAAATTAAAATGATGACACCTTGTGCAGCCCATTCTTACAAGTAATAATCCTAATAATATTAATCCTAAATGTCAAATTGGTTGGAGAGTGATGGCTTGGAGGTAAAGATGGCACTGCCATTTTGCCACTGGCAGAGTGTGCAAGCTGCACTGGCCTCCTGTGAAATACTGTGGGCCCCGGCACTTAGTTTATTTTTACAAATTAAGTAGAATGAAAGCATCCAGAGACACAAGCATAGAATCCAAATGTACTATAATGGTGACCGAAAAAGTAGTAAATCTCCTTCTGCCTCACAGAGAGTATGATTGCACATTTGATTTAATACCAGATGCAAAAATCCCTCATTCAAGAATTTTATTGGTTCACATATCAAAAACATTTAGTTCTCAAGGAATATTTAAAAGACAATCTACAAAAGGGATCAATTCGACTTAACCAGCAGAGGACACCCATTTTCTTTAATCGTGAATCCAATGGAGAATATAGACACTGCATCGACAATCCTGAATTGAATGCAATCATAATTTGGAATAGATATAATCTCCTGTTAATCTTTGTTCTATTAGATCACTTAAAATCTGTCAAAATGTTTTCTAAATTGGATTTACGTGATCAGTATATGTGACAAAGTGGACTATTAATTAGGGTGGATGGTCCACTATTCTTGTTTGGTTCAGTAAAGGATTCAGTAATTTAAATCTAAGCTCCACCGATGGTAGCTATGTCAATGATCAGACAGGATTAATGTAAGTACATGTGTAAAGCATTTAGAAGTGCCAAAACAGTTAAAAAGTCTAAATACAACATATTGAAAATCCCAATCTAATTTATAAAAATAGAGATCATTTAATGAACAAAATGACACCAAAATGACAAAATACAATAAGGGGAACCAGAGCTATGAAAAAAGTGTTAAGCGCAAACCGCGGTCATTTGGTTGTGCTTGATTGGTAACTAGATGTTATTTTAGGCTGACTATGATGGAGCAAGCGTCAGATACAAACATTAGGTTCATCCCGGTCGGACGTTTTACCTTCTGACTTAGGGGCCTTTGCGTCCGCCCGACACTGTCTCGGAACTTGGACCGACTGGCCTCCGGTCGGCGGTCCCGACATCCTGATTAGGATGTGACCGAACACTGTTCGGTCAAATTCCGACATTTCCCTATGGGAGCATGTATTATGGCCGTAAACCGGCTCAAGGTGCCTGCCACAGGGTGCTGGGATTAACAGGGGGGCACCATAGGTGCCCCAGGACTCCAACCAGAGGCTGCAGAGGCAAGGAGGCCCTGCTAGGGGCCTCCATACTCACTCTCCGACAGGCTTTCCATGTCGGAAAGCCCGATATGGAAGCTTGCCTGAGACCGAGTATCGTAATCCCAGGGCGGAAAGGCCACCCTTTGGGTTTACGGGCCAGCCTCTGACTGGCCAACAGGCTCCTTGAGCCCGTCAGAATGACTGGCTGGTTCAATTTCTGACCGCCAGCATTGTAATGCGGCGGTTGGAAATTAAACCGAGATGCGGCCCGGAAAGGCTCCGACCGACGGTCAGAACTTTTCCCGGCCGCATCGTAATTGGCCCATTACTCTCTGATATTGAAGTCAAAACTCCTCAGTGGGACAAGGCAGGGGGCCATGGCCGAGAAAGACCACCAGGCCGGATAGCTGTTGGACAAGGTCCTAGTGAATCTGTTGATTTTTGGCGTAAAAAGCTACTCTGCAGACCAAAACAAAATCACTCATTTTTTAAATTTGATTTGCTTCCAAATTACAGAACAAGGAATCCAAATGGACATGTGGAGAATCACCCCACTACCTCCTTGACCTACCTTCGGAGCATCCCAAATGCCAATCCTTCTGTTTTTCGTACTGCCAACATACCTGCATGGTTTGCATTTAAAGACACGGAGTGGGCACCTTTTTTTGTTTGTTTGTGTGTTATGTTTAAATCACACTGGTAGACAGTGGCAGTGTCCCATTTTCTCTATGGCTTCTAGCTGTGGTTCTTCTATCTTCCAAAGTGAAAGCCTTTTTATATATCAACCGTTTTCCAAAAAGGGAAGACCTTCCTTGGGCCAAAGACCCCAACCAGGGAAGTCCTTAGGATACAGTGGGAGAGAGCTTATGTATACCTTTTTCTTACTTTCCTTATTAAGGAAAGAACTCATAGGGTTCTTCACAAGGGTGCTGGTGAAGGGTGAACAAACTTAGCACTGCTGAGTGGATACTTACCACACTTTCTTTCCTTGAGGGTACCAGCGGCGACAACTCTTGGAAGGACCTAGAAAAGAAAAGGAGAAACAAACACAGTGTGTCAGGATGGATGATATCCAGTGACCATACTGGAAGAACAACGGACAACAGTATTCATTCATATTGTTTTCACGCTTAGAACCTAAATAATGTCTCACAATTAGTAAATCAACCCAACCTCTGCGTCCATATATCCGCCCATCCCTCCGACAGGACATTAATAAAGTAACAGCTGTATGAAAAAGGCCTCTGCCTAAGAATTTTAAATTGTATTGTTAGATTTGCTAGTTTCTATTGCCATTTCATCCCGAATTTCTCTAATATTGTATCCAGTATCACCAAACTGACCAGGAAGGGAATTCCTTTTGCATGGTGCCTAAAGCAATATCAAGCCTTAATCACATTAAAGGATGTTTTAGTACTGCGCCTACAGTTCGTCATGCAGATTTTGACCCTTATATTTTTTCTCTAAACTGATTCAGTCACAACTACACTCTGTTACTGAGCCGTGGCAACCAGTGGTGTACTATTTTCACACATTATTGTATCAGAAAAGAAATATACCATCAAAGATCAAGAATTACTCCCTCTTAAAAATGCTTTTAGTCACTGGAGGCATTATGTAGAAGGAACCAAACATCACATCATGGTGTGGATAGATCAGTAGACCCTAGACTTTCTCTAATCAATGTACCGCATCAATGTACGCCATTCTTTGCTCTTGATTTCATTAATCATCCCTTATCGTCCAGGGAGCTGTCATGGGAATGCCTTAGCCAGCAAGATGAAGAAAAACAGACATACACCCACAAACCTAAGATATTAGCTATGCTAACTACCTCACAGGCAGAAATGTACAAATATTTAGAAAACTCCCCAATAACAGTATAAAACCTTAGATCAGGAAACCCAAAAGTTCGAAGAATTCTAGAAAAATGCTTCTTCACATAAACAAACTCTTTGTACCCAGAAAGCCCCTTAGCTGCAGTTACTTCAGTGATGTCATATTACCCCTGCAGCAGGTGATCTGGGAATACATAAGATGGTAGAGCTGTTGGTGAGAAATTATTGGTGGCTACATATTATAGTCACTGTACCTGTGTGAAATGATGTGGTACAGGAGCTTAAGTCAAAACGCTCAAAATAACACAATGAGATTAATACAGCCTTTACCAACACTTCGCTACCCACAGGGTAACATTTCAGCAATATACATTACTTTTAGAAGTTGAAGATTATTTCATGACAGCAGTGCATTTCGTCCCCTGATTGAAGTTACCAACAGCTCCAGAGTTTACTTTTGTTTTTATCAAGGAAATAGTGTGCTTACTGAGAGTCGCGGCCGGCATGACTTGCGGGTGGGGGGGCGGAGGGGTCGCGTGGGGAGGGGGGTTAATTAAAAAAAAAAAATTATCTTACCTTCACATCCGGTCCTGCATTGCGTCTCCTTCTCTCTCGGCTCCGAGTACCAGGAAGCAGGCAGCCTCCCTCTCCTCCCCTAAGCCAATCACAACGCTGCAATGGCAGCGTTGTGATTGGCTGGGACGCCGACCGCACAGGCATCTATGGGGAGGCCATTTTCTCCATGTAGGCTGCATGCAGCCTACATGGAGAAAACGGGGGAGTGCGTATGACTGGTTTGGTCGGCCCTGGGGCTGACCAAACAGTCAGCGCCCATAACAGTGGGCAAGCCACTCCTCCCCTGCCCTGCAGCAGGACCGCCCACCTGCCTGCCCCCAACCAAACCCTTCTGCTTTCTCGCAGTGCGAGAAGCAGAAACATAAAATGGTATTCATAATACCATTTTATGTTTCTGCTTCTCGCACTGCTGACAGCAGTGGGGCGACGCACCTCCACCCACGTGGAGGAGCCGCCCCTGAGTAAGGGCCTCATTTATGGTTTGGGAGACTAGGTGGAATGCCATATAATGGAAATCCTCCCGCCCTTCAGTCCTGCATTCTCCCAACTCTATTTATAGTCATGGAACTGCTGGGTTGCTGTCAACGTTCATCCCTGACTCAGTGGCGTAACAACACTTGAGCCTGCCCCATGCAAAGTACATGGAGAATGGCCCCCTCCCCACCCAGATCCAGTCAGGAGCTCTCAGACCAGGGGATTCCTTCTGTGCACAGTGCTGAACGTGATCCCCTGGAGCTCGGGGCTCCCCGCACTGCGGGCTGCGGGGGCTAATGTTACGCCACTGCCCTGATCATGCGGTCTGTCTACGACAGGACCGCTGGGTCACAATGACAGCCATCGCATCCTATTGAGGGAGGGGCTGCCATTATTCATTTTCCCTGCCAATATCAAACAAGATATGGCGGAGATGGACATGGAAAATGTTAAATGGCCCCTGTGCACAGGTGAAAGCTTACTGCACATCAGGGTAATTTATGTTTTGTTCAGAGAAAACAAACTGCTGAGGACTAGCTGCAAATGCAGGGATGGTGGCCTGCAAGGGACAGCAGACCTTGCATTTGCATTTCTAAACGTAAAACACTTATATTAAAAGCAGCCTGGGTTAATTAAAGGGAGAGATGTTTTCAGCTGGGGGGAAGCAGGCAATGTGGGATCACTCTCTAGCAGACGAGACAGTGAGAGAGGTGTAGATGCCTCTCTGATCCCTGTTTTGGTGCAGACTGCTCTGGGCTTGTAGAGGCAACTGCACTCTGATTTTGGGTGACTCATATCGCTGGACTTTAAGGAGAGCCTGACAGTCGGTGAGACGTGGGTTACTTGATTCAGATACCAGTAATTGAATGCAGGCGCATCAGGGAATATTTGACTTCTCCAACCTTTCCCTAGTGTGTCGAGCTGCCAGTTCAAGACTTACATTTGGCTGATGTCATTATCCCTTCAAGGAAAGGGGAAATGGGAAATGAGAAAAGTACATGTTGGCTCCACAGAGAAATTATGGATCATAGTCTTCTGATGCAGTTGCTTGTAATCTTTTTGTCTTTTCCATGGATCTGAGACAAACCATCAAGTTAGCAGCTAATGATGCTCAGTACACTCTGGTTCCCTGCTGTATTGGGGTGACCTACCAGGCCAGTGAGAAAAGCCTCCTGATTGTGAATTGTTACCAGTCCTGGTCAGGAATAATAAAATCAGTGGCAGGGCAGCAAGGGGATGCTGTGTCGCAGACTTTAATCCCTATATTTCCACAACACTACAGAAATCTGTTTTGACTACTCAAATCTACTCTTCTTGTTGTATGTGATATTAGCTAACCAAAAAGTCCCACTTTCAGAAAGAAGTGCAGCTGAAGTCAAGTTAATATATGCTGTCTTAATGTACATATCCACCACCATGTACACAAGAATACGTCTGAGCCAGGCACAAGAAGGAAATTTCATGGGAGGCACCAGGTATTCCTGCCCTCCTGTCCCTCAAATCGTCCAATCCTTCAACCACTTTGAGGTCATAGTTTCCAGATGCATCAAATACAACCACTTTGCCGTTCAATTGGCAGAGAGCTTTTGCTGGACAGGTTTAGTTGCACTATTCTCTTGCACATTAACTGAGAAGAAGTACAGGTTGGAGTTGAAATGAACGTTCAGGTTCCTCCACCTTTCCCATTGGGTTACAGGAGAAACAGTTGAATGGTAGTAAATGTGTTAGACTGACCATGGCAGTTAGGTACAGTTCTTGCCAAATACATCTGCCTGCTCTTGAGATGGTAAAATATATCAGATGTTTGTCCTATCAAGAGTTTGGTTCTTGAAGCTGGTTCAACCCAACCATCATTTCAACCTCTATTTATTTTCTTAAGATATGCCTTATGGTGTCTGTGCTTCACATGCTAGTGCACTTGTTTTATATAATATATGTTGGAATGTTGCTTTGTGCTTGCTATTGTATTATATGTATTACTTGCCATAGAATGTTTGGGCGAGAGATTGGAATGGCTCTACAGGCAGTTGGAGCTACCACCTTGAGCCCTCTACACTTGTGTACCTTTGTATCCTGTTGACTGCAATAAATCCACATAAAGAAGGAAGACTCCTGGTCTATGTGAGTTGCTGTACAACTTCATTGAAGTGGGCATACTTCAATTTTGGCGACAAGCTTGGGATGAGAATTATTTTTTTTCCTGCACCCCTGCTTCAATTTATTATGAGGGAAAAGTCAATTTAGTGGTTCATTGTCACAAATTTTTCACTCGCATCCAAGGTCCCAATGAATCTATTGACACATATATTACAGCACTAAAAGTTTTGGCTAGTTATTGCGACTTTGATCACTTCACTTCACAATTAATTAGAGATCAACTAGTATCTAGATGTTATTCGAAGAAAATTCAACAAAGACTTTTATCTTGTAAAAATCCCTCATTGGATGAAGCTATTGATATAGCGAAAAGTATTGAAACTTCTGAAAGCGATTCTAAAATCTTACAAACTCAACCTTCACCTACAACCACACTTGGTGCACTTTCAGCTAAACCTCGTTACGCAACTGATTATGTACCAAACAAACCCAGAGGTTCTTTTTCCAATTTCAGAAGTTTCAGAGGTACATCTTTTGGTCGCGGCAAAATACAATGTTTCAGGTGTGGTTCGAATTCTCATGTGTCAAGTTTTAAAAATTGTCCAGCTGCAGCACAAGAGTGCTGGAAATGCAAGAAAATTGGTCATTTTGGCAATGTTTGTAGAGGAGGCAAACCTCACCCTGTTAGATTTGTTCAAGACTCTGATGTTGATACTGATATTGTGGAAAACAAACTTGAAGAATTAATGTTAGCTGTAGATTGTATCGACATTAACAATGTACATTCCGACAATACAATTTCAGATCCTTTGGTTCAGATATTTATTGATAATGTCAACATTCCGCTACTTATAGATTCTGGGGCAAGAATTACTATCATTTCAATTCACAAGTACAAACAAAGCTGGGCACATAAAGATTATTGCCTCCTGATGTCGTCACTACAGCATTTGAAGGCAGCAGAATTGAGTTAGCCGGGTATTTTTGTGGTAATATTACTTTTGAAACTAAGACCATTCATGGTAAAATTTATGTGGCATACAAAGGCATTAATGTTTTGGGTTGGTGGCATCAAGCGGAATTTGGGATGATCATCAAACCGGGTCACAAACATCCTGTTTCTCTTACCAGTTCTGTATCTGACCACTCTTCTTTAAAAGAGAAATTTAAGGATGTGTTCTCTGACAGAATTGGTTTGATTAAAAATTTTTGCCACACTATTAAGATTAAAGAAGGTATTCAACCAGTCAAGCATAGACTACGCAATGTACCTCACAGTGTTAGGTCTGAACTTTCTGCTATGCTGAATAGCATGCAAAACAATGGTATTATAGAGAAAGTAGATGCCACTCTTTGGCTTTCTCCGATTGTTTTGGCGAAGAAAAAAAATGGCGAATTACGTTTATGCATTGACTTGCGCTCCATTAATAATGCAATTTGGGTGGAAAACTTTCCTTTACCCCGCATTGAGGATCTTATCACTGCAGTTGGCCAGTCCAAATGGTTTTCTAAACTGGATTTACGAGCTGCATATCATCAGGTGGAATTAAACGAATCTTCAAGACATCTCACAGCTTTTGTTACACCTGATGGTACATTCCAGTTCCGCAGGATGCCATTCGGTTTGGCGTCAGCTGCGTCTGTATTTCAGAAAGTCATGAGTAATATGTTTAAGGATATTTCTAACGTAGTTGTATTTCAAGATGATATTTTGGTGCACACTTGTTCAAAAGAAGAACACAATGTCGTACTTGAACAGGTACTTACCACTTTACAAGACAATCACGTTACAGTCAGAGAAGACAAATGCATTTTCTCGGTTAATGAGATTGAGTATTTAGGACACGTTCTTTCCAAAGACGGTGTCAAACCTAAGCCTAGTATTGTGGATGGCATTGTCAATGCTCCCCATCCAATTGACAAAGATCAACTTCGTTCGTTCATTGGGCTTTGTGAATTTTATTCCAAGTTCATAAAGAATTTCGCAAGCCTCACTGAATGTTTCAGAAGTCTTTTAAAGAAAAACTCAGATTTTATATGGACAGCCACTTGTCAGGACCATTTTCAACGCATCAAAGAGAGTATTATTTCTGCTCCTGCTCTTCAAGCATACATGGAGGGGCGAGATACATTTATTACAGTAGATGCCAGTTCCTATGGCATGGGTGCCGTGTTATCACAAATGACAGGCAACAATGATCTTACTATTGGTTTTGCTTCAAGACGGATGAAAGATGTTGAACTGAGATACTCAGTTATTGAGAAAGAATTGCTTGCTTGTGTTTGGGGTATTGAGAAATTCAAACCATACTTGTGGGGAGAAAATTTTGTCTGAGGACGGATCACAAGCCGTTAGTTGACATACTCTCTGGCAACAAGATCAAAAAAGCTACTGCTAGATTAGCTAGGTTAGCCACCAAGCTTTTAGAATTCAATTTCACTGTACAACACATAGCTGGAGGAAAGAATATCAAAGCTGACTTCTTGTCCAGACATCCTGTTCATGAGGATAAGTCTAATGAGTTAGAAGAAGATGTTGAAGAATGTATAATTGCAAGCATTGATGATACTGTAATTTGTCCTGACATGGCAGAATGGTGTAAGGCTTTAGAGGGTGATGTGCTTCTTAAACAGGTTGTGGATTTTGTAGTGAAAGGTTGGCCTAAGGAAAGATCCATTGAACCTGAGTTACAACCATTTTGTAAAGTTGCAAATGAATTATCCCTTGAAGGCAAACTTTTAGTCAGAGAAGGCAAATTAATTCCTCCCTTTTGTTTTCGACAAAGAATTCTTGAAACTGCGCATTCAGGTCATTTGGGTATGACTGCCACCAAGCGCAGAATACGTAATGACTTTTGGTGGCCTTCTGTAGATCGTGATGTGGAAGCACTTGTTAATAGTTGTACCCAATGTTTGTACAGTGACAAACATTTGATTACGAATTCTCCATCTCCCAAACCCTCATTTTCTCCAAACAAAGTATGGCAAAAGGTTGCGATAGATTTTCTTGGACCATTTCATGTACTCCCCAATTGTATGAAGTATTTTGTAGTCCTAATTGATCACTTATCTAGGTGGGTGGAAGTCAGGGGTATTTCTGAACCAAACACCAAATCGGTTATTCGATTTCTCCAAGATGTATTCAGCAGAGAAGGCACCCCTGAGGAATTACTCTCAGATAATGGTGTTCAATTTACTTCACAACTTATGCAGGATTTTTTAACAAAAATGGGTATAAAACACCTACGCACACCACTATATTTTCCTCAAGGAAACTGCAAAGTTGAAAGATTCAACAGGGTGCTAGTCGAATGTATTCAGAGTGCGATTAAAGCTAAAGTAGATTGTGAGTCTGCCATCAGAGATGTGGTATGGGCGTATAGGACCACTCCTCACTCAGTTTCGGGCTGTATACCTTTTGAATTAATGAGAGGGAGGAAAGTGGTGTCCACTCTCAATCCTTTTTGGAGATTGACCTGTTTGGATAATGTATGTGATGTTACAAAAAATTCTCTCATTGCTAAAACTCGCAGTGATGAAGCCAGTGTTAGCAGGTGTAATAAACTCGCTATGCCTGTTTCAAAAAAAGAAGTCAAACTTGTTGTTGGAGATCTGGTCCGTGTCAAGGATCCTTTGATGCTACAAAAAGGTAAATCAAAATTCAGGGATCCTGCACGTATAGTCACAATTAAAGGTAACAGTGCTAAATTAGATAATGGTCAATGGTGGAATTTTGGTCGTTTGGCCAGAACCAACTCTGTTCATGATCCAGTTGTAAATATTGGTCAGAGTTTTCCTGTTGTCAGAAGGAGTTCAAGATTTAGCAGGACTCCTAGTAGATATATTCAGTAAGCATTTTATTTATTGTTTTCCTCCTGTGTTGTTTTCTATTTTCATCAAAAAGGAGGGAGATATGTGGTGTCTGTGCTTCACATGCTAGTGCACTTGTTTTATATAATATATGTTGGAATGTTGCTTTGTGCTTGCTATTGTATTATATGTATTACTTGCCATAGAATGTTTGGGCGAGAGATTGGAATGGCTCTACAGGCAGTTGGAGCTACCACCTTGAGCCCTCTACACTTGTGTACCTTTGTATCCTGTTGACTGCAATAAATCCACATAAAGAAGGAAGACTCCTGGTCTATGTGAGTTGCTGTACAACTTCATTGAAGTGGGCATACTTCATGCCTTTTGTAGAATAGGCGGATGGGTCATTGACTGGTCATTCTCCGGTAAGATTGATGTACTTGATAACATGAAATTTATATGTGATCTGGAAGACCTGAGTAAATGTTTTGTCCCAGCCTTTCATATTTTCAGTAAATAACTGTATGCTGTTTGCAATTTTCCCATTCTCCTATTGTACAACCAGCCTGAAAGTGAGATTTCTGCATTTTCTCTACTCTGTAATTTTTCTGGGAATAGTTTTAGGCTTTCTTGATATAGGACAGTGAATATGCAAAAGGTAGATGTAAGCAAAAGGGTTGCCTTTGTGAAGCCTGGTGTGTCTTCACTGGTTAAGAAGCTTACTTTACCACATTATAGTTCTCAATATAGAGTATGGTAAAAAAAGATTTTATTAGTCTGAATGCCTTTGAAGGAGGTAAATTATTGGCACGGGTGTTTGAATAAGAGACATGAGGTGCTAGAAGAGGTAAGGGAGAGCCTGGTGTCCTTTGGACATATCTTCTCATACATTCAATTGAGCACTTGACTCAGAATACTGAGGTAGGCGGGAGTGACAAAAGAGGGAGGGTGATAAGTGTTAATGAAGAGGAGAGGATTATTGAAAAACAAGTGGTGGAGGATGAAAGAATAATAGCTGGTACTGAGAAGTAATGAAGGTCACAGGTGGCAGTGAGTGTATAGGTATGGTAATATGGGAATGTGGAGATTGGGAGGGTGATGTAGGATTATGGAGCAAGAGAGAGTTAGAGTTGGGATTGAGAGCATAACATGAAAGAGTGTGCAGAAAATTATTGTGGTACAGAAGAGAGGAAGGATGGCAGGCACAAAGAAAGAGAAAGCAGAGTAGCAATCAGTGGGTGGATGGGATGATGGGCAGAAGTAAGAAAAGAGGTAAAGTGATGGGGGAGTTGCCAGTTTCTTCATGGTAGTTGGACACCATGGTTTTCATTGACATGATCTTTCATTTTACAAGAGCTACTGATTTTTTTAATGAAATCCCAGTACTGGAATCGTGGGGCCAGATTTATAAAGGTAATTATACCTGTGTATTTTTACTCACATGTATATTTACTACTACACAAAGGTGTAACTCTATACTTTTTTGGTGTTCATAATTTCTGAATGTAGATTTACACCTAAGTTTAGACATACATATCTCCCTAGGCCCAGGCAAACATTGCATTATGCCAGGATATTCTTGTGCAGTTTCCAGCATTGTGCTTTATGCGAAATGCCTGAGATTACACCATTATACCCCTTCAAGTAAATGAGATATTGCAGGAGCATGTGAATGACACAAATGCACAGAACACAAGTTATTTTGCATTATTTGACTTAGGGGTCGATTCCGATTCGGGCCGGAAAACGTACCGACCGACTCGGAGCCGGAATTAATTCCGACCGACACATACCGGTGCAGCCCGACCCGCAAAGTACGATGAGAAGCGTGCAAAACCCGACCGACTCATACGGAACACAAGCCGAACGACCGAGCCGCACCGAAAACAGCAATCCGGCCGGAAAAACACGCGAATCGAACCGACCGACACGCACCCGGAACAATCCCGAACGAAACGTACCCGCGAACTCCTACCCGCCAAGTACGATGCAACGCGTGGAAAACACGACCGAGTCGCACGGAGGACAAGCCGTACGACCGACACGCATAGAAAACTGCGAGCCGAAGCAACCCAAAACACCGCGACCGACGCGTACGCAGCATAGAAAACAGCACAAACACAGCATGAACGAATCTGAGAAGCCCGTACGATACAACTGCAGGGTCCGACTCGGTCACAAGAACGTCTCCTACATGCACAAAAAGTACAAAGGGAAAATACACAAAAAAAGGCCAAACAAGCAATTACAAACCCAATAAATACTGGGGGGAGGGCAGGGAACAAAGACACACCCACAACTCCACCCATATAAAGGACACAAATCCCTACCATGATCCTTTGCAAATTCAAATTACCTGCCAGCACTCAACAGACAGCAACCACACACCCACAGCTCATCCATCACACAAGCCACACACCATCAGCACCCCAACAAATAGCAACCTCACATACACCCAGCAAAACACACACTCACACACCTTCACCTGCACACCAACACACACATCACTCACCATCACCACCCATCACCATGCCCCCAAAGAAGAATCATAAGTTCCTAGATAGTGAATTGGAAGTCCTGGTAGATGAGATCCTCAGGGTAGAGCCACAGCTGTTTGGTACACTCGTCAAACAGACACCCATGTCGCAGAAAACCAAGATGTGGGAGAGGATCGTCGACAGGGTGAACGCACAATCACCATGTTTGGGCACAAAGATAGACATCCAGAACAGGTGGTATGATGTGCGCAGGAGGGTCAGGGAGCTGTTGAAGAAGGACTACCACTTGAGCCAACACACCGGCAGTGGCCCTCCTGCCAAGCCAGTATACCTCAGGCCCTGGGAGGAGAAGGTGCGGGCCATCCTACCACCAGTGAGCGTATTTGGACTAGAAAACATCCCAGAGCCTGGTGAGTACACAACAAATGTACACAATATTGTGCCACAATACACACACATCACTGTCAAGGGGAGAGTCAAACCATGCACCCTTAGCAAATACACAGCAACCAGAACAGAACCATCCCAAAATGTGTATGTCAGTCAGATAAACACAACACATGCCATCTCATAGTGACATGTAACTGTGTCATCACATGTACAAACACAACTACAACTACAGCTGGGCAGTGGCACAAATATAACTAACAAACACATCCAGACATGTAGCCACCACTACAACACCACCACACAGTGAAGCCCACTGAAAGGAAGGAATACTGTGTATGCTGGGCAAGTCAGTGTAGCCAATAGCATCATCGTAGTCGTAGTCACAGATATTGCCCACCCTCACAATGCGCACATCAACACCAGCATGAACCATGCTCACATCACAGGGAGTGGAAAACAACTGACAAGATGGCTGACACTGGCTACTGCTGTGGGGAGCACAAGGTCCTGCTGGCAACTGTGCACCAACCAACAGCAGGACACCACTGACTGACATCTTGCCATTGCTCTCACACTCACACACAGTGAAGTCCACCCAAAAGCAAGTAAGTATGGGCATGCTGGGAAGTGGGGTGGAGGCAATAGCATGATGGGAGTGGTAGTCACAGATATTGGTCACCCCCACAACTGTCCCATCAACACCACCCTGAACCATGCGCACATCACAGGGAGTGGAAAACAAGTGACAAGATGGCTGACACTGGCTACTGCTGTGGGGAGCACAAGGCCCTGCTGGCAACTGTGCACCAACCCACAGCAGGACACCACTGACTGACATCCTGAAAGACAACTTGCACTCCCTGCAATGGAAGCACGTTCCATGGTGGGATATCTGGCTGGGTGGGAAGCAGGACTCACAGCCCTGACCTAGTTACCAGCAGCGTTTCTCACACACACCCCTAACACAAACTCCACATAACTCACCTGGGAGAATGCATTGCCTCACACTCCAATCAAATATCCCACAAAGAACCACAACCCTGGGTCATGCTCAGTGAAGCACAGGGACACACATGGGACTTGTAGTAAAACTAACCCCAGGATAACACTGTCAGCCATCTTGTCAGCACAGGCACACAACCCCACAGGGAAGCAGAGTCAAAGGGAAGGAAGCATGGGCATGCTGGGAAGGGGGGGTGGAGGCAATAGCATGATGGGAGTGGTAGTCACAGCTCAACATCCCCCACCCACATGGCCCAGCAAGCTCACACTCAAGCAGGCACACCCCACAGAGAGTGGAAAGCCCCATCAAAGATGTCTGACACTGGTGCTCTGTTGTGGGGAGCACAAGGGCATGCTGGGAACTGGCCACCAACTAACAGCAGGACACCACTGTCAGCCATCTTGCCATTGCTCTCACACTCACACACAGTGAAGTCCACCCAAAAGCAAGTAAGTATGGGCATGCTGGGAAGTGGGGTGGAGGCAATAGCATGATGGGAGTGGTAGTCACAGCTCAACATCCCCCACCCACATGGCCCAGCAAGCTCACACTCAAGCATGCACACCCCACAGAGAGTGGAAAGCCCCATCAAAGATGTCTGACACTGGTGCTCTGTTGTGGGGAGCACAAGGCCATGCTGGGAACTGGCCACCAACTAACAGTAGGACACCACTGTCAGCCATCTTGCCATTGCTCTCACACTCACACCCAGTGAAGTCCACCCAAAAGCAAGTAAGTATGGGCATGCTGGGAAGTGGGGTGGAGGCTATAGCATGATGGGAGTGGTAGTCACAGCTCAACATCCCCCACCCACATGGCCCAGCAAGCTCACACTCAAGCATGCACACCCCACAGAGAGTGGAAAGCCCCATCAAAGATGTCTGACACTGGTGCTCTGTTGTGGGGAGCACAAGGCCATGCTGGGAACTGGCCACCAACTAACAGTAGGACACCACTGTCAGCCATCTTGCCATTGCTCTCACACTCACACACAGTGAAGTCCACCCAAAAGCAAGTAAGTATGGGCATGCTGGGAAGTGGGGTGGAGACTATAGCATGATGGGAGTGGTAGTCACAGATATTGGTCACCCCCACAACTGTCCCATCAACACCACCCTGAACCATGCACACATCACAGGGAGTGGAAAACAACTGACAAGATGGCTGACACTGGCTACTGCTGTGGGGAGCACAAGGCCCTGCTGGCAACTGTGCACCAACCAACAGCAGGACACCACTGACTGACATCCTGAAAGACAACTTGCACTCCCTGCAATGGAAGCACGTTCCATGGTGGGATATCTGGCTGGGTGGGAAGGAGGACTCACAGCCCTGACCATAGTAACCAGCAGCGTTTCTCACACACACCCCTAACACAAACTCCACAAAACTCACCTGGGAGAATGCATTGCCTCACACTCCAATCAAATATCCCACAAAGAACCACAACCCTGGGTCATGCTGAGTGAAGCACAGGGACACACATGGGATTTGTAGCAAAACTAACCCCAGGATAACACTGTCAGCCATCTTGTCAGCACAGGCACACAACCCCACAGGGAAGCAGAGTCAAAGGGAAGGAAGCATGGGCATGCTGGGAAGGGGGTGGAGGCAATAGCATGATGGGAGTGGTAGTCACAGATATTGGTCACCCCCACAACTGTCCCATCAACACCACCCTGAACCATGCACACATCACAGGGAGTGGAAAACAACTCACAAGATGGCTGACACTGGCTACTGCTGTGGGGAGCACAAGGCCCTGCTGGCAACTGTGCACCAACCAACAGCAGGACACCACTGACTGACATCCTGAAAGACAACTTGCACTCCCTGCAATGGAAGCACGTTCCATGGTGGAATATCTGGCTGGGTGGGAAGGAGGGCCGGATGTCAACCAAATACAACCAATGCAGACCATGTACACACCCCAACATTCACATAGAAATGCCCAAATAATGCAGGACAATGTGCTACACCAATATCAACCCCTGACTGTGACAATTTAGGACAATGCAATGTACAGGCCCGCATCCAGAGGCACAGTCACAACTGTCAGGTGTGTCAACCATTGATGCCTGCAGAAACATAACATACATTGTGTGTGTCTCCCAAAAACAGGTGATGATGGGGACACAGCAGCAGACGCTGAGGAGTCCCCATCCCAGGCTCAAGAGGATAAGGAGCTCACTGGTGTGGAACAGCCTCTGCCCTCCTCGGATGAAGAAGACCCACCTGGCACCTCCGGAGCAAGTCATCATGCAGCACCAGCAGGACCACCAGCTGCACCCCCTGCACCCACCCCTCCAATGACTGTCAACACACATACCACCCCTGCCGACATGGACAGACCAAGGAGCACCACCACCACCAGCACAGGGACCCTGGACCAACGTGGGGCCATGGACACCAACACCAACAACAACCCCCAAGGGGGCCCAGGGTCACCTGTGCGTGCCACCTCAGGTACTGCACGTGTCGCCAGGGGTGGTGGGAGACATAGGTCGCTGCTCGCAGAGGGGTCTGGACTGCATGATGACCCACAACTGGCACGCATAGCCGATGCGTACCAGTCCAGCACCGGAGAGCTCAGCCAGGTAGTGGGACTCCTCAGGGACATTAAACAGCAGCAGGCTGCCCATCATGCCCGCTTGGACTCACACATGTCCCGCGTAGAGTCCAAGTGGGACACACTGCAAGAGATGACGGCGGTGCATAGGGACATATTACAATGCCTCCGCCAGATGAGCAGCAACCAGTCAACACCTCCCTGTGTGCCCACAACATCTGGTGCTGAAACAACTGCAACTGCCACAGGGAGGCAGGATGACTCTGGCGGAGAGTCCCCTGCACCGCAGCAGCCTGCACTTGAGGGTCCCCCCCAAAGAAGAGGGGTCGTCCGAGGAAAGACAACTGAGAGGCTGATGGCCATGCACAACCCCCAGGAAGCCAACACCTGTTCTGGATAATCACCTTTGTGCGCAAAATGTTCACCCTGTTGACTGCAACACAACTCCCCCACATGACATGGGGAGTACAAGTTGGACCAATGTCTCAGATGAATGTGGAATTGATACAGGACATTTCTGCTACCAGGACTTCCAATTCATCTAGGAACTTTGGATTGCAATCAAAATGTACAGCACTCACCATCCTGTGCACTATTCACACACATGTATGACAATAAACACACTAATACACCATACCTGCCTCTGTCGTGATTCCAACGTGGTTTCTGTTATGGAGATGATGACCAGCGAAATTACACTGTGCATGCTAACTGCTACAGCAAGTACAACACAGGCATGTGAGTCATGGCAACGTGACACATATGAGGGAGACACACCACCAGGGCTACACAACAAATACACACCTAGGCCATCTGACTCATTGCCTACACTGATGTTGCCAGGAAATACGGTGCAATGCACAGACACAACACCTATTCACAGTCTTAGTCAACTAGCCCACTGGTGCAGTAAGCAAATGTCAGTCAAATGTGTGACCACAGACAACGCACATCACAAAGTGAAGCACAGGTTTATTACACATTTGCAACATGTTGTAACCACTACAGATGCAAGGTAATCCCACCTGGCAGCGGGCACACAGTCAACAAGTGTAGAAGGAAGGAAGTCCATGGGTGTGGCGCACATCACCTGTAGGGACACGACAGCTACCACCCTGGAAGTCGAATCACGGTGTCGGGGATCACAGTTGACCAAACGACTCTGAAAGTACCCTGTGAAGGACAGAAATGACACACAGTCAAAAGCACTGAAGAACAGGACAGAACTGCAATACACATGCCCAATACATGTCACAAGATACCCACCCAGAACCAAGTTAGCATGTCAACACTGTTGGGGAGTACAGACTACCTGTAAGGACACATCGCTACACGCATACAGTCATGTAGCCCATGGACACACTCAAACAGCACCAGAGCACCACCAACACATATCATGCAAACTCACATCATTGACATGACATCTCTGGATACTCACATTCAGCTGAAGAAGTTGGTGATGAGCTGTGTGCGGACATCACCATCATCATCATCATCATCACTGGCATCGTGGTCCAGGCCAGGATCCTCCACAGGTGGAGGACGTTGGTCATCGTCATCCAGGATGAGAGGCAACTCCTTCCGCACTGCCAGGTTGTGTAGCATGCAGCAGACGATGACAATCTTGCACACCTTTGCTGGGGCATATGGGAGGGACCCTCCTGTCTTGTCCAGGCAGCGGAAGCGGCTCTTCAGGAGACCAAATGTCCGCTCAATGACTCTCCTGGTCCGACCATGTGCCTCATTGTAGCGCAACTGGGCTGGTGTCACAGGGTTCCTGAGGGGCGTCAGCAACCACGGCATGTTGGGGTATCCGGAGTCACCTACATACAGACAATTGCACATTAGCTGAGTTGGAAAAGAGGGTGGAACACTACATTGCAGAACACACACAATGGTACAAAGTCAGTACACACCAACAAGCCAGGCACGCTGGTTCGGCATCTGTGACATCATCCTCGGGATGCGACTACTCCTCATCACGTAGGCATCGTGTGCAGAACCGGGGAAACGGGCACACACGTGTGAGATGCTCATATCTGCAAGACAGACCACCAGTGCATTGACCGAGTGGTAGTGTTTGCGGTTCCTGTATGCCTGCTCTTGGGCCTGTGGTGGTACCAAAGCCACATGTGTCCCATCAATGGAGCCAATGACATGCGGCATCCTCCCCAGGGCATAGAAGTCACTCTTCACGTCAGTGAGTTGTTGGAGTCTAGGGAAATAGATGTACTGGTTCAGGTATATCAACATAGCCTCCAAAACATCGCAGAACACACGGCTGAACATGGTCTGTGACATCCCACCAGCAGTCGCCACAGTGTGTTGAAAGGTACCGGTGGCAAAGAAGTGTAGGGCTGCCATCACCTTCACCTTGGGGGTCAGCGCTGTAGGGTACGGCCAGCCAGGTTGCAAATGTGGTGCCAAGCGCACTGCCAAATCCTCAATCAGCTGCCTGGTGAAGCGGTACCGTCGGATGCTGTCACGTTCCACCATCGTTGCCAGGTCAGGGAATGGTCTATGGACAGCTGGTGCCCTGCAGTGCATAGGTGAAGAAAGAAAGATTGTCAGTCACCCCACATATGTGGCATTGAACACACTCAATATCACATGATACATCATTATGAGGCACAAGTACATGATGTGTGCAGTTCCGTAAGGACATGTATGGCACATACATGGCCAACATCTAACATCACAGTTCAACAAGTGGCATCAATAAGTCCCAGGTTGTGCCATTGGATATCATGAGGCTGTGTCACAGTTCCCATCTCCTGCTGCCACATTACAAACACACCCCACAGTGACATGTGAGGACAGATGTGCCCCAGGCATCACAGCTCAACGACAGGTAGATTCCCAGGGACCCTGTATTGCCACATGGACACTGGCATGACATGGTGTATCATGTATACACCACAGCAAAACAACCATGACCCCCACAGGTAGTGGTCCCTGTTGCCTCGGCAGGACAGACATGGACGTCTGTGACACACACACGCACAACATCAAAGTCCATGCACAAACAACGTGGATGTGGAGACTGTCTCCCATTGTGCACATGAAATCAGAGACATTGTAAACACAACATGCACACAGACTGTGGAGGACCACCACTATTGTGCCAATGGGTCACCCTGGGTTAAACATACCGTCCCACATGGGACTCAGGGGGTATGTGACATGACATACACATACACCACCGTGAAATGTGACCATGCCACATGCTCAGATATGAACAGTTGCACATCACAGTGGTCATGTACACGAAACACCAAGGATCCTGTCCCCATGAACACGTGCACAGCCTGGGGGTGGCTGCCCCCAAGTGACACCCACAGAACAACATGTTCACCCCCATACACGGAATAGGTAATGCAGCCTTACATGCCTTAGGATACAGTTTGGACAGGCTGTGGTGTTGTAGGTGTGCCCCTCACTCCCTGGGAAGTATATGTGGCTGGCATATGTTCACCTGTGACAGGCATGGTGACATAAGCCAGTGACTTGTACAGGGACGCGTTGGACAGCAATGGACCGATCGGTGCGCACACATTGGCCATTGCATTCAATGTGTGCTGGTACGCGTTGTATTCGCAATACGCGTTGGACAGCAATGGACTGATCGGTGCGCACACATTGGCCATTGCATTCAATGTGTGCTGGTACGCGTTGTATTCGCAATACGCGTTGGACAGCAATGGACCGATCGGTGCGCACACATTGGCCATTGCATTCAATGTGTGCTGGTACGCGTTGTATTCGCAATACGCGTTGGACAGCAATGGACCGATCGGTGCGCACACATTGGCCATTGCATTCAATGTGTGCTGGTACGCGTTGTATTCGCAATACGCGTTGGACAGCAATGGACTGATCGGTGCGCACACATTGGCCATTGCATTCAATGTGTGCTGGTATGCGTTGTATCCTGCAATACGCGTTGAACAGCAATGGACCGATCGGTGTGCCCGGCCGGCCCATTGCATTCAATGTGTGCTGGTACGCGTTGTATCCTGCAGTACGCGTTGAACAGCAATGGACCGATCGGTGTGCCCGGCCGGCCCATTGCATTCAATGTGCGCGGTACGCGTTGTATCCTGGATACGCGTTGAACAGCAATGGACCGATCAGTGTGCCCGGCCGGCCCATTGCATTCAATGTGTGCGGGTACGCGTTGTATCCTGGGTACGCGTTGAACAGCAATGGACCGATCGGTGTGCCCGGCCGGCCCATTGCATTCAATGTGTGCGGGTACGCGTTGTAACCTGGGTACGCGTTGAACAGCAATGGACTGATCGGTGTGCCCGGCCGGCCCATTGATTCAATGTGTGCGGGTACGCGTTGTATCCTGGGTACGCGTCGAACAGCAATGGACCGATCGGTGTGCCCGGCTGGCCCATTGCATTCAATGTGTGCGGGTACGCGTTGTAACCTGGGTACGCGTTGAACAGCAATGGACCGATCGGTGTGCCCGGCCGGCCCATTGCATTCAATGTGTGCGGGTACCCGTTGTAACCTGGGTACGCGTTGAACAGCAATGGACCGATCGGTGTGCCCGGCCGGCCCATTGCATTCAATGTGCGGGTACGCGTTGTATCCTGGGTACGCGTTGAACAGCAATGAACCGATCGGTGTGCCCGGCCGGCCCATTGCATTCAATGTGTGCGGGTACGCGTTGTATCCTGGGTACGCGTTGAACAGCAATGGACCGATCGGTGTGCCCGGCCAGCCCATTGCATTCAATGTGTGCGGGTACGCGTTGTAACCTGGGTACGCGTTGAACAGCAATGGACCGATCGGTGTGCCCGGCCGGCCCATTGCATTCAATGTGTGCGGGTACGCGTTGTATCCTGGGTACGCGTTGAACAGCAATGGACCGATCGGTGCGCACCCATTGGCTATGGCCTGGCCTGGCAACGGACGCGTTTTAAAATTTTGAACGAGTCTGATGCTGTAAATTCAGTTGGTCACCCACAACAATGTTGCAAATTCATGGGTGTCATGAAGTTGAACTTTTGAAGGATGCTGTGGGCGTGTGTAAGTGGTGCAATTCCATGGATTGGCCAGATTCAGAAGATGCAAATGACTTGGACCTATCACTTTGGACACATGGGACAGTATCTGCCTCTGCAGCACACATATAATGCTGGCTGTTCCCCTGAGAGCTCACTTGCCTGCACTACATGCTCCAGGACGACATCTGCCACCACCACTGCTGCTGTATCTGCACCCTCTGGACCCTGCAATGGCACGTACTGTGGAGAGAGCCCCAGCCTTCAGCACTGAGGAGAACCAGGCCCTGCTGGACAGCCTCCTTCCACAGTACAGCAAGCTGTATGGGAAAGCAGGGGAGCAGGTGAGTGTTCTATCCACTGCCTTCCTAAATGTGCATGTTGTCTGACTAGCAAGGCTAACAGTCTGCACGCCACTGGCTAGCAGGCTCACTGAGTAGTTGTCACCCCCCATAGTGTGTAGTTACATGCACTGGACAGGTATTGTGCAGTGACAGTGCATTTAAACAAGGTTTTACTTCCCAGGCAATGATACCATGTAGTAACTGCTGGCATACTGTCCATGGCCATCGTTGCACTGCCTGTGTACATCATGTGCCCCTGTGATTGAGACATGTATATCCAACTGTGTAATGCACGGATATGTTGCATGTGTAGTAATGGCATTCTCACTTTGTCATCCTCACAGGTTGATGCCCACCAGAAGCAGCAGATATGGCTGACCATCGTCCGGGCCGTGAGATCCGTGGGGGGTCTACAAGCGCCGGATCCGCAACTGCCAGAAGAGGTGGCAGGACCTTAGGAGCTGGACCCGGAGGATCGCACGGGTCCAGCTGAAGCTGTCGCCTCCTCGCAGGAGGGGCGGACACCGGACCCTGACCCCCCACATGCTCAGGATCCTGGCGGTGGTCTTCCCTGATCTGGATGGGCAGCTGAAGGTCAGTGAGCCGCAAGGAGGGGGTGAGTCCATGACTGCATTGTGAACTATGTCTGCCATGCTATGTGCCCTCCTCTGGCCTGGTTGAACTTCCACAGTACATCAGTCATGTTGTCCAGGACCCATGTCCCTCTATTGTGCACTGCCCACTCCTCATCTGATACCCAGGTGTGGCCCTTACAGTCAGGGAATTGTGTCACTTGGGTACTGTGTCCTTGCAATTTGCTTGACTCAAGGTGGGGGACAGCATCTGTTTCCCTAACTCTGTGGTGGGCATCATGGGTGGGTCCCTTGCTTACACAATGCCTGTGTTCTGACATGTAATCTGCGTGTTACTTTGATATGTGGTCCAATTGCTGAGCTGATCCACCACATGTGCCTGGGGTATCTGGCACACACCCATGCTGCGGGTGGGAACAATGTTTGGGCCCCAGGAGTGTGTATATAACGTGTGTCACACATACTTAGCCAGCTGCCTACTGTCCAGGGCTCATCCCTCATTCATGTGGGGCAGGACAGTCATGCCTACTCCAGGCCATACAATACACTCTGTACTCCCACTCCCGTGTATCAGCTGACACGTTGTGCTCAGTGAATTGTCCCCTCAGGTGTCTGCCTCTGTGTCAGTGTGCTGTGGCTTCGTTGTCAGGACTGCTGGGGTGTTTCTCGGTTGGGGCTCAGCATGCCACCGGAGATGTGACCATAGGAGACGATACTTGTGTGACACATAGGTGTTTGATCACCTGACCGTGCAGACTGGGGTATGCGAATGTGAAGTTCAGGCAGCTGTCTCCCATTCACAGCAGATTGTGAGGTGCTCAGGTTCAGAGGGTTGTGTTACAGGTCTCCCATATGTCCAATCGGTATGACCTGGACAGATAAGGGTTCAGATGATGTGGTGTGTGGGGGATGTACATGTGCACTTGTTCAGCTCCAGGACTTGCATTCCCCATGACCTACTATTGTGACACAGTGCAGAGTGTTGTTGTCTGGCTGCCCTGCCCATGTGACTGGAGACAGTGATGTATGACTTAGCAGGCATGCCTGTGCCATGACTTGTGACTTCCTATTAGTGATCCTGCAGGGGAGTGACATGTGCTACATGCACACCATTGTGGCAATGGCTATCAGGACATGGGTGCATCATGGTGTCTGTCGCTGGTATGCATCACATGCATTTCCTATTTGACTCTGGGCATCCCTTTCATCCGGACACCTGTACTGACTCAGTGGCAAGTGTTGTGATGTGTGCATGTTCACATGCTTAACCGGGTTCTCTGCACTGTCCAACTACTGTGTAGGTGGTGCATGTGTCCACACTGGGGTATTGCCATCCAACATACACCAGACAGATGGGTGCAAGGACAGGTGGGATGTGAGTGCCATGGTTGACCATCAGACTGACAATTGGCTTCTCCTGTTCTGTTTGGGCACTTTTAGCAATGTTCAACTAAGGATGCCAGGGCTTGCTCTGTAATGTGCTGTACTAACTGTGGTGTGTGCGTTCGGTGCAGGTGACCGATGTCTGTCTGTTTCCCTATTTATTGCAGATACATCCACGGCCACAGGAGGGGACAGCTCCACGGACCAGGAGGAGCCACAGAGCCAGACTGCGTCAGCAGCCGAGGAGTGGTCGGAGGGACCCAGTGGCACGGAAGGCGAGGGGAGCCACACCGAGGAGTCCTCAGCACCATCCACCTCAGCTGAGGACCACAGCAGCTCGGAGGATGACTCCCTTATGGAGGCGGGTGTCAGCAGCCACCACACCCCAGCTAGTGTTGCTGTCCCCGCCACCACCACCACCGCCCTCCCATCGGCTCCCATTCCCGAGGTCCGTGGAGGCTCCCATGTTCGGGAGCGTGTCTCCTTCGGGCCAGGCACCGCACCCCCTGCCCCTGTGTCCCCTGCTGCCCTGAGTGAGGAGTCTGTGTACCTCCTTCGCCAGCTCCATGTAGGGCAGACAGCGATGCTGAGTGTCCTCCATGCCCACACCACTCTGTTGACTCAGCTGGTGTCGTTCATGGAGGGCATCTCATCGGGCATGTCTGCCCTACAGAGGGGCAATAGGTCCATGGACTCCTCCCTGACGGCAGCAGTGTCCCTCCTCCGACAGTCCCTCACCCCTCCTGCCTCTGCCCCATCCACACTCCCCAGCACCTTACCTGTCCCAAGCACACACACACCGGCACAGGCACACACCAGCACAGACACGAGCAGCACACAGACACACACGCCACAAACAAGACGCACACGCACGCACAGTCAGGGGACTGAAACCACACTCACAGGGGATGGGGCCCAGGCACACACACACGCATCCACGAGCACTGCGCAGTCCTCAGTTGCCTCTCCCTCCAAAGCCCCCTCCCTTGCCTCACCTGCAACCCCAAAGACACAGCAGCTCTTCCTCAGTGACCTCGGCCTCTTCCCCTCCGATCCAGCTGATACAGCATTCAGGGGGAAGAAGAAGCCCACCCACATGGAGCGGAGTACCCCTCGCCCCCGGACACCCTCCCCCAGGCGCAGACCGACTGACGCCCCCACTCGCAAGTCCCCCGGACCCGGAAGAGCAAGACCCCGCCGCCGCCCTGCAGCTCAGGCACCAAGTCTCCTTCCTCCATCCCTCAGGCCCCCACTCCACAGGTGCCCCCAACACACCCTGCCCCAGGTTCCCCCACCCACAGATACACCATCCCCAAAAGGATCAGGCCTTCTCCCCCTGCCACTTGCTCTTCCGGCCCCACCCCCCCGCTGCGCTTGTCTGTGCCACTGGTGTGGTGAGGGAGTCCTCCCCCTCTGTCCTGCCCACCTTACCTGATCCCCATTCTCCTCCCCTGGAGGTAGGCACTGCAGTGGAGGCCACTACCACCCTGTCTGACTTGGGCACTGCAGTGGCGAACCTGTCCACTCCATCTGCACGGTCCACTGAAGTCGTGCCGGCGCCCACACCATCTGAGTCATGCCCCCCAGTTGTGCCGGCACACACCATGTCAGACACCTCCACTGCAGTTGTCAGTGGCTCTCCAGCACCCACCACCCCTTCCCTGCCTCCTTCTGGTGAGCCCTGATCCTGTCCCTGCGGTGCCTGGCCTGCCCCCCCGTATGCCCCTCCGAGGGGATTGTCCCTGGTTTTCATCAGTGCAGGCATGCGTAGGTGACATCTGCCACTGTCACCCTGTTTTGACTTTCATGATGGACTGGCCATTGGCCTTTGTTTATTTTTTACATGACTTCAACTTTTGAACCCACATATGCTGAATAAAGCAACTTTCTGTTCTCTAGTGCTTTTGCTTCTGATGTACATGATGTTGATGATGCTAACCATGCCCTTGCTGCAGTGATGGTGATATTTGGTCTCATGAATATGTAGTGTTACTGTGCAGGAACCCATGTGGTCCAGGGGGACTGTGTCCTATCCTGTGGTGTATCCATGTCATCCTTAGCAGCATCTGAGGGTGTCATGTTTTCAATATTTGGCAATGGGATTTCCTACTTACATTAGCAATGTCACATCTGTGGCTTCCACCCCTGCACATCTGTTGTGCTTGCCATTGTTCAATTAGTCTACTTCCCTGACCGTGTGGCCATCTCCACTGGACGTGCATGTTTGGGCATCAATGGGGAAGGACTCATCTGTGTTGTCAGTGCAACTTGCTATACATGTGTGTTGGATCTGTGCTGATGATTTCGTTGACACTCCCATGACCAGGCTGATGTGACAGGAGCCTTCATTTGGTGCTAATTGTTGACTGTGTGACCAAGTGTTCTGCTGACATGATGGAGCCCTACTGAGGCGACATATGGCACAGCTTTCCTCACACAGGAGTGGAGTCCCCTCATGGCAGTGTGTGCTCCTGTGACATCGCCTGCGCCCAAGGTGTGTGTTGTATGTGCATGTCTGTGTGTTCACTTCCATTTTGCTGTGCATGCTGGGATCCCTAGTGATGTTCCTGTTTGTGATGCTTGCTGAGTTGACCTATGTTCCCCCAAAGTCTTCTCCCTGGGTTCTCTGTGATGTGGGTGCATGGCACTTTACTGGTCATCAGGGAGTCACCCATAGGTGTGTTTGCTGTCAGGGCTGAGTTTGTGGGCAGACGCTGATGGGTCACAGTCAGGATTCCCCTTGGCACTTGTTGTTTACACCTGTCGTGTGATTTCCGGTTTGTGTTAGCTTTCATTGGTTGTGACACGTTGTGTGTGTGACTGCTGGCACTCCTCAGGGTCAGGGCTGCAATGTTGGTAGTTGTCTATGTGTGTTCTTTGTGGGTGACCTTGGCTTCTTCATTGGTGTGTGACTGTGGCTGGGATCACATTGGTTGGTGTGGTATTGCCGTCATGTCCATGTATAGCGTAGTGTGCAGTGTGTCAGACATTCAGGAGTCTTGTTGAGTGGCCATGTGTGATGTGTTTCTGCACCTTGGTTTCCGCCACCCCCCCTGGGATTGTCATGGGTGCATGTGCAATGTCACCAGTGCATGTGAGCTTCACTGCTGCACATTGTTGGAGGTCGAGGTGTGTGGTGTTGAGTGTGTGCAGATGAGAGTTGTTGCCCGGCTAGACCCCTGCCTCCATGTTGGCCTTGGCTTACTGGCCGTGCTGATTGATTTGTGCTTGTGTAGGTGTGATGGTAGTTTGTTGCTCAGGACACATGACTGTGGTTCACAGTGTGAACGACATCTAGCTTTGTCATCACAGTGGGATTGTAATGCAGCCCAGGGTCACCACATTGTGGGGGCCCTGGGGGTAGTGCTGTGGTGTCTCTGTGTCTTGCTGTGTCAGTTGCTGTTCCTACATGCTTGTGTGACATGTGTGATTTGTGCTCCCTCTCATCTGACAATGCCTGATTGCCCACATAGGGGATTTGGATCCATGAGTTACCTTTGTGTGGCACTGTATGCACATCTGTGTAATTGGTATTCAGGCCTCCTCATGTGTTGTGTGGTTGCCTGGGGACACTGGTACCCCCCCTCACCTGTTGTGTTTGATGTGCAGTGTGGGTCTGCCTGTTTGTGTTTGTGTATCTGCACCACTGCATTGGCATATCTTTAGTGTGCCATTGGCTGTATGTTGTTTGGTGTGTTGCCCCTGCTGTCCCTGGGACTCCTAGGTCATCAGTCAGCACAATGATCATTGTTTGTGTGTCCCATTGCTGCCATGGTATGGTATCTGTTCACCTCACATCTACAGTCTCCACAGGGTATCTGCATTTGTGTGCCCATTGGTGCAAATATGTGGGTCTGCATTCTGATGGTCACTTCTGTCATTGTGTCATTGATGAATGTTGACAGTGTCAGCCCCCATGGGTGATGTTTGTCTGCACATGGCCAAAGGTATGTCTTATTTCCACTGCACTGTTTGCCTCCCCCAATCTATGTTGCTATGGGACACAAGCACTACTTTGCCACTGATGTGTTTGTTGTTCTTTGACCAGGAATCAACCATGCAGTTTGGCAGTTGCAGCTTTTTCTTTGTCAACACTTACATATTGGTCACTGTGATGATGGGGGTTTGGACCCCATTGCCCCAATGCTCAAAATGTGCTTCAGCTATGGACCCCACACTTACATTTTGGTCACTGTGATGATGGGGGTATGGACCCCATTGCCACAATGTTCAAAATGTGCTTCAGCTATGGTCCCCGCACTTACATTTTGGTCACTGTGATGATGGGGGTTTGGACCCCATTGCCACAATGTTCAAGATGTGCTTCAGCTATGGACCCCACACTTACATTTTGGTCACTGTGATGATGGGGGTTTGGACCCCATTGCCACAATGGTCATGGCCTGCTTGCATTGTGGGGGCCACGCACATTTATGTGTGGCACATGTGATAGGGGGTCACATTGTATGTTCAAAGTCATGTTCAGTGTTGTAGGCATTTGACACAGTCTACACACGCTTGTCATGGTGTTGGGGGGATGTCTTTATGTTGCATTCTTTATGTTGGTGTGTGCTTGTTGTGTCATGTATTAGCCATCCTGTGAGTGGGGGTGTTGTTGGTGGTAGGCATCCAGCCCCCCATGGGTAGAGGTGGTAGTAGTGGTAGGCATCTGACACCCCCTGGGTAGGGGTGGTAGTAGTGGTAGACATCTGGCACCCCCTGGGTAAGGGTGGTAGTAGTGGTAGGCATCTGGCACCCCCTGGGTAAGGGTGGTAGTAGTGGTAGGCATCCAGCCCCCCCTGGGTAGAGGTGGTAGTAGTGGTAGGCATCTGGCACCCCCTGGGTAGAGGTGGTAGTAGTGGTAGGCATCTGGCATCCCCTGGGTAAGGGTGGTAGTAGTGGTAGGCATCCAGCCCCCCATGGGTAAGGGTGGTAGTAGTGGTAGGCATCTGGCACCCCCTGGGTAAGGGTGGTAGTAGTGGTAGGCATGCAGCCCCCCATGGGTAAGGGTGGTAGTAGTGACAGGCATCCAGCCCCCCATGGGTAGAGGTGGTACTAGTGGTAGGCATCTGGCACCCCCTGGGTAGAGGTGGTAGTAGTGGTAGGCATCTGGCACCCCCTGGGTAAGGGTGGTACTAGTGGTAGGCATCTGGCACCCCCTGGGTAAGGGTGGTAGTAGTGGTAGGCATCCAGACCCCCATGGGTAGAGGTGGTAGTAGTGGTAGGCATCTGGCACCCCTGAGTAGGGGTGGTAGTAGTGGTAGGCATCCAGCCCCCCCTGGGTAAGGGTGGTAGTAGTGGTAGGCATCTGGCACCCCCTGGGTAAGGGTGGTAGTAGTGACAGGCATCCAGCCCCCCATGGGTAGAGGTGGTAGTAGTGGTAGGCATCTGGCACCCCCTGGGTAGAGGTGGTAGTAGTGGTAGGCATCTGGCACCCCCTGGGTAGAGGTGGTAGTAGTGGTAGGCATCTGGCACCCCCTGGGTAGGGGTGGTAGTAGTGGTAGGCATCTGGCATCCCCTGGGTAAGGGTGGTAGTAGTGGTAGGCATCTGGCACCCCCTGGGTAGAGGTGGTAGTAGTGGTAGGCATCTGGCACCCCCTGGGTAGGGGTGGTAGTAGTGGTAGGCATCTGGCACCCCCTGGGTAAGGGTGGTAGTAGTGGTAGGCATCTGGCACCCCCTGGGTAGACGTGGTAGTAGTGGTAGGCATCTGGCACCCCCTGGGTAAGGGTGGTAGTAGTGACAGGCATCCAGCCCCCCATGGGTAGAGGTGGTAGTAGTGGTAGGCATCTGGCACCCCCTGGGTAGAGGTGGTAGTAGTGGTAGGCATCTGGCACCCCCTGGGTAGAGGTGGTAGTAGTGGTAGGCATCTGGCACCCCCTGGGAAAGGGTGGTAGTAGTGGCAGGCATCCAGCCCCCCTTGGGTAGAGGTGGTAGTAGTGGTAGGCATCTGGCACCCCCTGGGTAGAGGTGGTAGTAGTGGTAGGCATCTGGCACCCCCTGGGTAAGGGTGGTAGTAGTGGTAGGCATCCAGCCCCCCTTGGGTAGAGGTGGTAGTAGTGGTAGGCATCTGGCACCCCCTGGGAAAGGGTGGTAGTAGTGGCAGGCATCCAGCCCCCTTGGGTAGAGGTGGTAGTAGTGGTAGGCATCTGGCACCCCTGGGTAGAGGTGGTAGTAGTGGTAGGCATCTGGCACCCCCTGGGTAAGGGTGGTAGTAGTGGTAGGCATCCAGCCCCCCATGGGTAAGGGTGGTAGTAGTGGTAGGCATCTGGCACCCCCTGAGTAAGGGTGGTAGTAGTGGTAGGCATCCAGCCCCCCATGGGTAAGGGTGGTAGTAGTGACAGGCATCCAGCCCCCCATGGGTAGAGGTGGTAGTAGTGGTAGGCATCTGGCACCCCCTGGGTAGAGGTGGTAGTAGTGGTAGGCATCTGGCACCCCCTGGGTAAGGGTGGTAGTAGTGGAAGGCATCTGGCACCCCCTGGGTAAGGGTGGTAGTAGTGACAGGCATCAAGCCCCCCATGGGTAGAGGTGGTAGTAGTGGTAGGCATCTGGTGCCCCCTGGGTAGAGGTGGTAGTAGTGGTAGGCATCTGGCACCCCTGGGTAGAGGTGGTAGTAGTGGTAGGCATCTGGCACCCCCTGGGTAGAGGTGGTAGTAGTGGTAGGCATCTGGCACCCCCTGGGTAAGGGTGGTAGTAGTGGTTGGCATCCAGCCCCCCATGGGTAGAGGTGGTAGTAGTGTTAGGCATCTGGCACCCCCTGAGTAGGGGTGGTAGTAGTGGTAGGCATCCAGCCCCCCATGGGTAAGGGTGGTAGTAGTGGTAGGCATCTGGCACCCCCTGGGTAAGGGTGGTAGTAGTGGTAGGCATCTGGCACCCCCTGGGTAAGGGTGGTAGTAGTGACAGGCATCCAGCCCCCCATGGGTAGAGGTGGTAGTAGTGGTAGGCATCTGGCACCCCCTGGGAAAGGGTGGTAGTAGTGGCAGGCATCCAGCCCCCCTTGGGTAGAGGTGGTAGTAGTGGTAGGCATCTGGCACCCCCTGGGTAGAGGTGGTAGTAGTGGTAGGCATCTGGCACCCCCTGGGTAAGGGTGGTAGTAGTGGTAGGCATCCAGCCCCCCATGGGTAAGGGTGGTAGTAGTGGTAGGCATCTGGCACCCCCTGAGTAAGGGTGGTAGTAGTGGTAGGCATCCAGCCCCCCATGGGTAAGGGTGTTAGTAGTGACAGGCATCCAGCCCCCCATGGGTAGAGGTGGTAGTAGTGGTAGGCATCTGGCACCCCCTGGGTAGAGGTGGTAGTAGTGGTAGGCATCTGGCACCCCCTGGGTAAGGGGGGTAGTAGTGGAAGGCATCTGGCACCCCTGGGTAAGGGTGGTAGTAGTGACAGGCATCAAGCCCCCCATGGGTAGAGGTGGTAGTAGTGGTAGGCATCTGGTGCCCCCTGGGTAGAGGTGGTAGTAGTGGTAGGCATCTGGCACCCCCTGGGTAGAGGTGGTAGTAGTGGTAGGCATCTGGCACCCCCTGGGTAGAGGTGGTAGTAGTGGTAGGCATCTGGCACCCCCTGGGTAAGGGTGGTAGTAGTGGTTGGCATCCAGCCCCCCATGGGTAGAGGTGGTAGTAGTGTTAGGCATCTGGCACCCCTGAGTAGGGGTGGTAGTAGTGGTAGGCATCCAGCCCCCCATGGGTAAGGGTGGTAGTAGTGGTAGGCATCTGGCACCCCCTGGGTAAGGGTGGTAGTAGTGGTAGGCATCTGGCACCCCCTGGGTAAGGGTGGTAGTAGTGACAGGCATCCAGCCCCCCATGGGTAGAGGTGGTAGTAGTGGTAGGCATCTGGCACCCCCTGGGTAGAGGTGTTAGTAGTGGTAGGCATCTGGCACCCCCTGGGTAGAGGTGATAGTAGTGGTAGGCATCTGGCACCCCCTGGGTAGGGGTGGTAGTAGTGGTAGGCATCTGGCACCCCCTGGGTAAGGGTGGTAGTAGTGGTAGGCATCTGGCACCCCCTGGGTAGAGGTGGTAGTAGTGGTAGGCATCTGGCACCCACTGGGTAGGGGTGGTAGTAGTGGTAGGCATCTGGCACCCCCTGGGTAAGGGTGGAAGTAATGGTAGGCATCTGGCACCCCCTGGGTAGAGGTGGTAGTAGTGGTAGGCATCTGGCACCCCCTGGGTAAGGGTGGTAGTAGTGACAGGCATCCAGCCCCCCATGGGTAGAGGTGGTAGTAGTGGTTGGCATCTGGCACCCCTGGGTAGAGGTGGTAATAGTGGTAGGCATCTGGCACCCCCTGGGTAGAGGTGGTAGTAGTGGTAGGCATCTGGCACCCCCTGGGTAAGGGTGGTAGTAGTGGTAGGCATCCAGCCCCCCATGGGTAAGGGTGGTAGTAGTGGTAGGCATCTGGCACCCCCTGGGTAAGGGTGGTAGTAGTGGTAGGCATCCAGCCCCCCATGGGTAGAGGTGGTAGTAGTGGTAGGCATCTGGCACCCCCTGGGTAAGGGTGGTAGTAGTGACAGGCATCCAGCCCCCCCTGTGTAGAGGTGGTAGTAGTGGTAGGCATCTGGCACCCCCTGGGTAGAGGTGGTAGTAGTGGTAGGCATCTGGCACCCCCTAGGTAAGGGTGGTAGTAGTGGTAGGCATCCAGCCCCCCATGGGTAAGGGTGGTAGTAGTGGTAGGCATCTGGCACCCCCTGGGTAAGGGTGGTAGTAGTGGTAGGCATCCAGCCCCCCATGGGTAAGGGTGGTAGTAGTGGTAGGCATCTGGCACCCCTGGGTAAGGGTGGTAGTAGTGGTAGGCATCCAGCCCCCATGGGTAAGGGTGGTAGTAGTGACAGGCATCCAGCCCCCCATGGGTAGAGGTGGTAGTAGTGGTAGGCATCTGGCACCCCCTGGGTAGAGGTGGTAGTATTGGTAGGCATCTGGCACCCCCTGGGTAAGGGTGGTAGTAGTGGTAGGCATCTGGCACCCCCTGGGTAAGGGTGGTAGTAGTGACAGGCATCAAGCCTCCCATGGGTAGAGGTGGTAGTAGTGGTAGGCATCTGACACCCCCTGGGTAGGGGTGGTAGTAGTGACAGGCATCTGGCACCCCCTGGGTAAGGGTGGTAGTAGTGGTAGGCATCTGGCACCCCCTGGGTAAGGGTGGTAGTAGTGGTAGGCATCTGGCACCCCCTGGGTAAGGGTGGTAGTAGTGACAGGCATCCAGCCCCCCATGGGTAGAGGTGGTAGTAGTGGTAGGCATCTGGCACCCCCTGGGTAGAGGTGGTAATAGTGGTAGGCATCTGGCACCCCCTGGGTAGAGGTGGTAGTAGTGGTAGGCATCTGGCACCTCCTGGGTAAGGGTGGTAGTAGTGGTAGGCGTCCAGCCCCCCATGGGTAAGGGTGGTAGTAGTGGTAGGCATCTGGCACCCCCTGGGTAGGGGTGGTAGTAGTGGTAGGCATCTGGCACCCCCTGGGTAAGGGTGGTAGTAGTGGTAGGCATCCAGCCCCCCATGGGTAAGGGTGGTAGTAGTGGTAGGCATCTGGCACCCCCTGGGTAAGGGTGGTAGTAGTGGTAGGCATCCAGCCCCCCATGGGTAAGGGTGGTAGTAGTGGTAGGCATCTGGCACCCCCTGGGTAAGGGTGGTAGTAGTGGTAGGCATCCAGCCCCCCATGGGTAAGTGTGGTAGTAGTGACAGGCATCCAGCCCCCCATGGGTAGAGGTGGTAGTAGTGGTAGGCATCTGGCACCCCCTGGGTAGAGGTGGTAGTATTGGTAGGCATCTGGCACCCCCTGGGTAAGGGTGGTAGTAGTGGTAGGCATCTGGCACCCCCTGGGTAAGGGTGGGAGTAGTGACAGGCATCAAGCCCCCCATGGGTAGAGGTGGTAGTAGTGGTAGGCATCTGACACCCCCTGGGTAGGGGTGGTAGTAGTGACAGGCATCTGGCACCCCCTGGGTAAGGGTGGTAGTAGTGGTAGGCATCTGGCACCCCCTGGGTAAGGGTGGTAGTAGTGGTAGGCATCTGGCACCCCCTGGGTAAGGGTGGTAGTAGTGACAGCCATCCAGCCCCCATGGGTAGAGGTGGTAGTAGTGGTAGGCATCTGGCACCCCCTGGGTAGGGGTGTTAGTAGTGGTAGGCATCTGGCACCCCCTGGGTGGAGGTGGTAGTAGTGGTAGGCATCTGGCACCCCCTGGGTAAGGGTGGTAGTAGTGACAGGCATCCAGCCCCCCATGGGTAGAGGTGGTAGTAGTGGTAGGCATCTGGCACCCTCTGGGTAGAGGTGGTAGTAGTGGTAGGCATCTGGCACCCCCTGGGTAGAGGTGGTAGTAGTGGTAGGCATCTGGCACCCCCTGGGAAAGGGTGGTAGTAGTGGCAGGCATCCAGCCCCCTTGGGTAGAGATGGTAGTAGTGGTAGGCATCTGGCACCCCTGGGTAGAGGTGGTAGTAGTGGTAGGCATCTGGCACCCCCTGGGTAAGGGTGGTAGTAGTGGTAGGCATCCAGCCCCCCATGGGTAAGGGTGGTAGTAGTGGTAGGCATCTGGTACCCCTGGGTAAGGGTGGTAGTAGTGGTAGGCATCCAGCCCCCATGGGTAGAGGTGGTAGTAGTGGTAGGCATCTGGCACCCCTGGGTAAGGGTGGTAGTAGTGACAGGCATCCAGCCCCCCTGGGTAGAGGTGGTAGTAGTGGTAGGCATCTGGCACCCCCTGGGTAGAGGTGGTAGTAGTGGTAGGCATCTGGCACCCCCTGGGTAAGGGTGGTAGTAGTGGTAGGCAACCAGCCCCCCATGGGTAAGGGTGGTAGTAGTGATAGGCATCTGGCACCCCTGAGTAAGGGTGGTAGTAGTGGTAGGCATCCAGCCCCCCATGGGTAAGGGTGGTAGTAGTGACAGGCATCCAGCCCCCCATGGGTAGAGGTGGTAGTAGTGGTAGGCATCTGGCACCCCCTGGGTAGAGGTGGTAGTAGTGGTAGGCATGGCACCCCTGGGTAAGGGTGGTAGTAGTGGTAGGCATCTGGCACCCCTGGGTAAGGGTGGTAGTAGTGACAGGCATCAAGCCCCCATGGGTAGAGGTGGTAGTAGTGGTAGGCATCTGGCACCCCTGGGTAGAGGTGGTAGTAGTGGTAGGCATCTGGCACCCCTGGGTAGAGGTGGTAGTGGTGGTAGGCATCTGGCACCCCCTGGGTAGAGGTGGTAGTAGTGGTAGGCATCTGGCACCCCTGGGTAAGGGTGGTAGTAGTGGTAGGCATCCAGCCCCCCATGGGTAGAGGTGGTAGTAGTGGTAGGCATCTGGCACCCCTGAGTAGGGGTGGTAGTAGTGGTAGGCATCCAGCCCCCATGGGTAAGGGTGGTAGTAGTGGTAGGCATCTGGCACTCCCTGGGTAAAGGTGGTAGTACTGGTAGGCATCTGGCACCCCCTGGGTAAGGGTGGTAGTAGTGACAGGCATCCAGCCCCCCATGGGTAGAGGTGGTAGTAGTGGTTGGCATCTGGCACCCCCTGGGTAGAGGTGGTAGTAGTGGTAGGCATCTGGCACCCCCTGGGTAGAGGTGGTAGTAGTGGTAGGCATCTGGCACCCCCTGGGTAGGGGTGGTAGTAGTGGTAGGCATCTGGCACCCCCTGGGTAAGGGTGGTAGTAGTGGTAGGCATCTGGCACCCCCTGGGTAGAGGTGGTAGTAGTAGTAGGCATCTGGCACCCCCTGGGTAGGGGTGGTAGTAGTGGTAGGCATCTGGCACCCCCTGGGTAAGGGTGGTAGTAGTGGTAGGCATCTGGCACCCCCTGGGTAGAGGTGGTAGTAGTGGTAGGCATCTGGCACCCCCTGGGTAAGGGTGGTAGTAGTGACAGGCATCCAGCCCCCCATGGGTAGAGGTGGTAGTAGTGGTAGGCATCTGGCACCCCCTGGGTAGAGGTGGTAGTTGTGGTAGGCATCTGGCACCCCCTGGGTAGAGGTGGTAGTAGTGGTAGGCATCTGGCACCCCCTGGGTAAGGGTGGTAGTAGTGGTAGGCGTCCAGCCCCCATGAGTAAGGGTGGTAGTAGTGGTAGGCATCTGGCACCCCTGGGTAAGGGTGGTAGTAGTGGTAGGCATCCAGCCCCCCATGGGTAGAGGTGGTAGTAGTGGTAGGCATCTGGCACCCCTGGGTAAGGGTGGTAGTAGTGACAGGCATCCAGCCCCCCCTGGGTAGAGGTGGTAGTAGTGGTAGGCATCTGGCACCCCCTGGGTAGAGGTGGTAGTAGTGGTAGGCATCTGGCACCCCCTGGGTAAGGGTGGTAGTAGTGGTAGGCATCCAGCCCCCCATGGGTAAGGGTGGTAGTAGTGGTAGGCATCTGGCACCCCCTGGGTAAGGGTGGTAGTAGTGGTAGGCATCCAGCCCCCCATGGGTAAGGGTGGTAGTAGTGGTAGGCATCTGGCACCCCTGGGTAAGGGTGGTAGTAGTGGTAGGCATCCAGCCCCCCATGGGTAAGGGTGGTAGTAGTGACAGGCATCCAGCCCCCCATGGGTAGAGGTGGTAGTAGTGGTAGGCATCTGGCACCCCCTGGGTAAGGGTGGTAGTAGTGACAGCCATCCAGCCCCCATGGGTAGAGGTGGTAGTGTTGGTAGGCATCTGGCACCCCCTGGGTAGGGGTGTTAGTAGTGGTAGGCATCTGGCACCCCCTGGGTTGAGGTGGTAGTAGTGGTAGGCATCTGGCACACCCTGGGTAGTGGTGGTAGTAGTGGTAGGCATCTGGCACCCCCTGGGTAGGGGTGGTAGTGGTGGTGGGCATCCGGGCCCCTATGTGTATATGTGGCATTGGTGAAGGCCATCCCGCCCCTATGGTGCTGCTGTTGCTGGTGTAAGTAATTTCTGCATCCCTCTGGGTGTGTGTGATATGTCGGGTACGTGTAGTTTGTTTTTGTGGTTGGTGTCTGACTTACCTTCTGCGCCGTACGCGTCCGTGCCTGTTCCCGTAGTAGATGTAGAATATTGGTAGGATCGGCACGATGGGATTCATGGTTGGTTCGTCTCATTCGTCTTTCTCTTTGCTTCGCCTCGTCCTCGTCGCTGGCGTGTTCGTCTCGTAGCCGTGGATCGTGTTGTGGCGCGAATCGGAGCTTATGTGCGCCTCTCCCGGATGCTTTGACGTGCCGTGCGTAGCGACGGGTTCGGCGCGTACGGGAAGCGCATCGTACTTGTCCGGCCGGATGGGGCTGCATTTTGGCTTCCGTGTGACTCGATTCTGCGTTTACGGATCCGGCTCGGTCGGGGAACAGGACCTGGATTGGGTGAGTACGACTGGGTCGGAATCTATGCTGTTGTGCGAAGGTACTTGCTCGTTCGGAATAATGTGCGGGTCGGTCGGGAAACAGGCATTCGCATGGCTTTTTTCCCGACCGAATGATGTTAGGTGCGCCTCCGACCGAGATCGGAATCGGCCCCTTAGTGTCAATGCGTCCTTGTGTTCAAAATGGATGTAAGGACCCATTTGTGCACAAAAACGCGTACAAGTGCGGTAATCTCCACCACGTTGTCGGCACTACAGTACAGTGCTGTACAAGAGCCTTCATCATCACTGGTACAAGAGAAGCAGACTGTGCTACCTCGCTCCATTTTCCATTTCCTTGATCGAGTACGTCATCTATGCCAGCACTTATGATGAGGTTCTTTTTTGGGAGGCAGCCACCAGAGAACCCATTTATTCTCTGATCTTTGGGGGGTCTCATGATTTTAGTAAGGGGTTTTATATGGCTCCACTCAGTCCCAAACATAGCTGGGGTCTCAAAAAGGAGGATTTTCCTTGGTGCAACACTTTTAGTTTTGCTAGGTACTGCAGCATATCTTTAAGTTGTATAGCCCTGAGTTTTTGTTTAACTTCGATGGAGGATTTTCATTGTTGCTACTTCCGGGCTGTGTATTCAAAGAAAAAGAGGACTTTCATGGACAGTAAACATCTTGTTTTGGTCGTGCGGCTTTAAGGATGGTGTCTTAGTTTGCATATTTCACTCCCCTTACGATTATGGGAACAACCGGAGGGTGGGGTTTTGGGATCCAAAGCACGATATACCCTCTTCAGCACAAACAAGGGAGACAAGTATGTTTCTGGAGCCCACATTTTAATCATTTATTTATTTAATGCGATTTTATATAGCGCAAACTTTACCCGAAGGTGTCAGAGCGCTTTACAAAAGGACCAGTTACATTACATAAGGACTTTGGAGTACATGAGTTACATAAAAGATACAAACAGAAAAACTCTAACTTCACATAAGAATGGTAGTAAGTACATACGTCTACTACAGATACTAGTGGTTAGAGTTATATATTTACAAGTTGCAAATTCACTCAAGATTACATTTTAAAAAGCGATTAGGGTTGGACAATTATATATTACATATATTACATATTTACAGAGCATGAAATTCTTGCCGTCGTTCACCCAGGCGTTTAGGTGGTGTTGCACTCACGGACGGTGGTCTTGGGTCTGGAGGGATCCCCGAGGTGGAGGTGGCTATAGGGGTAGAAGGCTGGGTGGTGGTGGGGGAAGCATCATGCTGGATCCCCAGGCTGATCTTGAGGTCATGCTGGGCTCCATTTTGTGGAAGGAGGAGGATCAAGCGGATCTCGAAGTCAGGTCTCCCACCTGGCTCAAGCACCCACAGTGAGGCTCCGGCAGGCCCAGCGCGCCAAAACTGCATTTTGAGCCATGTGATAAGGTACTGTTCGGATCTGTTGTCCTCCGCCCCTACCGGGATGCCCACAAGCCTCAGGCTGTTCCTCCTGGATCGACCTTCTGTGCCTTTCAGTAAGAGCAACACCTCCCACAGATTTTTCAGGTCATTGTTAGGTGATGTACCTCATCTTCCACCATGGAGATACAAGTCTCAGCTTATTTTGTGCAGTCTGCCATGTTCCAAAGATCTTGTTGAAACAATGAGCCAGATGTACGACCCTTACATTTTGCGACTCGCAAATTGCATTGCTTTGTGACTCTCAAAATGCAATTTACAACAGCGATTCCTAATGGGGTCGCAAATTGCCTGCCTCATTATTATTCATGAGGCAAGTGCTATTTGCGACCCCATTAGGAATGGCTATCACTCCCAGGGATGGTGGCCTGCTGGGGTCAGCACACCACCATGTCTGTGACTGCTTTTTAAATAAAGCAGTTTTTTCTATTTTTGAATGCAGCCCGTTTTCCTTAAAGGAAAACAGGCTGCGTTTAAAAAAGACAAATGAAACGTTTCTGTTTCATTTTTTAAGAGTAGACAGTGGTGCCTGCACACACTCACAAAGGGGAAGGGGTCCCCTGGGGAGCCCTTCCCGTTTGCGAGTGGCTTACCACCTACTAGAAGTAGGTGGTAAACTGTGTGTGTTTTGCGATCACAAATGCGGTCGCAAAACAGTCATACATTAAAGTGCGAGTCACTATTAGGAAGAGACGCCCTTGGCAAGCCCCTTCCTAATAGCGAGTCGCAAACCCTATTTTGCGAGTCGGTAATAGCTTACTGAGTCGCAAGATAGGGTTTGTACATGGGGCAGACCAATTTTGAGGTCACAAACGGGCCGTTTCCCCGTTTGCAACCGCTAAAAACGGTCGTACATCTGGCCCAATGAAACTTCCACTCCAACCTCCTCAATCTAATCTTTGAGTATCAGTTTCGTTTCCCCTGATTGCTTGCAGGAGAATAGCTGGGGAAGTCACCTTCTAAAAGCTACCTGAAGAGTCCACAGAACTCCACAGTATCTGACCCAGCTGGATTGTGGGAGGTTTCATAAATTTGTCAATTTTCCCCTGACGCCTGTCTTTGCCCACTGCCGTCTGTTCGGGGTGTCTCTTCAACCTCAGAACCTCTAGTTCAAAATAACTCACCTGATCCTGAGTCAGACTGTTTAGACTCAAGAACCCTGCAAGAAACTCTCACTTGGTCCCTTTCTGGACAGATATCTGACCAGCAGAGGTACAATACTGTCTTCTTCATACATTATTCCTAAACTCATCCAAAGTGAAGTCAGACTGACAAAGGTTTTGATTCAGTAGAGGTTTTGGGAGAGAAAACTTCCTCAGCCCATTTTTCACTGTACCCTCCATGACCTACCTGGCGAAAGACTGACGTAAAACACTAGGCAAGCAGCCTGAAATACGGTAAATGTAACAATTGAAAACAAACCCTTACTAAATATAGGTTGCAACTCTTCTTTCTTTTTTAAGTATTCCAACCATTATATACCCGAAACTAGGAGACAAAGTAACCTAGGATCCCTGAAAAACATTTTCATGATATCAGGCTGAGAAAAACAAATATGTAACAGCATATGAGGCAGGCAGGCAGGCAGGTCTGCGAGCAGCTGAAGTTGAACCACAGATAATGGGGAATTCTGAACTGTGTTACTACAGGAACGTCATAGCTCCAAATTCTAAACACAGGGAATGCATGCGCTTGCCTCTTTGACAGTGCAAGGCCAGAGCAAGATACGCTGTTGCTCTCCTCAGGGAACCAACGTATCCCCACTAAAGAAACACTATCACTAGCCGCCCATTCAGCAAAACACACTGCATAAAAGAAAAGTAAATTATACTCAGGTGCCAACCTCCCCAGCCATACCTGTGGAGATGGTGCCTAAAATGACCAATAGCGGCTCAGAGGCAACATGAAGAGCCAAGCAATGGACTACCCACACTCACAAAGCTTTATGAATAATATTAAACAATACATACACTGCAACAATTATGCACAGGCGTGTAACCATAGCAGCAAATAAGAAACAGAGACTTACCTTCTGCTTGGGCAGCAAAGAAGTGGAGGTTTGCTGCTCTGCAGTGATAGTTATAGAGGTTGCCTACGCTGATTGGTGGAACAGTCATGAGATCACTTCACTACTAATATCCACAGTGATTGGTGGAACAGTTATGAGATCACTGCACAAGTGATATCCACAGTGATTGGTGGAACAGTTATGAGATCACTGCACAAGTGATATCCACAGTGATTGGTGGAACAGTTATGAGATCACTTCACTACTAATATCCACAGTGATTGGTGGAACAGTTATGAGATCACTGCACAAGTGATATCCACAGTGATTGGTGGAACAGTTATGAGATCACTGCACAAGTGATATCCACAGTGATTGGTGGAACAGTTATGAGATCACTGCACAAGTAATATCCACAGTGATTGGTGGAACAGTTATGAGATCACTGCACTACTAATTTCTAGATCCTCATATTCTACTGTTTAAACGTCAGTAACTTAAAAAAGATGCAGTTATGTTTTTTTTTTTTTGCATATTTATATAGCGCGAACTCGACCCGAAGGTATTGGAGCGCTTTACATGAGCACCGTATTTACATTACACATTCAGGGACGAGGAGATTAAGTGATTTGCCCAGAATCACAGGATGTGGACGCGACCCCGAGGCTCGAACCCTGGTTCCCAGCACCAAAGTCGGCAGTATAGCCGACGGACCACATCCTGTGATACCACATACTGTCCCGATCGGCGCCTTCACAGAGTCAGTTAGGGCTGCACCACGATGGTGATCAATGAAACTCATTGCCCTCAATTGCTAATATAGCCTCAAATAATTCTAAAGTATATACCTAAAATAAACAGAACATATCATGTTATAGAATAGTTTTTTCTTTTCATTGGTATGTTTCTAAGAAACAAATTACTGAAAAACCCATCTCAAATGTGTTGTGGCGCCTTTCACATGCAGTGTGCACACCACAAATATGCTGCTGTAGAACCAAGAACCTGCTTTCCATATGATGATATAAAAAGAGTGCCCCATTATTTTAGATTGACTTTCACACATAGACAGATGTACTGATTGGCAACTAAACAAAAATATATATTGCTGCAAAAAAGCAATAATTAAACATGACTTGCCTGGCATACATCTATAATGAACATGCCGGGGATCGCCGATCTGTTTTTTGTGAAACCATCTGGCATGAAGGACTTTTTTTGGCCAATACAATTTTTTTGTTGTCATCCACATGTCCATGCACAATACACAAAGGCCATAAAGTGAATGTATCATATTCTATTTTTTAAATTGAAGTACAAAGGAAAACCTAAACAACATTAATTTTCTCCTGTTAGAATCTCACATACAAAAAGTGTCTTTGAGATTCAAATAAAACTAAAGTTTATAGTGTTCGTTTTATTTCCCCAATAGGATGTATTTCATAGAACTTTGAAACAAATAATGTAGATAATCCGACAGCGAAGCCTGCACTCGTCCTTCTTCTGTTGAGCACATTACCCACAAATGCTGACAACTTCACTGCTGGCTTTTCATAATCCTCCTACCCCACATTGAGTCTTAGATGTGTGCATTACTTCTGGATTGCAGCTTTTCCTGGTTGTCCAATGACCCTTCGACAGTTTCCATTGGGCCTTTTTATTGGTAAGTAAATTGATGCAGTGCTTTGTGTAGCTTTGTGTGGCATTGCACCGCGCATGCGCCCACACAAAACTTTGTAAATAATCCTAATTATGAAATGTAAATTCAACAATAATACAAATACACAACACACCAATGCAATTCAAAACATGAACAAAATGCAATAAACAACAACACATTGGAAACAAAATGGCAACCCAAAAACACAATTTAACAATACAATATTATTTTTTTAAACAGATTTTATTGAAATTTAAATGTAAATACCATTCATCATACATTACGTTACATTAGTGATCTAGACTGGACTGACAGTCTGCATCACATCTGCCTCACATTCAACATAAGTGGCCACAAAACCGTTCCCAAACATTTACCCCCTCCCATCCCTTGTCTTAGGTGCACGCCAGTTTATTGTCTGTATCAGGTTAGTAGATTTGTTCTAGGAAAGTTTTCTCTGTTATGTCGATCTGAGTCTAGCAGGCATTTTTATGGCTTGTGGTACCGGTGTGTTAGGGGGGTGCACAATGTAAGAAGTTAGCCCGTTCCATCACCATTTAAGTTCATGGGGATTGAGGAGCTGGGGAACCCGCAGTGACAGGGACTGTGCCCTTGATTGAAAGTCTGGGTCCTTTAAGCAGTCTACTAGCACCTCCAAGCCGGGCTGTATCAATCGAGCCAACACCCCTGCTAGCATCTCTCAGTAGTACCTCCCCTACATAACCAGCCCATTCCACTAGTTCCTTCTTACCAAGTGGTCACACAGGGGCCCCCTGGAGACTTCCAGTGTCTGGTCATTTCTCTCTTCGCTACTATAAATGCCAAATCCTGGAACCTACTTGTGACATTTGTTTTCGATGTGTGAGCGAACCAGCCCAGCAAGCAATGCCCCAGGGAACTTGGCACATCCCTCTCTACGACTTCTGCAGTAAGTGTCCTTACATTTTCCCAATAATGCTGTACGGTAGAACAGTGCCACAACATATGCATGAGGTCAGCACCTAACTCCCCACATCTTGGTCATGTAGCATTCTTCGCACTAAAGTATCTATTAATACAGGCTGTGAGATAGGCCCTGTTCAGAACATAAAAAATGATCAATTTGAACCTAGCGTTCCTGGATATTTTTGGTATTCTGTCTAATATTTAAGCCCAGTCACCCTCGGGGATAGGAATCTCCAGGTCCCTCTCCCATTTGGTATGCATAGAGCCTAGTGGTAAGAGTACATTGCCCCGTATTGTCCTATAGATGGCTGTCACCACTTTATAGGTGCCAGAAGAAGTCACAATATATTGGCAGGTCTGATGAGGTGGTGGCTCTGCACAGCCTGTGTTACAGTGTTTGCGAAACGCTGTCGTCACTGCTCTGTGAAGCAGGAAATGGGCCTGTGGCAGGTCGAATTCTGTCTTAGGGTATTCAAAAGGGAGGAGCTCTCCATCTAGATACAGATCTCCCACTCTCGTGGCCCCAGCAGGTGCCCATTCCGTTAATCCTCCCTAGCTTCCCCCATGGGGCAACGTTGTGAGCATTGTGATGGGTAAGTCAGGTGAGTTAGGGATTTTCCAACACGTTTTCTGAAGGCAGTGAGCCCAACATCGGCGCATCATGTGGAACTCTCTGGTATCAGCCTCGTGAGGATATCCTGTCTTCAGGAGCACTGCCACCGGCCTGCCCACTAGCCACATTGCTCACCACGGTCCTCGCTGTGGCTCCCAGGGTGGATCCAGTCGGCCGGGCCACCACCTGCGCTGGGGCTGGTGCCAGCGAAGACGTGGTGGTGGTGGCGGCGGTGGTGGTCGGTGCGGCGATGGTGGCGGTTGCGGCAGTGGTAGTGGCCGCAATGACCGTGGGTGTGGCCGCAATGACCGTGGGTGTGGCCGCAATGTCCGTGGGTGTGGCCGCAACGACAGTGGCAGCAGGGGGCTGGGAATGTTCAGCAGCCCAGGATGATGGGTTGGTGGGTAGGAGGGGTCCTGGGGAGCGGCTGGGCCCTGCCACACCAGATGGGCCTGCTTGGTGGTCCGTGTCCGAAGAGGAGGACAGATCCTCCACATCCATGTGTCCTCGTTGGGGGCTTGTAGGCTGGCTGTGCTGGCTGCTGTCTCCATCCCCAGCATCCAGCAGTTCGTCACCTGTGGAGAGAATGAGATTTGTTATTGTGTTGCACCTGGCGAAGTATGGATTTGTCGTCTGACATTAACAGTTTGTGCAATCTCGTACATGGGTTTCCCGGAGGCGTGTGTGTGGCTGTACCATTTGTAGTTGTGTGTGCTTGGCAATGGGACTGTGTGCTGTGCACATGTGGCATGGGACGGATTGGCCATGCCGATGGGTGTGTTGCTGTGCCACTACTTATTGTGACTCTGGTGTATGCGGGCTCCTGGCCCATCCTGGGTCTGGTTTGTACTTTGCTTTTGGTGTTCAAATGGGATGCTTAGGAACGCATATGGCAACATGGGGGCCATGCCCCAGATTCGCATTTGGGAGGGAATATGCTTTTGGGGTACATGCTGTGAGCCATGGGTGCCGAACGTGACATGTGTTGTGGCAGCATGACAGTGCATGGTCTGAGGTGTGTGCATGTCTGACATGGCCTGCATATTTGCTGTCTGTTGTGATTACTGGACATGGCATTGGACGCATCGTTATGAGTGAGTGATGGTTGTGTGCCAGCCAACGTATTGCAGTTGTCCCATCTCCTTGGTGTGCGTGCTGCCCTGTGCCATGTGCATCACTGCAGTGCTCGGGGGGGTGTGGCCCATGTTGTGTGTTGTTGCTCACAGTGTGGCGTGCGCTTCATTGACTTCTGGCACATGGTTGGTCATGGGCATGTATCTTAGCGTGACTGCTGTATGTGTGGCAGCTGTGCGGATGACATGCCTTTCATGAGACTGGGGCTGACGGATGGGATGGATGGTATGTTGTATGTGCATGGTGTGTCTGTGTGTTTGATGGGTTCAGTGGTGTTCGTGTGCATTTATGTTGTTCCGCTCTGTTGCGTCTAGTGTTGTTTGTCTTACATAGGCGTAGTTGTGGGGTGTGTGGTTGACAGGCAGTAGGGGCTACATGAACAGGACTTCAATGGTGTTTCGGTTGTGTGTGATGGGTTGCACAGTGGCTGCCGTGTGGTACTATATTCAGTGTGGCTTGTGCATGCAGACGTGGCTCCTTGGGTGTTGCTGTGTCTGTGATGGGTCATGTGAGGTGTGAGTCTGTGGTTCATGTCCGTGTGCACATTGTTCACTTGTTCGTGACGGTGGGCGGTGCTGCGTGTTCGTCTGCTACGTGACATGTCCCATGTGTTGGTCGTGTTACGGTCCTCATGCCTCCAGTAATCCAGCCCTGTCCAGTTTCCCACCTGCAGGTTGTTCGGGCGTGCACTGTACTGGATGCCACATGGTTCTAAGCGGGGGGTGCTCCATGTTGCAGGTCTGTGGGGGTGGGGGGGTGTTGTGGGTCGTGGTGGTGGCTGGACACCCACTGACACTGATTGTTGTGGACCGTGATGTCTACCTTTCGGCTGTCGGTGTGCACTGCGGTGGCTGACACGTGGCTGTGGGGTGTGGGGGATGCTCCTCCTTGCTGTGCTGTGGGACTAGGGGCCTGGTGTGTGTTGTACTTGGGCTGTCCACCCTCCCACCCACTGCATTTTGTGTTCCTGCCACTTACCTGTTACTTGTCGGTTAGTGCAGCTATGGCGGACACATGGGTGTGGTGGGTGCTCGTTGTGGCGCTTCTGGCATACTCGGGGACCTGTTGGTGGTTACGTGGCTGGCTGAGTGTACACATGTCCCCACGTATCTTACAGTTGTTCGGTTTGGGCTGTGTGTGGTGGTGTCTGTTGCATGTGTGTGTGATGTGTTGTGTATTGTGTGCTGGACATGGGGGTGTTTGTCCCTGGGAGCTGTGGCATGGTGGTAGTGCATGTGAGTACATAGCGGTGTGCTGGTATACATTAGTTTGTACTTACCAGCCTCCACTCCCCCTGCTAATCCGGCGAGGATCTCCGGATGTATGATGACTCGCACCTTCACCTCCCACGCTTTGAAGGTCTTAAAGAGCGCGGGATTCCCTCCGCCAGTGACGGCTGCCAGCTCTCTGTTCTTGCTCTCCTTCTTCTTGACCAGGCTCTTGACGTCATTCCACCGTTTGTTGATTTCAACTCTGTTCCTGGGCAGGGTCCCGACTGCATTGAACTGGTCTACGATCCGGTTCCACATTCTCTTTCTGGTGGCTAGTGGTGTGTGCTGGACCAGGTTCCCATAGATTTGTGGGTGCACCTTGATGATCTCGTCGACCATGACCGTCAGCTCAATGGGCGTGAACTTGGGCATTCTTTGTGGTGCCATGGTGTTTGTGGTGCTGGTGCGGTGTGTGTTGTGTAATGTGCAGGGGGTTTGTGGTGCCGGTGTTTGGTGGTGGTGGTGGTGGTGGTGGTTGTGATGTGTGCGTTTCTGTGGTGTGCTGCTGTCCTTGCTATGTTACTGTGTCCTCTCCTCTCCTCTCTAGTTTGCAATGTTGCAAGGGGTTGTGGTCTGTGGGAGTGCTGCTTTTGTACTTACCTATGTGGGTGTGTCCTCATGGTCTGTTGTTTTCAGGTGTGTTGTGTCTGGGGTTCTGGCCTTTGTAGTTTTTGTTTGTCCAGGGGGGTGTTTTCGGGATGTGTACTGTGCTTGTGTATTTGTGCGTGCCTTGCTGTGTGGACTTGTTGGCCATGTTGTGTGCGATTGGTTTTGTCAGCGGATGGTTTCTGTGCAGGGACGTGGGCGCCATGGCTTCTGCCGTGGTAAAAATCGAGAGTATTCCCAATGGCAAAGAACTGGGGCATACTCGGGGACCTGTTGGTGGTTACGTGGCTGGCTGAGTGTACACATGTCCCCACGTATCTTACAGTTGTCAGGGTCAGGGAAACGCAAGTCTCCCCTGGGAGCCATGCCCTGCCTCAAATGGCCAGAGTCCTTGGGGCCTATGAAGAGGCCCAAGGACAATGGGCCAGGTCTGCTTCAGACACGCGGGAGGTGCTGGGGGTGCTGAGGTCCATGGACGCCCGTATGGGCCAACTCGTGGACCTCATGGGCCAGCTGGTGGTGAGGTCACAGCCAGGGACAGCAGCTCCACCACCGCCACCACCTGCCGGGGCGCAGGGTCGTGCAGCTGTGTCCAGTTCCCCTGCGTCCACAGCCAGTGAGCACACCTCAACCACCAGCAGGTCGCAAGCAGGCACCCCCTCGCAAACGTGGAAGGGGCCGTCCGAAGTGGAAACAGATCTCACGGGAGGACTTCGCACGCTCCAGACGCAAGTGAGGCAGCCAGCCAGCCTTCCTTGACCACCCACTGCATTGACTTGGACTACGATCCCACTCCACACAGCCATCTGGATGGCATGTGTCTGTTGGACCATGGACATAGAACCAGTGGGTACACCCTGAACATCACGCAGCCATGACCGACAGCTCATTGTCACTGCACGCACCACTTTTGTCATCACCTTACACACAATCACATGTCACAGTTTGAAATAAATGCACCTCTTACACAAACTGCTGTTTGTGCCCTGTGTTTTATTTGTACGGAATACAACGGCCACCTTGGGCGGAAAGGCACCTGATGCGTGGCATGGCAATGGAACCGGAGGGCCTGTAGGGACCTAGGGGTGGGAGACAGAACAGGAGCACATTCAATGAGTGTGTCACACACCCATCACACAGTACATGTCAACAACTACAAGCAATGTACACACATCGCACAGAGCAATAGGGCACAATGCCACAGCCACCAACAGTGGCATTCTACCCTGGCCATGGAGCGTTGACACACAGCACGCAGTGAACAAACGGCCACCCTGACACAGCACACACACACCTGCACAGATACAGCCACATCAGCCGTCGTACATGGACACTCACCGTCAAGTGAAGTAGCGGGCGATGAGCTGCTGCCGCACATTCCCAGCTTCCTCCTCTCCGCTGTCCTCCTCACTCGAGCTGTCCTGGTCTGCGGGCTGGGGCCCTGGTTGATCTCCGTCATCCACGATGAGGGGGATCTGCTTCCGAATGGCCAGATTGTGCAGCATGCAGCACGCCACCACTATCTGGCACACCTTCTGTGGGGAGTACGCCAGCGCACCCCCGGTGCGGTCCAGGCACCTGAACCTGGACTTGAGGAGGCCAAAGGTACGCTCGACCACACGTCTGGTCCTCCCATGTGCCTCATTGTAGCGATCGTCTGCTGGGGTGCGAGGATTCCTCAATGGACTGAGCAGCCATGCCCCATTCGGGTACGCAGAGTCACCTGGGTGTGAGGGACACAGAGAACCGCTGCTATTCCAACTGGACAGGGGACAGCATCGCACAACCAGCACGCTACACCACTCCACATACTCACCGACAATACAGCCACGATCCTGTTGCAGATTGGACATCAGTCGTGGCAAGATGCTGTTGCGCATTATGTGTGCGTCATGGGCCGAGCCTGGGAACTTTGCACACACGTGGGTGATCACCATGTCCGCAAGGCACACCACTTGCACATTCAGGCAGTGCGTGTGCTTCCTGTTGCGGTACAGGTGCTCAGTGGCCTGTGGTGGAACAAGGCCAACATGTGTGCAGTCAATGGCTCCAACGACGTGTGGGATTCTGCCAAGAGCATAGAATGCACCCTTCACTGCCGCCAATTCACGAGCCCTGGGGAAGCGGATGTACCTGTTTCGGTACAGCATCATGGCTGCCAGTACATCCCTCAGCACCTTGCTGAACATGGGCTGGGACATCCCTCCTCCACTGCCCACTGTGTGCTGGAATGACCCAGTGGCGAAGAAATGCATGGCGGCCATCACCTTAGCCGTGGGGGTGACAGCTGTCGGATACACCCTGCGGGGACGGAGATGGGGTTCCAACATGGCACACAGTCGATGCAGGGTTGGCCTGTCCAGCCGAAACTTCCTAATGACCTCTGTATCGTCCATGTCCGCCAGCAATTGGTATGGGCGGTCAATGTTCGGTCTCCGCCTAGGGAAAATGGCAGTGGACACATGTCAAAGCAACACAACACATAGCAATTTCGCATACACATCACTGACATGACTGAGCAAGCACATGAGCCACAGCCCAGCTGTCAAGCTGGGACGGCACGGCCACAATACACTTACACAGGTCTCCCAACAATGGCAATGGCTAGTGATACAAACCACTGCCATGTACATGCACATGGGGATCTAGGCCCCAATGACTTGCGGGGCGTGCTGATGGGGACTGACTGCATATTCGTCAAGCGGCAACGCCACGGCAACATGAATGTCTGCTGAGCATGGAACTGCTTCCGAGGCTGGATGAGTATGGCACACGACCGACGACGATGTGGGCACAGGCTGAGCGGCCAAAACAAGTGGGACCTGTGGCACGAGGGGATATGAGACAGTAGTAGGTGTCAGCACTGCACCCTATGTACAGCACTGTACGGATCACACCTCCCGAAACATTGACAGGTGTCCACATTGACAGCCCCATGCCAAGACGGCTGTGTGCTTGCAGTCACACGTCACAGGTGAGAGGTTACATTGCACGTGCCAGGTGGCAGACGTACATAGTGGGAGCTGGCATGTGTGTGCATGTGTCTCCTGTTCAGGATCCACCAGATGGGCGCTGACTCTGTACTGACCATTGGACACAGCATGTTCCGTGGAAGGCTTGTGTGTGTGGGATGGTGGCACTGGATGTGCCTCCGTTGGGTGGGGGGCCATGCACAGGGCGGGTACGTCGATGATTGCGCATTGTTGGTCACGGTGGGTGCACCCACTAAGATGTGTTGCCCTGTGTTCAATTCCTATGTCCGCATGATGATGGACTGTAGATGTGGGCAGACTACACATTGGTCGATGTGCTGTCTATATGCATGTGCCTTCACACCAGGCACAGCTGCCCCTGCACATGTGACCCCTGCTGGACTCGCTGCTGGGTCTGTGGAGCTGATGCACCTTCTGTGCGTGGGGCGGACAGCTCTCCTCCCTTCCCTCATTGCGCATGTCATGACTTTGCCGCAGGTGACATGGATCATGGAGGGCCCACATGTACGCGTGGGTAGGCTACACATGATTGTTCACTGGTCGCCACCCCCAGTCAGTGTTTCGAATGGGAAGGTTGTCGTGCTGGTGGTATATTCGATGTGGCGGATGGGCGGGCCTAGGTGCGGGCTTACATTCCGGACATGGGGGGGTAGTTGGATTGGCGACTAGTTGCAGTACACACGGGACACGTCTCTTCCTTTCCACATCTGGGTCATCCCTTGTACTCACTGACAGTGATACAGTCATCTTCGCCCCAGCCCTCATGTCCTCCCCTCGCTCCCCCAATATGCATGTGCACCTGCGAGGCTAGCGCTTGCACAGGCAGCCCCAAGCTCGCACCGGAGAGGGCAAGGAGTGTATGTGTGGGTCCAGTTGCACGAGTGGGCTGTCTCAGGGTATGATGTGTTACGGGACACCGTCCACCTGCGTGGTGCCCCAAATGGAGACCCGGCCTGCATGGACTATGCATCTCAGTCTTCGCCTTCCGGATCCGCCACCTGCGACACCCAGTGGCTGTGGCTGCCCTTGCGGCCAGGCCGCGTCCGTCTGTGACTGATGGCCCACACATTCACTCTTTGGCCTCTCTGGGGAGGGCTCGGGGGTGGTGGCGCACGCGCTTGCACTTAGTCGCAATGGCATGTGGCGTGGTTGGTATGATGGGCAATGGATGGGATGGTGCGAGCCACCTCCCGTGACGTCAGTGCTGCTCGTGCTGTGGTGCGTCCCCCTACACTTCCATCTGACTTGTGCCATGCTAGACGTTGAGGTTCTATTGCCTGCGTGATATGACCAGGAGGAGCGCGAGGAGACCTCTCACACACCATGCTCCACTGCCATCCCGTGCCCTGTATCGCCTGTGCGGATTGACTATGTTGGGGTTACACCTGGTCGACTGGGGCTGTGTGTGCCTTGTCAAGGGGCATGGCGGGCGCATAACAGGATCCAGCTTGTCCACAGAGGGTGGGCTGAGGTGCGCCTGGTACCGCTTTGTACGTGTGCCCGGCTGCTGTGCACACACGTGTTCACTCCCCCCGACAGGTGTCCTCTCACAATGCCCAGGGAAGCAGTGGTGTACTGTTCATGGCCCCTCCCAACACGGCGTGCTCCAACTTGGCATGTGCGCATCTACCCGTCACACCCGCCCACCTGAGCACTGCGTCCATACGACTTCACACAACACATGTGTGTCTTCCACAGTTGTGCTACTCATTTGCGTTGACATCCAATACCAGTGGACTACATGGTCATGTCACGACTGCCGTGTACTTCACATACTCTCATCCTCTCTCATTCGTACTTGTGAAATGAGTCAGCGGAGACAGTTATGGTTTCAAACATTATATTGAGTCTTCTGTCCTCTGTGATGCAGTATAGTGGACACTACTGGCAGCGGAATACATGTTGAGGATATACTGAGCATGATTGCAAATGG